>OY776297.1:5398107-6067704 GCA_963675345.1 Trididemnum clinides
AATGGAAAGGAAAATGAATATGCCAACATCGCCAGCAGGGCCCCTTTAGGAACGTCGAGATTGAAAATTTCGGTTTAGTCAGCCAAGCCGGCTTTACCCATCAGACACTTGTATAAACACTAACAAAAATTTATAATTTTTCAGCAGATAAAATTTTCAAAACTTCGTGCACTCCTTTCCTAATAAGACATCTTACTTCAAGGTTCTAACAACGCCTTTGGTCTATGTGCTTTGTTGATTGCTTACGCGAAGTTAAGGGGGGCTTGCGTTTCTCCTTAGTTTATAATTGGAAAACCCATTTATTTTATAAAGCTATTTTGAAACAAAATACCAAAAGTGTTTTTTGTGTAGTGCGATTATACACCAGCATTTTCTTTTTATTTCATTTCTTCTCAAACTTTTTCAAATCTCTGCTGGCTAGGCATTATGTTGTATGTTCTTTTTTTTTGCTAGTTACCATGCACAGAGGAGTAACATGTGTCCTTGCTTTTCCCCAAATTTTTAGCTTCGATCCCTGTAGTTTTTTTAGGTATAATCAACCAAAGTAAAAAAAATGTTTCTCCGAAGTATGGTGCGATTTTAGCTAGGCAGGGCATACCATCACTTGTGCCGCTTTAAAACATTTCAATTAATCCATTTGCGTCGGCGCTTCACCTTACAAACATCTGTGAGAAGAGCACAAATAAATTATAGTAAATATAGGGAATAGTTTCTGCACACGTAATGTTGATCCTCTTGATCAATCAATCAAGACTGATAATGATAAACAAAAAAAGATGTCACAATCTATCATTCATTCCTTTCAAATGTGCAATGGGTGATGGGGAAAAATGAAAAACCGTCAATAATGATGGCTGCGCCCAAACGGTGGTCGTTATGTCAATTAAAGAAATGAGTTGTTTAGAAGTTGACCCATTTTACGATTTGGTGCGCCTCTTTCTCGTATTTATATTTTTGATATCAGGGTCTTTGGCTTGTTTCTATTGATCACCCGACCCCTTCCGAGGGATGGGGGAATGGCGGAAGACCATTTAGCCCCAGAAGCCGGGCAACTCCCCAGGGTCTGGACCAGAGGTCGTAAAGAGATAGAGATTCGCCAAAGAGTGAGTGGCGAAAGGAGTCCGTAGCTGGACAGTGCAGAATGAGATGAGAGGTGTCCTGGGACGAGTGTCCAGAGGCGCTGCAGGAAGGATTCTCGATAGTGCCAATCCTAGAGGGATAAGACCTTAACAGTAGGCTGTGTTCGTTGCTGCGTAGATGGGAGAGCACACAGCGAACGTGACGAGGAAGCGCAAGTTCCTCGGTGTAAATCGAGGGAACCTGCGTGTCGAAGAATTTTGAAGAAACAGTACGCCTCCAGTCCAAAAAAAGACAAGAGTGGATACGGGAGATAAGAGGAGAGAGACTGCAAGTGATGGCAGAGGGCGCAAGTAGCGCTCCCCGTCTGGCATGCTCATCAGCGGCGTCATTACCCGGGAGAAACGAGTGTCTGGGGATCCATTGTAGTCTAATAGAACAGAAGGAAAGAGAAGACAGTTCCTGCCAGATCTGCCACAGAGCTTGAGGTAAGAAGAAAGAATGGAGGAGAGGACAGGGTGACGAGGACAGAACGAGAGTCAGATAGTAGGAGAAGAGAAGAGAAATATCAGGCTTGTTGGTGCTGCCGAGACCAGCAAAGAGCGTGCAGAATGGCGCAGGCTTCAGCAGAAAAACTTGAACAAACTGGGCCTGCCGAAAAGGAAAGAGTGGCCTCAGTGCCACAGAGAGAGCAGTTGGCAAGAACGCCGGAGCCGCCCTTGCCAGAAACGAAAAGGAACAGAGCCGTCAGTCCAGAGTACCAGAACATGAGGGAAGTGAGACTCAAGATGGGCGAGAACCGCCCCTTGGCGAGAGAGAGGGAGATTAGAGCGGGGGCATGGAGTGGAAAGGGTGGACTCTACACTGAAGGAAGGCAGATTCCAAGGAGGAAAGGGAGGGCAAGCAACAAGAGCCTCCCTAGAACAAGTAGAAGGAAGCATGAGCGGGTGAGTGGACGCAAAAGCTCTCCAGGACGATTTGCAGAGTCTTGGTTTCACTCCTAATCTGGCCAAACCTGAGATAGGAAAGGAGGTTGGGAGACGAAGGGCCCGCTCACAAGAGCGAAATGAGTCAGGGTGACTTGTAGGGGAGGTAAAGAAGCCTCGGAGAGAAGAACCGGGATAGGGGAGAACGAGAAGCAGCTGGTGATGGCGCGACTAGTCGCTCGGTGGAGGCGTTTCAATTTGGTGATATTGGTAGCACTTAGGAAAGGAAACCATCTGGGTGAAGCGTAAATGAGAAGGGACCGAAGAAAACCTTATTCAGAACAAAGAGGGACTGCTTAAAGGTCCCCATGAGGATGCAGAGATACAGCGTAAGGCCTTGAGACGTGGGAAAAACTGGGCCCCCAGTGAAGATACATGTTTACAAAAGGAAAGCGTGCGGTCGAAGGTGACCCCAAGAAAAGTTGGAGTGGGATTAAAACGGAGGTGGGAGCCGAGTAGGAGGAGGTTGGGCTGGAGGTGAGCTTGGTGGGGATCCACTGAGAAGACGCAGGCCTCACATTTTCCCGGATTGACAGGAAGACACCAAAACTCAGACCAGCGCTCAAATCGAAACAAAGCTCCTTATGTGGCCTCCACCGCAGCGGGACCGTGGGGGAGGAGGACCAAATGGCCAGATCGTCAGCGTAAAGGGAGCAGCTGACGGAAGAAGGCAAAAAAGCCGGAAGATCATTGATGAAAAGATATAAAACAACAGGATCAAGAACGGATCCTTGCGGAACACCTCGACGGACTCGAAAGGAACGACTTTTGTGATTTTGATAAATCACGCAAGCGCGCCTGTCAGAAAGGAAAGATGGAGTCCATCGAGCAAAGCAAGAAGGGAGGCCAGCCGAAATAAGTTTGTGGAAAAGGGCGGGATGCCAGACAGAGTCAAAAGCTTTATAAAAATCGATAGTAGGCAGGATCGTCCGAGAGCCCGACCTGGGTTTGTTAAACCCATTTGAGATGGACTGAGAAAGATACAGAATTTGATCGAGTGTAGATCGTCCATGGCGGAAACCGGCCTGGCGGTGTGAAAGAATAAAATCAGACTCCAAAAAGAAGAGTAGATGGTATAGAATGATGCGTTCAAACAGCTTTGAGACGCAGGAGGTGAGAGAGATAGGCCGGAAGGAAGCAGGAGATTCTCGATAGGTTCTCCCATTTTGTGGATGGGAATAATAGAACATGTCTTTCAGATGGAAGGAAAAGAATGCAAAGTCCACTAAATATTGAAGGTGTGAAGAAGAAAATCCATGCCAGAGCGAGGAAGATGCTTTGGTATGGGATAGGCAACTTTGTCTGGGCCATTGACCGTGGACGAGGAGAGGTTGGAGGCAGCCGCAAGAAATTCAGCGGAGGAGAAAGGAGAGCAGAAGGACCAGTGAGACTCCTTAGGGCATGTGGCTCGGCGGAGCTCAGAGAGGTAGCCTCTCGCTCTGCTACGCATGATCTTTCCTGAGAAATGGAAACATGGGATCTCAGGTAAACGGCATAGACCGAAGTCGATTCCCTGGGAGAAGAACAGTTGGGAAAATTAGGAGACGAGGAAGGAGAGCCAGCGATAGACCGAAGAAAAGAGTATACAGTTTTCGGATTAGATTTGGGTGAAAGAAAAGAGCAAGTCGTCTGCCATGCCTCAGCCTTGGCGATGACTGACGAAGCACATAGGGAAGCAGAGATGTAAGCCTGGCGATCTTCATCACTTCTGTGAGCGGTAGCGAAAGCCTTGCGTTTTTCACTAACCGCACCTTACACCTCAGCAAACCACCAGGCTTTAGGATGGCGTTTGATGCGGCCGAAAGAAGATTTGGCCGCATTCAGTGCCAGAGAAGTGAAAAGAGTAGCAGCAGAGGAAAGAAAAAGACACAAGTATTTCTCTGCAGAAGGACAGTGAGAGTCAAAGTCATCCCAGCGAGCTTTCTGAAAATTGAAGGAAGAGGGACGCTCGTTGGGGTGAAAGATCAGAGAGAGAAAGAGAGAGGAACAGATAGAAGAATTGGTAGGTGATCAAAGCCCAGGTCCTAAAGCACTTCCCAGGAGCAAGAAAGGGCAAGAGAAGAGGGAGCAATGGAAATGTCAGGAGAGAAGCGACTGCCAGAGGAGCGATGGAGAAGAGTAGGTATGTCACGTCATTGAAAGCAAGGAGGTGAGAAGAAATGACCCAGTCGAATACTTCCTCTTTATGGGGGTCGGAAGTACCTCTGGAGTCCCAGAGGAGCTGATGGCAATTGAAGTTCCCAGAATGAAGAGATTTCTGGAGGAAGGAAAAATGGAGGGAGAAAAAAAGTCTTTTCTGCAACCCGTTGGAGAAGAGCAAATAGGGGGGCGTACCCATCAAGAAATGAGAGCGAGGAGGAATTGTTAAGAGAGATGTTGACCCCTACATAATCAGAGTAGTGATCAAGCGAAGAAAAAGAAGAGGTAGAAAGTTTACAGAAAGACATGCTCTGCCTGACGAAAATGATGACGTCACCGCTGGCGTGCGTAACATCACGAGAGAGAATGCCAGACCGGGAGTGGGTGCGATCACAACGCAGAGCAGAGAATCCAAGAATCCAGAAAGAGGAAGATGAGTTAAGATGGGATTCCTGGATACAAATAAGGTCAACGGGATGGGACGAAAGAAAATGAAGTAATTCAGTGCTCCTGGCTCGAAGACTTCCAGCATTCCATTGGAGAACCCTGAAAGAGTCAGGGGGAGAGGCAGGAGGCGAAGAAGGACAGCCAGGAGCAAAAAACGGTGGTGAGGGGGCGGAGGAAGAAGATACAAAATGGGCAGACGGGGGATAAAAGATTTGAAGGCGAGGGTGGGGTGGGAGTGCAGCATCAGCATAGAAGGGTCAGATTGTACAGTGGAAGCATACGTGTCCGAGGAGGAAGTCACAGTGTCACGAGTGGAGACACGGTAGGGGGGAAGCTCCAGGAATGAGAGCTGCCAAGAGTTCTTTTACTGGAGAGAGAAAGTTGTGAGAACCTTAGATGGACCCATTTGGAGAAGGTGCAACATTATACTGACTTGTCCCGCCAGGTCACATTTCCAGCGCACACTGAGCAAGGAAAGATGGGGCCAAGGTTGGGATGAACGTTACTGCTTATCAAGAGAAGGAGAAGAATGAAGAGACGAAGACAGGCAATAGAACGGCAGAAGAGAGAGAAAACAGGCGACCGATTTTGAAAAAGCTGTGTGCTGTCCTTCTGCAGTCGTTCAGGGGGAAGCATATCCAAAAAATTAAGGGGAGTGTCCGGGGTAACTGTGTCCCTAGGGAAGGCCAACAGCCATTTCGACCCAACCCAAACGGGGTCGGGGACTGCACCACCACGATGATGCGGCTGTTGATTGATGCAGTTGTATCTCTTTGGCTTCGCTGTATGCTATTATTTGGCCATAGCATGAAAAAAGGCTATGCCTTTTCAAAAGTCATATAACTTATTCCAATAGGTGCCCATTAAGCTCTTTTCAAACAAAAACGCTTCCTTTTAATCCAGTTTTACAAATTGTTGCTATGATTGTATAAGTTTGACCTTTTCTTATTCTTGGGATTTTACTACATTTAACTTTGCTCCTAACCCCGACCTCCCTACTGCTAAGTGAAGTTTGGTATTTCTTACCTATACAAAGAGTTTATCATTTACAAATATCAGTAATGGGTTTTACCACCAAAATGAAAGTGCATAATTGTGCTGCTTACTGCTGTTCTCACTACATAGTGTCAAGCAGCATTGTGATGTCATTTAAGATTATGACGTAGCAGCCCTTTTTAAAAGAATTCAAGACAGAACAAAAAGCATGCTTAAAAACACTTAAATAAGTAATAGCTTCTTGCACCTTCATACAGCCTAAGATGTTATAGATTTACTTTTAGCAAAAACTAACTTTTCTTGAAACATAATCCATTTAAAAAATCAATATAGACGGTTGCGCAAAGCCACTACATCTCTCCCAAGTTGATCAAGTCCCTGCCAACGCCTAATTTGTCCTGTTTTCAATTAACATGCGTTCTGAACCTAAAGAGACTTTTATGCGGTAAATTTAGCAAATGCTTAAAAGCATATCAAAGTTGTGGAAGAGCGCCAAGGTGACTCATAGGTATTTTTAGGATTAAGCTATTGAATATTAAGACCACTACTTACGATTATTTCGTAACTGTAGGCATATTTACATGAGCTAACGCATTTAGCTACCCGCATGTTGCTTGGTCCTGGCATAAACGCAGCCATGCAAAGAGCAAACTAATCCCAAGTAAAGCACTCACAGTTAGTTTATTGCAATAGCAGGACCCCATCAGTAATGTCGAGGTTTAGAATATCACATCAGCTGACAGTGCCGCCTCATCCAATTCCAAAAGAAATCGCTTTAACATTGAGATCAACTGTAGTTGTTATTTATTTAACTAATATTTAGTTGCAAAATATATAAACAGGACCATCTTTACCTTCCTTCTTTTTTCTAGGGAGATCACCAAATTTTTTGCTTGAAGAAGACTACATATTAAAATTTGTAGAGACTTGGGTTTTGGATGATTATTTTTGAAAATTTTAATAGATAATGCCAAGGATCCATGCTATCAAGGAAGAATAGTAAAAATCTACCAAAGGACATCGTTTTTCTAAAAATTGCAAGTGCGTGAAATGCAGGCACAAAAATTTTGAGTGGTTATAATCAGTGGCCAACCTTTCAGAAATGTTTGGAAAACCTTCATTTTTTGATAAATGGTTTTGAAAACGTACAGAGATAATGCCAAACCACCATGCTTGTAGAAAAAAATAGTCAAAATGTACTATACAACAGGGGTGTCAAACTCGTGGGCTTCTGATGGCCACATCGCATGTTGGAAATCGTGCCGAAGACTGCATGATGTTTTCGATTTGGAGACCACTTCTCCAGGCAACGGTCTCTGTAATGTAGCCCGCAGTAATGTCGATCTCCAAAAAAAAATCATTATCTCCCCAGCATCTCCACACCATCGCCCTTCTTCAGGCGTCGTTAATCAGGAATCGAGTTTTGCAACACAAAGTGAAATTCATTAAGAATTTTAGAATCGTCTCGCGGGCCGCGAGTTTCACACTTCTGCTATGCAACTAACTTTGTCTAACAACTGCAAAGTTGTTAGGTCTAGTAAAATAATAATTGTTCAACTAAAAATGAAACGTCATGTATGGAAACCAATTTCTGATCAGCCATTATAAACTAATCCTTAGCCCTAATTTGCTGTATATTGCTGGAAAAAAATTTTTCTAAAGCTTTCGAAGAACACCAATTGTTAGTCGCGTCAAGTCGATTTTTAGTCTTTTTTCCCATGATTCACAGGCTCAGACGTGGTGGTTCGGAGTATGTTCTACTACTACAAACTCGCTTTTGAACCAAACTATATCATAACCTTTTTCTATTAAACTTATCTAGTTTTCTCAGCTCACTACTCTTTGGAATGGATAAAGTTGCACCATTGGTCGTAAAGTTAAAGCTTTTTTGTGCAAAGGCAAATACAAAAGATATATGTCATGAATTAGCACAATCGCCTCAAAATAACCATTAATTTGGGGGAGAGAGATCCAGTTTTTTAAATCCGGTTTTGCCCGCCTTAACGCAGATGGCCGGATTCACCTCGTGCTTCTCGACAGTTCGTAAACACCATTACGCCACTTCACTCTGTCAATGGCATCTTCCTTTTTCAGTCCAATCTGATTGATATGCTCCTCCACTCGTCCAATTTGTTAAAACAATTTTGAATATCGGTTGAGAAATGAGATCACAAATAAGTTTCTAAATGAACTCATTGTGTAAAAATGTTGCCATTTTTGAGCAGTCATATTATGATCTCTGCTAGCAAAAACTCTGTTAATTGTACTAGACAGCATTATGACATCATAAAGCCAGTTCTAAACGATAAAAGGAAAAAAGCATGCTTGGAAAGCATAAAAAGCTTAAAGAATTGCTTGCTGCATTGTCAAATGAGCTTAAATTGTTGTTGAGTTGTTTTAATCGAAAGCAACTTATCAACATCTGCTTGAAAAGTGTTTAATCGCGTTTCTACCATGAGTAGTATTTGAAAAAAAAACATATACAGTATTACATTGCACGACCAAGCATTGATTGCGACTTCAACCTAATGCGTTCTGATCGTACTCACTCCCGGTCTGGCATTCTCTCTTCTGATGCCTCGCATGCCAGTGGCGGCGTTGTCATTTTCGTCAGACGGGGCCTATCCTTTTCTGAACTTTCTACCACCTCTCTTTCTTCGCTCGATCCCTACTCTGATTATGTAGGGGTCAACATCTCTCTAAACAAATCCTCCTCGGTGTCATTTCTTAATGTGTATGCCCCCCCTATTCGCTCCTCCCCAACGGATGGCAGAACCGATTCCTTCTCTCCCTCAATTCTTCCCTCCTCCAGAAATTTCTTCATTCTGGGGGACTTCAATTGCCATCACCCGCTTTGGGACTCAAAAGGTACTTCCGACCCCCGTGGGGAGGAAGTATTCGACTGGGTCATCTCCTCAGACCTCCTCCCCCTCAATGATCCTGACACACCCACCCTTCTCCATCGCTCCTCTGGCAGTCGCTCCTCTCCTGACATCTCCTTTGCTCCTTCTACTCTTGCTTTTTCTTGCTCCTGGGAGGTGCTTCAGGACCTGGGTTCTGACCACCTACCAATTCTTCTATCTATCCCGCTTTCTCCGGTCTTTCACCCCAACGAGCGCCCCCCTTCCTTCAATTTTCAGAAAGCTCGCTGGGATGACTTTGCCTCCTACTTTGACTCTCACTGTCCTACTGCAGAGGAATACTCGTCTCTTTCTCTTTCCTCTGCAGCTGCTCTCTTTACCTCTCTGGCAATGAATGCGGCCAAATCTTCCATTCCTTTCGGCCGCATCAAACGCCCTCCTAAAGCCTGGTGGTCTGCTGAGGTGGAAGAAGCGGTTGGTGAAAGACGCAAGGTTTTCGCTACTGCTCACAGAAGTGATGAAGATCGCCAGGCTTACATCTCCGCCTCTCGACGTGCCTCGTCGGTCATTGCCAAGGCCAAGGCTGAGGCATGGCAGACGACCTGCACTTCTCTTTCACCTAAATCTAATCCTAAATCTGTGCACTCTCTTCTTCGCTCTATTGCTGGCTCTCCTTCCTCGTCTTCTTCCTCTCCTAACTTTCCTAACTGTTCCTCTCCCAGGGAATCGGCTTCGGTTTATGCCGCTTACCTGAGGTCTCACTTTTCCGTGTCTCAGCCCAAGGCCCTGCGCAGCAGAGCCAGAGGCTACCTCACTGAGCTCCGCCGAGCTACGTGCTCTGTGGAGTCTCACTCGTCCTTTTGCTCTCCCTTTTCTCCTGCTGAATTTCTTGCGGCTGCCTCCAACCTCTCCTCATCCACTGCCACTGGCCCAGACAAAGTTGCCTATCCCATGCTAAAGCATCTTCCTCGCTCTGGCATGGATTTTTTTCTCCACATCTTCAATCTTTCTTGGTCTTCACATTCCTTTCCTTCCATCTGGAAGACATCTTCTATTATTCCCATACATAAGATGGGAAAACCTCTCGACTCTCCTGCTTCCTTCCGACCTATCTCTCTCACCTCCTGCGTATCAAAGCTGTTTGAACGCATCATACTATCCCGTCTTCTCTTTTTTCTGGAATCTAATTCCATTCTTTCTCCCCGCCAGGCCGGTTTCCGCCATGGACGGTCTACACTCGATCAAATTCTGTACCTTTCTCAGTCCATTTCGGATGGGTTTAACAAACCCAGGCCGGGCTCTCGGACGATCCTGCCTACTATCGATTTCTCTAAAGCTTTTGACTCTGTCTGGCACCCCGCCCTTTTCCACAAACTTATTTCGGCTGGCCTCCCTCCTTGCTTTGCTCGTTGGACTCAATCTTTCCTTTCTGACAGGCGCGCTTCTGTGGTTTTTTAAAATCACAAAAGCCGTTCCTTTCGAGTCCGTCGAGGTGTTCCGCAAGGATCCGTTCTTGGCCCTGTACTTTTCTCCCTCTTCATCAATGATCTTCCGGCTTCTCTGCCTTCTTCCGTCAGCTGCTCTCTTTACGCTGACGATCTGGCCATTTGGTCCTCCTCCCCCTCGGTCCCCACTGTGGTGGAGGCCACACAAGGAGCTCTGTTTCGATTGGAGCGCTGGTCTGAGTACTGGTGTCTTCCTCTCAATCCGAGCAAATGTGAGGCCTCGTTCTTCTCAGTGGATCCCCACCAAGCTCACCTCCAGCCCAACCTCCTCCTACTCGGCTCCCACCTCCGTTTTAATCCCACTCCAACTTTTCTTGGGGTCACCTTCGACCGAACTCTTTCCTTTTCTAGGCATGTATCTTCGCTGAAGGCCAAATTTTTCCCACGTCTCAAGGCCTTGCGCTGTATCTCTGCTTCCTCTTGGGGCCCCTCTAAGGAGTCCCTCTCTGTTCTGTATAAATCTTTTCTTCGGTCCCTTCTCACTTACGCTTCACCCGGATGGTTTCCTTTCCTAAGCGCTACCAATATCACCAAATTGGAACGCCTTCACCGAGCGGCCAGTCGCGCCATCACCGGCTGCCTCTCGTCGTCCCCTATCCCTCTACTACTCACCGAGGCTTCTCTACCTCCCCTAAGAGTCACTCTGACTCACTTCACTCTTTTTTCTCATGAGCGGGCTCTTCGTCTCCCAACCTCCTTTCCCATCTCAGGTTTGGCCAGACTAGGAGTGAAACCAAGACTCTGCAGATCATCCTGGAGAGCTTTTGCGTCCACTCACCCGCTCATGCTTCCTTCTACTTGTTCTAGGGAGGCTCTTGTTGCTTGCCCCCCTGTCCTCCCTGGAATCTTCCCTCATTCACGGTCGAGTCCACCCTTTCCACTCCATGCTCTCGCTCTGATCCCCCTCACTCTCGCCAAGGTGCGGCTCTCGCCCACCTTGACTCTCTTCCTCCTCATGATCTGGTACTCTGGACAGACGGCTCTGTTCCTTTTCCTTTTGGCAAGGGCGGCTCCGGCGTTCTTGCCAACTGCTCTCTCTGTGGCAGTGAGGCCACTCTTTCCTTTTCGGCAGGCCCAGTTTGTTCCAGTTTTTCCGCTGAAGCCTGCGCCATTCTGCATGCTCTTTGCTGGTCTCGGCAACACCATAAAGTCTGCCATTTTTCTTCTCTTCTCCTACTATCTGACTCTCGTTCTGTCCTCGCCACCCTGTCCTCTCCTCCACCTTTCCTGTTATCTCAAACTCTGTGGCAGATATGGCAGGAACTGTCCTTCTTCTCCTCCTGTTCTATCAGGCTACAATGGGTCCCCGGACACTCGTTTCTCCCGGGGAACGACACAGCTGATGAGCTTGCCAGACGGGGAGCGCTGCTTGCGCCCTCCACAATCCCTTGTAGTCTCTCTCCTCTTATCTCTCGTATCCACTCTCGTCTTATCTCGGACTGGAGGCGTACTGTCTCTTCAAAGTATTTTGACACACAGGTTCCCTCAATTTCCACTGAGGAACTTGTGCTCCCTCGTCATGCTCGCTGTGTCCTCTCTCGTCTTCGCTGCAATGGACACAGCCTTCTTTTAGGTTCCTATCTCTCCAGGATTGGCAGAATCGAGAATCCTTCTTGCAGCGCCTGTGGACACTCGTCCCAGGACATCTCTCATCTCATTCTGCACTGTCCAGCTACGGACTCTTTGCGCCGCTCACTCTTTGGCGACTCTCTGTCTCTTTATGACCTCTGGTCCAGACTCTGGGGAGTTGCCCGGCTTCTGGGGCTCCATGGTCTTCCGCCATGCCCCATCCCTCGGAAGGGGTCGGGTAAACAACAACAACAACAACAACAACTTCAACCTAAACCCCCAAAAGATGAAACTTGTTTTAAGGTGATGGCTCGTGTGCTAGCTTTTGTTTCAGCAAAAAACGTTTTCTGTCAAAAACTGCAAATTTTAAAATATGTCTTTGATTAGGAGGCCATAAGAACGTCATGAACCACCTTAAGACACTCACCCCGAAGTGGTTATCAATCGTGCCACGTTTGATGTTACAAGGTCCAGTAGTATCAGAAGATTTAAATGCATGTGAAAACAGAATTGTGCTTTATTCTGTACAATAGATAACATTAAATTTATATATAGCGCAGTCTTAGATTAAATACTCAAACAAGGCGTCCTACGTGGCACGACTGATCACCCACCAACTTTAACTTACATCTTTCAACCTGGACCCAATTTATTCACAGGAAACTTATTATCTTTTTGACCTGCCAGTATTTTCATTCTCTACAGAAAAACTACAACAGAAACTTCGGCTCCGTGAATATAACTTGTTTGTTTACGCGTAACGGATATTTTTTTCGAACACCTACCTATCCATCATATGCAAAGCGGCTGCAGTCAAAAGTGGCGCCAAACGCTGTAACCTCTGCCTAGCCGAAAAACTAGCCATCTTACAAGCTGACCAACGTACGCTCCAATGCAGACACCGGGCCAAATTCAAGTTGATAAACATTAATTAATACTAACCTTTTATTCGTGGTTTTTTATTTGTGCACTGTTTTTACCGTTATTCTGTTTTTATTTTTTAACTCTTGCCATTGTTTTGTTTACCTTTAACTTTTTTCACGCTTCAATAACTTTCCGCCTTACTAACCCCAACGCGCGCAATAACAACATCATCTACCTGCCAGTCGCAGTGAGCAGCGCTTGAGTAAGGCAGATCTGTAGAGCTTACCTTCCCTTGAGTTTCGAGCCTTCTATATAATTTAATTTCTATTTCTATTTATTTATTAATTTTGGATTTCATCTTTTGCCAGTGTTGTGTTTTAGACTACCTCCTGACGAGCCGTCTTAGGTGAAACAGACCGTTGAGGTATTTTTCACTGGAATAAATTTTATTTTACATGTATATTTCAAATATATTTCCTAAATCACTGGTTCCCAACCCGGGGTCCATGGATCTTAGGGGTCCACAGAATGATTTTTGGTGCTCCATGACCTTTGCGTCCATAAGATGAAAACAAAATATGTTAAAATGGAAATACGTTACCGACAATTGTGATCTAGTTTGCAGAAGACTAATTGAGCGCAACTCTATAAAAACAAGATCATTCAAGTTGTTATTTATTTAACTTCAATGGGACGTTTGACACTGCTTGTTCTTAAGTAGCTTATCTATACGAGGAGGAGTTACTGACAGAGCACATCTTATATCATCCTCCGATTTAAGGCGGTTTCTGTGTGCAGTTTTGATGAGAAGCATTGTTGAAACACAGGACTTGCATGAATATGTCGAAACAAAAGCCAAAAGCAAGTGGAGTGCAACTTTAGCAACATTAGGATGCGAGCCAATCATATGAATCTAGAATTCTTAAACAGTATTGTCATCTAAAAGGTCTTTGGCTGTGGAATCATTTTGTAGATCAATCAACCCATCCTGCTGCTTATCAAGTATGCTGTCAGCAGAACATCTGAACGGATTTCTTACTAAATTCAGCTTTTTGTCACTCACATACGGAAAATAGTGCTTAAATTTTTCTTCTAGAGCTATCAGATGAAAGATGATGTTTTTTTGGAGTAGCCCTGGCTTCTGTTTGTTTACCATTTCCAGCATCATTGAAATAGATTCAAACATAAAGTAATTCACATCGAATACCTTTTTCTTCCAAATTTGACTTTAATGCTTCAACGAGATTGATAGCATTAGTGTGTCTGCCATGCATGAGCAAGTTAAGTTTGTTTAATTGCTCAAAAGTACCAACAACACACGCCAAACTCAACTGCCATTCATCATGATCGATCCATCCCAAGAAATCGGTTTTTCAAAAAATCGTTTGATTCCATTTCAAAGTCGAAACATTCTTGTTGTCATGTTTACATTCGATAGCCAGCATACTGTTGGGTAAAAAAGAACATTATGCTCAGTTGCTGTTTCTTCACACAGTTCCTTGAAAAGTCCAGAGTTTAACCCTTTGACGGATACTAGGTCGTATGAGATGTATATCTTCCACAATTGTTAATTGTTATGCCATTATGATGTAGTAACCACTTTTGTAAAATCCATTATTTTCCCATTATTACCCACAACTATGGAATTGTTATCATTTAGACTCTTATAATCTTTAAAGGGTTAAAGCGCTACTTTTGATGTAATCGACCAAGCTGATGGACTGCTGAAGCACATTTGATAGTGGTTCTGGTAAAGTTTTTGATACCAAAGCTTGGCAGTGTATCATACAGTGAACACCTTTTACAGCTGGAGCACGATGTTGAACAAGTGCTTGAAAACCTGACCTTGACCGGATCATTGTGGGTGCACCATCTGTGCAAACGCCGCAAAGATTTACTCAGGCGAGATTGTTGTTCTCAAAAAAGTAGGCATTGTTGTAAGGATATCTGATGCTTTAATTGTACTCTTCAGAGCTGTAAACAAAAGAATTTTTTTTTAGCTTTCCAGAATAGATATATCTCTGATAAAAGCCATTAACTGAGAACAAGATTCAAATTTATCCAACTGAATCGAGAAGAGACCAAATGGTGCTAAACGAATTTCTCTGCAACTTGTTCCCTTGATGTCTGTGCTCATATCTTCTTTGGACTATATTGTTCGACAGTGATATAGCAGCTATTTTCTTTTCGGCCTCCTTTCCAAGTACGATTTTAACCATTTTTGTCGCACATGGCGTTATCAGCATCTCTCCAATAGTGTGAGATTTCTTTTCTTTGGCGATAGCGAGAGATACTGCATAAAAAGCCTAGAGAATCTTTGCATTGGTTTCATGCAACCTTTCATCAGAATCACGTTTCATAACTTTGAGGGACCTTCTGTGTCTTTCAAAAAAAGTTCGATCTTTTTGGGAGAACTTAGAGTGACAAGTTTGCAAATGTAGTTTTAGTTTTGAAGGCTTCACAGAGCAATTAGAGAGAACTCCGTAACAAATCACGCATTGAGGCTTTTCTTATCCAGGAGTATGTAGGTAAGTGAACCCATACTCAATGTATAAATCATTGTATTTTCACTTCTTGCAGCTCATTATGGAAAAATCTTATTTATCAACTTCAATTTTGTCTATATTTAATAATTTTGAACTTGACAAGCTAAATTTTAATGTGTAATGCTATACAAATGTTTAGAACAGCGAATGAGATGTTTTTAGTAAATAACTTATACACTAACGTAGCGGCTATTATATTAGTAATAACATAATTTGATATCAAATTAAAATAAAAATGAAATTTATTCCAGTAAAAACACCTCAACAGTCTGTTTCGCCTAAGACGGCTCGTCAGGAGGTAGTTCTAAAACACAACACTGGCAAAAGATGGAATCCATAATTAATAAATAGAAATTAAAATTAAATATAATTAAATAGAAATTAATTATATAATTTAATTTTAATTTCTATTTATTAATTTTGTATTTCATCTTATACCCGTGTTGTGTTTTATAACTACCTCCTGACGAGCCGTCTCAGGCAAGACAGACTGTTTAGGTGCTTTTTTAACGGGAATAAATTTCGTTTTATTTTATTGCTCTGATTCTATCATTGAGTTCTCTACTGCCAAATCGACCGACTACGTATCATATTAAAATTACATTTTTATTTAATATTTATTTACTAAATCGTTTTTATTGACGAGTTAACAAAAGCTAAAAGTCAGAATTTAAATACGCGCGCTTTTTCTAGATAACATTGCATGTTTCGAAAAAGCAAGCAAAATATTCCAAATTACATAATTAAATCCTTTTAAAAAACTGCCCCTTAAGATTTTGCCCTCATTATATTAAAAAAGATCCACTGCAGATAGTCTTTAGAAATTTAGTTGAACTCAACTCCGCCTTCTTGCTCTCTCAAAAAATTACAAAATTAAACTTTAAATTCAAATGCCAATATTCAAATACTAAAATAAAAGCGGCTTTGCCCCGTTCCGTATTTTCAGCATTTATACTCAAACTTTTACTATGTTCACCGCAAACTTAGCCTACTAAATTTTTCTTTGACGTAACAATTAACAAATATTCATTCTTTATGCTCTCAAAATTCAAAACTTTTTCTGTCATTTTCAGATAGAGACCACTTGCACACAACAGTATTAACTAAATAAGGTTTTATTAAAGGGATCCACAACTTTCAGGCAAATCATCAAAAGGGTACTTGACATTGAAAAGGTTAGAAATCACTGTCCTAAGCATTTAAGATCACCCGATTAAGAACAGGTCACACATTATTTCTTCCGGCTATTTCATGAACTTTTTATGTCACGTTTTTTTACTGTTTTGCCTATTCCCACTTT
The DNA here is from genome assembly GCA_963675345.1 of Trididemnum clinides. Classification (NCBI taxonomy): domain Eukaryota; kingdom Metazoa; phylum Chordata; class Ascidiacea; order Aplousobranchia; family Didemnidae; genus Trididemnum; species Trididemnum clinides. The sequence continues at coordinate 5,414,398 of OY776297.1, forward strand.
TCCTTGCACAGAAAGCACGGCAGGGAACGATTATGTTTTGTTCTGACTGGAAATCTGCAAATACTAAATAGGGAAAAAGAGGCAGTTTATTTCAAACTTGTTATCCATACGAATTATACATTGGTAGATCCACAAACAACAAAGCAAAATTGCCATTGGTGGACATATAAATGATTGCAATCGGCTAACGTACGATAGACGTTTTATGGCAATTTTTTCTCCATGCATGACCTCCAGTTCATTCCGCGAGTTTAATTGCTTTTGGACTAGACTAGATTATTAAAACCTTTATTATTAGTTTTGATAGCAATTCATATTCCAAGAATTATATACTGTGTTGAATAAACCTTCTTCGCACCTAGCTTCAGTTTTGGTTGGCAACTCTGCTGACGTAAGTTGCGAGATTGTGTAATTGCATCGCTTCGTTTTGAGCTGATAATGCGTGACTCCCATCTAAGTTGACAGCCAAAGCGTGAATTCGTCAAGTTAAGTTTTCAAGACAGTTAAATTGGTTAGTCAGTGTCAGAACTTTATATTGGTAATTGCCTAATGTTGGATAAAAACTTGGTACATGGGTGTATTTATTTTCTGTAGCTGGGCCAAACAGTTTTGGTACCTTTCCTTGTTTTTGTTCCTAGGCGTAGCTACGAGCCAATTCTTATCACTTTTGTTTGTTTAGAAAACGTCACAAAATAACATTAAACCGAAAATACAATACACGACATTTATTTTAATGCGGTTGTTTTTCTAGTGGTGACGCATTGAAGACAGTCGGCCAAGACCAAAAACTAATGTTACAAATTTTAGTGTGCCAAGACACGATAAAACAAATTTGTAAAGAGTGAGCCCAAAAATAGAACCTTTTTGCAACTTGCTATCAAAATTTTTGTGAACAAAGCAGTTCACCTTTTTTGGTAGTTTGACGTGAAAACACTACATAAAAATTTAGGTAAAAATTACGAAGATAGAAATATTTAAACATTAGGAACTGCAAACTCTAGTCATTTGATCCTTCATAAAAACTGCGTTTAAACAATTGCTGCACTAAAGATTTTGTTCCTTTTTTAGCTTAGAATTTTACATTATGCCCATCGTTTTCTAAAACAAGCAATTGTACGCAAGACCTCATTGCACCGATGGCTACTGATTGTGGAAATGCTTCTTTTATTCAAAAACAGCGTCTTTATACTTTATAAGCCGACTTTGCCAGCGTCGCTCGGCAGGAGCCCTCCATCAGTAATGTCAGGGTTTAGTATTTCGGTTCAACCGGCCAAGCTGGCTTCACCCATCCGGCTCTTGTGTGAGCGGTAGCGAAAAATTAATGACTTTTATGCACTTTCACAATTCTTGTACACAAAATTGTGATTATCATGTTCTTGATCATGACTGGCAATGCTCACAAAGAATCTTGCCATAAATTATTATCGTTAATACTTGTGAGGGAGCAAGAATTGTACCTAATCAAAACTGATTGTAGCGGTGAAATGGTGGTTGCTTTCACAATTAAGGAAACAGACTATTTAACGGTAAGCCTGTTTTGCCAATTGGTGCTGCCCTTTCCTATTGATGTGGCAATAAGTTCCTAATTTGGCAGCGCTATTGGTCTTGTTTCCGGCATAGCGACAAAAGCGGCTTTTGTTTTCTCTATATTCAATTTTAAAAATTGGTATGGTTATGGTTTTATGTTGACATTTTCTTCAACTAGGGATTTTATTACAATGCTATAGAGCAGGGGTTCCCTAACTGGGGTGCATGAACCCCCAGGGGGTGCGTGAGTCCGTTCCAGGGGGTTCGCGAGACATTTCCGAAAACCAAAACTAGAAATACTTAAAGTTTAAAGTTAAATCAGCTGTTTACGTCGATTGTTACGTGTGATAATACTGCTGTTTGTGATTTAATATTACGTTCTTTCAACATAAAAGTGTGGGTTCGCTTAGTAGCCAGCTTGTTAGCAAAGGCAGCCAGGACATCGACAGAAATCTATAAAGCCAGAGTAGCAACTGATTTTTCTAAACCGCAATTAAGTTTGTTTTAGGCTAATCGTATCCTTGTTGAGAATAAGTCATATTAACCGAAAAACGTGACATATTTGTATAATTTATTTGTATAATGAATTTGTATAATTTGTAAACTTTATGTAATTTTTAGATCCTGTAACAATTAAAGTACGCTTTGTCAGTTAGGCTTCGTTTTACAACAAACCTAAAAAATTTTCGTTTTTAAGAAGATTCAGACCGCAATTCATGATGTCAAAGAAACGTAAATACGATGATTCATACATCAAGTGGGGATTTATGAAGTTTGTGGAGAAGGATGGTACTGAACGTCCGCAATGCGTTCTGTGCTATAAAGTGCTGGCGGAGGCGTCCATGAAGCCATCGAAGCTAAAAGCTCACCTCTCCAGCATCCATCCCACTCATAAAAACGACTCTGAAGACATGTTCCGAAGTAAGAAAGCCCGCTTCATGGCCAAGGGTACTTTGACTCAGCACGGATTCCGATCGTCGACGAAGCCTATGACTGAAGCCTCCTACTAGGTAGCGCTCCTTATCGCAAAAGCGAAAAAGGCTCACACAATTGGTGAAACACTCGTAAAGCCTTGCGCCTTGGTGATGGCGAACTTGGTTTGCGGACCCGAAGAGGCCAAGAAACTCAGCATTGTTCCCCTGTGCAACAACACCATCAAGCGCAGAATTGACGACATGTCAAAGGATATTCTGGCTCAGGTCACCCAAGAACTCCAAGAATCACGATGCCGCTTCAGCTTGCAACTCGACGAATCCACTGACGTAGCGAGATGCAGTCAGTTGCTGGTTTTTGTACGCTACTTGACGGGATTAGTTGTGAAGGAAGAGTTTCTTTTCTGTTCTCCTCTAAAAGCAACAACCAAAGCGAAGGACATTATGAATATCGTTAACCATTTCATGGAAGAAAACGGCATCGAGTGGGCAAAACTCGGATCATTGTGTACGGATGACGCGCCGGCTATGATGGGAAAGAAATCCGGATTTGTTGCGCTGGTAAAAGAAAAGTGTCCCGACGTCATCGTGACACACTGTGTGCTCCATCGCCATGCCCTTGCGACCAAGACGCTCCCCAAAGACCTCGGTGATGTAATGGCTATCGTTGTTGCAACGGTGAACTTCATCCGCGCTAGTGCTCTCAATCATCGCCTCTTCAAGGTCTTCTGTGAAGACATTGGTGCTGCATACACTCATCTTCTGTACTACACCGAGGTGCGTTGGCTTTCCCGGGGCCAAGTTCTGAACCGCGTCCTCCAGTTACGTCAGGAAATTGAAATTTTTCTGCGTGAGAAAGGCAAGAACTTGGCAGACTATTTCGGCGACCCTGTCTTCGTCGCAAGGCTTGCGTACATCAGCGACATTTTCGGCCACCTTAACGCTCTCAATATTTCACTTCAAGGGAGCGGCCTTACGATCGTCGAAGCAGCAGAACGGATCAATTCGCTTGGACAAAAGTTGAGGCTTTAGAGCAACCGCATGGAGAAGGGGTCATTCGTCAACTTCCCTGAGCTCGCGCAAATCCTCGCGGATAACGACGCTGAGAATGATTTATCCTCCACGCTTATCGTTGACATCAAGGGTCATCTGAAGTCTCTGTCTGACAGTCTTGATGGATACTTCCCGAATCTGTCGGTCGAGCCATGGATAGTAGATCCTTTCACGATTCCAATTGACGATATTGACGACGAGAACAAGCTGAAGGATGATCTAATCGAGTTGAAGGCCTCTAGTCGCCTGAAGATGCAGTTCTCGACCGTTGCTAGTCCCTCGGAGTTTTGGGCAAGCAACTACGAGGCCTTCCCCAATCTCACGCCGAAAGCGCTCCGAGTGACACTCCCTTTTGTCACGACCTACCTCTGTGAAGCCGGTTTCTCCGCGTTGGTCGTCATGAAAACTAAGCTACGGGCACGTCTTGATGTCGGCTCTGACATTAGGGTGGCCATTTCCAAAACAACTCCGAGGATCAAACACCTCGTGGAGAACAAACAAGAGCATCCGTCTCACCATGTGTGATTGTTAGCCTATCAGTGATAGATGATCAATGCGTAATAAAATTCGTGTTTTTGAGGTTTCCAAGTGATTGTTTGTTTATCTTTGTTGTAGCTTAGCCCCGCTGCATGATTTTTAGGCTTTGCTTGCTATACAACAATAATCCGTATAAGGAATTGATAACGTCAGAAAATCAAGGAATTACTAAATTAGGAAATATGGAAGAATCGGAGTATAAAAAAGATAGTTAAAAGGAACCCCAACATTATGATGAATAAATTTGGTAACAACAATCTTTATTTTTTTATTGCAATATTACACTATGCTGAAAACTTGGGGGTTCGTGGAGACCTTTGACATCCACAGGGGTCCGTGGGGGTATAAAGTTAGGAAACCCCTGCTATAGAGTATAGACTAATAGGCAGCATATCAGCATAAGAAAAAATCCTTGCTATACAGTACATACAACGGCATCACACGAAGAGCCCATGTCAGCAACGTCGAGATTGAGAGTGTCGGTTCAGCCGGCCAAGCCTGCTTCACTTATCAGGTTCTTGTGTGAACAGTTATCAAAAGTTGATGTGTTTTCTGCACATAAGATGTTCACAACTTTTTGTGTTCCTTTTTCTAATAAAGTATCTCATGTTAAGATCCTGGCTATGCCTTAGGTCTATGTGCTCTGTTCATTGCTGATACGAACCAAAGGGAGCCTTGCATTTCCCGTAGTTTGGTAGTAGTAAACACATTTTTGATATTAAGCTATTCTAAAGCAAAATATCAAAAATATCTTTCGTGTGGTACGATTTCACACAGTGACGCTGTTTTCTTTTGATTTCCCCTTAAACTTTCTCAAGTCCTCGCTGGCTACGAATTATGTAGCATATTCTTTTCTACCTGCTTGACGTGGCCTGGGGAGTTAAAAGTATCCTTGCTTTTCCTCAAATGTTTGGTTTGATCCCGGTAGCTCTATAAAGCTATTATAAAGCAAAATTCCAATAATATTTTCCACGTGGCACGATTTAACATAGTGACGTTGTTAATTTTGATTTTGCCTCAAACTTTCTCAAGGCCCTGTTGGCTACGCATTATGATTCATATTCGTTTTTCCTTGCTTAGGTATGCTCATAGAAGTTAAATAAGTTCTTGCTTTTCCCAATTTTCAGGTTTGATTCCGGTAGCTCTATAAAGCTATTATCAAGCCAAATAGAAAACAATTTCCTCCTAAGTATGGTGCCATTTAGCCCCGGCAGGCTATACTATCGCCGGTGCCGATTTAAAACGTATTAAATAATGCAGCTGCGCCAGCTTTATCGTACAAACATTTATGAGAGCAACAACGAAATGTTTTACTAAATATAAGCCATAGTTCCTGTACATGTAATGGTGATTATGTTTGGTGTATTAAAAAGACTGGAAGTATTCAAAAAAGAAAGAACCAGGACACAAACAACCATTCGTAATTTATAAATGTGTAAAGGGGGAGGTGAAACATAGTCAAAATTGATGACGTAGCCCAAACGGTAATCGTTTTGACAACTAAAGAAATGAGCTATTTAGTGGTAGGCAAATTTAATGATTTAGTGGGCCTGCTTTCGTATTAATATTTGTGACGTTAAGATTTTTGCCACCGCAATTTGCTTTAATTCGGCCTTAGCATGAAAAAAGACCATGCCTTTTCTTTAAGTCATATAACCTATTGCAATAGGCGCCTATATAGCTCTTTTCAAACAAAAATATTCCCTCTTAATCCAGTGTGACAGATTGATGCTATTATTGTTTAATTTTGATCTTTTCTTACATTTGGAATTTTATTACATTTAACTGATTTTGCAAAAAGGTTGCAATTTTTGAAAACATCTTGATATTATGATCTACGGTAGAAAACATTTGTGTTAATCGTACGAGACAATTTATGAAATCATAGAGCCAGTTTTAAGCGCGCAAGCAAAGAGAACAAAAAATGCTTAAAGCGCTTAAAGTGCTTAAAAAAAAGTGCTCGTAGCATAATCAAATAAGCTTTAATTTTGCAAAATTGTTTTTATCGAAAGCAGCTAATTAATATCTCCTAAAAGAACGTTCAATCGCGTTTGTGCGATGAGTACTTTTTTAGAAAGAACAAAAAACAGACTGTGCAATGAATTGTTGACTGTGATAACATTTTAGACCCCAAACAAATGAAAGTTTTTGAAATGTTATAAGTCGGAATCTGGTTTTGGTTTGAGCAAAAACTTTTTTAATTTTTTCAGATGTAGAAAATTCTTTAGATTGAAATAAGGATATTGGGCCCCCGAATGCTTGGCAGAAGCAGCGTTAAATATTGTTGGTAATTCAAAAACCGATAGTACCTTTTGCCGCATGAGAGAGTTTAAAGATATCATTACATTACAATAACCCTTCACAACAAGATACAGCTTGATTAGCAGTAACTAACTGTATTTTTATCGTCCTTAGATTGCAGTTTGAAAGCCAAATGTTTCTAGTTATTTGTCATTTCGTTATTCTATATGGTACTTCTGCATGAAAATTTAAATTACATAAAGAGCATTAAACTTTCTTAAGAACTTTCAAAAAATACGTAATGCAATCACATTTTTCAAAAAATACGTAATGCAATCACATTTTCAAAAAATACGTAATGCAATCACATTTTCAAAAAATACGTAATGCAATCACATTTTCAAAAAATACGTCATGCAATCACATTCAAAAAATAATTAATGCAATAATGTAAAACTTTCAAAAAATATGTAATGCAATCACATTACATTCTTTCGTAAGAACTTTCAAAAAATACATAATGCAATCACATATATGGTACTTCTGCATGAAAATTTAAATTATATAAAGAGCATTAATCTTTCTTTAGAACTTTCACAAAATACGTCATGGCAAAAGAATGCCATTTTCATTTGATCAAACCTGCCTAATGGAAGTCGATTTTAAAATAAGTTAAATTCGTCAAAAAAGTAAACACCCTAGTTTGAGGCTTCATTGTCTTCATTAACGCTACACTACGAGGAAGAGATTGGGTAGCAAAAAAATAACAACCTTGCTGATTAAGAATTTTTTATCGTAGTCATAAAATCAACAATCTACCAACCTTAGACGAGTCAGCTTTAACTTCCAAATCTTTTATGAATTGCTCGTAGCGTTTATCTACTTCAGATCTGCTTTCAGGACGGGGAAACGCATTGCGACAAGTGGCGGTTAGAGAGCGAGGACGCCATCCAATCCCAATCCAGCTGTAAGTTCGCGCTTGGAGAACGATTTCTATTTCTTGGACGTCTTCTAGAATCTTCCAGTGAAGATCAATTCCCTTCCGGATTGACTGGCTGTAATACTCAGCATGTGAGAAGTAATCCGTTTGAAGTTGGAGATGGGAGGCTGAAAAAAGGTTGCAAAGCCGAGCTTATTAAAATGATTTTAAATTAAATTTGTCCTGACAAGTGTTTATCTACAACAATTTTACAAGCACTATTGAATCAAAAAATGCAAGATAAACCTGTGCAGCACCAAATCAAAAGCTTTCTTTAGCTAGCTGCAATTGCGCACAAAAGCCAGAAGGTGCATTTATTAAAAATGTTGGGTAAGAACAAGATGATTGATCTCACAAAAATAGTAAAAATCTCATTTATAGCAGATTTAAGTAGCCTAAACGATGATTGTCCACACATAAGGAAAGCTTTTCCTTCTGTTTGTTTAACCGTCGAAAAATTTAAGATTCAGGTAAAAAGTAACTGAAGCAAATCTGGAAAATTTGACATTTAGGCTTTAAAATGTGAGATATAGTAGGCCTACATAATCATTGAAACGATTAATCAACATCACAACGGACAAACAGCTATTGATTTTGTAAAGAACTCTGCACAAGACCTAAGCTGAAATTAGCACGTCACTCAATATTATGCCAGTGATTTTTAACTTGGGCCCATGAATCTTCATGAGTCAATGGAAAGCCACTTAGGGGTTCACAAAAGGTTTTACGATACTACGCTGCTGCACATGGGCTTGGCAGTCATGGCAAGTAAAACCTACAGATAATAACAAAAACAGCCGAGAGCAAAATTCGATTTCGTAGAATTTATCTTGATAAATGTTATGACCTAAAAATTGATATTTTTAGGTCATTTTCAAACAAAAGCATTGGTTATTGAACTGCATTGTCTCTGCAGTACTAAGCACAAATTTCGAATGACAAGAGAATTATGCATTCTATAAAGACCACCAATAAGAACCCTGTGTAACAAAATGTTTTGATGTTGTTGTGCCCATAACTTCTTTAGATCGAATGTTTATGTAAAATCTTTAAATTACAAACGGTTTGTTGTTTTTCTCCTATTCTATATCCGAGTCGATGTCCGTGGTGAATGACGAGTTCTAATCTGTGGCGATTTATTTTGATCAATCGTATTGACGAATAATACCGGCGCGATGGCGCAGTGGTTAGAGCGTCCACATTGTAGTCGGTAGACCTGGGGTTCATTCCCTAAGTTGAGTCATACCAAAAGACTTTAAAAAATGGTATTCACAGCTTCCCTGCTTGGCGCTCAGCATAAAAAAGGGATAGTGTGGAGAACAAGCCGGCAAGCTTGCTTGTTGTGTCCTTGGGCAAGGCACTTAACGGGACGCCTCCACCTTTATGTGGCAGACAGGTGGCCCCACCCGTACTTCACCGGATTATAATTGTGAAGTTGCTAACCCAGCATGTCAGACGACTCTTGGGTACCGACCAGTGGCAGTCCGCCTTGTTGGTGGTGGGGCTACCAGTCACTCAAGACTGGTTTGAAATGGGCTGCCATCTTTCCTCTAGCCTAATATCAATTAGGTTGACGGCATGAACCTGAATTACCGTTCATGCCGTACCTCCATCCCAAGGAAGAGGAGGGGTAAACACACACACACACAATAATACGAAGAAACTAAACGAAGAAGCTGAACCGTTTTCGATTTGGTTGATCGAATATGGACGGAAAAATTAGATTTCCAAATAAATTTTAACTTCAAAATGTTTCGCAAAATATGACCAAGAGTAACTTCGTCAACTTTAAAAAAAAAGGGACACAATTATAAGTACGCAACAAATTACACAGCATTACTTAACGTATAACTGAGGAACTTAAGACGCGGGCTTGACACTCAATACGCAAAACAGAGAAAATTAGATAGAAACTAAAAAATGGTTTAATAAGGCCAAATTTTGAAATTTCTAACAGTTTATACAGCGGTCAAAAATGCAACTAAAAGTATCAACTGCAAGCTCAGATATTTCACGGCCAACTGAAGCCTCCTATTTTGTACCAAATTTATCTGCTAATGCTATATCACCAAATTTTCTGAAGAGAATCGAAGAAACCGGTCAATTTAGCCAGAAAGCGCAAACGTTATCAACTATTAGATACAGCAGCACTGCAGTTGTCAACAGCGTTTCGTTGGATGGTGGACCGGCCACCGATAATAATATTGATAAAGGTAGGATCAGTGATAGCAGCAAACTTACGTTGAAAAAAAAGAAATCCAAAAAGAAAAACAACAAACTTTCAGCATTGTAAATACTCTCTATTTTGATGGGAGCTAAGATGCAACACAGATGGTTGTTAAAGGCTTAAACGATAAAAATTACAGACACGTTCAATTTGAAAAACACTAAACGGTAGCTGGCAAACCAGGAAGTTACTGCCTTACTCATTTTTCTTCTGAAGATGACAAAAACAGAACGATTGCGAAAAATCTATCTAGTTCCATCCATAGTAAAGAATTAAAAAACAAACTAGCTGTGGTTGGTACCGATGGTACTGCTTCCATAACCAAAAAATATAAAAGATGCATTCGACGTTTGGAAGAAATACTGAATACATTTCTTCAATGGGTTGTGTGCCTAATACATACAAATGAGCTACCTTTGAAACACCTAACAAGTCTTGATGGTTGGAAAAAACTGCCTGGATCTGTATCTAACGGGCCAGCTACTAACTTTAAACATTTATTAGTGCCACTTTCGTCCTTTTAAAATTCTTCCACCTCATGTTGTGAACGACTTGAATACAGACCAGTATTATCCTTGCAAAACATGTTGGGATATAATATATGGAAAGATTGATCATAATGTGATGAATTTGGAAGTTGGTCCAAATATTTTCTAAACCAGAAAACACATGGGTCCAAAAGCTTTTTCAATTTGGTACATACGATTGTTGATTTTTCCGACAAAAACGTTCGACAAATTGCATTAAAAGTGGTTCAACGAAACAGATTTTTGAAGCGTCCAGAAAATATTTCAATTGCTATGTTGGGAGATAATGAAGCAGACACACGAAATATGGGCGTTACAAAAGTGCCTACACTTTGCAAACAAATCGCTGAAGATAATAAAGAAAACAAAAGTCAGGGTAGTTGCTCTAAAGCACCGAAGAGTAGTACAGTTCGTGTGTTTTATGCTCCAATTTTAAATTTGAAAGCAAACAAATATTACCAGTTGATTGACATAGCGACATACGAACAACAACCTCCAGCGATTGAGAAATTAACAACTATTGAAATCAGAGAATCTCTTGTGAAACCTTTTGAGTTTATATCACCCTTGCTACAATCAAACTGTGGAGAGAAATGTTAAGTTGGCGACAAAAGCATCTGTTCAAGTAACGAGACATGCTAAACGAGGCGCACTGATTCATGAAAAAATCAAATCTCGAAATTTTATGAAGAAGTTTGACATGAAAAATTATTTCAATTAAATAAATTTGATTAATTGACATGCACAATATTTTGCATTTTCAAGTAAAATACTATTACAGCAAGCGTTTGTTGCTTTTTTTCATCACCGATAGGCTGTGGGTTATGCATATTGGTTGATTGTCATCGGAGTGTATCACAAGCTAGCTTTGTAATACACACCCAATTAACAACGTGCAACTATTTGTGTTTTATTTATTTTTGATGTTTGTAGGCTACTATTTACTGAAATGTTGTTTAAGCATACTAGGTGGAAAAGTTTTCCTACTGGTGAAACCTTCTCCTCCATGCAAAACTTTATAGCTTTCTTTCCTTTTCGCCTGGTTTCATTACTATCCAGCAGGTACTTCACAAAAATTAATTACAGCCACCAACACTAAAAGGTAGCACAATATTATTTATCATCTGCAAAATAGGAAACTAATAAATAGCTTTTTGATCACATTTGGTTTGCTGATTTTTTAAACAATTAGTACTGATAGAATTGTTGATAGCGATGAATCAAACAAAAAACTGAAAAAAATCACTTTTTCAGTTTTTCAGCTCTAACTTTTTTGTGTTGAAAATAGAATAAACTTTTCCTTTAGCACTGATAAAAACATGGTGTTTCCGCAACTTTTTACCAATATTTTATGATTATACGATTAGTGGTTGCCGAGATATGAAAACTGACCACAACCCCCACACCCGCCCCTCATGTACATTTTGGGGTACTGCTGGCTGGAAAATAGTGACAACACCTCCAAACCAAATTTTAAGTAAGTTTTAGGCCATTTGTCTGAATTTAAAAACTATAATTTTCTCGATTTCCAAACGAAGTGTTTTTCACTGCTCCCTGATATAAAATACTGCACATCACTTGCACAAGTTCCACATGCTATTAGTAAACAATGATAACCATTATAATGTCATACACAAAAAATTGCGATCGACCAGTCAATGTAAATTTTACAGTCAAATACTTGTGAACTTGCTAAAAAAAATGGCAAAGAGGCGTAGTGGTTGAAGCGCCTGCTTCGGTGTTGGCACATATAAGTTCAATTACTTATTCAAGCCATATAAAAAAAACTTTTTAAAAAAAATGGCTTTCACAGCTTTCGTGCTTGACACTTTGCACGAAGGACTAGTGCGTAGAAAAACGTCAATAAGTTTACTTGCTGCGCCCCTTCAAAAGACGCTTAACAGGATTTTTCTATCTTCATATGGCAGACAGGTTGTGGGACCGAGCAGTGTACCCGTCGTGATGGCCTAGTTTGACCAAAGACATGCAAATAGAGCATGAGCTCAAACGCACAAATGAATTGAAAAAGTTATCAAAAAAGGCCAAAAATTAAAAAAAATTGAGTGCAAAGATATTAAACCATGACCATGTAGATTCAAACCATGCATCAACAGCACAAATTTGTTATCAAAATAATGTCATACTTGAATTACAATTGTGGCCATGCCAACCGCTCTCGCAATAACAAAGTAATCGTGGAAAGGTGGTGGCTCGGGTGTCGATGCAACGCCCATGGTTGCAGTCGCTGTCACTCCAACACTCATCTGATGAAAAAAAATAACATCAGTGTTATCTTTCAGCAATTAGAAAACTTTTACGGTAACTATACAAACACAACTCGTATTCAAAGTTATTAAAACTTTCTATGTTTCTAAATTGTGTTTTTTCCCTTCACCTATGGTGCCGCAGATCCGCCGCCATAAATCACTTCTTAGTTATATTATTGAACCTTGCGTTTTCTTTGTATTGTACATGTAAGTTAGAATTCAAATCGTCAACACCACTGCTTTGAGAGTAACCTAATTTACTATATAAGAAAATTTACCGATAGTTTGCCATTGGTTTTGGATTTCGTTTGACCATGTTGAAGTGTCTATGTGTATTGTAAATAATTGGATTTAACCACACTCATTGGGATTTAATTGTCAAGAACCGTCGGTCAACAAATTGGTATGTAATAAATTTATTATTGTTCATATGATTATAATTAGTAAGGTAAGCGCGGTGCAATATTGTTTCTAAGTCAAGTGTATAAATCGCCCTTTAATTTGTTTAATTCTTTATGGCGTTCCTATTTAATTTATATTAACGTTATTGTATTTATTTGTAGAAAAAACTGCTGCTTTTATTGCTGCCTGTACTGTTGCCTTTATTTCCTCAATTATCGCTGTCTATTACGACCTTCAATCTAAGAATACTCTAGCGGCAAGTGAATCATTCTCCAACGTGTTGCAGAGACTTCGAAGGATTTAACGAAAACAAACAACAATGTATTTAAGCTCCAAACAGGAGAAAGTGTGGTCGAATGTTTTTGTACAAAACTCTAGGAGTTTAACTCAAAATATAACAAAGACAGTAAACTCATGTCACAACCTCACAATTGCCATATAGCACGTGTCCATGCATCATTGCTGAAATTAACAGCAGGTAAGCAAGCAATTTTTGAGTTTTAAGTCATAATAACAGCCATAAAAATAAGCCAGAGAGAAAAAATCAAATCTGTTTGATGTCACTACTCTTAAATAAAATTTATATGAAAATCACAAAACCCTCCTCTCACACAAAAAAAATCAACAAAGTGCTTACCAAACACTTCGCACCGATCGCCAGAAAACAATTTTTTACAAGTGCACAAACCAGTGCTATGAACGCATTTTCCCCCATTTAAACACTTTCCGTCGTAGCATTCAGAAAACTCTAACGCGTGCATTGGTTGACATCCGTAATTTTTCTGTAAAAAAAGCTCAGGTTTAAAAATGGTTTTATGCATCCTTTATCGCATTAGAATAGAAAGGCTGCTTAACCAGGATATTGTCAAAAATGACACTGAACAAATTGGTAGACTCCAATGGCATTTCATCTTGTCGGTAGTGAGATCCCTTATTGATCTGATCTATGTTTATGAGAAAAAGATTCACCCTCTTAAATCCAATTTTGTCTCCGTTAAAAGAGGTGGCCGGATTCACCCCACGTTTCTGGAAAGTTCATAAACACCTTTACCCCAGTCTGTTCCGTCAGTGCCATCTTCCTTTTTCAGTGTAATTTTATCAATATCTTCTCCCACTTGCCTTCTCTATGTCATATTCGGTCGCTCACGCTTTCTTTTTCCTACCACTTCAAAATCCAACTGTCTTCTCAACACTTATCGCTAACTCTTTCTCCGGCAAACAACATGTCTCGCTCCCATACAGCATTGCCGATCTTAAACAACTGTGACATATCTTTCCTCTCATTTTTAACGACACTTCCTTCCTTCAAGCGACTGCCCACATTTTCTAAATTTTATCCATCCAATTTTCGTTCTTGCTGTCACCGCTGCTTCACTTACACCACTGGCATTCAACCTGTTCCCCAAGTAACAAAGACTCTTCACAAACTCAACCTGGTACAAAATGACATTTTATCTGGTTCTTTTATTGTCTTAACACACTGCTCATTAACAAACCTTTTGCTAGAGTCGAAGTCACCCTCTTCATTTTTGCGCATCTACAGTAGCATGCACCCATTTACTACATTTTGCAGACATCACCAAATTTTCCATTACCCCTCTTACCACACTTGGTACATGGATCAACTTTACTATGGAGTACTTCACCTTTTGAATTATTCACCATCACTTTGGCTTTCTTAAGGTTCACCTTCAGCCCCTTGCTCTCAAAGGCCACTTTTCGTTTGAAAAGCTTCTCTTTCGGATTCCCAGATTTTCACTCATTAAGACCAAGTTATCTGCAAACAAAATTTTATTCATCAATCCTTCTCTTAAATTTTCCGTAACCACATTCACTGTAATTGCAAAAGAAGTGCGACAACACAGATTCTTGATGTACACCAACTTGTACCAAAAAAATTTTTAGATAACTCTGATCCCACTCCAACCTTCGTTTTTGCTCCGTGATAGAGACCTATCATCGCTCATACAATTGCTTCGGGTAAACCTTTCTTTCTCATCGCTTACTTCATCACCTTCACTGGAATTCGATCACATGACTTCTTAATATCCACAAAACACATATACAGCTTTTTTTCTTACCCCAATATTCTTCGTACAATCTTTTACAAAAACGCGTCTGTCTTTCCTCTGCCAGTCTGCCAGATAAAAAACCAAACTGCATTGCATCAGTATTTAATAACTCTCAAATTCTTCTTTCCAGCTCTCTATCAAAGCACGTTCTAACAGTTTCACTTCTCTGTATGCATTACAATTCCTTACATCTCTTTTTTCCTTTAAAATTGGTACCAGCATACTTTTTTGCTATTCAACTAGCATTCCTTTTCCATCCAACAGGCATTGGCAAAGTTTCATCGTCAAACTAATCTCTTCTCAACTAGCAGATAACATCTCTGCGCATACTTCAGATGATCTAGCTGCCTTTCCTGGTTTCATTGCCTTCATTGCTATCGCCAATTTTTGGAGGGCAATCTTTTCAACGAGTCGCTCTACCAAACTAGCTTCCGTCATGTGGACCCAATCACTCTTTTTATTTATGATTTCCTCTAGGTAATTTTTCCATATTCTTTTCCTGTCTTTTTCGCTGAAACCAAACTTCACGTCTTTCCCCTCATACATCTTCCTTCAACACCTTTCCGATCTTTTCTCTTAAACTTCACCAATGTAAAAATGTTACTTGATTTTTTGTTCGATTTTGTGAACACTTTTTCAGCTTCTTTACTCATAGAATTAGCAACCGTTATCTTTGCTAGATTTTTCATATTCTTGTATTTAGTCATGTTTTCCTCCGATCGATTTTCGCCCTTCTTTTTATACGCAACTTTCTTTTGTCGTATTGCTTCCTTCATCTCTTCGTTCCATCATCACGTATCTCCATAGTTCCTCCCACCTTTCTTCTTTTCACACACTAAACCCAACTCTTTAAAATACCATTTTTAAAAGCATTACATACATTGGGCGCATCAACATCAACCAATTCCTTAACTCCACCTTAAAACCTTGCTTTCATATTGCTTTCTTTCAACCTCCAAACTCTTCTTTGAACAGTTTGTTCGTTCTCTACTTCCTTTTGCCTATGTTTGTTACCACCAGCCTTTGTCGCAATCACCAGGATATTGCTTTCAAGTCTTTTAAATACTTTCTGTTGCTTTTAGCAACTAACACAAAATCAATCTCCATTTTATTTCCACCGATACTGTATGTCATTTTCCTCTGCTCCTCCTTTTCAATTCATGTGTTTGCCACATACAACTCTTTTTTATTGCAAAACTCAAGCAGTCTTCTTCCCTCAACATTTTTTGTCAAATCCATATTTACAATGTACATCTTCAAAACCATCAACCCGTCTCTCAAAATGCTCGTTCAAGTCGCCCAGACCTAGAGCCATTTTACCAGGGTTTTGTAAATCTCACTCACAGGGCATTGGTTTATAAAATCGATCCTTTTCGCAGTCTGGTCTTCCGATTTAGGGCACATATCACTTTCATAACTTCTTCCTTAAAAACCATCACCACGTCACTTTTTCTTCGGACTTCTACAACCTCCTCGTGTAGTTGTTTAACTAAAATTCCAACATTTCCTATTACATCATTTTTTTCCAGACCGCCACTGCTTACATCTCCTACCTTTCATACCAATAAATCGAGCTCTCTGCCCTCTCCATCTTACTTCTTGTAGACAACATACATCCACTTTCCTCTTCCTCCATCGTTTACACACTTCTGTACTTTTCCACAAAAACTTTCAACATTCCAACTCCCAAATCTTACCTCAAGATGTTGTAGCCCGGAGATTCTTCACACTGCCTGCCATTTGTTTCCGGAGACTGGAAGCCAGTTTTTTCATAAACTTTTTCACGAGTTAAAATTTTGAAGACTTTTTTTCTTTTTACAAAGAAAATGCCCTAGCTTACCTTTAACCTTAGTTTTTAGGCGTGAGGGGTCATCAACTTTAGTTGAAAACCATATGTAGTATCCAAAAGTCGCATTTTACGACATGCTAGATGAACAACTTCACTATTTTACCCTGGTGACGCACGGATCTGGTTTGAAATTTCAAATGAACTCCAGCTTTTCCTTACCTGAATCAGCATTGTTGCTCAGAGATTTCGTTTCACCCCATGCTTTTATTTTAACAATGAAAAGGAAGTAATTACCGCCTACTTCGTTATTAGTAGAAAAACCAATTTGGTTAAGCAAAGGCATTCTGATTCAGAAAGCGGTTGAAATGTTTGGTCTCACTTCACTGAATTGGGGGTTTCGAAAAAAGGCTTAGAACTCTTAAAAGACAACTTTGAATCTGAAAATAGTTCAGAATATTTCTGAAAATAGTTCTGATTTATAAAAAGATTTGGTTCGGAGGATAATTTTGTTTTAATTCATACATTACAAAAAAAGATTGTAAGCCACAGGTCAGCTCTGTTCAAAAAATAGCTCTGGTTTAAGAAATGGTTTTAATTTGTTTAAAGGTATTTCTAAACCCCCAAAATTGTTGCAATTTTATAAGATAGTTACGTTTGACAAACAACTCTTTCTTCAAAAAAATGGTTCCGGTTCTTCCTACTTGGAGAAGATGTTCAGAGGGGAGTCCACTAGTTGGCCAGACACGTGTCTGTTAGCCAAGGCACTAAGCTTTTGTCAATAGCTGAAAGAGTCCGAGCTCCATTTGGATAGTGGTAGATGGGCAGGATGTTATCACGTGCTCAGCTGATTGCTCCTTTGCACCACACTCGAAAACCGCACTAGGGAGCCATACCCCCATTTGAGCGTTGTTAAGAGGAATAGCACTACGCCAGTTTGAAGGCGATTAAGCTTGACCCACGCAGGTCTGGAAAAAAAATTCTTGATGGTGCAGTATGACGACTACAATGAATGAACGGAGTCGGGAAGTGTTTTCCCGGCATCCAATGACCCATGTGCAATCTGCCCATTGTGCTACACTGGTGCCTGACGGAGCGAATTTGTTCGGCAGTTCCGGTGCTGCAGGCACAAACAGGTCTCGATTGGAGTTGCCACAGATGGCCAAAAGATATGGACACAAGCCTTTTGTGGAGCAGATATTCTAGCTCCAGGACGCAGCGAGCTGCAGACAGTATAGCTTTTTGGTAGACAGTATTGCGAAGCTAAGTTGGTTGGGTCCCAGCTAAAACAAAGATGTTGTCTTTTAGAGTGAAAGCAGGGATCCCGTCACTATGCGCAAAGCGTTATCAATCAATTTGTCAATAGGGCGAGTGTAAGCACCGCATCAAATGGGTGGCAGTATTCAGCAGTAGAGTGGATTATGGCAAGGGTCGCTGTGCGCAATATTAGGTCACTCGCACCCCAACTTGATTGCGCTAGTCGCGTCAAAAGCCCAATGCGAGTAGCAAACTTTTTACGCAGCGACTCCAAATGTCGATAAAACGTCAATGGCCTATCCATCTTTATGCCGAGGTAGGTCGGTTGGTGTATCCGGTTTGAAATGTGGTTTCAGATCAAAAATATTTTTAGAAGATAGTTTCGATTCAGCCTAGTGATTTTCAAGTATGACAAAGTCTCCGTTTATTGCGTATTGAATGAGCCGAACATGATGTAATCATTAGAGCTCAAAAAATTTGTCACAATGTTAAAAATTCGTCTCAAAGTTAAGACGTCGACCAAACTGTGATGCAAAAATATATTAATACTGGCCCATACTTACCAATGAAAACTTGAATCTGCTTTAAAGTTAAAAGTGAGGACCCATCCAAAACCAAACTGAATAATGAAAGATGCACCAAAATCGGCAGTGCAAAGATTAACTAGCTGTTAAACAAACTTTATCTCATTCCAATTTGAAAAGAAAAAAACTAACAAGTATCTAGGTTCAATTCCACATCCGGCCGAGCAAAAGCAACATTAATTTTTTTCCAACTTTCTATCTAATTAACTAAAATTCGAGTGAGTTTAACAATCGTTTTTCTAGTTTCATGTTTTATGTAGCAAAGAAACTGCTTTTAATTAAAGCATCATAAATATTTTTAGAAAGAAACCAATTAAATCCATTAATAACGTTTTTACGCTACCGCTGTGGTGCGTGAACAATTTTGTATAACTTTGGTCGTGGTGATAAAAATTTAATAGGGAGAACAACCGTTTCTAAGTTTGCTCTGGCTCAGCAAATAATTTCGATTCGGAGGAAGATGTCACCTTTTCTGTTCCCGGAGCGCATTCTGCAGTTTTGGCTTGAGGATGGGAAATAATGGTGACGTCAGCGCAGCTCCAAAACCGATAGGCCGCACTCCATTCTGAAGCTTGACGTAAAAGCCTAACGATGCAGTTGTTGCATGTGAAGTTAATCGGAAGAGTGACGTCAACATATTGCCGCCTGCAAAATAAATCAAGTGATATCCCTAGAACACTGAAAAAAACCAAATTATGTTTCAGTGATTATCATATCAATAGCATTAAGAGATGATTAATTATATTAAAAGTCAAATTTATGTCCTTTCTCAAGCGTTAACGCAAACTTAAACGTGCTAATTAACTCCATATCTACAACTAAACAAAAGAGGTGTCCATAATTTAGACATCTTATAAAAGTGACACCGTTGAAGCTAAACCATCTTAGGACTGTTCATTAACTTAGAAAACAGTAAAACACCTTGGCGTAGCTAAAAGTAATGTTTTCTTTAAGGGGGAATGGGGGTAGGATCAACAATATAATTTTCCTAAATTTTGTCAGATTTCGACAAAAATTTGTCGAATGATTTTTTTTTGCAAATCGTTATTTTTAACCCAAAATTTTTGTTGATCTGCAACTAAAATTTGTTGGATAATCCCTTTCTTTTAAGATTGAAACTTTGCAGCCGTCATATCAGAAAACATGACAATAACAAAATAGTCATTCTCAATACTTGATCTCCAAAAAAAAGTTTGCAACTTCGTTTGAAGACAAAACGCTTTCAGTTTTCAAGTTTCCCCCACTCATACAAAACAAAGTGTGATGCCAGTGTGCCTGCATGGCCCAAGTAAAAAATTTATAACATCAAATAATAGTTTTTCCCCTAGTTGCGTAAAGATCGAAAACTAAAAACTACGTTGGAATTTTCGAATATACGGCTACCGGTAACTGATAATCAAGTGTTGGCATAAAAGAACTTTTTGGCATAAGTTCTAGTTCAAAACAATTACTGCATATTTTGGCATACAAAGCGACCTTTTAGCCCCAAAAAATTACCCTCCAAAAATGGGGTTCATCTTACAGACAAGTACAATAGGCTAGTTTTTGTTTTTATACTACAAAAATTAGCCTGGCTTTGGGCGGTAGTCTTATCTGTAAGTCGCCTTTATGCACCGAAATTATCGCCAAGCCAAACCTACACAAGCACCAAAATTACTGAAAACTAATTTTCTAAACTACCTGTGTTTAATTATCTATATTTTGAAATTGCCATGTAAACTGGTGAAACAAATGGCATGAGGGTAGACCTCGTGTATCGAATCCGCTTCTGAAAATCATTGACGCAAAAAATATCGAGAAAAAGTCGAATTCAAGCTTTTTTTGCTGCTGGCTTTATATGATAAACTTTGTATGAGGCGCCAATTGGAGATCACAGCAATGAAAGAAAAAAAACTTTTCAAATTAAGAGGTCATTTTTGTGTACAACTTAGAATGAAAATTGATTTTTTAAAAATAACCTTTTCAAATGCAAGCTGACTTTTTTTGCATTTCTTGCTTCAGTCAAACTGTTTTGAAGTAGAAGCCATCACTATTTATTTCCCTATCTAAATGCGCCACCACGCAATTCTAACGTCAATACCGGGCAAATTTAGCGTGTATGTACAGTAAATCCCCTCACCAGATATTCCAATAAAGGTTTTTAAATAACAGTTAAAACTATTTTTCAAGGTAGAAAATTGATTTACAAATGCGTAAGTTTCTACTCATGCCTCTCAAAAACAGATCGAAAGTTTGCATACATCTTCTATATGATTTGTTATATTCAGAAGCAACAACTAATCTAATTGCCAGTATCTAACGCAGAGTAGATATCATTGGATTTTGTTAAGTTGTACACTATTTTAAAGAGTTTGCGGGAATGAAGTCCTTGCCGCCTGTATAATCTAACATATAAAGTGCAGTTCTGTCAGTCTCGTTCAAAACTGCTGAGCGTACATCCATAACACTTGGCACGATTGATCACTACTCCGTGGTGTCCTAAATAGGTTGGTGACGTTATAATTGATTTTTTAAAATTTGTATTACTTGACAAAGAACAACCGCTTTTTGCTCAAATAAAAACCAGCTTCCGACTTACACTACAAAAACTTTCATTATTTGCGAGTCTAAAATGACATCATAATCAAAGCTTTGTTGCACAATTTGCTTTTTGTGCTTTCTCAAAAAGTTCTGATCGCAGAAACCCGATTAAACGCTTTTTTAGGAAACACTAAAAAGGTGATTTTGACAACAACAATTTTACAACAACTAAGCTTATTTGACAATGCAACAAGCAATTCTTCATTTAAGCACTTTAAGTCTTCTCAGAATGCTCCTCTTTTTTCCTTGCACGCTTAAAACTCGCTCTATGATGTCATAATGCAGTCTGGTACGATTAACAGAGCCTTTCGCTACCACAGATCACAATATAATGTTTTCAAAAATTGCAACATTTTCCTAAAATCAGTTTATTCGAAAACTGACTTGCCATCTTATTTCTCAACCGATATTTAAACTTTGTTTTCACAAATTAAAGGCATTTCAAGGCGATTCCGACAGTGTATAATACGTACAATTATTATTTGTTTTTATATCAAAAAAACTAAACTTTAAGACCTGTAATGTAACTATTCACCCCACCACCCAAAAAGTGGTAAGCAGAGTAAAAACATGTAAGTTTAATACAAAAAGATTATAAGGTACAGTAGAATTCGCCTTAAGTTGTCTTCGTCTGACTCGTCATTTTGCATAACTCGTCAATTTTTCGAAGTCCCAAACAAAACTGTTATGGTCTATACAAATCAAGTTCCTTAAGTCGTCATCGGTTAACTTGTCATTTTTCATAACTCGTTACCAATTTTGCTTCCCCTTGAAAGAAAGTTTCGCTTACTTCGTCAATTATCAGCCAATGTAAACGGATGTTTTAGTCAGTTCAAGCGCATAACTACCCTGCACACGCAATTTGAAAGCTATTTATGATGCAGCAACCACTGATTGGAACGCAAAAATATTTGTCGATAGGCTCAGTAGTACAGCGTTTACAGCAGGCCTGCACAACTCAAAAAAGGATCGGGCCACATTGACTAGAGAAAATTTGCCGAGAGCCGCATGAACATTGTTTTTACGTTAAATCACTGGTTATAATGCAATTAAGCGTATATTATCATTGTGTAATACTTCAAACTCACTAGAAACTTATGCACACTTTAATGACAAACACTAATGTCAAACATTGCATCGCTTCCCAGCAGCAAGTTTGTCAAAATCTGGATACATATGGAAAGTAGATATTTTCAGGATGTCCTCTAGACTTTCATTAGACAAAGAAGAGCGCTGCTCGTTCTTGTTCATATTCATAATCGAAAAAGTTTGTTCGCATATGTAGGTACTTCCAAAAATACTCAGCATTTTCTTTGCAAGTTGGACAAGGTTTTTATATCTATCACTGTTTAGACGTCCGTAAAAGTCTAGCAGGCTGATTTTTCTGTGTTTAGTCTTGCACACAGGCAAGGCTTACCGTTCGATAACCTCCAACAGCAATTGCAAGGGAACTTCTTCTCGATCCATAGAAAATGGGTCTTCAACCAATTTGAATTGGAGATTTTCTTCCTGAGACATAGGAAGTCGTCGGTCAAATTCTTGCAGCAGTATCTCAATTTGCTATGCAAATATTTCTCCTAGCTCAAGATGTTGGCACAGGGGAATATGTTGTGCACAGGTAGGAAAGTGGGTCATTTCACCTTTCAACAACTGATTTCTGAAAAGTCGTAGATTCATTTTGAAAGCTTTCACTGCTCCTACCAACTGAAATATTAGCAGGTCTTTTCCCTGAAGCTGCGTGTTGAGATCGTTCAGATGAGCAGCGATATCACAAAGGAAAAGTAAATCATAATTCGAGGATTCACTTTCAAGCTCTTCGAACTTTTTTGGTTTATTTTTGAGGAATTGTAAAACTTCCTCTTTCAAAGTAACAAAACGCTGTAGCACTCTTCCTCGGCTCATCCATCTCACTTCTGTATGGTATACTTGGTCATTATATTCGGCATCCACCTCTTCCAATAATGCTCAAAATGTTCTATGTTTTAAAGCGCGAGCACCAAGGCAATTTACAACCGAAACTACCACAGACATTACGTGGTCAAATTTTAAAATCTTACCACACAAAGCCTGCTGGTGAATAATGCAGTGGTGTGAGATTATACGTATTTCAATGACTTCTTGAATTACAGAAACTTCTTCAGTATGTTTTCCACACGTAGCTGGAGCACCGTCGATGCAAATGGCCACTAAGTTTGTAAAGCTGTATGCCAACTTCTTGTTTACACAATTAATTAATTCAGTACAGATGTCTTTCCCAGTAGCACGGCCCTTCATTGATTGCATGGCAGCAAGTTCTTCACTAATGTTTAAGTCCTTGTCAACGCCTCGAATATATACGGCAAGCTGAGCTGTATTGCAACAATCGATACTTTCATCCATAGCCAACGAGTAAAAACAGAATTATTTTACTTTCTGGTTTAACTGATCCGTTAAAGTTGGCAGCTATGTCACCCACCCTCCTTTGTACGGTAATGCTTAAGAGACTTATGTTTTGGAGCATCTGCATCTTTTCTGGACAAAGCTCTGATACAGCTAGCAGCATGAACTTGATTTATTCTGCTTGCTTATGACATTTATTCATCAGTTTGGCCAATCAGTGGCCATCTTCGTGCCCATGAAACTGATTGATTGTAACCTTTTTCTGCGACAAACCGTATCATTTGATAGTTGACTATTGTAAATTTTGAAAAAGCAACGTCATTTTTGCAGTGTAAATACTGATCAAAAGCAATGCTGATAAATATAATTTTGCAGGGTTTACAAGAATTGGTGCTGGCATGATTTTATGACTTTTAGAAATGAATACATTCAGGCAGTATTTCAAAACTGACGCCTGATTTCTGATCATGCAACAGTGGCGGAGTAGACTGGTTCAAATTCGCCCCACACCATAGAAAAAGACAAAAGACTTCCTTCTTTTTTTTAGGGACAAATTTTTTTTACTCATTATCAAAAAAAGACATTAGTTTTGTATAATAGTTTATATGCAGTTACTACGCAAGGTAGTTGTTGTTGATTACCCGACCCCTTCCGAGGGATGGGGACTTGGCAGAAGACCATGGAGCCACAGAAGCCGGGAAACTGTCCAGGGTTTGGGCCAGAGGTCGTAGAGGGACAGAGAGTCGCCAAAGAGTGAGCGGCGCAAGGAGTCCGTAGCTGGACAGTGCAGAATGAGATGAGAAGTGTTCTGGGACGAGTGTCCACAGGCGCTGCAGGAAGTATTCTCGATACTGCCAATCCTAGAGATAAGAACCTAAAAGAAGGCTGTGTTCGTTGCAGCGAAGACGAGAGAGGACACAGCGAGCATGACGAGGAAACACATGTTTCTCGGTGGAAATCGAGGGAACCTGTGTGTCTAAAAATTTTGATGAGACAGTACGCCTCCAGTCCGAAAAAAGACAACAGCGGATACGAGAGATAAGAGAAGAGAGACTACAAGGGATAGCGGAGGGCGCAAGTGGCGCACCCCGTCTGGCATGCTCATCGGCCGTGTTGTTACCCGAAAGAAATGAGTGTTTGGGGACCCATTGTAGCCTGATAGAACAGGAGAGAGAAGACAGTTCCAGCCAGATCTGCCACAGAGTTTGAGGTAAAAGGAAAGATCGATGAGAGGACAGGGCGACGAGGACAGAACGAGAGTCAGATAGTAGGAGAAGAGATGTGGCAGGCTTGTTGGTGCTGCCGAGACCAGCAAAGAGCGTGCAGAATGGCGCAGGCTTTAGCAGAAAAATTTGAACAAACTGGGCATGCTGAAAATGAAAGAGTGGCCTCACTGCCACAGTGAGAGCAGTTGGCAAGAACGCCGAAACCGCCCTTGCCAGAAACGAAAAGGAACAGAGCCGTCAGTCCAGAGTACCAGATCATGAGGGAGGAAAGAGTCAAGGTGGGTGAGAACCGCACCTTGGCGAGAGAAGAGGCGATCAGAGCGGGAGCATGAAGATGTAAGTGTGGACTCCACCGCGAAGGAAGGCAGATTCCAAGGAGGAAAGGGAGAGCAAGCAACAAGAGCCTCCCTAGAACAAGTAGAAGGAAGCATGAGCGGGTGAGTGGACGCAAAAGCTCTCCAGGATGATCTGCAGAATCGTGGCTTCACTCCTAATCTGGCCAAACCTGAAATGGAAAAGAGATTGGGAGACGAAAAGCCCGCTCATAAGAAAAAAGGGTGAAATGAGTCCGGATGACTCGTAGGGGAGGTAAAGAAGCCTCAGAGAGAAGAAGAGGGTTATCAAACGACGAGAGGCAGCCGGTGATGGCGCGACTGGCCGCTCGGTGGAGGCGTTCCAATTTGGTGATATTGGTAGCACTTAGGAAAGGAAACCATCTGGATGAAGCATAAGTGAGAAGGGACCGAAGAAAAGCTTTATACAGAAGAGAGAGGGACTCTTTAGTGGGGCCCCATGAGGAAGCAGAGATACAGCGTAAGGCCTTGAGACGTGGGAAAAACTGGGCCTCCAGCGAAGATACATGTTTACAAAAGGAAAGAGTGCGGTCGAAGGTGACCCCAAGAAAAATTGGAGTGGGATTGAAACAGAAGTGGGACCCGAGTAGGAGGAGGTTGGGCTGGAGGTGAGCTTGGTGGGGGTCCACTGAGAAGAAGCAGGCCTCACATTTGCTCGGATTGAGAGGAAGACACCAGTACTCAGACCAGCGCTCCAATCGAAACAGAGCTCCTTGTGTGGCTTCCACCGCAGTGGGGACCGAGGGGGAAGGAGGACCAAATGGCCAGATCGTCAGCATAAAGAGAGTAGCTGACAGAAAAAGGCAGAGAAGCAGGAAGGTCATTGATGAAGAAAGAGAAAAGTGCAAGGCCAAGAACGGATCCTTGCAGAACACCTCGACAGATTAGAAAGGAACGACTTTTGTGATTTTGATAAACCACGCAAGCACGCCTATCAGAAAGAAAAGATTGAGTCCATCGAGCAAAGCAAGGAAGGAGGCCAGCCGAAATCAGTCTATGGAAAAGGGCGGGATGCCAGACTGCAGAAAGAAGAGTAGACGGGATGGAATGATGCGTTCAAAGAGCTTTGAGATGCAGGAGGTGAGAGAGATAGGCCGGAAGGAAGCAGGAGACTCTCGATAGGTTTTCCTATCTTGTGGATGGGAATAATAGAAGTTGTCTTCCAGGTGGAAGAAAAAAATGGAAAGTCCAGGAAAGATTGAAGAAAACCCATACCAGGGCGAGGAAGATGCTTTAGCATGGGATAGGCAACTTTGTTTGGGCCAGTGGCAGTGGAGGGGGAAAGGTTGGAGGCAGCCGCAAGAAATTGAGTGGAGGAGAAAGGAGAGCAGAAGGACGAGTGAGACTCCTCCGGGCACGTGACACGACGAAGCTCAGAGAGGTAGCCTTTGGCTCTTTGGCTGAGAAACGGAAAAGTTGGATCTCAGGTAAGTGGCATAGACCGAAGCAGATTCCCTAGGAAAAGAACAGTTGGGAAATTGGGAGAAGGAGAAGACGAGAAAGGAGAGCCAGTGATAGAGCGGAAATAAGAATATACAGTTTTCGGATTTGATTTGGATGAAAGAGAAGAGCAAGTCGTTTGCCATGCCTGAGCCTTGGCGATGACTGACAAGGCACGTCGAGAAGCGGAGACTATGCAACGTCGGATGAAGAAGTGGCATAGTGCGCGTGTGCTGAAGCGTCTCTCCAAAAAAAATCTAAAGTTGGGCCTTCCCATCAGCATCCATGTTATGCTTTTGTTTCGCTGCGATACGTAAATGATAAAATTGTTAAAAATTTATAGCATAGTTTTATATTTAAACTGTGTGATAAAAATTTTTGTTATTTAATGGTGTATGGGTTTATTCGTCTTATGATCATAGTATGGCTTCTGCTTGATGGCGGTCGACAAGCACTTGGTACTGGTTGAAATTTGGTTATGTTGACATTAATTCTTGTTGCACAATGACGGCTCAATCTTGAAACAGCTTAAGTATGATTAAAATCCTTTGTCTCATGTTGTCTACATAAGAGAGCTACTAAGAAACTGATTTCTTCTTGCGATCAAATTATTCTTTCCATACTACTTTAATTTTTTTGAGGAGTGTCACTGAGGTGGACCTGCAGATTAACTTTGACCGACTTCAGTGCAAAGAATGAATGAGTGAATTTTACAATGATAAGATTTATCTTGGTTTTAAACATAGGCCCTCTAATCACAAGGGTCTTTGTCACAGTGTCACCTTTAACTTTAATTCGAAGAGCGGATAAACTTATTGTCCTAATGGCCTGATATCAAAATTTCAGAAAGTGTTGACAAACCAATTTGTTCCACCATGGGACAAAGCATAGCCTCTATGTGAAAAATGATTAAAAATTTTGATGAAAAAGGGTTATTTGGGTGTAAATCAAGTTGAGGATGTTTCTCAAAGGCCCCGAAATCATTTTTTTAAAAATGAGTTTGGGATGCAGCTACTTTAATAATTCTGGTTTCTCTAAAACAAAAACCCAGTTTTCAGGGAACGCTTAGACCCCTCTCAACGCAACTACCTACTAAAGATTGTTGCAAAATTCAATTCAATTTAGCTATGTTATAGACCTATCTTTGTAAAAGCATTTTTAGTAATTTTCTCTGTTTGGCGAACTAATTTATCAAACAATTTAAGTCGATTGAAAGTTGAAATTAAAAAACCTCGAAATAGTTTGAAACAGTTATAGTTCTTGTCTAACGCTGTTGCTTATACACAAACAGTTTTGTTGAAAAATAGGTCTTGTTTGCCTATAAAAATAGTGTGAAAGATATTACCTTTAGTATCTTGAAACTATTGTAAGAGAAAAACCTTAGATGTGTCTAAATGACCGGTTTCATCCCGGTAATTGATTTAAGCGTTTTACCACTAAGTAAATCGGTAACGCCCACGATGATCTGAACTTTTTATAACTAGAAAAGATACTTTTCAAGCAGTCATCCAGCACTGCGTTTTTGGGCAATCGTTTTAACCTAAAAATCCGCTACAAAGTAAACGCCAGATAGCACACAAATGGAAACGACCAGTTAAATTTTACGCTTACGCTATACTCTCACGCCAAAAAACTCTACGTCTAATGAAAACCAGCCTTAACTCAAGCTTAGCCAGCCCTACTCCGGACCTAATTTCTAACAGGTTGATAGTTGTGCGATACAGCAGTATAGGATAAACGAATTCTCTTACGGCAGTAATTTATGACATCTTGTAACCGTTTTCACCAAGGTTTCTTGGATGAAAATAGCGTAGTCGACCAAACCAATTTTTTAGCATTTACTGACGACTTTTAGCAAGCAATGCCAATTTGTGCAATAATTATAAAAATTACCAAGTTTTGCATAAAGTTATTTTATACAATTAGCGTATAATTGGCATGATGGCGTCATCAATATTTTATTCTGTTACCAGTTCAATTTTTGGTAACAAAGGACAGTGCTTATTCCTCCCAATTAGATTACAACATTGAATGCTGAAGAAATTTTAAATCAGAAAAACGCTTTACTGTAATTGTGACAGCTTGTGGTGGGAACGCAGTTTGAACTCAAACTATTCATCTTATGTATTACCTTAATCGTACCCAATGACCCCAAGAAAAATACAAAATTAAAAGGTAAATAATATTTAAACATAATACAATGAATGTACTTACGTCGAATCATTTTGAAACAAAAAACTTTCGCCTGTTAGCTTTGCAATTACACGGAAAGGTTTTTCTTGTATAAGTTGTATCTGTGCTCCTCCCTAAGCAAATTCAATGTTTCATTCAATATCGTTTAATAAAAATAGCAAGCACTTCATGGCCCTAATCCCAAATTTTCAACCAAAACCCCCACAAAAATAAACGCATTTCAGCTTTCAAAAAGCTGATGCACGGGAGGTATCACGGGCTTTAACTTTAACTGTAACTAAATGATCAGTAGGCCTAGACTGCTAGAATAATGAAGTGCTTACCCAACACGACAAGATAGCAGAAGCAACTACTTAGCGAGAAAAAGAGGGTCAAGCAACAAAATGAAGTGAAAAATATGCGATTACTGTTAAAAGTAGATGGAGTTAAGGGTGGTAGAAATAGGGCAGGCAAAAAAAGTCTCCTGTAAGACCAAAGGGAGAGCATGAGTGATAGAATGGCAAAAAAATCTCTCATGCAGAATCTGGAAAGTTTTATTTTCACTTTGGTCTATCGAATCCTGAACTAGGAAAAAAGGTTAGAAAATTAAGAGATCCCTCATAAAAAAATAAGGCAAATTAAATCCGGGTGTCTCGAAAAAGACACAAAAAGCCGAAGACAAAAGAGAATTGATAAGGAAACTGGTTATTCCGAAGCTGGTCGCTTCTTGAAGGCATTCCAATTTCGTAACGTCTGTAACACTAAGAAAAGGAAAACATCTAGGCAAAGTTTAGCTGAGAACAAATCAAAGAAAGACTTTGTTCATAAGAAATAGGGACTTCGTGGAGGAGCCCTTGAGGAAATAGAAATACCGGGCAAAGCTCCCAAGCAATGGAAGAATTTGGCCTTTAGCAAAAATAAAAAGTTTAGAAAAGAATATGGTCACAGGTAGGCCCCAAAGAAATGAAAAAAATACAATTCTGTGAAATTCGCCAAGCCTATCTGCTAAAAAGGTTGTATACCCCTAATTACAACTTCACACAAACTTTTCAATAAAAAAATTTGTGAAGTCTAATCAGCTCTAAGCAATATTTGATTGAAATACTGCACTAAATACATGCCAAATACAAAAGAGCTACAGCAACCAAAATATTTTCACAATCAGCATGCTGACATTTTACTTAAGTCATAACTAATTATCTGAAGAAGCAAAATTCCAGACACATTCATACTTTTAGTCAGTCACTTTCACACCTTGAAGGACAGATTATCTTGGTCTCAAAACAAAATTAAAAAGGATTTTTTAGAGATTAAATTTTTCTAGACGTACGGCAACCCTATTATTAATTTTACAAAGTTGATTAATGCTTTGATGGCAAGTGCTTACAACAGTGTTCCAGATTAGAATGCCTCATTATTGAAAACCTATGCTCGCATCTCAGGATTGCTAGCATGGATCATGAGTTAGAACCTTGAACCAAGCGAGTTATTTCTGACTCTTTACTACGGCAATGACGTATCGATTGATTTTCATGAAGCTAACATTGTAATCGACGGATAGTTCTCGGTTATCAATAGAACACTTTTCCGTCAACCATAATTAATGTAAAATATTAAATAACACACAATATTGACTCGTATATACATTGCTTCAAAAAGCACCAATGATGTTATTGCCTTTAGCTTTAGAAATATAAACAAACACACTAATAGATTCATTACCATACATTACCCATGTAAGCTATGGACAACAATAAGTCTAATTATGAGTCTAACGCGGTCATTCCCAACCTGGGATTCACAGAATGATTTTTGGTGCTCCATGATTTTTGCAAGCATAAGATGAAAACAAAATATCTTAAAATGGAAATGCGGGACCGGCCGTTGTGGTCTAGTTTACAAGACTAATCGAGCGCAACTCTATAAAAACAAGATTATTCAAGTTGTTATTTAATCAACTACAGTGGGACGTTTCACATTGTTTGTTCTTAAGTAGCTTATTCATACGAGGTGAAGTTGTGTGCAAAAGAACATTATGCTCAGTTGCTGTTTCTTCACACAGTTACTTAAAAATTCGCGAGTTTAAAGCGCTACTTTTGATGTAATTAACCAAGCTGATGGACTGCTGAAGCACATTTGATAGTGGTTCTGGTAAAGTTTTTGATGCCAAAGCTTGGCAGTGTATCATACAGTGAACACCTTTTACAGCTGGAGCACGATGTTGAACAAGTGCTTGAAAACCTGACCTTGATCCGATCATTGTGGGTGCACCATCTGTGCAAACGCCGCAAAGATTTACTCAGGCGAGATTGTTATTCTCAAAAAAGTAGGCATTGTTGTAAGGATATCTGATGCTTCAGTTGTACTCTTCAGAGCTGTAAACAAAAGAATTTTTTTTTAGCTTTCCAGAATAGATATATCTCTGATAAAAGCCATTAACTGAGAACAAGATTCAAATTTATCCAACTGAATCGAGAAGAGACCAAATGGTGCTAAACGAATTTCTCTGCAACTTGTTCCCTTGATGTCTGTGCTCATATCTTCTTTGGACTATATTGTTCGACAGTGATATAGCAGCTATTTTCTTTTCGGCCTCCTTTCCAAGTACGATTTTAACCATTTTTGTCGCACATGGCGTTATCAGCATCTCTCCAATAGTGTGAGATTTCTTTTCTTTGGCGATAGCGAGAGATACTGCATAAAAAGCCTAGAGAATCTTTGCATTGGTTTCATGCAACCTTTCATCAGAATCACGTTTCATAACTTTGAGGGACCTTCTGTGTCTTTCAAAAAAGTTCGATCTTTTTGGGAGAACTTAGAGTGACAAGTTTGCAAATGTAGTTTTAGTTTTGAAGGCTTCACAAAGCAATTAGAGAGAACTTCGTAACAAATCACGCATTGAGGCTTTTCTTATCCAGGAGTAATTATGTAAGTGAACCCATACTCAATGTATAAATCATTGTATTTTCACTTCTTCTTGCAGCTCATTATGGCAAAATCTTATTTATCAACTTCAATTTTGTCTATATTTAATAATTTTGAACTTGACAAGCTAAATTTTAATGTGTAATGCTATACTAATGTTTAGAACAGCAAATGAGATGTTTTTAGCAAATAACTTATACACTAACGTTGCGGCTATTGTTGGTAAAAAACATAATTTGATATCAAATTAAAATTACATTTATATCTAATATTCATACAGGGTGTCCATGAATTAAAGCAGCCAGATTTCCAGTTAAATTAAGTGCATTAAAATTTGCTTTTTTTTCATAAAACATTTTACCATTTTAAAGTTTAAACTCTGTACTTTTTTTTCGGATATACGACATTTTTCTAAAACTATTATTACGATGGCTCTAGATCAAAAAACAGTTATCAAGCTTCACAAAATTGGTGGAAGTAATGTTGAAATTTCAAAACGGCTGAAAATAAATTGTTCAACAGTTTGGAAAATTGGTAAGAAGTTTAAGAAGACTGGCAATACCCTCAATAGGGAAGGGCAAGGAGGAAAACGAACTATCTGCACCCCTCAACTTATCAAAAACGCGAGGGAAAAGCTGCGACGAAATCCTCGCCGAAGTTGCAGGACATTGGCTGAAGCAGCTGGTGTAAGCAAATCCACAATGCACCAAATGTTGAGAGACGATCTAGGACAAAAACCCTTCAAGATGCTGCATCGGCAATGAGGGCCCAAAAATGCAAGAAAATTTTGAAGGATATTGATGAAGGCACGCTGCCTAACCTGGTTTTCACAGACGAGAAGAAATTCCACATTCAACAAGTGGTAAACCAGCAAAATTATGGAGTTTGGGTCTTCTATTCCACCACAGAAGGAAGGATTGTCACCAGACATCAAAATTCCCAGTCTGTCATGGTTTGGGCAGCTGTCAGAGCAACCGGGAAATCCCCCCTTCTTTTTGTCCCATCTGGAGTCAAATTGAACTCCCAGCGGTATGTTGCAAACATTCTGAAGAGTTGTTTGCTTCCTTGGGCAAACCAGCACTTCCAAGGCCAACCATGGACCCTTCAACAGGATTCTGCACTCTCTCATGGCTCCAAGTTAACACAATCCTAGATTCAGAGGGAAATCCCCTCTTTCATAAGGAAGACTGGCCAGCAAGGAGCCCAGATTTGAACTCCTTGGACTACTCCAACTGGTCCATCTTGGAGAATAAGGTCTGTTCCACTCCTCATCCAACAGTGGAGGCACTTAAGGTCAGACTGTTGAAAGAGTGGGCCGCTATACCTCAGGAAACGCTCCGTGCCGCATGTGCTTCGTTTACATACAGATTGAAGGCAGTAGTTAAAAACAAAGGAAGCTATATTGAATAGATTATATACGTTTCGAAAGCTTTTACCTTAACTTATCTAATCATAAATAGCAATACATTTTTCGCGTTTCTTTATTTTGGGTTGATGATAAAAGGATTGTTGCCTTAATTCATGGACAACCAGTATACTAAATCGTTCTATTGACGAGTCAACAAAAGTTAAAAATAGTAATTCAAATACCCACGCTATTTCTAGATGACACTGCATGTCTCGAAAAAGCAAGCAAATTATATGGTTAAATCCTATTTGAGCCCTCCCCTTAAATTAGATTTTTCCGTCATTATAATATTAAAAAGATACAATGCAGATATGTTTTTATAAAAACCTCAGATATTGAACAAAACTGCTTTGTTTCTTAGTAATGCAAGAGGCTAGCGATGCACATAGCAAAACTGCAGACAGTGACACTGTTTCGACCTATCAGGTCTCTTCAGTGCAGTTGGTGACTGACAAGAAGCTAGAGGCTTTTAATAAAGCATAGCTTAGACCACCACACTTGCGGGATCTATACTAGATCCACTTGGTGGATGGTCTGTCAGTACTCTGCGAAGCCGTATCACTCGTGAATGAGTGGCGGTTGTCGCAGGTGCACTAAGTCTAGCAACTGCTAGAACAATAGTGCTGTCACAGCCTAGTGCTTTGTTTCTGTTCTTCATTTTCAGTATTTATGCTTTAACTTTCGTTATTTTCACTGCAAACTTAGCCTACCAAATTTTTCTATGACGTAATAATTAACAATTATTCATTTTTTTGCTCTTAAATTCAAAACTTTTTGTGTCGTTTTCTGGTGGACACCACTTGTACAAAACACTATTAACTGGTTTTATTAAAAGGGTCCACAACTTTCAGGCAAATCATTAAAAGGGACCATGACACTGAAAAGGTTGGGAGCCACAGGTCAAACCTATCTTTTATCAAAGTGTAAATGTCTAAGCTGTACTTTATTTGAACTCTCTTGCTATTTGTCAGTCACCAACTGCACTGAAGAGATCTGATAGGCCGAAACAGTGTCAATCTCTGCAGTTTGCTCAAAATGCATCGCCGGCCTCTTGTGTTACTTTAATTCAAATGTTTTTATTAGAACTACATTGTGTGAAATTTTTGTGGGATGCGCCAAATACTTTTGCAGACCATATGGTGTGCATGCCTGCTGTACTAAACAGATCTACATCAAAATTCTAGCTAGACGTAAACAGATTGCAGAAGAAGCAATTACACAAACAACTCTATATTGGATGATACATGCTAAAAAAAGTGCTGGTTGAGATGGCCAAATACCTATTTACTGTGCGTCACAAAATGAGACTAATCTTCACAAAACTTCAGGTGCGTTTTTTTAGTTTAATATACCATGCTTTAATTTTGATCAGCAGAGCAGAATCAAAAAAAATTATGGGAGGCAACTGTGACTTTCTAATAAAGCGAGTTTGGCATTTCATTCGAAATACAATCGCAATAAGTTTTATATAATGGCAACACTCACCCGGTGGGTATATGCAAGGTGCCACATCACTCGAAGTCGAGTACCTTCAATGAGGGTTGTACGGGGTGCACCTGAAAAGTAAATCTAAACATAAAATCATAGAGTATATTTGTCTTCTGGTGTCAATAAAACGTTAACTATATGCT
This sequence comes from Trididemnum clinides, assembly GCA_963675345.1. NCBI lineage: Eukaryota > Metazoa > Chordata > Ascidiacea > Aplousobranchia > Didemnidae > Trididemnum > Trididemnum clinides. Next base: position 5,448,903 of record OY776297.1, read on the forward strand.
GTACAAACCAAAAAATTTCTTCAGATCCTTTTGATGTTCTTGGTACTGCTATAGCCGCCATACCGCCATCAAAGAAACTAGCAATGTCCTCAAGGGCAAGGGGACATTATGAGAGTATTGAACAAAAAAAAGATTAATTGCTTTTGCTACGCTAAGCTACATTATGATAAAGGCAAAACCATAATAGAGACTAGCCGACTTTGCCAGTGTCGCTCGCAGGGCCCATATCAGCAATTTAGATGTTGAAGATATAGGTTTAGAGTAATAAAAAAAAGCGATGCAGTCAAGACCACAACCAGCAAGACCAAGACCTCATTTTATTTCAAGACTAAAATCATGTATGCCAAGACCAAGACCGCTGAGTCAAGACCAAGTCCAGTACCCAAAAACGCTCATGAACAAGAACCAAGATCATAACTTCACATGACCCAAAAATCAAGAATGTCTTTATATGCACAGGTAATGGTCACCAGATTACTACGTATACAAAGTGAAAATAGCTCGTTGCAAACTAAGGGTGTAATTAACTAAATATGTTGTAGTCTATTCAATAAATTCTAAATTTGCGCAAAATACATCTAACAACGTTTAAGTCACGTTGGCATTACAGCTTGCAATTAGGAAGTCTATTTCTAAACAACAAAAATTTACTTAAGGGCAATGTTTAGGTTATCAAATTTTTATCCTACAGTCGGTTGGTGTTTTAAAAACATATTAACAATTTAACATGCAGTATATTTTGGTGCAAAGAACTTTACTCCGGTGCAACTCGTCATACCGTAGGCTACCCAAACCAAAAAGTTTTGAATCTATTTACAGCTTGACGTTCAACACGTAAAGGGACAGTGTAAAGGCAAAGCAGACAAGTTCACTAGAGTCATCCTACGGCACTTGATGATATTGCTCGATATTTTTACGGCATAGATGTGGTTGTGGTAAGCAGTTTAACCGCCATGTTGGCTCAGTTTGATAACGGACTTGCAAACAGAACATGTGCTAATACAAATGAATAGTGACACCTGAACATTGCATCGCTATTGAAATCAGTCTACTGTGGTATGCTATTAATTAATTTAGAACAGTTTTGTTTATACTAAACGAAAACTCCGGCCACGAAATTTTTGCATACCGGCGACGAACCATTACGCATTACCCAAAAATTAGCAAGAAATGTGGCTCAAAAAGTTTAACAAAAGAAAATATAAGTAAATATAAAAGGAAGCAAAAGGCGACGTATGCTGTCGTGACGGACGGTGCAACTAGATTAAAGCACATGACTGAAGACAACAAAAAAAATCCTACAAATAGTTTAAGTACAAAGGACACGTGCTTAAAATCAAACAAAAAGCCAAATCAAATATCTTGCACGAAAAAGAATGCAGAATAGCAACACGAAATTTGCAATTTTTGATAAAAGAACTTAACTACTGATATACGAGCGTAAGTTTGATACTAAACGCAGTAAAATCAAACAGCACAGAAATTTTACTGTAAAAATAGGCAAAAGCAATTTAATGAAATTAGTAGTTGTTTAAGAAAATAAACTTACACGTGAGAGGAGGTTAACACGTGAAAGTTTAATTTCAGTAAAACAAAAGGCTTGAAGTCCGAAATTGATTCGTATACGCAGCACATACGCAACCCTCTCTCCCCCCCCCCCCCTTTTTTTTCTGTATTGGATGGGCATCTTGGTGGTGGATGGAGATGACGGGGGCGGTCTAAAAGAGTGGGCTTCTCAATGGGCGAAATCAGGAAAAGAAGGTCGGTAGATCACGGCAACGGTGTACGATCAAAAAAAGAGGAGCAGCGCGTGTTGCTGCAGCAGATGAGGCGATATAATAAAAAAATGTGAGCTTGCCGGTAAAAAGCTTAGCATAATCTTTGTGGATCTCGAGAAGCCTTAAGGAAAACTGATGAACGTTGAGCCCCAAAAACATGATGTTTACTAAAGCTTTGTGTGCTTATTTTATATCGAAATATAACAAATGGAAAAGTGAATAAATGAAAATGCACAAAAGAAAATGTAGTTACTGATATTGAACCGCGCACTTAGTAAATCTAATTTTTTAAAATAATGAGAAAAATTGAGTATAAAACTATTAAAATTAAACATAAAATAGGTCGCTTTTAATTTACATATGTCAGATTACAAACATGTTTCTAAAGTTTTTTGTTGTCTTCTGTTTAAAATAAAGCAAGTGTTTAACCTATCCGTGTCCAAATATTTTGATAAACAGAGAAATTAAATAATTTATAGACTTCTTTTTCAAATATGTTAAGATTACCAGTAATTTCAGCAAAAAAGCATTACAACTTGAGCTAACCATAAAATTTTCAACTTTAGCAATATTTATCTGATATTAAGGCTAGAGACTTTCATTAATAAAGCATCTATATACTTCAACAAAAAGATTAATTATTTAATCAGATGCACAAAGTAATGCTTGGAATTCTTGTTTGTGAGCAAGAAAATGATGGAGAAATGGCTTTTTGAACAGATACACAAACATGTTTTCAATATCAGTGGTGGAAAAAGTCACTTTTATTTTTTTTTTTGGACATATCCAGTGATGTATTCAATAACATTTAAAAAAAGAACAAAAATTAACTAAATTTTTAGTAAAAAGAATAAATCCAAAATGCTGGTAAACATTTTATTAAAACGTTTCGCTTTTACACTAAAAGCATCATCAGTTAAATAAATGGTCACCTAAGCCTAGGCTAAAACAGATACTGCATTGATAGCTAACCGCTGTAAAACTAAATTTAGTAAGGTTATCAGAATTATGACATCACAAATTGATAAAACAAGCAACTGCCATTAATATAATTAGCAAGGCAATGTTAACTTAAGAAGCGCAGTGCAGATATACCTTCTATAACTATTACGTATTAAGCAAATGAATAAATAAATATATAAATTTGATAATTATTGCAGAGGGAAAAATCCAATGTAAAAATTTGGCTTTGTATTCATTAATAATTAAATGTTAACCACATTTATCTCATGCACCTAACACATTTAAAAAAGCATTGATCTATTTTGTTCTGCCGATGCCATTTTCCTTCTTCAACCTAATTATTTTAGTAAAAGCAAATTACTATTGCCAGCATATACTCAACACTGATGGCTAGTATTTTGCTACAGCATTAGTGTCACAATTTGTTTCACCAATGCAGTGATTTTTCTACAGCTGGCCACAACACTTATTATCCATCAAGCAGTCTTGCAATTTTTATCTAAAAACAAAATTCCCAAAAATTGAAAATAATTTTGTCACAGAACTATATTTGGGACAGTCACATAAAAAATTGCTAATATACGTAGCTAGGCCTCATTTATTAATATAAGCTTAATTACTGAAATGCAAATATTTTTGCACTGTAAATATTCATTTGCATAATTTGTAAGTTGTTAGTTTCTAATAAAAATCGATGATCTGTAATTATATTTGGTAATCTACGGTAGGAAGGAAATCACAATGTTAGAAATTTCCAAAGAAGGCATTCGAAAAAACGTTGAAAATCTCCAAGCCCAAGCAGAAAAAACAACACCAAATTAAGCTACGAAAACAAATAAATTCTGGTTCTACACCAGTGGTTCTCAAACTTTCATGATCCGTGGCCTTTTCCAGAGGCTCTCAACAATTGTATCCCACTGCTCTTCAATAAAAATACCTAGTTTTGCTTTTAACGAGTTTTCATCAGCTATTTTATTCGCCATGTTTAATAATAAAAAGTTAACAAACGAAAGTAGAAGAATAAATGCATTACAGTCAAAGAATTAAACAAATCACTGTCAATTTACATTAAATTAACGTAGTCAGCGCGAAAAGTGTCCTTGTACTGGCCTGATGAGACCTTTGATATTCGGCTCCGTCTTGGACTGAGCTAGGCGAATGTCACTGCATACATTGAAGCGATTTCTGGATTTTGTTTTTATGGACGGTAGATCAGAAAAACCAGCTTCGCAAAGATAGATACTTGCGAATTAAACGAGAATTATGGAAGCCTTCTTGCTGAGTAGTGGATATGAATCATGAAGAGACAACCAAAAGCTGGAGTAGTCAGTTTTGTTATTAAATGCCTGCTTCATCGCATTTAAAACTTTGAACTCTGCCAACTCCTCTACTTCTGGACATTAGGATCAACTTTAGTGTTAAACGGGTCTCCGAACCGTAAAACATGCAACATGTCGTCGTTGAAATAAGATCAAAACTTAGCAGAGACAATTTCACGATGTTCTATGATGCAAGTTTTGATGTTATCTGGCAAATCAATCCTATTCATTTTCAGGCACCTTTCCAACAAAGGAAACAATGTAGTGGACCCTGCTTTGGTTCGTGCTTCGAGCAGTTAACCCAGCCAGCTTGTTCTTAACGTTGCTGCCGTCACATCACAGCCTTGCAAAGACAAGTTCACGTCGTAGATGTGACCAAATACATTGGGCCTGGTACGCAAGCATCACAACAAATTCTTATTGTGAAATTGGACGTGGAGGTTATTTTTGTTTTCGCGAAGAAAAACTTCAACCTCATTTTTAAGTTAATACAACCGAGAAAGGCATTTGCTTCTCGACTGCCAACGGACTTTGGTATAAAACAAAAGTCTCACATGTTGCGCTCTTATTTCTTTGGCTAAAAGATGGAAGAACCGGCGATTTTTTGCCCTCGAACAAATGAAGATAATCACATAAATCGCAACGTCCATAACTTTCACCAAATCTATAGGTAGAGTTTTTGCTGCCAGAGTATTGCGGTATAGTGAACAGTGCGAGAACGTCACATGAGGCCATTCGTTCTTCATCAGCGTTACAAACCCTGATTTGACACAAATCATCGCTGGGGCACCGTCAGTACAGATGTACTTGAAAATTCTGCCAACTAAGCTCGTTGGCTTCAAAAAAGAGTCCACAACAGCTTTGACATCAGCAGCAGTTATTGCGGCTGACAGTGTATTGCTAAACAAGAACTTCATCTTTTTTGGGCGAAGGCAATCAAATGGCTTTCTAAGTGCTATCGGTAGACTCGTCCAGCTAAATGCTAGTCTGAAGCGTGCTTTGCTTGATTTCGGAACAAACTTGCTGGCACACACATTAGCAGCCATGTCGTCAATCCGTCGGCAAATGGTATCATTAGAGACCCAAATTTGCTGGATCTTTTTTGCCCCTAATCCGATCATTATTTCAATCTTTCTGCGCGTGACTTGATAAGTTACTCAGCGATAGTATGCTTTTTTTTACACTTACCTCGTAGCTGCATTGAAGAGTAAGCTTTTCCTCTACCGTAAATCCCGAATGAAGCAGCGTCGCTTCCAGGTCGTATCGTACTCTTTGGACATACAGAGGATTGATATCATCATCCTTCCTTTGGGGATGCTTTTTATCACGATGTTTTTTAGTTTGGAGGATCGTAATGACGCATTTGACATCAGGACCGAGTATTGAAAACACTGCGCACAATCACGATCGTTCCGAGTAACTTTTGTGGAGCTAAATGAGACGTGGCTCTCGCTCTACTTGCAAATTTTCGACATTTGATAACACAAAAATCTTGTTTAAAGCTAAATATACAGGGTGTCTCAAAAGTAAGTATACACTTTCAATTTTGATTTGCTTTTCAGGTACTCATCATAAGGCATTCATTTCTTCAGAGAACATAATGTGTAAAATTTAGGTATTATTTGCATTTTTCATCAACCCACAGAATGACAAGGAGATTTACCCAAGAAATGAGGTGCAAAATTGCTGTTTGGCAAGAAGCATATGGATCGGTTAGGCAAACTCAGCGCCTCTTTAACAGCGATCCATCCATCCTTGACAACATGCGGTTCAGTGATAAAGCTATTTTTCATCTGTCTGGAAGAGTAAACCGGCACAACACTCGAATACGGGGAACAGAAAATCCTAAGGCATGCATGGGCAACCTACGGCCCGCCAAGGCTTCTTATCCGGCCCGCCAATAAATTTTCTAGGGCTGTAGGTCTATGCAATATATCGATATTCATTTATAATAGGTATACATTTTTTATGGATATCTCTGTGCAAATAAAATTAAAAACACATTGCATGTAAAATAGCATTACATGAATACAATCCAAACCCCACAAAAATATGTACCTAGATTACACTTAAAATCACAATTACGGCTCCGGCCCTCAGTTAAGTTCCAAATGCACATTTTGGCCCCCAGTGACAAAAGGTTGCCCATGCATGTCCTAAGGCAATAGAGAAAGAGCGTGATTCACCGAAGCTTGTTGTGTGGTGTGCAATTTCCGCTAAAGGCATCATAGGCCCTTATTTTTTTCGTGATGATGCCAGAAGAACCAAAACTGTCACAAGAGAAAACTATCAAAAAATGCTCCAAAAGTTTTTCCTACCAGAGCTGAGAAATAATGCTTCGGTTGAAAACTGTTACTTTCAGCAAGATGAAGCTTCTGCACATTACGCCAGGAAAGTCAGAGATTACTCAAATCAGTTTTTTCATGATAGGTGGATCGGGCGCAGAGGTCCTCTGGAATGGACCGCTCGTTCACCTGACTTAACCCCATGCGACTTTTTTCTTTGAGGTTTCCTTAAGAGTAAAGTTTACTCCACTCGGCCTCAAAACCTTGAAGAGTTGGAACAAAACATTAGAGCATCATGTGGACTGGTGACACAAGATTTATTGCAAAGTGTGGGGCAAGAATGCGTCAAAAGGTGGCTGAAATATCCGGAAATTGGTGGTTCCCACGTTGAGGTCTAATATTCTGTCAATAAATAAATTGAACGAGATATTAGGACGGTAATCTGTTTCTAGTAGTTTATAAAATAATTTTGTAAACTTTTGACAAATTTGAATAAGCCATTAAATTGTTATTCAAATTTTAAAGTGTATACTTACTTTTGAAACACCCTGTATTTAAAGCTTAAGAGGATATAAGGAGAATTTGCAAAAGAGACGCGTTTAGCATGCCAAGATCGATGTTATGTGACAGGCTGAACACTCAAGCAAAAATAAATCTGTCACGATTTTTTCTTTTTTTGTTGCCATGGTAACCAAGATGTTTCCTTTGCCATGGCAACAGACGAGGAAACTTTGGCATGCATATCTCGGCCCATGCACGATGGAATTGAAGGGTTTTGGTGCAACTTGATCGTAGAACACTACTCTATGCAATCACGTAGCAACTTGTACATAAATTTTTAAGCTGTCATAATATACTGGGGTTTGTCAAAAATACCATTTTTTCAGTGAAATTTTCACATATTTTCCAACAAAAATATTTATAGCAAAAAAAGTACAATAGTTATCCCATTTTCACTTCGTCATTGCATTCATAAGTCTATTAGCTAGCTCTATGCGAAATTTCATAAAGATTGACCGTACGAATTCAGAATTACAAATGCCAGAAAGTTTATAATCATCATAAAATCGCGATTTTGAGAAAATCCATCTAAAAGTGCAAAATCAATCGTAATTAATCATCATAAAATACCCAAGTTTGTTTGTAAATCATTACGCATCTGTTTACTTCTACATCAAGTGTAACATATCGTTGAAATCTCTATTTCTTGAGGATTTCAAATATAATAAAAACAAAATTTTTTTTTTGAATATGTAAATTTTATGCAAATTAGCCCCCCCCCCAACAGGTGCTGCGTTGTCTTCAAAGTTAAAGTACCCTTACCTCAAAGATCACTACAGATTTTATTTTTCTACCAATTTCTTTAGAAATGGTCGCTAGATGATGCTAAGGAAATAAGCTTTCAAGGTATATCAGTTAAAACTTATCAAAAAGCCTAGGTTTTCTACAGTTTGCTACTTTCTGAGGTCCATGACCTTTCTGTTAACCGGTACTGATCGGTACCAAATTTTCTTAGTCAAATGTAGTATCTAAAATATGATCAGTTATTATCTGCTAGAGGTTAGCCTAAACCATGTAACATTACGTATTTTTGAACAGAAAATTTCTTCAAGATTCAGAAAATATCAAGTTTAAATAGAAGATGCTGTCACTAACAATGAAACAGCAGCTTGTTTACACCCTTCCCATTTCTTGAGAAACAAGGGGGATACAGCAAACTTTGATTTAGAGAAGCAAAAATTCTGCTAGCTTTTAAACTGGCATTTCAGTTTTTGTCTCCTTGGAAACTTGATACAAAATGTCAATTTTAGTGATGAAATTTTGCAATTTATTTTATCTTTTTAAAGGGTGTAGTTTTTCTAAAAATTATAATTTAGTGAACGTAAGTCAAAAATTCTTGGGGGTTTCGAGCTGATATGATGTACAGTACTCATTTTTGATCAGTAAATATCACATATTGCTTAGCCTAAACTATTTAAAGTTATATATTGCTGAAAAGCAAAATTTCTAAGCTTTCAAATAATACCTGTATTTAGCAACATATCATATTTTTTATGCACTAAATCTACTTTTTTTACTTACCGTACAAATTTGTTTGGGAGGGTTTTGAGACCCCTAAAAAATTTGAAAATTTTAATGGCTAAATTTTATTAATATTGCTTAAAATTTTGTCAAATGATGCTCCAAAAGAGTAGTTTTCAGACTGTGTCAATGATAAAAGCTTTGGTTTTGTGGTAAACCAGGTATCTTGATTTGAATTCAAGGTAGTTGGTTCTTGCACGTGTCTGCTGAAAATTTTACAATTTTTGTTGTCTGCAACTAGGTTCTTGGTCATTTTAACCGTTTTTGGGTGTGAAAATCCAAGAATTAGAACTCAAATTGTACATCTTCCGATGCGTGAGGAATTTAAAGAAACAATTTTTGTTAAAAAATATTATGGTCAAAATTTTCGAAAAATGGTAAAACGAACCCCATATTCCCCTTTAAGGTCTATAGTCGAAACAGAATACATACAAAGTAGTTAAATTTCTACCATTACAACAGCCACAATTACTCTATATTAACTTTTAAGCGGTTTCGTTATTAACTTGAGCGGCATGGTTTTTTTTTAAGAGTTCTGGATATAAAGATTAAGTTGCATATTGTTTATTTTATAAGTCAATAAAAGGTCAATTTTTTACCATTAAGTCAATTTGTTTTTTTTAGGGTAACGATCAACAGCCGCCTCAACGTGGTGGTGCGGTCTCCGGCCCTGTTTGGGTTGGGTCGAAATGGCTGTTGGCCTTCCCGAGGGTCCCAGTTACCACGGGCACTCTTGGAGCTTTTGGAGCTGCCTCCCCTGCCGAATCACTGTGACTCCCTCTTCGGACTCCTCCGACAGGTATACCTCCACTGTGCAATCTAGCCCCGCTTCTGCTAATGCTGCTCTCTCACCGCACCCTCGTCTCCAAACTTCTTATCCCCCATCTGCCCATTCTATATATTCTCCCTCTGCTTCTCCTCCTCCACCGTCCCTTGCTCCTGGCTTTTCTTCGCGCCTCCTGCCTCCACTCCCCCCTGACTTTTTCAGGGTTCTTCAATGGAATGCTGGAGGTCTTTGAGCCAGGAGCACTGAACTACTCCACTTTCTTTCGTCCCATCCTGTCGACCTTATCTGCATTCAGGAATCCAATCTAACTCCTCTTCCTCTCTCCGGATTCCTGCATTCTCTGCACTGCGCTCTGATTGCATTCACTCCCGGTCCGGCATTCCCTCTTCCGATACCACGCACGCTAGCGGCGGCGTTGTCACTTTCATCAGGCAGGGCCTATCTTTTTCTGAACTTTCTACCTTCTCTCTTTCTTTGCTTGATCCTTATTTTGATTATGTAGGGATCAACATCTCTCTCAACAACTCCTCCTCAGTGTCATTTCTCAATGTGTATGCACCTCCTATCCGCTTCTCTCCAATGGATGGCAGAACCGACTCCTTTTGTCCCTCCATCCTTACCTCCTCCAAAAATCTCTTCATTCTTGGGGACTTCAATTGCCATCACCCCCTTTGGGACTCAAGAGGTACCTTTGACCCCCGCGGGGAGGAAGTATTTGACTGGGTCAATTCTTCTGAGCTCCTCCCCCTCAATGATCCTGACACACCCACCCTTCTCCATCACTCCTCAGGCAGTCGCTCTTCCCCTGACATTTCCTTTGCCCCTCCTCTCTTGCCCTCTCCTGCTCCTAGGAGGTGCTACGGGACCTGGGTTCTGACCAATTACCAATTCTTATCTATCCCTCTCTCTCTCCAGTCTTTTGCCCCAACAAGCGTCCCCCTTCCTTCAATTTTCAGAAAGCTTGCTGGGACGGCTTTGCCTCTTATTTTGACTCTCACTGTCCTTCTGCAAAGGAATACTCCTCTCTTTTTCTTTCCTCTGCTGCTGCTCTCTTTACCTCTCTGACTTTGAATGCAGCCAAATCTTCCATTCCTTTCGGCTGCATCAAACGCTATTCTAAAGTCTGGTGGTCTGCTGAGGTGGAAGAAGCGGTTAGTGAAAGACGCACGGCTTTCACTGCCGCTCAGAAAAGTGATGAAGATCACCAGGCTTACATCTCCGCTTCTCGACGCGCCTCGTCAGTCATCGCCAAGGCCAAGACTCAGGCATGGCAGACGACTTGCTCTTCTCTCTCTCCTAAGTCTAACCCTAAATCTGTACACTCTCTACTTCGCTCTATTGCTGGCTCATTTTCCTCGTCTTCCTCCTCTCCTAACTTCCCTAACTGTTCTTCTCCCAGGGAATCGGCCTCGGTCTATGCCGTTTACCTGAGATCGCATGTTTCCGTTTCTCAGCCAAAGAGCCAGAGGCTACCTCTCTGAGCTCCACCGAGCCACGTGCTCTAAGGAGTCTCACTCGTCCTTCTGCTCTCCTTTCTCACTTGCTGAATTATTTGCGGATGCCTCCAACCTCTCCTCGTCCTCCGCCACTGGTCCAGACAAAGTTGCCTATCCCATGCTAAAGCACCTTCCTCGCTCTGGCATGGATTTTCTTCTTTACATCTTCAATCTCTCCTGGTCCTCGCATTCCTTTCCTGCCATCTGGAAGACATCTTTCATTATTCCCATACACAAGATGGGAAAGCCTCTCGACTGTTCTGCTTCCTTCCGGCCTTTCTCTCTCACCTCCTGCATCTCAAAGCTGTTTGAATGCATCATTCTATCTCATCTACTCTTCTTTCTGGAATCTAATTCCATTCTCTCTCCCCGCCAGGCCGGTTTCCACCCTGGACAGTCTACACTTGATCAAATTCTGTACCTTTCTCAGTCCATTTCGGATGGGTTCAACAAACCCAGGCCGGGCTTTCAGACGATCCTGTCTACTATTGATTTCTCTAAAGCTTTTGACTCTGTCTGGCATCCCGCCCTTTTCCACAAACTGATTTCGGCTGGCCTCCCTCCTTGCTTTGCTCGATGGACTCAATCTTTTCTTTCTGATAGGCGTGCTCGCGTGGTTTATCAAAATCACAAAAGTCGTTCCTTTCGAGTCTGTCGAGGTGTTCTACCAGGATCCGTTCTTGGCCTTGCACTTTTCTCTCTGTTCATTAATGACCTTCCTGCTTCTCTGCCTTCTTCCGTCAGCTGCTCTCTTTATGCTGACGATCTGGCCATTTGGTCCTCCTTCCCATCGGTCCCCACTGCGGTGGAGGCCACACAAGGAGCTCTGTTTCGATTGGAGCGCTGGTCTGAGTACTGGTGTCTTCCTCTCAATCCGAGCAAATGTGAGGCCTGCTTCTTCTCAGTGGATCCCCACCAAGCTCACCTCCAGCCCAACCTCCTCCTACTCGGGTCCCACTTCTGTTTCAATCCCACTCCAATTTTTCTTGGGGTCACCTTCGACCGCACTCTTTCCTTTTGTAAACATGTATCTTCGCTGGAGGCCCAGTTTTTCCCACGTCTCAAGGCCTTACGCTGTATCTCTGCTTCCTCATGGGGCCCCACTAAAGAGTCCCTCTCTCTTCTGTATAAAGCTTTTCTTCGGTCCCTTCTCACCTACGCTTCACCCAGATGGTTTCCTTTCCTAAGCGCTACCAGTATCACCGAATTGGAACGCCTCCACCGAGCGGCCAGTCGCACCATCACCGGCTGCCTCTCGTCGTTTGATAACCCTCTTCTTTTCTCCGAAGCTTCTTTACCTCCCCTACGAGTCATCCGGACTCATTTCACCCTTTTTTCTTATGAGCGGGCTTTTCGTCTCCCAATCTCTTTTCCATTTCAGGTTTGGCCAGATTAGGAGTGAAGCCACGATTCTGCAGATCATCCTGGAGAGCTTTTGCGTCCACTCACCCGCTCATGCTTCCTTCTACTTGTTCTAGGGAGGCTCTTGTTGCTTGCCCTCCCTTTCCTCCTTGGAATCTGCCTTCCTTCGCGGTGGAGTCCACCCTTTCCCCTCCGTGCTCTCGCTCTGATCCTCCTCTCTCTCGCCAAGGTGCGGTTCTCACCCACCTTGACTCTCTCTCCCCTCATGATCTGGTACTCTGGACTGACGGCTCTGTTCCTTTTCGTTTCTGGTAAGGGCGGTTTCGGCGTTCTTGCCAACTGCTCTCTCTGTGGCACTGAGGCCACTCTTTCCTTTTCGGCAGGCCCAGTATGCTCAAGTTTTTCCGCTAAAGCCTGCGCCATTCTGCACGCTCTTTTCTGGTCTCGGCAGCACCAACAAGCCTGCCACATCTCTTCTCCTACTATCTGACTCTCGTTCTGTCCCCGTCGCCCTGTCCTCTCATCGATCTTTCCTTTTACCTCAAACTCTGTGGCAGATCTGGCTGGAACTGTCTTCTCTCTCCTGTTCTATCAGACTACAACGGGTCCCCAGACACTCATTTCTTTCGGGTAACAACACGGCCGATGAGCATGCCAGACGGGGTGCGCCACTTGCGCCCTCCGCTATCCCTTGTAGTCTCTCTTCTCTTATCTCTCGTATCCGCTGTTGTCTTTTTTCGGACTGGAGGCGTACTGTCTCATCAAAATTTTTAGACACACAGGTTCCCTCGATTTCCACCAAGAAACATGTGTTTCCTCGTCATGCTCGCTGTGTCCTCTCTCGTCTTCGCTGCAACGAACACAGCCTTCTTTTAGGTTCTTATCTCTCTAGGATTGGCAGTATCGAGAATACTTCCTGCAGCGCCTGTGGACACTCGTCCCAGGACACTTCTCATCTCATTCTGCACTGTCCAGCTACGGACTCCTTGCGCCGCTCACTCTTTGGCGACTCTCTGTCCCTCTATGACCTCTGGTCCAAACCCTGGACAGTTTCCCGGCTTCTGTGGCTCCATGGTCTTCTGCCAAGTCCCCATCCCTCGGAAGGGGTCGGGTAAACAACAACAACAACAGGCCAATTTTTATAATTATCATTGCGAGTCAAAATATTTCTGTCGTGTTGGTGAGAAAAATTGATAAATGTGATAAAGTTTTTTGCTCTAACTAGCAATGTGTGCCAATTGTTTGTACGATAGCCACATTGTACTTCTAGTAACGGATGAACGATTGCGGTGCAATATTTAAGTCAGACGAAATTATGTGCGGCTGCATTGCAATCGAATTCTTACGAGAATTAGGAAGCCGAACACTGCATATTTGTTAGGGATAAACGTTTGTTGTATGACGAAGAGGCATCCACAATGCTAATTTAAACAATCTTTTCATTATTTAAGCCCCGTTGACAGCGACAATTGATAAATCATTTGCTTGGTTTATTTTATTCTCTTTTCAAGGTTACGATTTGTGAAGCTCACTTAAAAGTGCGCTCACAATTTGAAAGGCGCCGTTGCGTGTGAAATTGATTACCTGTAAAAATCAAAAAGTTTAATGGCAATGTGATATAACATAAAACATAAACGCAAATGTAAGTTGATGCAACGAATCGTAACGATGAAAAGATAACAAAACAAACAAAGAAGATGATTTGCTAATTATCGCTGTAAACGGGGCTTTATGATGAATCATGTAAGAGTGAAGTATATTCATGCAGGTACAGTGCGCAAGTTCAGATAGATATTAGATAACAGATAGTATTTTATTTTCTACACTAGAATCAACAGTAAAAAGGCTGATGTCACTTATTTATTTAGATTTTGCTTTAGTTTGTGATTTAGGTTTTTAAACGATGCCAAAAGTTAAAGCTACTGAAGCATCTAAAATGCAATCCGTACTTCTAGAATTTCCGTTAGGATTTATGAAAAGTCCCAACAACGAATTATATTGCAATTTGTGCAGCTGTACGGTTTCTTGTAAAAAACGTTTTCTCGTTGAAAGTTATCAAAATAGATCCACACACCAAAAAGCGTTAGGCAGCAGATCTGACCTATCAATCCCATACACTTTGCAAACGTTTTTGAGATGCAGTAACATCGATTTTGTGGAAAAGATAACCAAGGCATTTTCGTCTGCTGATATTCCTTTGTACAAGCTAAACAATAAACATATCAAAAACCTATTTCACCACATTGGTCACTGTTTGTCATCAGAAACTACTTGTAGAAAAACAGTGCTGCAATTACGCGCAGATGAGTTGCAGTGGATAAGAGACGCCGTGCATGACAAACAAATTTTTCAAATTACTGTTGAGTGCACTTTTTCTAGCATATAATATTTGAATATTATAGTGGGAAGCCTAGAAACAACTCACATCAGTTATTTGTGTGACTGTCAACCTCTACTATATGCGCGAAATAGTAACAGCATTGCTCAAGTAGTTGATGAGGTAAAAGCATAACCGGCTAAAGCCAGTTTTTTTGTCAAAGTAAATCCTTACTGGCAGACGCGTCATTGTTAGTATTCCCTACTAGTGATTCTCCTACAAGTATTTATGATGACCCAAGTGATATTGCTAGTGCTGCCGTATTGCAGATCACACAGTTAGGGAGTTTGGTGTCCCGTAGCTTTCCTTTCTCGGGGTTTAGATAAGACTCAATGGAAATACTCGACCTTTGGCCGTGAGTTGTTGGAACCATATTTCGCCATTAAACGTTTTTGGCATTATCTGGAATGTAGGCAGTTCATATTGTTTACCGATCATAAACCTTTGGTTCGTGTTTTTCAGCACTCGATCCCAAGAACTTGCCCATAGAGCTCGCCATTTTAGTTACATTGCTGAATACACGAACGATATTCGTCATGTGGTTGGTTCGTTGAATTTTACAGTCGATGCTTTGTCGCGTATCCAAACTAACAATGTCGAATACTTTCAAAATGGCTTACATTACGAGCAAATGGCTTCAGGTCAAACAACTGGTGCTGTTGTTCAAAATTTCGTTAAAAACAATGTTACATCATTACGACTAGAACAATTTGCGTCGTCTCGCAAAGGTGATTGGTCCTTTACTACCAGCTTCCTTTCGTAAAAATATGTTCCACAAACTTCATTCTTTGAGTTACCCTGGCATTAAATCTACAATTCGATTCATCACGCTGAGATTTGTGTGGTCTGTACATTTTTTTCCGGCACTTTCACAGGCTTTGATGTGCTGATTTAATGTATGTATACCATTACCCACTCCCTTTCAAAACAGATTTTTTGTTGGAGCAACTTTGCATTTCTAATTCTGGACGACCTTTCTGACAAATACCAATGGTGCTTTTATGGAGTTTCGAGTTTCAGGTTGTTCATTCGGCTATCTGGAATAATTACTGCTACGTTATGGCAGATAACAGAATAATACACATGCATTGGAATTTTCGTTTAAGATTTTGTCTATTGTTTTCACCAACCCTTATTCGATGTAGTGAAAACTAGAACATAATTCCTGGCAAGTGACCAGAAAAATCATTAACAGACGACGCATGTCCTTCCAAAAAAGTTTAACATCCTTGCTTTACATACTTCTCTACTTTTATATCTTTGCTCAGTAATTCTAACCTGCAGGGTGTCCGTAAGTTGTCGCTAGAATTTCAAAAATCCAACAAAATACTATTTTTAGGATTATTTCATTTGAAATGTGTACAAGTAACGAAAATATTTCAAATTTTTTAGATGTATTAGTACATCTCTGCATGTGCACCAACAGTTGCGCAAAGGATATCCAGCCGGTGTTTAAGTTCCTACCATGTTGTTGCTAACTCATCTACAGTAACTGTTGTAGTTGCTTCAGTTATTTGATGCTGAAGTAGTAGCTGCACTCTATAAGGATAAAGTGGCGTACTGTTATGAAAAACTATATGAATAGTGGAGTGTGGTTTTTAACATCGTAGAAACCAGCAAATAAACTTTCTAAAGTTTCTGATACATCCCGCACGCGAAAATTCAATATCTTCTAACGTTTTCGATCGGCCGCAGCACACAACCAATCTCCATAAACTTTTTATGCAACAAACAAATTGTAGACCTTGCACATGGCTCTTTCCCATATTTTCGTCCAAAATTCACTGGCCTTGCATTCCTAACTTTGTCTCTGTAAACCACGAAATGTAGTAAGCTTCTTCGTGTGCAGTGCTCATTTTCATGAACTCCACTTTTGCTGTTACCATTAAGAGATTCTGCTAAATTTCTAAATAAATTATAATTTTAAACCTAAATAATTCAAAAAGTACCTTTAAGAGAGAAAACACCTTGACGTATTTCTTGGTACTACACAACAATCCAAATGAAAATATCTCAAATAATAAAAATTTTTTGAATTTTTGAAATTGTAGCGATAATCTATGGGCACCCAATATTTTCTAGCATCTGGGTTTGCAATAGAAAATTTTACTGAACTTCTTCTTTTGCACTAAATCTATTACAAACACTATCGACAACAAGTCTAAGCAATACGTAAGTATTATAAAACAAAAAGTATGCCAACTTCAAACATCTAGAAAATTTTATTATACCATTTTTGTCTTGACTTCAAAATGTAACACATTTAACAAAATATGGAACAATAATCACAACTATGAAATATTCACCTTGTCTTTTACACGTAAAGATCTTTAAGCATACAACTTTTAAAAATAAGCTAATAGCAAATAATCCAAAATTTGGTTACAATTTTAACCCGAAAAAAATAAATGACTTGCATTTTAGTAAGATTGATGAAAGTAAAAACCTCTGTTTAGGCCTAGTCTGCATCATACATTTTATAAATAATCTTAAATATGAAGCAAGATGACCAATAATAATTTATATTTGAATGCATGACAATTTATGATTTTTATTTTATATCTTTTTCACCCTGTATATTAGATTGCTCCACGCACTTTAAAGAATCAAGTAGCTCTAATTGGGCTGTTTGAATAACTCGGATAAGTTTACACAGCTGAAAAGCGGCCTGCTATAAGCCATTTTTATTTAATAAATATGAAAGCGGTTAACACATCTCCATACTACTGTAAACACACATATGGTAAAGCATATCAAATCATAAAATAAAATAATCGTAACCTTATCGATTATATCACGCATTGCACCTATTTCACACCAAAATGTTGCTGCTTATTTCTTAAAAACTTGGAATGACATGTCTCAATTTTTTACAAATAATAGAAAAAAGGTGGACTATAAAACCGCAAACGGCTCGAAAAACAAATTTTGAAGTACTTTGTGGCAACCAAGAGCATTATTTACTTTTCTTCAAATTTTTTATGTGTGCTTTCATAACGCTTTTTTACATTTTGCCACTATTACAATGGTCAAGGGTAAAAATTTTTCACTACCTTTTGCACAGTTAAAAGTAAGAATCAGCTCTACACTACTCTAGTCATCAGTTATAAAATTTTTGTATAGGGGGTCACGTGACCTTTGCTGGTGCTAAATTATCCGAGTAACAGTGTTAGATGTACAAAACCATGTTGGAGGCTTTCTTTCTATACCTAGATCGAGACCAATTTTGTGAAGCTATCTAATTTTTTAATTTAAAGTTTTTTTGTTCACCTCACGTTTCCCAGTGAGCACAGAAGACAAGTGCAGTATTCACTTCATAATTCACATTGAGAGATTTGGATAGAACAACATGGAAGTAGAGTAACAATTTTTTACATGACACAAAAAGGGAAATATAAAGACATCAACCCACTTACTTAAAGGCTTTTCCTAAAGCCCTGTGTGCACTAATGCCCAAAGCAACTAACATCACCTTTATAGGGCGAAAATCCGCATGGTCCTTTAGTTCTTCCATTATCCAAGAAATCCAATGCGTATCTTCTCGTAATTGGAAAGACCAACCTCACGTGACCTTGTGTAACAGTGATGAAAAACAAGGTCGCAACAACACAAAGCAGCATCAACTCTTTCATATTCAGTTTAACCAATAGTAATTCTGTCAAAGAAAATATAATTCACTCAAAGCACAAACTGTACTTCAAGTTTGCACGAAGTGCGGCCTGCACAAGAAAATTTTGCCGCTCGCAACTAGCCTTGCGAAAATTGTCAGCAACAAAATTCGAGTTCAGAATGCAGACTTTGCCTTTTCAAATATGGTATTCCCAACTTAGGCCAGATAAAGGTCAACAAAAACATCCTTTATGCACCCTGTCAACACTTCACGTTAGGAAAATGCGGCCCGAACCACAAAACTTTGGGAACCTTTGCTTTACATATAGTATATTTCTTGAATGTGTATACTGTATGTTATACATATTCGCAAAAAATTTATTACAGTGATTTTATTCACATACAGTATTTGCCTTTTTTAAAAATTAATGTTCCAAGCCAAAATGCATCCCATAATGTAACGGTCATGCATGAAATTTAATTTGTTCATTGGTAACAGTAATGAAAAACATTATTATAGCGAACTGCATTTGAAGAAAATGAGGTTAATATTGTGTATTGCGTTACAGCAGGTTCACACTACGATTTCCTTTGTGATGTCACAATTAGTATAACTTTTTTGAAACAATTAGTATAACTTTTTTGATTTTGCCTGATTTGTATTTTTTGTCCATTGAGCTTTCATGGGCTTCAAGCAGATTATTGAAGAAAAAAGAGAGGTGATGTTTTATCTTTATAATGAAAAGAAATCTCAAAGATTTATTGCAGAAGAAACTGGGATATCTCGTAAAGATGCACAAGGAGGGCTTAAGCGGTGGAGGGGTCTAAATGTCAGCCTCAATCTGGAAGAAAAGCGGAAGTCATCAAAAATATCTGATAGAACTCTGGTAAAGATTTCTTTGGCAGACAGGAAACTAACCTCCAAGAAGTTAACCACAGAGCTAAAGTACAGCACTGGTGCTAAATTGTCTGCTCCAGGAGTGAGGAAAGGTTGCTGGGAAATGGTCTTTTTAGGGGAAGCAAAACAAGAAAAAGCCATTGTTGACAGAAAAACAGAGGAAACGTCGATTAAGTGGGCACCTTCTCATGATAAATGGTCAGTTGAGAAGTGAAAATAAGTTCTGTTCAGTGGTGAGTCGACTTTTACCACAAACAATCGTGCTGGCAATAATCATGTGAAAAGAAGATCTCAAGAAGGATACCAATCATAGTGCATCTCATTAACCGTTAAATATACCCACTCAATTTTGGTATGAGGTTGTATGGCAGCAAACAGTATTGGTAGGCTTGAATTGGTCTCTGAAATAATGAACAACACAGAGCTTATTGATGAGCTAAAAAAGAAAATGCCGCCCAGTACACGTTTCCTGTTTTCTGATGACAACAGGATCTTGCAAGATGACAATGCGCCATGCCACCGTGCCAAAAAAGTACAGCACTGGTATAGGGCCCACAAAGCTGAGAGAATGGATTCGCTCGTCTAACATCCAGATTTAAATCCCATTGAAAATTTAGAGTACCAAGTAAGCCCCTTAATATCATAAAGCAAACAGAAAACAATGAGGAAACTTGTTGAACAAGTTACTGCAGCAAAGCTTTGAGTGATTTCACAAAAAGAGCTCATAAAACTAGTCCACTCACTACCTCGACGCAGCAAAATAGTGACTAAAAATCATGGATGGCCAACAAAATATTAACTCAATCTCTTTTAAATCAAACGATCCTTTCAGTGGTAGTGTTCTTTGAAAAGAGAAGTTATAATTTGGTAGATCCATTACATAATTCCAATTGTAAGGAGGATCAATGTTAAATTTACACGTATAAATTTTATATGTAATGTTCTGAGTTTTAAACCCGCGGTCTTTCGATACAGTCTTGACACTCAGTTCATTATGTAGTGCTGCTAGTAATTACAATTGCCCCGAGTATTCCAAAATTTACGTGTGCTTGATTCGAAGACAAAGTCAAAAATGTATGTGAGCGAGTATAATTGAGAATTTACAATTGGGAGAACGGTCGAATGCATTTGCGTGAAATAACTGCCGGAGAATAATTGTTGGAGAATGTCACTGTTGTTTTGAATTACCAGTATACTGAACGTTCTGTATATATTTTGGATCGGTTCCGTCATAGTCCGGTAAGCTCAACTGTAATATTTGTTTTTCATTACTTATCTATGCCGCTGGTTTTTCTTTACATTGATTGTTTTATATCTAAATCATTAATCCGAAATTTGACAATAACTTGTGTTATAACTGAACCCGCAGTTTGATCCCGTTTTTGTGTACAGTGATCCCTCGCTATATCGCACTTCACCTATCGCGGCTTCGCGGAATTTTTTACAGTGCTTTTTTTACAGTGAATCCTGATTGGCTCAGGGGCTTTACTGTTGTCTAGAAGTGAAAAAAGTTGAAAAAAGTAAAAAAAGTTGATACATACGTTAATATTTCTATTTCTTAAACACATTTTGGGCCTAAAAAAAGGTTTTGTTTTTTGTTTTATTATGCAGTACAGTATTGCATTGTAAAATAACAGTAAAAAATAAAGCTGACAACTTCGCGGATTTCATCTATCGCGGGTTATTTTTGGAACGTATCCCCCGCGATAAACGAGGGTTCACTGTATATGAAATTCAAGCATAAGTTGTGTGTAACTGAACCCGTAGTCTGATTCCGTTTTTGTGTATGTGAACTTGTGTTGAAATCGAACTTGCATTCTGATCTCAATTGTGTGTACTTCATTTTGGTAAATTATTTCTGTGTTTCAGATAGCCGTACTTCTTCACGCTCCCCCACTTTGATGCCGCTTCAATACAGTAACATTTTACAACGCGGTTGGAAGTGTGAGAATTTGTAGTGCGCGTAAATTCGGCTATGCACCTGTCTCAGCAGCCTTAGTGTTCCACAAGCTGATATCATTGGCTGCTGTTACAATCAAAATTGCATTTTTGCCAAAAACGCTATGCTGGGTACGTCTAAGGTATCTCAGTGTGACTATTGATGGTGAGCGGAAGTTCCGTATTGAGAAAACTGAAATATTTACCTTCAGTATTACAATATTTTTATTTGCAACATACAGGTAAGATTAAACTTATCACCCAAATTGTAACCATTACATTTTCAGATAGACCTAAGAGTGGACAAGAAAATCGCATAAAATGTGACGTCACAAAGAATAAATCGTGGTGTGAGCGTGATGTGACCTAAAAATTATTACAACTCCACCAACCTTATTTTCTTCAATTGCAATTCGCAATATTGAGGTTTGAATGACTGTTAATAATTAAGACTGTGAGTTTTGTGCATGACGTTACATTATTAGATGCATTTTGGCTTAGAAAATAAATTTTTGAAACAGGCTAATATATCAGTGAAATAACTAGTAAACCCTTGGCAAAAATGTATAACATGTGCACATTCAAAAAATATTAAACTAGATAAATTTTACTATGAACTCTCAAAATGAGTATTTTTGCGAGCTAGCTTCTAAACTATGCTCATATTAAGTGTTTTATAGTATTTTCTCTAAAATCGCTCAGCTAATTAATATTTCATTGCCAGGATCGGCCATTGTTTCATATAATACAGTGGTTCCCAACCTGGGGGTAAATTACCCCCGAGGGGTAATATGTGATTCTTCGGTGGGTAATGTGACACCACCAACACGCTAAAAATATATGTTTTATGCAAAAGTCTAAGAAATTTAGCTATACGTGCATAAAACGCCTCTAAATTTTAGCTCAGCCTAAAGCTGGTCTAAACCCATGCATTTCTTAGGCATGGCTATGAAGTCACAATCTAATAAACGAGTGGAACCACACAATGTCCTTTGTGACCATTTGTGACGTATGCGCTTAGCCAGTCTAGATTAGAATATACTGTGCTGGTCGGCAATTTTGTTTCTTTTTTCGTAGTTTTATCAAATTTATCTGAATTGTTGAGTTAGCTCTTTCTTGCCCATTCCACTGCTGACTAACAGAATTTGTTGTGATGGCCGGCACGGGCAAGAAGCGCAATTGTTCTGAAGCTTTCCTCAGTTATGGTTTCGTCAACTTGCCTGACAAGATTCAAGACCGTCCCCAATGTGTCATATGCAACAAAGTGTTGACGAACGAAAGCCTGAAACCATCCAAACTCGAGGCTCACTTGAAGAAGCGTCACCCAGTTTTACAAAACAAGGACAGAGATTTCTTTGAACGCAAAGCAAAATGTCTAAAAGGAATTCAATTCGGAGATCAGGGAAGTAGTGGACAGCAACTTCTTGCTGCTGTTGAAGCTTCGTATGTAGTCGCCTTCAAAGTGGCTAAGCAGCAAAAATGTCACACGATTGCCGAAACGCTCATAATGCCTTGTGCAAAGGCAATGGTGGCAAAGTTGTGTGGCGAAGATCAAGCGAAAAAACTGAGTGTTGTGCCCCTGTCAAATAATACGATTCGCAGGCGGGTGGACGATATGGCTGATGATATACAGGGTGTCCACAAAGTCTTTAGACAATTTTATAATTTCATTAAAAAATTTTTAAAAATGCTATCAAAATAATTC
Organism: Trididemnum clinides; assembly: GCA_963675345.1. NCBI lineage: Eukaryota > Metazoa > Chordata > Ascidiacea > Aplousobranchia > Didemnidae > Trididemnum > Trididemnum clinides. Next base: position 5,471,502 of record OY776297.1, read on the forward strand.
TTTTTGCATATTAATCAGTTGTTATCAAAGTTTTTTATTTAGATAACGTCATGCAAGGTTAGTAGATGGTTGGAAGGTTCACACCGACATAAACCACAAACATTATATTGAAAACAATTTAGTGTCGAAATTTAGTTGACGAAAACTATACACTAAATTGTTTTCAATATAATGTTTGTGGTTTATGTCGGTGTGAACCTTTCAACCATCTACTAACCTTGCTTAACGTTATCTAATTAATCATTCCACCTGTGTGGGGTCGTTGGAGTGGATTTTCCCGTCACAAAAGGTGAGGGCGCTCTTGGCAGCAAGGTGTTGCTTTGAGGTGACTTAGTCTGTGGATCGCAGTGGATTCTGCGAGCCTCATTTTGCCGCAAAAGCCCGAGTGTCTCCATTAGGTTCACCATCTGTCATAAACATGCTTGCGCCGCTTTTATCCGACGCATGTTTGCTATTGCATATGGAGAAAACGAGTTTATGTTATTGCTGGTGAGGGGTTTGGTTTAGGGGACGGGATAGGCCCTGCTGAGGAGTCCAAGAGGACGAAACGCGTCCAGGGATAGTCTTGTCAAATTGGGTTGGGTACATTGTTTGCAATACACACTAAATTGTTTTCAATATAATGTTTGTGGTTTATGTCGGTGTGAACCTTCCAACCAAAGTTTTTTATGATATCACTCTTTTTATTTCAGTGATGAATTAGCTAAATAAAATAATTGATTTCCAATCCTTGTTAAAAATGACTACTCCACAAGAAAAAGCACAATGTGTTTCTTGGTTTATCAAAACGAAATCTGATATTCAAGCACAAAGAAATTTCATAGCTAAATATGCAAAGCGAGCCACAGCACGTCACCGATACGCAATTGGCATAAGCAGAACGGGAACGGGAACGTTGCTACTAAAATCGAGGAGTGAATGGACAAAAACTTCTGACAAAGGCATCAAGCGTATTCGTCAGTCATTTAGTCGTAGCCCAACTAAGTTCATCCTCACTTCTTTCGTTCGGGCTACGTGAAAGATGTTGTGTACCGCACCAAAGTAAAAGACATAAGTGACCTTAAAGAAAAGAATAACTGCCGCTATGGAGACAACTGATGAAGAAATGTTAAGAATGACGTGGACTGAAATTTAATATCGTTTGGATGTCTTCCGTGCTACAGATGGGGCTCATGTAAAAATTTATTTATGCTTTGAATAAAAACTTTACCATTTACTTGATATTATTTAATCATTTCAGAGATAGAGTTCATTAATATTTTAAATAAAAACTTGACCATTTAATTGATATTATTTAAACATTTCAGACATTTTCAACGTCAGTTGTAATATCAATAAATTTTTTAAATTGTGTAAAGACTTTGTGGACACCCTGTACTTGTGCAGGTAATTGAAGAAGTCAAGTCCAGTCCAGTCAAATTTTGTCTTCAATTTGACAAATTTACGGATATCGCCAGCTGTGCAGTTTTACTGGGATACATTCGTTACCTTCACTGTAACATGATAAAAGAATTTCTTCTGTGCGAAAATCTTACCATGACGACGAAGGGTGAAGATGTGTTTAACACTGTGAGCCATTTTTTGCAGAGCAACGGGATGGACTGGCATCGTGTTCAACAAGTGTCAGTCGACGGTGCACCTGCCATGATGGGTGGTCAACACGGCTTCGAAGGTTTTGTGAAAAGAGAGAACCCGAGTATACAAGTCGATCACTGCGCCATTCATCGGTATTCACTCGCATCCAAGACACTGCCAGCTTCCTTGAAAGCAGTTTTCGACGATGTTGTCAGAATCGTAAACTTCATCAAATCAAAAGATTTGAACTCTCGCATATTCAAACAATTCTGCAATGAAATGGGACAAAGTTACGAAGTTCTATTGTACCACACAGAAGTGCGATGGCTCTAGCGGGAAAGAGTGGTAAGTCGAGTAGTGGAACTTCGTGAACCCATCAAGTGTTTCCTCATTGAAAAGAAATCAGATTTGGCTGCCAAATTCTCCGATACAGAATGGCTTTCTCGATTGTGCTACTTGGTCCATATCTTTGGGGAATTCAACAAAGGAAACTTAGCTTTGCAAGGAAAGAACACTACTGTCCTGGACATGCGCGAATCCGTTTCCGCATTTATCTCAAAGCTCAAATTGTGGAGCAGGAGGATCTCGAGGGGAGTCACGGCACAGTTTTCTACGTTGGATCAATTTCTTGATGACAACAACAACGGACAACAGTTCCTAAATGAGGCAAAGCAGGAAATCCAGGAGCACTTGGACGAACTTGTCCATTACCTGGATCGTTACTTTCCAGACCGAGAAACAGCACCTCTTCAGTGGTGTGTGCAGCCGTTTTCAGTGGATGAGGACCAGGTTGCAGATGATGACTTTCCAGAAAAGGAGGAGTGGATTGCCTTGAGGCTAAACGAGAGGGAGAAAGTGCAGTTTCAAAATACTGATCTACAGGCTTTCTGGATTGCGCAACTCAGTGACGCACCAACACTGGCAGAGCGAGCGTTGAACATTTTGACATCGTTTTCGACTACTTATTTGTGTGAAAAAGAATTTTCAACTGTGATGGGTTTGAAAACGAAAAAGAGGAATAGGCTGAGTGTGCAAAATGATGCACGTATTGCACTGAGTGTTACGGAGCCAAGAATTACAGCACTGGCCATGCAGATGCAGTCGCAACCGTCACAGTGAAGACAGCATTATTCTTGCAGTGATTCTTTCTAAAACTGAACTTACTGAAAAGTAGGCTGCTGAAAACTATATAAATACGAACAAAATTTCGTTGAGTTTATTTTACTGTTTTTTCTTGCTATGGTTATTCCTAAACTTACTGAAAAGTAATAGAAGCAATAAATACTTGCACGATTGTGTTCTTTTACGAGGTGAAATATTGAGGGTAATAAAGCATACTCGCTACCTTGATTTGGGTAATGCCTCCAAAAAGGTTGGGAACCACTGATATAATACATGACGGCAGTCCACGTCAGTGTCAAATTTAGAGTTCATTCACATCATAGGACATTTCAGTCATATCTTCATTTATTTAGAAAAACCAAAATACTTATAGGCTGTCTGCACCGCACTGAAATCACAATTCAAAAAACCTGAAGCATTTTACCGCTCTGCCTTTTGCAGAAGATTTATTGCTACTATTTAGAAATTCAAATCGCTTAAAAGATGACTTTGCAAATGCCAATAGAATTAAATTCCCAATCCAAAACATTAATTATGTTTTCTTTTTCTTCCTATTACAAAGATCTAATTTTATTTCCACGTGTTGTCCAAAAAATCAACCTATCGGTTAAAAAAGTACAAAAAAAGCAGAAATATCGTAACTATAATAATTAACAAAAGTCAATAGAAGTACCATAAATACTATTACCCAATTGATCACAACAAAAATTGAATTAAACTATGCATCTCGTTATCCAACAGCTAAATTGGTGTGAAGGATTTTTAGCAATAGATCTCCTCAAATCTCTGTGTTTTTGCAATTTCCGTAAACTAGTAAAATGTTTTTTGTTTTCGAAATGTAGGCCCTAAGCAGGAAATTGTAAAAGCTTTAAAAAAACAAAATGGTTCGAAAACTTTGATGGCAAGATAGTGCCTATTTGATTATATATTGCACATGTTATACAATTATTTTATTTTTTGCCTATTTGATTTTACATGCTTTAGACTTTCAGTAAAAAATTTAACCAAAATTTTCACTCTGTTTTTGCATAATTAAAGGGAAAAAACTTCGGGGGCAAATGCTGTTTTTGATGGTTTAGGTAAAAAAGTTTAGTGGTATGGCTTTATCGTAGGGCAAAAAATAATTTTAATAAAAAACGTAGCTGGTGGAAGTAATTCTTCAGCCACAATATTTATTATTGCCTTCACACAGAGTCCCTTGATTGCTTTTCGGTGTCCCCCTGAAAAATATAAGTTAAGTGGTTTTAAATTCTATCACAAATGAAATTAACAATTTCATAAAGTGCATATGTAGTATTTCAATGCATAGTTTGTACTAAATATTTGTAAGCAAAACACTTTCGATATACGTTTAAAGAACCAAAAAGATGAGGTCATCAGCGTAACCACATGCAAATTTTTGGAAACCAAAAATACATTTTCTAGTTTTTGTGCTCATTCAATTTGCTAGATGACCGCTGTTTGAAAATCAACGTTTTGTATCCGTTACACCTAAAAACTACCTCTGTTCTTTATATAGGTTGAAAAAATTGAGGGACATGGCCATGCTAGCTTAACCAATGGTCTAGCCATTAGTTTTTGACACTATAACCATCAATCTTTAACGGGAAGCTTGCTGGTAAGCCTATATACAAGCTTTTGCTGATAAATATTCAGTCGTATTTCTAATAACAAATATTCCTTCTACACTTCAAAAAGCTTTTCGCAACAACTCATCAAAACAACATGATGGACTGTTTTCCACAAAAAAATTAATTTTTCTGCTTTTTTGCAATAATAATGATCAAAAGCAAGTTGGTTTAATATCTACATTGCAATTGTTGAAGTGTTATTTTAGTTGGATATAGCACCAACAGCATTACTTAAATGCCTGCAGAAGTAATCAGACAATTAAGTTTTGATATTATTTAATACAAAAAAACAAGTTCTAGCAGTGATGCGGGCCACAGAATCAAAGAAAGGTCGCATCTGTAATCGAAATCAAATTTTGTTTAATCAAGATTTGAACAAAGATCTACTCTTTCGTTTAGTACCGATATTCATTTTATGTTTGTGTATGTTCTTTTTGCTTGTATTTGTAGTACTATCACCATGCTTCTAATTCAAATTTAATTATGTCTTACAAAATTTAATCATGCATGCGCTAATGTAGGCCTATATGCTGTAGTTTTGCCATTTTCTTTCTTTGACTACAGTATTGTCGTCTCCTTTTTTGCTATTTTGAATGAAAAGCGATTAGAGTTACTCTAAAGAGGGTTAAGGTGGGGTAAAATTGGTACATTTTCAGTATAGTGACTTCAATAAAATGGCACCACAAAAAACAAAACCAAAAAACCGTTACTGTACCTTGACAGTGACAAGTGTCTTTTTCCAATAAATGAGCGAAAAATTTATTTCATGGTTGTTTGTATTTTTTTGAAAGTTTGTACGCTAATTTTATCCCAAAATTGTGAAAAAGTTGGTATAATTGCTGTTAACTTCAAAATCATACTTTTGACGTAGCCAGTGATTTTGCTCAACTAATTTGCAAAATTGGTAAGTAAAGATGCAGAAAAAACAAAGAAAATCACTTCAAAAAACATTAATTCAAACATTTAATGAAAGCAACCTACTAGCAAAGCAGCAACGTTAAGGTAAATCACAAAAGAAAAAATGTCAAATATATTTTCCTTCTAAAGCTACCAATACCAAATTTTAATTCTTCGCTTTGCATGCAGGAAACTAAAAAGCTTGGATAAAAATTTGAAATGCTAATGAACATCAACAAAATCAGAAAATGAGCAATTAATGATTATTAGATTCTAATACTGTTTTTATACAGGGTGGTCCAAAAGTAGGTGGACAGTAGTCAAAATTGGCTTATACCTAAATTAGGTGAATATTAGTAAAAAAAAGATTATTTGTTGGTTATATAAGAAAGAATAAAAAATATATATATAGGAAATATAAATATAACCAACAAATAATCTTTTTTTTACTAATATTCACCTAATTTAGGTATAAGCCAATTTTGACTACTGCCCACCTACTTTTGGACCACCCTGTATTTCTGAGAATTCATTCAATATTATGCTTTTGATATCATGCTTTCTCGTGAATGGAGGATAAAATATGGCAGATTCGACGCGTGCAAGTCTACTGAACGGGCGTGTCTTTTTTTTCTCTCAAACGCACTAGTAAACGTGCTATTTTACTATGACAAGACAAATAAGCAAAGGCAGTTCGAGCACTGAGGAAAATTTAAATTGCAAAAGTGCATGCTTCACAGATGAAGACAGAAAACAAATAAAAGAAATTAATGTTTCATTTAAAAAATTAATTGAAGAAGTTAATGAATGAAAAAGTGAATTGGCCAAGAACAAGAGAATTTTGGAAGAAACAAAAGAAAAAAACCAACGACTTAAACAGCAATTAAATTTGTCCTAATATAAATCGGATTCTCTAAGAACAGTACGGCCGCAGTGAGAATCTCAGAATTTATAATGTTCCTGAAAGTGCAAATAAAAAAGATGATGGAGAAGATATCATTATTGAAATCACAAAGCTTCTTAATGTTGATTTGAAAGATTCAGATGTTCAAAGAGCTCACCGGCTGGGACAAAAAAGAATTGGAAAAACTCAACCGATAATTGTAAGATTTGTCTCATTTGAAAAAAGATTAGAATTACTGAAATTAAAAAAGAAATTGAAGAATATAACCACGGATGTAAACAATAAAGACCCGTCCATAAAAAAACTTAAAATTGCGTTCATTATGGAAGATCTTACTTCGTTGCGAGCCAAATTATTACGCTATGTTAAAGAGGAATGTGATGGTCGATTTGCAAAAGTTCATACGATTAATGGAAAGATAATTATGAAAGAAACATCAGATGAAAACGATAACGATGATAAAAGTGATGAAAATGGAAATGCAATGTGGCTGAAGATTGAGACGCCAGATGATCTTCATAGGTATGGAGTTGACATTGATTTCCTCAAACGTAATTACCGACCGTTATGCGTTATTAATTATAGTGTTACCGAAAGCTAATTTGCCTAAAAAACTTTGTAATTAACTAAAACTACTTTTCTAGACACAATGGCAACTTTTCAAAATCATTCTAGAGAATCTAAATCGAAAATGAAGACAAACGATTTACGCAATTTATGCTTTCGAATTCATTTTCAATTCGATAAATCAAAATGCAGTACTTGTTTAGTTACATCACCTGATAGTTACAGTTATAGAATGCTTGAAAGCGCTGACACACCATTATCTATGAGCGCACCTACACAGTCACTTGATTACAACTTATCAGCTGCTGATTGTCTGGCACCTCTAAGCAATGCATTATCAACACACACTGCAATTGCCAATTATAATGACTTTTTTTCGAACTGTAATTACTATAGCGTACAAGAACTAAATAACAAATTGAGTAATGGTAAAGATTCTGAACTATTCCTTATCCATGTTAACATCAGAAGCATACAAAAAATATTGACAATTTAACTAATTTCTTATTTGAACTTAAGCAAAAACCAGATTTTATATTACTTACTGAGAATAAACTTATAAAAAAATGTGACATTATTGTCGATATTAATATGCCCAGATGTATATTTGTTCATGAAGATACCACTACTAGCGCTGGCGGAGTTGTTATGTAAATTAAGGTTAATATTAATCATAGCATTGATTCTAATATTAAGTTCGAAATATCTGGTTCTGAAAGTTTATAGATAAACATAGAAAATGATATCGTATTTAAACTAACTGTTGGAGTAATTTATCGTCATCCAGTATATGACAAAGATAGCATTGGGATATTTATTGAAAGCATCGAAAACTTGCATCGCAAAATAATTAGTCAAAATCGACATTTCTTTGTGATGGGAGACATTAACATTGATTTATTAAAAATCGAAAAAAATGAAAATTCTAGAAACTATGCAAATTCTTTAATTAGTTCCTCGTGTAAATGCCTAATAAACATACCTACAAGAGTGAATTCAGCGGCTCTACTTGATCATGCGTATACCTCACGGCTTAAAAACATTTTATTAAGTGGAGTATTAGTGACAGACATCTCAGACCACTATCCAATTTTCTCTCTAATTTCGAATGAAGGAAAAAATTACAAAACAGAAAAACATATTACGGTACGAGATTTTACAGCTTTTAGTAAAGATGAATTCAATAAAACTTTACAAGAAGCTTTAAATGAAAATGTGGTTTCGACTATGTCTATTAATGAACAAACTAAAATCTTTTTGAATACCTTTTCCAATACTGTAGACAAATTAGCTTCATTTAGAAAAATGACGCAAAAAGAAATGAGGCATAAAAGGATATCATGGTTAACGCGTGGAATATTAAAATCAATTAAAATAAAAACAAAATGTTTAAAAATCTTCATTCTCGTATATGAAGTAACAACCCCAATGGCTTGATTAATGATGCTAATCAGAGGTATGAAACAAATAGGAATGCTTTAAATCGTTTGATAGGTAACGCAACAAGGTGTTACTACAATAAAATTCTTATTGAGAATAGAAGCAACCCGAAAAAGATTTGGCAAACTATTAATATACTACATAATTCTCAAAAACTAAAAAATCATGTCGAGATAACAAAACTGCAAACGCCCTATGGGACTGTTACTTCGCCGATAGCCATTGCTGAAACTCTTAATGAATTTTTTGTAAATATTGGTCCACAAATGGCATTAAACATACCAGATGTTGAAGTTGATGCAACAACAACAACTGTTAACCCTGCTCTGGTGCCAGGGGGTCAATATGACCCCAGGCTTATTTGATAGGCTAAATATTCCAAACTTTGAGATTATAAGCTTCATCTCCTTTGTGTTTTCTTTGCAGTTTCTTGTCAACTGCTTCTAATCATTCATTCTTAATTTCAATGTTGCCTTTTTTGTAAATTTCACATTTTATTTGTTTGAGGTCATATTGACCCCATATAAGAACTATTCATATCGTTGACTGTTCTTCAAGCTAAGCGCAAATTGGTGACCCTGCAAACACTTCAGGTTGTGAAACAAATCATTAGCAGCTGTGGAATTTTACCAAAAGCACCTCTAGCTGTTCAAAATATCACCCAGCATTGTCCATCAGGGCGCAAGAGATGCGAGATTTTCCGAGATTGAACGACAAAAAGTAAAGATGCACTTGCAGTAGATGTCATGACACACCTTGCGAAGAACACAGCAAGATGGTCTGTAACCAGTGTCAAAAGCAAAATATTTATGTATTGTACACTCCACTACATTTTTCAAACAATAAACACAGACTGATAACAAATTGAGTTTTTCTACTGGTAACAAAATGTATTTTTAGTAATGGGATCATATTGACTCCAACGTACTGCTAACGTGATTTTTTTCATGGTACCAGAGCAGGGTTAATCTATAATGACACCTACGTAAGACCTTCTTTTTTTCTCCAGCAACTCCACCAGAACTTAAAGGTTAATTGATCAGTTGAAAATAAACAAAGCTTGTAGAAGTGTAGATGCTCCTACAAAATTCATCAAGTATGGCACATCTGTAATAACACAATTTCTATGTACAGTATACAATAAATGTATTGTTGAAGGTGAACACCCTGATTTATTTAAAATAACTGAAGTGATTAATATATTTAAAAAAGGGAACCCCGAACTTGCCACCAACTACAGGCCGATATCTTTAAACCACCAATTTAATAAAATATTTGAAAAATTAACTTACAGTAGAAAGTATGATTATCTTGAAAAATATAATTTAATTGATAAACGCCAATTCGGGTTTCGCAGCAATCATTCAACAATTCATCCAATCAGCAGCATTTATGAGGAACTTTTAAAAAGTAATGATGATATATTACACAATTGCTGTTTGTTTCTTGATTTTTCAAGACATTTGATACAGTGAACCACGAAATATTAATAAAGGAACTGGAAAATAATTTTGGATTTTGAGATAACGCTAAACGATTCCTAAGTAATTATCTAAGCAACAGATATCAGTATACAAGAGTTTCCAATTGCAGATCAAGTCGGAGAACTGTCACTTGTGAGGTGCCTCAAGGGTCTGCTCTTGGGCCGCTACTTTTTCTTTTATATGTTAATGATTTACCTTCTTCTTCAAACTTTAAAACCACTTTATTTGCTGACGATACTTTGTTACAACTATCTGACTGCAATATCAAAAAGTTGGAAAAACGGGTAAACAATGAACGAAATAAAATAAATGTTTGGCTGAGAAATAATAAGATATCTTTAAATATATCTAAAACTAATTATATGCTCATTGGCAATTGTATCAATGCCTCAACTAATAAACATTTTGAAATCAAATTACAACAAAATGTATTGAATAGGGTTGGAAAAGTAAAATATTTAGGTATGCTCATAGATCATGGTCTTAATTGGGAACCACATATTAAACAACTTTCTCTGCAACTTTTGAAATCCTCAGCTATAATATATTGCTTACGTAACTTTGTTGATACTGAAACACTAAAATTGTTATATTGTAGTTTGATTTACAGTCGTGTTCAATATGGTATTATTCTATGGGGAACAGCAACCTACACTAGACAAAAAAAAATAGTTCTAACTAAGACTTAACAACATTGTTCGGATAATGACCTGGAGTTGGAAATTTGATCACGTTAGCATACTGTATAAACAACTAAAATTATTGAATTTATAAGACATTTACAAATTAATATTATCAAAGTTTATGCATCACTCAAATTGCAATATGACTTATAGTTTTTGAAAAAAATTTAGTTAAACTTGAAAGTGTGCATTCGTACTGTACAAGAAAAAAAACTAAAAACAATTATTTCTTAACCCGGGTCAACAAAACAATGTCACAAAACCAATTGGCTTTTCGAGGCACTAAATTGTGGGCAACTCTAGACAATTCTATAAAAACGAAACCTTTACTAGTCTTCAAAAAAATATTAAAAGAGCGAATGATTAGAGATTATTAAATTGAAAGTTTTGCTTTAATTCTAGATTTAATTCATAAAAATTGCTGGTGCATTAAATATGTGACTTTCACGTTATGCTCTTTTATACAAAATTTAACTTCCTCTCTTCCTTTTTCTTTTTTTTTCTCTTTTACTTCTTCTTTCCAGTCTCTATTAGGTTTTTATTTATTGTTGGTAATTTATTTGTTGTTTTTTTGTTATTAGGAGGCACTGACTAGAAAACCTTTGGGTTATTTCAGTGTCTCCTGTCCCATTGCACAAATATACTATTTTATCTTACTACTGTTCTATGTTGACTTCTATTGAGTGTATTGGGAAAATGTCTATGCCTATGTCTAAAATATAGCAAATAATGAGCAAAATAATCATTTTGAAATAGCCCAATAATGGTAACAAAATAATTTGATAAAAATGAGTCTGCTAAACAATGTACAAAACATAACGATATTGCCATGTTACAGTGCTTCCTTGATTATCCATACCTTGTTTAACTGGCATTTAATTATCTAGTTGCTCTATTTTGCTACATTTAAAAATTAGATTGTTTTTAACTAGATGTTGCAGGAAATGTTTCCAGGAAACTTTACGCTAAATCCCACTAAACAAAGCTAAAATACTGTATTGTCGTTGGTCAACCTACGAGGTCGATGCATTAACACAACGCAACAATGTAATTTATTATGTTACCATTAAAACAACCAGGAACTGCTTATGCACAGTGGACAGTGTTGCCAGATGGGGAAATTTATCAAAAATGTTTTGAAAATTGGGGAAATTTGAATGTCCTTAACACGTTGGCTGCCACGTGACCCACCGGTGGGTCACGCCGTTATTTTAGTTAGGCGCCGCGTGACCCACCGGCGGGTCACGCCGTCATTTTAGTTAGACGCCGCGTAACCCACCGGTGGGTGACGCATCCATTTGTTTTTCAATTGCTCTTTTTACTCTGGCACTTTAAGACAGGACTTGGCTTTGCTGCATTGGTACCTCAGTTACGTAAAAAACACTGCAGACAAATTTTTAGAGATAACCCAACAGACACACCTCTAGCAATTTTTCTACAAAAAATTGCACTAAAACCAATGGCACCTGAGAGGTAGGTGGTCACAAAAAAGCTAAAAATGCACGATGGCAGCGAACGTGTTAAGGAAAAAAATTTTTGAAATTTCCCCAAAGAAAATTGGGGAAATTTGAAGCCTGAAGGTGTTGAAAGTGTGTTGGGCACGGAAAGAAAAAGGTGAATTCCCACGATCAGAGCAGCTGCAAAAGTGGTGGAAAACGGGCATTTCCGCCTGATGAACAAATCTCTTATTGACTTGGAGACCGAAGTGAGTGAATGCTTTAGGTCGATCTCCAAAAAAAAAAGTAAGGTCATCGCATGTCAGCGCTTCAGTGGATGTCCTGCATCACTGTTTAGGTAATATTGGGCATGTGGTGGAGGTTGATCTTCAAAAAAAATGTCATCAATCGTTTATCGAAGAGTTTATGGATGTTTTGCCTCACGGTTTAGGTAATTTCGGGCATGATCATCCTTTGGAGAAATTTGATGTCAGTTAGAGAAATTTTTAGACTTTGTTGGGGAAAAGCACCAGCAACGATCTGGCAACACTGGCAGTTGGAATAAGCTGTGGAGTTGTAACTACAGTACTGTCTGTACTGATAGGCCTAATTGTCATTAAAAGTTTTGAGATAGCTTCATATTTGAAAGGCAATGTAAAAAGTAAAAGAACTGTTTTATCTGTTAAAGACGAGCTGAAAGTGCGTGATACGGTATGAAGAAAAATTTCTAAAGGTGATATCATGTTGGAAAACAACATCGGCAAGTCAAATGTGAATGACATTTGCCTCAGCAAAGAACGCTTAAAAAACTTCAAGATGGCAAAATTTGAATTAAGAATATCAAAGTCTGTTGAAGCCATCAAAGTCATGAAAGTTGGAATGTATTATAAATTGGACAATGCTCTTTATCTGTGATTCCGACAGCAACGTGAAAAGGAGATTCCAGTGGCTGGTCCGATTCTCTTAGAAAAAGGCCACTAACTTTCACTGCCTTCTCTACGCTAAAAGTCCTAAGTCTTTTAATGCAACTTATGGTTATCAATGGCGCTTTTGCAATTGCTTTGGAATTAATAGTCTTTACATTCCAGGAGAGAAAGGAAATGCTGATATTGTTTCTGCTGACGAATTTGTCAGTTCTTTCAAAATAAAAATATAGAAGTTGCTAATTGCTTATAGCAATTTTCAAGACGATCTCCTATTAAGAGGGAATTACCTTCAACATCACACTAAGGTAAAATAGAAAATTTTGCTCAAAAATGATCACAAACATCATATGGTACGATATAGCGGTCTATTATATCGTATCAATAACCTGTGTTTGGTTTTGACCTTATTGGGTCTCATCGAGTTGCTAGTTCCTAATTAGCAACTTCTATATTTTGTAAAATGATAAAGTCTTAACAATGATTCTACATCCCTATTAGGGCTTACAAATGTGACTTGTTGTCCATGTCATGTGTGGGTGTCCTAAAATGAGACCCGCATAATATAGACATTGCTGTAGCATATTGTTTTGAATTACATCTTTTTTTCGCCCAATGGCAAATTTGTTCTTTTTCAGCATTTTTATTATTGAGTGTTTTTTACACCCGCCTGATGAGACCCAGCAAGGTCGAAATCGGTTGCGAGTTACTGACACGATGCAATTGATTGCTGAATGATACCGTATGATGTGGGTGATCATTTTTGAGCAAAATTTTTTACTTTACCTCCGTTCCTTCCATAAACTTTTAGATGGTTACTCCTTAGATCAAGTTTTTAATTGTGATGAGATTGGCCTCTTGTATAAAATGCTTTCCTTTTGTGAAATGCTCTTTATAAGACGCACTTTGACTACGATCCATAGTGATCCATCTGGGATCAAAAAAACTAAGGCGTGTGTAACAATTAATGCTTGTTCTGATGCAAGTGGTTCCATTAAGCTGCCATTGTTGTTTACCAGCAATGCAAAGAATCCCGGTTGCTTTCATGGAATTGACAAATCGACTCTGCCTGTTGTGTATTGTTGCCAGAAGAATGCTTGGGTTGATACAGTCATATTTAACGACTAGTTTCAAGATTGTTTTATACCTGACGTCAAGAAAAAACTAGCTCAATTAGGACAGGAACCAAAAACACTTTTGCTTTTAGATAACTATTCAGCTCACCCTGGCAACCGGTGCGATGGCGTAGTTTTTAGAGCGTCCGCTTTGCAGTCGGTAGACCTGGGGTTTATTTCCCAAGTCGAGTGATACCAAAAGACTTTAAAAAATGGTATTCACAGCTTTCCTGCTTGGTGCTCAGCAAAATAGGGATAGTGTGGAGAACAAGCCGGCAAGCTCGCTTGTTGTGTCCTCGGGCAAGACACTTAACGGGATGCCTCCATCTTTGTGTAGCAGACAGATGGTGGGGCCAAGCAGTCTACGTGTTGTGGTGAGCCCAGTCTAAATAAAGACTTGCAAACCGAGCGTCAGCGCTAACGCAATGTGGCCTATATATACATCTTTCTGCATAAAGCTCACAACAAATAGCTCAAACAACAAAAAAGAAGGTGACCCTGGCGAGGATAAGCTAGTGTCCAGTCAGATTGTTGCCAAGTTTCTACCGCCTAATGTCACTTCACTCATACAACCCATGCACCAGGGCGTTTTAGAGTGCCGGAAAAGAATCTATTCAAGTTTGTGTTAAAAGAGCTGGTTTCTCAGACAAAGGATAACATGCTAGCTTTTCTACAGAAAATTGATATGCTGAGGATTGTAGAAAAGATCGCATGCGCTTGGGAACAAATAAGCCCCAAGACGTTAAGGAAATCTTGGCATAAGCTCATTCCACTTGGCTAATCTTCTTTGGAGGAAAACGCAATTACTTTAGAGAGTGTGCTAAATCATGATTTCATAGAGCAATTTGTCGCGCTAAACATTGAATTGACGACCTCTGATATTGATGGCTGGTTTTATGCTGATGGCCCAGGTTATGAACATTTCGATGAGAAGGGAATAGTTGATCTTGTTTCAGCAGCAAAAGAGAACGAATGTGATGAAGAAGAAGATGCAGACGAGAATATAGAACATTCAATGAAAAAGCACAATGCCTTTTTTCTGATGCAGAGGCAATGTAAATGTTTGACCATTTCCTAGCGTGTTCAGCTGGAGGCAACAGTTTCAAACACTTCCACATTGGTTCGACTTTGCGAGATAGCAGCTGAAAAAAAGCCAACCTTTCCGCAAGCAATCTAAAATTGATTTATTTTTGGTAGATCTACTGTTGCAAGAGATAGTTAAGGGGAAAATTTCTTGGAATACTGTAATGTGAACTTCTATCACTTTTTAAACCACAAATGTGTTGTGTTCTTGTTTCTTTGATTTAAACATTAAGAATTTAGTTATCTGTTTTTTTTTGCTCATTTGTTCAGATTTTTGAAAGTATTATACTAATTAGACCGAATAATTGAAGATAAAGAAGCACTGTATCATAAAATCGTAACTTGAAAGATCGTCATGGCATTTTATTCCCTCTATGCCTAAACACAGCCTAATTTACATTGCCAGCATCTTAATCATTGTTAGTTTAACCCTATTCTATTGTACCATATTTGATTATAAAAAAACATGAAGTCTCCACTCTGTACAACAAAACAATTTTAGATATGCTCTAAATTTAAATAAAACCACTTATGAGATTTGCAATCACTACAGCAAACCACCACAAAGTTATTAATGCACAGATTAGCTGCATCAGTAGGGATGAATTTTACTATTTGGACGGGTTTAAGTTAGAATCACTGACAACTTGGTTTACACTGACATCCGATCTTGCTTTGCTTTTTCATTTTTCAGTTGGCTTTCTTCACATCCTTTTAATCTCCTTACAAATCTGAAGACGTTAGAACTTCTTCTTACTTTATCTGCACTCTTTTTCTTTTCTTCTTTGATTCTTTTACAATTTTCTATGTCGTGATTGACATCTTTGGCATTACATTTTCTTTTACTACTTGCTAAATGGCAGCTATTGCAATATCAACATTAATGCATTCTGGAACTCACTTCAAACACTTCTTTCTAGCAGCCAAGCGGTTAATTGGGAAGAGTCCACTTGTTTAAATCCAGTAGAAGCCTAGGTTTCATGCAAGTTTTTATACGATTTTTTGAACAGTTGCAGAAAAGCAGCATTGTTAAAAACACTTCACCAAACCATGTGTAGGAAATAAAATCCTTTGAGCAATAACGTGCTGACTGAACCCCAATTGCTGGAAACTATGGCAGTCACAAGGAAGAAAGCACTACAGCAATATTTTATTCCATCAATTTGCGCAAGCTGTGGCAGATAATCAAAAATCACGTCCTTCTGCCACGACGATCAACAACAAACGAGAAACATGACAGACAACCAGAACACGTCCGTCCGCCATGGCAATCGACAAAGAAAAAGAGCACAATATCTCCGACCACATGGTCGGTAACAAAATCTGCACGCGACACCAGGAATTAGGTCGCTGCACACGTCCATGTAACCAGGACATTGCACACGTCACATCAACAAAAATAACGGATAAACAACCTAATGGCGGGAAAGGCAAGCCGATCACCATGCTACCAAGAGAAGATAAAAAAATAAGCATATCTAGCTCTTAATAAAAAAAATAAATAAATGTGTGTGATTTTTGACACAAGCAATAATAATAAACGAATACGCATTGCAATATCACGGCTAGGTTGCCAGAAAGCCATGCAGGCTAGATCCCTGGCGTGAGGTTACATTGCCAGGCGTGCGAACTATAGGAGCACGATGTACTTTAAACGCAGATAGCCGAGCGGCTACAAACCTGATGGTGTGTAATTCGTCAGTTAATATTACAGTAAAATCATAGGGTAAAACAGCAAAGGTGTGCGAGCTGGGCTTCAAACTTGGGACGCACGAAGTTGCAAAATAGCAAACGCAGCTCTAACAGTAAACAACTAGAATCACACACATATCGGCGAGAGCAAGGTGCTAAACCGCCGAAAGCAAACTGATAAAAAAAATATAAAAAAAGACAAAAAGATGTTTGGCATGGCAGCTCGATGAAGTGCGAGGCGCTACACATGCTTTCAAAAAACCTCATGTCACATAGATTTCACTGCTGTGCACACTGACATGTGGCTCAAGATCATGTGTTGCTTGAGAAGACACAGCAAGATGATGTTAAGTTTCTTACAAAATTTAGAGGCAATGTAGGTGATATGACCATAGTTTACATCCATCAATAACTAAATTGGTTTAGATACAGTCACCACTATTACAAGCTTGTGAAGCAAATTCTCAAACACTACGTCCATCATTCACCATTTCTCAGTGCTAGCATCCACCCCAACAACAAAAGTAATTTTGTATATCTTACCTCATCTTTAAAAATGGAGTAAGTTTGGAATAGCAACTGTACTCTATACTTCAAAAATAGCTTTGATAAAAAGTGGTTTGTTTAGTATTGTGGTGGCTACAACTACTTTGAAAGACTGTTCTAATTTTACCAAAAAGAAATTTAAATTTTCTGTAAAGCAAACCGACATTAAATATCACAAAACCTGTAACAGCAAAATGTTTTTGTTTAAAGATTTTAACAAAATGAACACTTAATTGTTCAGTATAACTATGTTCTAATGGAATAAGCTACAGTATTATTATAACCTTCATAATAATTTTCAATTGTATTATGTGATACATCTGTATTTTATTCTAAGTTTACCAACCCTGCCAGTTTAACCCCACCCACCTCATCAACTAAAAACTGATCTAAATTTGGACTTTGAACCGTTTCGTATTCCAGTTCCCCTCACGTGACAACGATTTCTATATGCCTAGCTCTTTCTGTCCAGTCTCGGTTTTAATGTAATGGATACAGGGAAATTTTGTCTATACTTGTACTGTGTATGTAGCTAGGTATGTATGATTTAACTCCATCAAACTATCAGATGTACAAACATCGAACTGAGCATGACTGATCAGCAACCTAGGTGAGTGTCATAAAGGGATTTGTGGTGTAATAATAACATCATAATTACTACCAACAGTCGTGGTTTCCTTTAAATAAATTTCTACATTACTATAATTTCCTGTTTAATATAAATTTTTGTGATTTGGTGCTTTCACAGTTCAATCTGAATTTTCATATTTCCGTAATTCCTTTTGGACAACACTAGAATATAGCAATTTATGAAATTGAAAAATTACTTACTGAAACATAGGAAAAACACCACTTACGAAAATCATGGTAGGGCCAAGCAGACTATCCATCTATTGTGGTGGCCCACTCTAACTGAAGACTAGCAAAAAGAAGTACTGATAAGCTCATAACTAGACAAGCTTCTCATCATATATGCAAGATCTTGCCCATACGATGAAGAACTGCATTATGCAATAAACTAAAATATTTTCTTAATAAGTGATGGGCATCAATTAGGGATATACAATCTTTTTGCAATAAAATAAATCATGCAATTAACTGAATTCATGTGTATCACCACAATTACTGCACTGTAGGCCACTTTGCCATTACAGTAAAGACCATCAAAATGCAGTTCATTACTGACAATTTGTGATAAACTATGTTGGCAATCACACAATACCAAAAAACTCTAACGAAAATGAAAGTCACAGGTGGGCTATAAGGTACTCACAACAATCGCATGACATTATACTGGGACACAACTAAAATATAAAAATTTACAGAATCACAAAAAATGGCAGAATTTGTATTTAAACATGAAATCACTGAACCACAATTATCACTTTTCAACTTTTTTATCTACTGCTTTCATTCTTGAACTTTGATCTAACCACTTTTTTTGCATACTTATTTGCCTCTTGAAGGCACCAAATGTGAATAACACTAAAATAGGCCAACACAAATCCATACAGTATTTACAAAAATATGACAAAATACTAACTAAATCACAGAAATGCCAAATCATATTAAACATGAAATTACCAAAATATTTAAATTTATTCTAAAAATGTAATTGCTGACTTAAATACTACCATCTTGAATACAAAACTCAAAATCGCAGAAGTATACAATCTACTCAAGTCTACAAAAACTAAAAGCAAAATCACTCAAGATAGGTTAAAATTAAGTAATTCAGTTTTAAGTTTTAAGCATCGGCTACTTTGTGGTCAGACCTTTGTAATTGGTCAATTTCAATGATGTGTTACAAATGCGACTTTTGGTCATTTCTAATCCGTCAATTTCAAAAACAAATAAAAATATTACATCCTTGTGTACACTTTCCCATGAATTTACATACTAGGGTCCCCTTACAGTATTCATGATCTTTGCCCAAGTACCCTACCAGTGAATATTTGAACCTTTAACCATCGCATTTTGAGGCAGCTGCACCATCCTCTACAGCATCACTGCAGTGATGTAGTGGATAGTGCTGCTGCCTTGAAATACCACAATCCAATACACCACAGCTTTCCAGGAATTTGCCTATTTAAACATACATAAACGGTGACAGCTAAATAGCCTCTAAGGGTCAATGGTAACACATTTTCACCTCGTTAACTCGAACATCTGGGGGAAAGGTGTCCGTGTTAGCCAATTGTCTGACTTAACCAACGGCCTATAGGCCATAGCTTATAAACATGCCTAGGGTAACAAAGTTTAGTTAAAAATGCCGTTATTATATAGGCTATTTTGTTTTACTACATTTACCTTTATAACATGTACAAAAGATTCATTTATTTATATATTCATTTATTTTTCTTTATTCAAGTAAATCACCTGACGAAGGCTACTATGGGCTAGCCTAGCATAGCAAACAAACCTGCACCAATATCGACTGTAATTATCGACTATTACCAAGGTTATTTTCTTTTACCTAACCTTCATAACATGTAAATAATTAATTTACAGTACACCTGTACACTGTAAATGAGATCTATTTGTTTTGTTTTTACTTTTATCTTGGAATGTTTTTCCATTTTATTTTCTCGGTTATGGTTTGAGTTAACTGATATCTGGCTTAACAGGGTTCATGTTAACGAGGTGAAACTGTACAGGCACTTTGGCCATCAATGGAAAAATAGACACTTCTTAAGTTTTATCAAAGCATGTCCTTAAATCTCAGTATTTTTGCAATTTTATAATATAGCTGGTGTTTTCCCATATATCTGTATTTTATTTTGTCCCACATATTTTAGTTTTGCCCCCATATATGTCAGGCATAGTACCTGCATTATGCCAAGTTTACTTACTCTTCCTACTATGTCTGTTTAATAATTATCTTATATATGATACTAGTAATATTTTCCAAAATAGAAAAAGACTAACACATAATCATGATCAAAGTATTTTTCATTCTTTGTTGAACCTACATAAACAGGAAACAAAAATCCTCATCTAAAATAAGTTGGGGAGAGAAGGGGTAAAAAAGGCTTTGCTTAATTACAACTCAAATCACAGATACCCTTTTTGTGGGTCAGTCGATTACTTAAGGATTTAGACTAAAATTAGAGTGATGACACAAAATTTTCATTCATAACCTTAACTGCAATGACCAACAAATTTTCTCCACAAAGCTGGTTTGATTTAATGGTCTCAAGAGTTGAAGTTAAGATTGCATAACAAAATTACCTGCAACTCTATGACATCGAGCACTGCAGCTTTACTAAAATTTATTTAGGTTATCCTATATATTAGGCTTCATGACTGAAATTAGTATCAATATACCCTTACTCACTGAACCCAGATCTTATAACCCTTGTTGTTATTGAAAGTTTGTTATTAAAGTTTTAAAGTTATGTGTTATGGAAACTTTGCATACAAATAAGGCAGATCTTAAGGCAATGAATCCCAGTTGGGTTTCTATATTTTTTTGTTTCTATATGACCTATATTTTCTTTTTAGTTAAGACACCGTGCTTAAAAATACTTTAATTTTACCAAATACTTAATAGCTGTTGGATTATTACATGACAAGACAGCTCTTAATTCTACATATTTTATCTCATTAGTTCAACTACTGATAATATTAAATGTTTCACCATTAGGAAAGTCAACCAAAAAAACTAAAAAGTCAACCTGGGTTACTATATACTTCCCCATATCCAAATTTTGATTACATTTGTGTTGTGAACTCGGATTTTTGTTCATGCTGGACCTTCATCCCAAGGTAGAGGATGGGTGAACACCCGCTCATCAAAATACACAGTTACTCATCCAACCGTCGCCAGTGATCTAAACAAAAAACTTTGCAAAAACAACAAGGTAAAAAATTAAAATCATCCTAGATTAAATGAAAAGCTGAAAAAACGACTAATAGGCGTATTTCAATAAAAATACTGAAGGATAAACGAACTCTACCTTTAGGCTGAATTAGGAATATCGATACGCATTAACAAGAAAAGGTTTGAATTTGGGGGATTTACCCTAATAAAGACCAAATTCAAGCGTTGTCGAAGGTTGCTTTTCAAAAGATTAATGGATCCGCTTTAATACTTTTGCATTAAAATCACTAGAAGTGATATCGCTTTTGGGTAATAAAATAAGTAAAGTGGACAGTTGTTAAATAATCGTTCAGTAAGTTTTTTTAACCCAGGTTGTGAAATGACTCTGAAGTCAAAGTAAGGGGCAGGTATAAAAAAAACTGTAAAAGTTGACTTGTTATTGCCAGTGTTGTACTATTAACAAATCAAACTGACGCCGTCAGCGTTTGCACAAACTGCTTAAAAAGTTAACGCTGCCCTCAGTAGCACTAAGAACAAGAAGTGACGTTGTTAGCATTAGGATATGACTTAGTAGCGCGAATTTATACCTAGTTAAAAAGCTGTCGTCGTTTTGTTTGAGCTTGATTTTAGTTATTAATTCTCTCTTTTGCTAGTCTTTAGTCAAACTGGGCCACCACGTCTGGTAGACTTATAAACCCACCACCTGTCTACTACTTTAAAATGGAGGAATCTTCTAAAGTGTCTTTCTTAAAGGCGCAAAAAGCAAACTAACTTGCCGTCTTGTTTTCTACGCTGTCCTATTCAATGCCGTGCGTCAAGCAGAGAAGTTATGTATTCCAGTCCTAAGTAGTTTGGTTTGGCCAGACACGGAATCGAAACCGAGTCTACCGCTCTAGAGGCGGACGCTGTATTTGCTTCATCATAAAAAAGTTTCAGGCTTTGTTTCCATTTAACCACTACATTTTATTCCCTTGCAAAACACAAACATTTTAGCATTTTAGAACGTTTGTGTCTTTTGTATTGTATTTTAACGTACATGTTTATCCTCCATTCACGAGAAAGCAAATTGTATCGCTATATTTTGGATGGGACGTCCGCACTCGCTCGGGTGTTGCCATTTCCAAGGTGTCTGGGCAAGCTGTTTCCACATAAAGGTGGGGGCGTCCCCAGTCCCGTAGCACTCCAACTTCGGGGCCCCCCAAAGTAAGCGCAAGAGCCCCTGCGCACAGGTCATATCACTTTAGAGGTGTAAAATTGAAAAGCTGCATTAAGAAAATACACCACAATTTGTACATAAGTAAACAGGCTAATGTCAGAATAAAGCATGCCGATACCGAAGGTGCAAGTCATAAAAAATTCGGCACCGATGCCAGAGTTCAGTAGGACATTTATGCAGACACTGCGAAACGAAAGCAATGACACTGAAAAACATGAAAAACTTATAAAAACACAGTATCATTTAAATAGTCTGGAGCGAACCTTTTTGTTCGCAAATGCTGTTATGACATTGTCATAATCAAGAGATCGGGCGCAGTCATTTTCGATTGACAACATGGCTAATGAAGATAGTCTACTGTCTGTCATAGACGTTCTATTAAAAGTTTTGATCAGTTTCAATTTGCTGAAGCTTCTTTCAGCGATGGCAACAATCACGGGGCAAGTTAGTAAGATTCGAAGTGCGATGTACACATTCGGATACAATTCAAATAAATGAGTCTTTAGAAGATAGTTCAGAAAGTCTTGAGCCGTATTGAGATTGCGTTTTTTTTGTAAAATTAACACAAACCGCTGTAGCTCAGCGCTCATTTCATCAGAATCAATGTCACCGAACTTTTTTTGGAACTCTTTACAGCAAGTAAGAAGAGCATTTTCTTGTTGCACAAGCAAAAGTTTGTCTCGTGTGTACAAAAACGAAAAGGCGGAAGAAACCTCACGTAACAAATTAAAGCGCTCCTTTATTGACATAATAGTCTGGTCTACTAATGGATAGAAAAAGTTGCTTTTAAATTTCAGTTCAGGAGTAGCTCGTTGTTCCTCTTCACCTTGGTAATCAAACAATCTTCTTTTCTTTCCACTTCTTGACGGAGGAAAAGAAGGATCAATATCCAATTCCTGTGCTATTTCAACAGCAGATGTTGCGGCACTGTCATAACCCGTTGTGCGATAGTTTTGCAAAAACTTTTCAGTTGCCTGGATTTCCGTTTCCATTGTATGAAGGGAGACTCCATACGATTGAAGAATCTTGCTTGCTTTATTGACTTGGAATAGGATATCATACCAAATAAACACCGACAAAAGAAAACTCCATTTTGATAAATGAGCTATCAACGATTTTGTTTCTGAGGCAGCTCTTCCATCTTTTCTTTCTATGGAAATGGCTTCCAAGTCTTTCAGTGCCAGCAACACCTCTTTTAAATTGTATCGAAGAGGTTTGATGCATTTAATTCTGCTTTCCCAACGAGTATCAGATTGTGACTTTATGGACAGCTCCACATGTTTCTTCAAAATTTCCCAACGCTGAGCAGAGGAAGAAAACAGCACATACAACCTTGTAAGTACTCCAAAAAATGTCAATGCTTCCGTCGATGAATTAGCACTGTCAACAACAACTAAGTTAACCCGTATTATTCCAAGGCCTTTAAAAGTCAAGAAATTATCCCGAAATTTTGTGTGGCAGCTGATTTTTACGCTATTTGACGATTCTGTAAGTTTCATCTCGTTTGCAGAATAGAAAGGTCCTTTTTTAGGGGGGTCTACTTTTGTAGTCAGTGGGATAATCCTGTATAAAATTTTGCTCAAATTGATATTTTTCAGTGTTGGACTCTAGCACAGGTTTTGCGTTACTGCTGCTCAAAATGAAACGTTTATGTACAAAATGTTGTGCGTTTAACATCTGGACAGATGTAGAATGGCTAATTTTGTCCGATAGTGATCGTCAATCCCCCATATTTGGGCAATTAGCCGAGCTTAGCCTATTGTTACCACCGCCTCCCGATGGTTTACCAGAAGGAGATGATAAGTTTGAGCGTCCTGTGAGCTTAGTTGGTGTTTTCTTTCCCATAACTCAATTATGTAACGTTGTCTTTTAAATTCCGTTATTTTTCCTTTTTGTTTTGTTGTGTTTGCTAGCGGTCCTTTTGTCGGACCCTATTAGTTTCGTCATATATATGCTACTTATTCATTTACATAGCTAGCTTTTAACACGGGCATTTTTTTAAAATTGTTTTTCGACAACACCTATGTATAAAGCGTTTGCACTTTACGTGCATTGAGCTTTTCCTGGAGAAGAGTTATGGAAAACTGCTTACAGATGTATAGCTGCTTATTTGCACTGTGCGGATGGCACATTTTGAACTTTGATTTTGCTTTTTGTTTACTTCTCTTCAATAAACCCTTCCTAAGCATGTTATATTCACAAGTAAACAAAAAAGATGATAGAAGCAGGAGAAGATTCTTATTTTTCATTAGACAGTTGAAAAAAGGCATTTACTTGCAAGCTTTGACAACATTTTGCACAAGAATTACGGCAATTTTTTTACAAATCGCACATCTTCTCACGGATGCCGGAGAAGGATAATGCCCTACGCCATCTAGACGTATTTCATCCGCCACTTTGAAAGTACGGACCGGGCGACTTCTGACATCCATGATCTGAGAAGCCTTTTGGTCGTAATGCAGATCTTTTGGTCGTAATGCTGACCACTCATCGACGGAATTCCTTTTAGGACAGGACTTCACCAGAAATGATCCTATATATACGCCAACTATAAACAAATGCGATGTTTATCGTATTTATGATCAGTGGCCAAAACCATTTTTTGCCGCGAATTGTAGGTCTCAGATCGGATAAAGCGCCGTCTAGCAGATCAACACCACATATTCCGCGATTAAATGCATCAATCACAGCTGGTTGGGTGATGTTTCCTCTTCCCTTTCTTCCGATGCACCTCTTGGCATTTCTCACCGGCTCCACCACATATGCATTACTTCCGATGGTGACTACTGAGTTGTCTTTCACCGCACAATTTCACAATTTCCAGGTTGTTCGTGCTCCTGAAATCGTACGACCCCCTTTCTATTATCTTCATATCACTAGCATCTGCCAATAGAATTTTTCAATCCGATTGTTCCTCATGGTACCAGTGGCTCTGAATCTTTTAGCATTCAAGTCAACGAGCAGCTTATAATTTGAAAAAAAATGTCGAAGAAAACACTATAATTGACCGGATTGTCGCAGATTTCCAGCGCAGTTTTGACAACATGCTCCCCAAGAGGAATATCTTCTGTATCTGGGGATTTTTCTTAGTATATTTCAACGTGGTAAGGCAAACCGGTTGAACTTGCCATTACCCAAAGCTTATACCCGAAACGAATTGTTTTTTTTCTTATGAACTGTTTGCATGAGCGACGTCCATAGTATGGCACCATGGACTCGCTTATGCTTACATCCTCATAAACTACACCAAATTGTCTCAGCTTCTTATTCAAAGTATCATATCATATCATGGCTTCACTTTCGCCTTTCGACAGTCACTCAAGCACTGATTGTTTGCTGCATGCAGTACCGCTTTTATTTCAAAAAAGCGATTCCTACTCATAGTTGTGAAAAAAGCATCACATCGTAAATCTGGGTCTGTGCTCCAGTAGTCTCTTTCAGAAAGGCGTATGTTGTAGGCTGACAAAAAAATCAGTCCAATAAATTGCATCATTTCCTCCATAGAAACGCTAAATTCCGGCTTTTTCTTGTTGCAAGTGGCATATCGGTTTGTTTCCTTTACCAAATATTCTGCCATATCTCAAAACACGCTTTCAAAAGTGTTCCAAATTGTTGCTTGAACAAGATGAGGATGCTTGTTGATTAACTGTGCTTGCGTTATTTTATCCTGGTCCAAAGATGAAGTAGGTTTTGGCTGAATGTATTTCTTCTCCCATTTAACATTATTGTTTCTCTTGGCTAATTTCTTTGCTCTTTTGGCTGTTGGTTCACTGCTACCTTGCTCTTCCGAGTCGAAATCACACATGACCTCGTTGCTAGTGATTTAAAGCACTTTCACTTCTCCAGCAACCTCATTTGGCAGACCTGTTGCATCCCGAATCTCTTCATTTTCACTTTCCATATCGCTATCTTCACCTCCAATAGGAGATTCTATCATGATTATATCAGCCGTTCCAAGGTCATCGTTTTCGATTTGACTGACTGCATCATTTAGGAAACAATGTTGGATATTCTTTTTACGACAAAATGTTTCAGTGCTTATCATTTTAAAAGCATTTCTGCAAAAACTGTGAAATATTTTTATAAGCTGGTAGTTTTTAAAACATAGTTCATTGTTCCAGTTGAAACTTTCAATTAGGTAGCAAAAAGTGTAGTGCTACAATTCATAAAAAGCTCGCAATTTCATTCTACAAAGTAGGCTATTGAAGCTCATTTAATCGTAGATCCAGTTAAAGCCAGATCATTTATGCAACCACCGTTCAATCAAAGTATTAAGAACTCTACACTTTGACCTCAGTCTGTTGGTCCTTGGGATCAGTCAACAGTTGATCATTACTAATCCGAGAGATATATTTCGCACTAACAGTGCATCATCAGTCTCAGTCTTTACAGAACAACTTAAACAATACAAAAAGCTTGGGGAAAAGAAAACTTCAAAGTGACATAATAATGCAGAAAAACAATAGTACATAGTTACTGCATAACGGAACGAAGACAAGGCAAAAGTTATAAAAATGTTGAATTTTTATGCGTCTAGCTGATGACTCGCTTTGCTAGATTCCTGTCTGGATAGATTTTATGAACTCGTATTATCCCACTGACTACATTTGTAGCCTCGGCTCTTCCAGTGGCGGTGGCTTTTCTCCGAAATGCAGTATTGAAAAACTTTCTGATAATTTCACATATATAACTCAAGTACCTTTGTAAGAACTTTCTTTTTCACGCATCGTCACGCTTGATTGAACGTTTCGAGGGAAAGCAAAAACGAGGCTTGTAAACATAAATTTGCGGTTTTTCAGTTACATGTAAACCTATCAAGAATATTAGGAATTTGTTGAAATTATGTTGAACTTAAAAGTTTCAACATAAGTCTATATGAAGAAGTGAAAAAATATTAAATCATACCTCTTCTGAGGGTAGAAAGCGCTCTTTAAAATGGGTTTACTTTTGTAGACACTGGAATAATTTGGGTTAAGGGTATGGTTTGCACAGGGCACGTAAACAGCTTTGAGATTGATGTCTAGCATTCTTGCTTGGACCCCAGAATGTTTTCCTTTCATGTTAGCACCATTATCATATGACTGACCTCGACAATCAGACAATTCGAGTTGCAGTTCGGTCGCTTTTTCTAAGAAAGCGTCCAACAAGCCTTTCCCAGTACTGTCACTTATTCTCAAGTAGCCAAAAAATGTTTCTTTAACAACAGCAGCTTCTTCATTACATAGGACATAACGGAGAATGACAGACATTTGTTCATGATGTGATATATCTGGAGTGCAGTCCAAAATTATAGAAAAATATTTTGCCAATTTCAATTGCTGTAAATTTTCTTTTTCAACTTCTGTCGCTAGCAATTCAATTAGTTCATTTTGTATGGCAGGACTCAAATAGTGATCTTTAGTGTTTTTATTCTTGATTCTGTCTTGAAGCTCTTTTAGGATCGGATCTCTTCTTGCCAAAAGCTCAAATATACCCAGAAAATTTCCATTGTGAGGAGATCCTAAGACTTCTTCAGATCCTCTAAAAGCAAGATTCCTTTCCAATAGAAACAAGGCAATGTCGATAAGTCTCTCTAAAACATTTCTCCAAAAACGTCTTTCATTGAAAAAAATATTCATCTCGCGTTTGTCGATAGTGGATGAATTTCTTATCCCTTCAGCTAGCAACATCCATTGACTGCAGCATTCTTGGTGGGAAATGCCGTTTTCATGGTCTTTCAGTTTTTTCGAAAAACCCTCCCATGTATTTATACCACTACAAAAGGGGCTTAGTGTTTTTCCAAATAGCTTACAACAAAAGCAAAAAACTTGATCTGATTCCCCAGAATAAACTAGCCATGACCGTGAAACACTTTCACCATTAGGTAACACACGTTTATAATGGTTGGAGGAAAAACGTCGCCTTGGAGTTGTGTTATTATATGGAAAATTCATTATTAGTTGATGTGGTCCACGCTTTACTATATCACATCGTTGAGCATCAGAAATACTTTCAGGCCATTTACATGGGTCATCGGGGATAGGGGTAAATTGAGATTCAGTTATTTTTGATATTGAAGGTTGCGTATTGGCAGGTAAATCACAACTTACATTTTCTGGAAATTCACAATCACTTTGATGCTGATCGTCATAGTCTTCTTTTTCTTGTACACTATAGTTTTCTTCATCCCTCTCGGTACTAGTGCCAGGTCTACTCTGCTCAGTAATCTTGAAAAAATCTGTCATCTTGGGCAATTTCGCTACAGCATCTCGAGCAGTGGCTGCTTCTTTTCTCTTTTGAGCACCACTTTTTGAACGTTTCATTCTATACAATGTCAATAAAATACTTTATCTGCATTCTGCAGGGTATATATATTGTCCCGGTATTTATAGCCAAACAGAATTCCAGACCATTCTATGATTGTTGCGTAACAACGGCATTGTTACGTCAATCGAATATTCAAGATTCTACCAGAAAATCATTCTACCAGAAATATTCTAGATTCTGCGAGATAAAATGACGTTGCATTCACTTATGATGTCACAAGCCAATTTCTTCCTACAGTTTAA
This sequence comes from Trididemnum clinides, assembly GCA_963675345.1. Classification (NCBI taxonomy): domain Eukaryota; kingdom Metazoa; phylum Chordata; class Ascidiacea; order Aplousobranchia; family Didemnidae; genus Trididemnum; species Trididemnum clinides. The sequence goes on from OY776297.1 coordinate 5,500,187, forward strand.
ATCGGTTGTAAACAAGTCTGCTGAACTGAAAATAGTCACGTAGCCAAAAAGCAATTTCAGACTAACTTGGGCCCCCAAAGTTGGCCTGGGCCCCCCAATTGGGGGGTTTGGGGGGCGGCTGCTACGTCTCTGGGCGTCCCGTCAAGTACCTTGCCCAGAACACAACAAGCAAACTTGCCGGCTTGTTCTTTACAACATTCTTCAATGCCGAGCGCCAAGCAGGGAAGCTATGAATACCATTTTTTAAAGTCTTTCGGTATGATTTGACATGGCAAATGAACCCCAAGTCTACCTACTGTGAAACAGACGCTTTAACTTCTACACCATCGCGTCGGTTTCTTTGTGGACCTGCTCCGTTTTGGATGCATTATATTTGTTGTGACAGAGACGCGGCCGGTTGCGCTGTGAGCCTACTGACCTACACTTAATTACTTAAGCTCACAGGATGTTCTCTGACATTAAACCATTTCCTAAAGTTCTCAGTTGATACGATTTTTCTGTTTTGTGTATAAAATCTTTCATCAAAAACTAACGCACGATTTCAAAATTCAGCGGCTTCTTCATTCCAAAAGTTAATCTTATTATCTATTCAAAAGACTATGAGATATTTATTTCTCAAAAACAAAAAAGGCACTAGGAATGATATTTCTTGGGGTAAAGACGAAGCAATGCATCACTCACGTTTCTACGAAAATAAAAAGAAGCACGAGGTAGCAATATTCGAAAACAGACACGAATGGGTAAAGGCAAAGGTCACATGATTACCACAGAAAGACAAAGAAATGCATCACTTACGTTTCTACAAAAATGAAAAGAAACGGTAGGCAGCAATATTCGAAACAGATGCGCATAAGGAAGGGCAAAGGTTACATGATCACTACAGAAACATGAAGGAATATGCGACCCACGTTTCTACAAAAATTAAAAGAAGCATTACGGTACTTGAAAACAGACATGCATGGGTAAGGGCAAAGGTTACATGAGAACTACATATTTATTCCAAGAGAAAGCATGCGTCAACAGCTGCACTTGATGGTATACACAAGCTATATGTTATGAACAGTTTTTGAAATCTTTTGTTGAGAAAAGAATCTGAGTTTCAAGAGTTTTTTGACAGTTATTTCTTAATGCTAACGTCTTTCTTAGAATAGGAAGCATATGGCCCAGTTCATAAAACAAATGATTTTCTAATGATTCGTTTAGTCATCAATCTTCACACTAACGCAGTTTTCCTACGCATCTTCACTTTCCGTATTGTTCGTGATGTGGATGATGGCCATTCGTACACACGCCCGAAACTACTGAAGCTGCCGTGACAATTGCTATATCGGGTGCGTCGCACTGGCCAAAACGCATTTCTTAGGTGTAAAGAAACCGTTGAACCTGCAGAAAACATAGGTATATTTCAGTTTACTCTTTTAGACCAAACAGCATCGTCAACTGCTTGAGAACTGCTGTTACTATTTGTCGCACATGGTTTCTCAAACGGGGCCCTCGGCTTCCCTTGGGGGGCCACGAGCAAAAGGCCTTTAATAGGTAGCTTCGCAGAAGCAGTGGCGAAGAAAGTAACCGATGGAAACCCGTTAAAAGCAAAACTAGGTATTTTATTAAAGAGTGGGGAGCCACAAGTGTTAAGAGTCTTTGGAAAGGGACCACAGATCATGAAAGTTTGAGAACCACTGTGGTAGAGGTTGACAGCCGCACAAAAAAATAAAGTGAGATATTGTACTGTATGCTAGATAAAGTGAACACATCAGTAATTTGAACAACTTGTTTGTCATGTACATCATTTCTCCGTTGCAATTCATCTGCGCTTAGTTGCAGCACTGTTTTCCAACAAGTATTTTCAGATGGCAAACAGTGATCGATGTCGTGAAATAGGTTTTTGATATGTTTGTTTAGCTTGTACAAAGGAATATCAGCAGACGCAAATGCCTTGATTATCTTTTCCACAAAATTGGTATCACTGCTCCTCAAAAACATTTGCAAAGTGTGTGGGACTAGTAGTTGAGATCTGTCGCCTAACGCTTTCTGGTGTTTGGACGCATTTTGATGAATTTCAGCGAGAAAGTGCTTGTTGCAAAAAACCATACAGTTGCAAAAATTGCAATACAATTTGTTGGTGGGACTTTTCATAAATTCTACCGGAAAGTCTTGAAGTAAGGAAAGAATTTTAGATGCTTTTTACTGTTGATTTCAGTGTAGAAAATAAAATACCATCTGTTTGTGAGCTTGCACACTGCACCTGCATAAATGAACTATTCACTCTCACTTGATTCACCTTAAATAATAAAGAGTCTAAAGTAGCAACGTGGATGCCTCTTCGATATACTACAAACGTTTTTACCTAATAAATGTACAGTGATGGCCTCCAAATTGGGTAGAGTCGAAAACACCATAATTTTTGCGAAGTAGAATGCGGTATTCCCCTAATTTAAATAAACGTAACGTTCGTAAAATCATTATCGGTGACCACGCAAGAACTGACTTCCCTGACTTCCGTGGTATTCCCCTAATTTAAATAAACGTAACGTTCGTAAAATCATTATCGGTGACGATGCTAGAACTGACTGCACCAATCAACAGCCGCCTCAACGTGGTGATGCAGTTCCCGACCCCGTTTGGGTTGGGACGAAATGGCTGTTGGCCTTCCCGAAAGTCCCAGGTACCCCAGGCACTCTCCTTCATTTTTTCGCTATGCTGCCGCCTGAACGACCGCAGAAAGGTAGCTCACAGCTTCTCCAAAATCGGTCGCCTGTTTTCTCTTTTTCTTCTCTCCTGCCCTACTCAGTCTCCTCATTCTTCTCCTTCTCTTGATGAGTGGTAACGTTTATCCCAACCCTGGCCTCATTTTTCCTTGCTCTGTGTCGCGTTTTAATAGAGTTTTTGATTCTATTTCAATTTCAATTTACTTCTTAAATTGAAGCGACTTGCAGTATCAATCAAATAATTAAGTTTGGTTGCAACTTAATAGCTAGGAAAAGATTGCCTTCCACTGAGATACTTTAACCCACGCACTTTTCGATCACGAACAGAACAATATATTCACAAACCATTTTATAACTTCAAATTCCTTCGCTTGCCAAAACACAGAACTAATGCACTTCAATAATTAAATATCAGAGACTAAGTAAAACTAAGCCACCAAAATAATCGCTTGATTCCTGTCACAACAATCACCACACAACAGCGCCTTTTTTTTACAACTTCTAGTCTCCACTCTGATCTACTACTCAAATACACTCTCTGAATGAATAAAATCTCACTGCCTTATATATACGACGGAAAATAATCAACAAATTGCTAGAACATCACATGATGCAAAAAACACCGTTAATAAATTACGTAATCGGTAGAAATAAAAATAAAGAAAAAATCTTCGAGAAGAAACAAGAATCACTAGATTGACTAAAATACTAGGTCACGTAGACAGTCATTGTGACGTCAGAAAGGCTTGTGAGTTACAAATCTATTTATAAATCCGAAAGAAAGAAGGGTCTTTTTTTTTAAACAGTTTAGCAAGTTAGGGCTACAACAATTCAGATTTACAATTAAAAATGATCACTGCAAAATCAAACAACAGATTACAATAACTATACATACATGAAAAACTATTCTATTTAGCGCAAATTTGGTTTTTCGTGACATACGCTGCCCCTAAGAATATTGTAATAATAATATTAAAAACTACGAATAACGAAATTTGCGAGTGCCATTCACTACTAAGATCCTTGACACACAAAATAAATTCGATTACCGTGTCTCACAGATATGCAATTAAAGCATAGCACAACAATACACATAAACACAGCACAGTTTGTTCAACACACGACTAAGATAATCAGCCGCTACATTATCCTTTCCAGGAATATCCTATACAGTATAATTGTACCCTTGTAAAGATAAGGCCCATCACATTATGCGGTCGTTCTGATTCTTGTTCATATGTGCAAGGGGCTGATGATCAGTTTGTAAAATAAACGGCTTGGCAGCCAAGTATAGTCGGAATTTTGTTATGCCCCACGCAATACTCAAACATTCTTTTTCTAAAGTTGAATATTTGGTCTCAGCTGGCGCGAGTTTCTTGCTGGCATACGCCACTGGATATAGTTTCTCGTCATGCTGTTGCATGAGGGCGGCACCCAGCCCGCAGTTCGATGCATCAGTTCGTAGTATAAAAGGCTTGCTATGGTCTGGCAGCTTTAAAATTGGTCGCTTCAACAAAGACTCTCGCAAGTTGCTGAAGGCCTTTTTCTTGTGCTTGTCCCCATCGAATCTTGTATGGTTGTCCCTTGCGCGTTAGATCAGTCAATGGCGCTGCAACCGCTGAAAATGTGGGAATGTGGGCGCGGTAATAGTTCGCTAACCCCAAAAATGATTTTACCTCTTTCTTTGTAGTCGGTCTTCGTGCTGCACGTATCTTTTCTAAGTTGTCCTCATTAACTGTAATCTAGTCACGGCCGATATAATGTCCAAGAAATTCGACGGATTCGGCCCCCCTAATACACATTTAGACGGGTTTGCTGTAAGTCCTACCTTCCGCAAACGTCGAAGCAGTTCCTCCAACACTTGTAAATGCGCTTGCCAGTCATTGGTGTGTATGTTGAGGTCGTCAATGTAGCTATCCATTGCTCATTCCGGCTAAAATCTTCCTCATTCCACTAACCAATGTTGCCCCGAATTCTTCATTCCAAAAGGCATCCTCAGAAAATCGTACTTGCTCTCAGGTGTTACAAATGCGGTCTTTCGATGTCCTCTTTCGCGATTGGGATTTGCCAGTATCCTTTGCTAAGATTGATTTTGGAACAATACTTGCTTTTCCCCAACCGCTGGAATAAATCTTCTGCTGTTGTCATAGGCTCCGGATATGCTACTGTGAGCTTGTTTAATTTTCGATAATCGACACAGATGCCATCTGATCCATCTTTCTTTTTCACAATTACAATTGGGGACGCAAATGGTGAGTTCGATTGTCGAATGATTCTAAGGCTAAGCGTGTCTTTTATTTCCTTTTCAAGGTTCTCCCTCTTGGCGTACGGCAAAGGATAAAGCCGAGACCTGATTGGATTATTTTCAGTAAGTTCTATCTTATGTTTGATCATGTTAGTTTTACCTAGGATATCTGAAAAAACTTCGTCGTGTCTTGGCAAGGTGCTCATCATCTCTTCCTGTTATGTTTCAATCAGTTCGACCCCCAACTTGACGTCTTGTACTGTTTCCTTTTGATGACAATTAGCCAATTCCATCATCTCGTTGTCGTTCACACTCAAATCTTCATTTCCTCCTACAATCCCGGTACAAACATCACAATACATTGCCTGGTTATCGTCCGAATTTTGTTCTGGTTCTCCGTCCTGGTCAGCTCTTTCAATGTATTTCTTTAGCATGTTTGCATGGAACGTTTTTACCTTTTTATTCACTTTTACCCGATAATCATTACCTTTTCCACACCTGCTCATTATCTCATAAACCCCTTTCCACTGCATCAGAAGTTTGCTTGTGTCCGTCGGCAATGGCAATAATACCATGTCGCCTTCTAGGAATTCTCTTCTCTTAGCTCTTCTGTCATACAGTGTTTTGTTCTTCCTCCCGCTCTTTAGCAACTCTTCTTGGGCAATCTTCATGGCGCTGTCTTAAACCTCGACATTGTTGATGGAGGCCTTGCCAGCAGCTAGTTTAGAACAAAGTTAGTAAAATAGTGACTATAATTTGGTCTTCAAGGTCGCTCTTGTTGAACAACTTCGAACTTCAAAGGAAAGAGGATGCGCTTAACAGCATAATGACTGAAAGATCTATTTCAAAACTGAGTTTTGTTTGTAAAATCTGATGGCAATGTTGGTGTTGTGGCCCCTGCTTAAAATATAAAGACTTTGATTGATTTTATTCTTGGCAACTTTTTTGTCATGTAAACTGTACAGACTAAAGCTTAACAATGTGATTTTGTAAAAAGCTGATGTGTTGCAAGGTGGCCTAAGACAAAGTTTTGCTGTTACATAATGCTAATTACTTTTATTGCGTTTTGCTTTCTATTCTATTTGAATAAGTAAACTGATAAAGATAAACTTGTGTAATCTTTTTGAGTTAAATTAAGTTATAAATGTAACAGTTGGTATAAATAAATCATGAATTGTGTGGGTGCAGCCGACAAAAATCAAGCACTATGATTATCATTATGGTTCCATTATTACTCAACAACATCTAGTAATGTGGCATGAGTGTGCTTCAGCTAAAACTCCTTCTGGCTTCCCTTCCCAACGAACTTCGACTTCTTTCTTGCGAACTCGATCTCTATTTCACGACGATCAAAGCAGATCAGTGTATTGCAAGTTTACGATTAGCTGCAATGACTAATATAAAGAACATCGAACACAGTATAGCCCGCCGCCAGAACACGGAGTGGAAGGGGCCATGTCAAAGGTCCGTAGAGGAAAAAAGAGGAACGACCAAATTTGACAGATGTGATACGATTAAACGAATAACACGGCACCAAAACACTTTTATTTTTAAAAGTGAACACACACGATAAACCATGTAGGTACCGAAGTCCTGCGGGAACTCGCTGGGGCTTTAGAAAAAAATAACAGTTTGTAAGGTTTTTTGTACATTTTTTTATAGAGCATGCTCATTTCTACCCAAAGAAATTTAAATATTTGAATTAGTTTACCTGGCCCACAATGGGCACCAAAGCCACAAGTAGCAAAACAGGGCGGAATGCCCAAACATGAAAACGGTATACGCTTCATACAAGGTCAAGAAACTTACAAAATAGAAGTTTAGTTTGATTGGTATTTGCAATGTCTTTTTACCAATGCAAAAAGTAAAGCATCGATAGTTATTAGTCAGTATTGAGAGAAATTAGTTGAACTGACTGGCGACCGCTGGACAAAGCGGCAGAAAAGAAATGGACGCGAAGAATACCAAGAATATTAGTTTGCAAAAAGATTGTTTTGCCCTAGCCAACACTAGTACGAAGGAGAATAAATTGATACGATAATTACAAAAAAATTGCGACCGCCTAAAACAGCCGTGAGATTGAATTTTAGAGTTTAAAGTAGTTACCACAAATAGTGCGCAAGGACACAAAAGTTTTGCAGTGTAAAAGCCCGATAAAAAGAGCAACGCTGTACAAAGTACCGAAGTGTACGATGGGAAAGAGGTAGTCGCAGCGGTTGCAGTTTCCCCCCTGTAAGCAATGGTGTGTTAGGTGAAGAGCCTCTCTTTGACCTCGCATGCTCGCCAAAACAGCTATAGAAACCTGACCATCTCATCGGTGATCAGGCGCTGAGTGTCAGTTGCTCCGGGTAAGAAAAACAAGTGACCCAACCCCTAAATTTTAGCGTCAGGACCAGCAACCCACAATCTCAAAAACATCGGCGTTCTTCTGAACGCCATCGAGATCAGAAAGTGGCTTCACTAGTCTACCAGCCCCGGTGAAGCACGGGCTTACATCGATAACGAAATCACTTAGCGATCGAGTAACAATAAGGTTTAAGCAACTTAGAATACAAATACGTAGAACAAAATTGAAAAGCACAAAAACAAGTTGGTAAACCGGAGTTCTTTATGCTAGAAGAGTTTATTGCGTGAACATGCCGACAGGCAGGCAAACTTGGTGATGTTAAAACTGACGCTTTTTATATTCTTTGCTATTATAGATAGGTTAATGTTGCTTCCTGCTGTTCCTGTTTACATCCATTCTTGCTCGAGTCCAATTAGTGGCATAAACCGCATGTAGCAATTCATGTGATCGTCGGTTCAATACCTGAGTCCACCTGAAGAGTTCTCATAGGAACGAAACCGGTCGTGGAAGTGGTATTTTATTCAACTGATTGCAGTTAGCCTATATGCCTTAATATCAATTAATTAAATTAATACCAATTAATTTAGTTATAGATATTGCTTCAACATTAAGTTCATTAATTCAGAGATAAATTAAACAAAGCTCTAAAATAATTGTCACGCTATTTGGCGCAAGATTACAGATGTAGCTACCAGATCAACACACAGTACGGCAGGCTTGGACAATGTGAGCAGTTGTTGTAACTGCAAGTTAAATAAACTCAGCAAAATTACAACGATAATACTTGCATGAACACACTACCGATATTAAATTGTAGTACCGGTACACTAAATACAGATTAGATTGATAAATATCACTGTGAAAGAGACTATAATCAGTGGTAGGTAATACTTAGTTCAAGGATAGCGAATCTTTTTCACTGGATGGGCAAGAAAGGGATTTTACTGCTCAAAAAAGAAAAAGTGAGTCATAGATTCACCAATTTTTTGGTTGAAACCCCCAAAATAAGGTTTTTCTTTTAACTACGCCAATTTTTCTCAACTGCTGCGACTGAATCTTTATATAAAAAAAGGTCTTCAGCTGTATCTCGGCCACATTTTGCGGCTTAATTTCTAAAACAATCCTTGCAGGGAAGATTTCGAGAAACTGATATTGCAATAACAAATCTACAAGTGGGTCACTGAAATGCCAGTGGCGGGTCACATTGTGAACCGCGAGTCAATGGTTCGCCATCCCTGAACTAGTTTCTATTGTAGCTAGTTACTTTTTAAATACCGTAACTTATCTGTAACTTTGTTACTTTTTTGGAAATCTAACGAAGTTTGCCACTAGTTATCTAATTTTTATTGTAAAAGTTACCAGTTACAGTTACTTTCTGTTTGCTGCTTCACAGCAAAAGGAACAGACTATTTATTAATTTGATAGTTAACTCAATAAAAAAATAGTTTACATTTTTGGTCAAAAAATTTATCCTATTAGGTCCAGTGGCGGGCGCCCGCCAGTGACAAACTAACCGCGCTACCGCTTGTGGCGGCTGATCATTATTGTCACCGCTACGTGTACGTGTAAGGTGTCTGCGCTACCTTTTTCTTCATTCGATTCGGTCAAATTTGAATAAGTCAATTGAGTTTTTTTGCAAGTGAGGTGATTGAACCAATAATAAGCGAAAATCTGACTTTGTGTAAGCGAAGTGCGATTCAATAAACAGCTAACTGCATTATCGACGTGGTAGACAGCCACAGTATCAGCGGTGAGAGCTCCTCATCCATCCGCTCCTGTGGCTCAACCCTACAACGACCACGTCAATCGCCACAGTTGTGACCTCGATAAAGAACAAGAAAACCAGCAGCATAATACCAAATCTATCAAGTCAACGAAATTACCTTAACAAGACAACAAAGACGGTACCGTACATTATTTTTTTTTTATTTGGCATCTGTTTTCCTCCCTCAAGCAGCTAGAACAAGCCATTCGAGCAGCAGAACCGGATCGCTTTATTATCTAGCATTACTCGCGCCATCTTTGTTGATCATATGAGCGTGATGCTATCACTTGCTCCACTGAGCAAAGTACGTAATAGTGGAGAGACAACATCATAATTGCGGTTTTAAGACTCCCACAACTCCAACCAATTACAAGCAAGTTCTTTGTTTTGGTTCATTAACTGCGTATCACGAATGATTTCCAAATGCTTCTACCGAAAATTGCAAAAAAAGTGTTACGATTAATGACTTGTAAATAGTTATGTTGCCAACATTACTTAACGTTTGCTTAAGCTTAATTTTACTGCTTATCATTGTCGTAATAACCGTTCCGCACGTTTGTAAACTACGTAGCACAGCCAACCGACAATTACCCCATACTAATTCATCACGCCCCCGCCACTCGAATGCACGGTCTCCTGTCGCAGTACACCATGAAGGTAACCCCATAACTTCAATCCCGGCAACCCTTACCCCTATCCACGCCCAACATCCCATTTCCACATCCCTTGACTTTGGCACACGGCAAGGTAGCTTTGCCACACCCCCAATACACTTGGCCTCCCAAATTGACCATGAGTCGTCAACCACCGCTTTGGCGACCGCGCTCGGAAATGCGAAGGACCCCTGCCCCCAAGGAACCGCTTCCCTTCCACCTTCGCATTTGCACAACATGTTCTCTCCCGCTACCCAATCTCCTAACTACAGCTTACTTTTCATCATTGACAACGTTTTTCAGGCTCGCTTTCTGGTCGATACCGGCGCCGCCGCTTCCATTTTTCCTTCGGCATGGACGCACCATCATCGTCTGCGAACAGCCACAACATACTCCCTCCAAGCACCGGGTAAAGGCCTTCTCCCAGTTATTGGCTGCTTACACACCTTAGTTGACCTCTGTTTCGCACGCCTGTCCAGCCACGATTTCTGTGTCTGCGATATTAAGTTTGGCATCCTTCTTATCGCGTCACAAACTAATTGTCGATGTAACCCATCGATGACTGACTGAGTCCAAAGAGGTAGAGAGATGCTCCCCCTCTCCCTAGTTAGAACCAAATCTTAGCTTCGGGATCCAAACCAACGACAAGACGAATCCAAAAATATTGAACTCGCTCCAGAAAACCTTTCCAGAGGTCTTTGACCCTTGCCGCCGCAATGGAGAAGCTAAGCATTCAGTCGTGGCCTCAGTACAAACATCCACTAAAGAGCCGGTATTTGCCAGAACACGTCATCTCAGCCCCGAAAAGTTTAGAGCTTTACGATATGAGTAAAAACGCCTTTGTGATTAGGGTATTCTCGAAAATAGCCACAGCGCTTGGACATCCCCAATCGTAATGGTTCGTAAAAAATCAGGAACGTGGAGACTTTGCGCCGACTTTACAAACTTAAACAACATACCGGTACTTCAAATGCAAGAGTATGCCTATCGTATATCAGTGACTTTGCTGCGTTAGCACATGGGTGCGCCATTTTTTAAGCATTGACATTTCCGATGCCTACTACAACGTACCGATCAAGCCTGCAGATAAACACAAACTTTCCATCACAACCCCCTGGGCAACTATTTCCACAACTACCTACCCATGGGCTTGCTACCAGCTCCACTTATTTTCAGCAGCTAATGAATGAGGCATTGGCGGGGATCCCCCAAGTATTCTGCTACCTTGATGACGTAATAGTGATGTCCCACAACTCTAATGATCACAAGAGGACCTTGAATCAAGTGTTTACGCGACTGCGTGATCACGGCCTGGTGGTCAATCAACATAAGTGTGTTTCGGCGTTAACAGCTTATCGTTTTTGGGTTTCAAGATATCTGAACAGGAATTTTCTCCCTTGCCCACAAAAGTTTCAGCTATAAATGATTTCCCTCTGCCCCGCACCAAGCGCCGATTAAAATTTTATCTCGGCCTGCATCAGTATTACAGCAGGTTTGTACCCAACTACGCCAAGTTTCCCCAACCCCTACATCATTTTTCCGCTTCCGCCCCCACTAATCGATCTTTAGCTTAGACCGACGACCTAAAATCCCTCTTCAATAGAGGTAAACTGCCCTCGCAAAGTCAACTCTTTGGCTTTTCCTAATCCCCTTGCCACCACAGAACTTATTGTCGACGCCTCCGGTTTTTGCATTAGCGCCACCTTGTAACAAGTAGATAATGGCCTATGTCAACCCTTGGTGTTTTGGTCAAAAAGCTTCGCTTGGGATAGTTCTGTGCAAAGTAAATCAATATATGACCTGTAGAACAAAAACAAATGAATAATCTGAAGAATTAATAACAATTATTACCCATATCAATCGGAGTAGATAAGTGTTATGCGACTTATCTGTCCTATTGTTACTTGTTTGATTCAATCGTAAACCAAACTCCAAATTAGACTCGATTGCGTAGATATAAACCCCTAGCAATAAAACCACCCTGACGTCATGAATTTTCAGTCTGTATTACATGGAGAAAACAAAAATAAACAATTCATCACAGTGAATAACATCAAAAAAATCAGAGATGAACAAAATTCGAATAAGGGTTCGTAATTTACCCCTTTAAATAGTTGGTCGAAACAACGAGTACAAAAACAAGCAACGCTGAACGTAATTGGCTGGTACACAAACGATTTTAAGAGGAAAAGTTGAGCGTTTGAAGTTTGCTGTTAGAGTTAAAGCTTTTCACTCAGAAATGGTGAAGCGTGAAGAGTCGTTTAAAATTAGCAAATTTTCTGGTTTTACGCGTCAAAGGCCCTTTAAGTTTTGGAAATAGCAAGCAAAAAGTGGCAATGTAAGGCCATAGTGTAATCTAATGGGGTTAGGTGGTCTCCTACATTCAAAGCTATGATGCTTTTAAGTGAAAAGCAAAGGAAATTTTATAAAGAAAGTAAAATTTCCTATCACCCTGACTGAGTTAATAGTGCCTAGCTATGAAATAGTAAGTGTCTACGAACATCAACACCTAAAGAGTTAAAAGTTGTGACCAAAACAGTATGCTTATTTCGTAAATAATGCTCAACTATTGCTTTTAAAATTCGCCTGTCAAAGTAGACTACATGAGTGCTCATTGAGGCAGTTACGCTATCATGTAGGCCTATTCGTAAAGCCGGGTAGCACACGCCATGTTTGAAATTTGAGATCACAACACTTTACTGTGAATCATAAACATAAATCTGACACATTTTAGAGTATCCTCTTCAGAAAACAATTGTTAACTCTTTGACGATTTTTTGGTTTAAACTTTTTTTTAAGCGTTTCCTTAAATATGAGACTAATAGTGCTCGTGGTGTGATCTCAAAATAGCTTTGTGTGGCCTGAATTTTGTTTGAATCCGTTGACAAATCATCTTCTTACGAAGTATGGGGCAACAAGAATAAGCATACAAACAAACGTAGTCGTGAGGTGATTGGCTGTTGATGTCGCTTAATTTAGCTCAAATTTCTAAGACTTGACGAGTATCGATGCGCTTCAATGATTTCGTTCATCCACGTGATGAAGTAAGAAACTCGGGTATAAATCGAGGGCTTCTTTGCTTCCGCTCCACATCTACCCCAACTGTACACTCCATGCAGAATGTAGAGACCTGGGGCTCGAGGACAAAAAAGAGGACCGCCTGAGAAAGAGCATTAACAGTATGATTGAGCCCCGTAACCATGGCAATCATACCTTTGTTTTTCTCTATTGCAATACGCCAAGTACTCCCTATTTTAATCCAGAGGTTTTCAACTGAGAGTAAATTTACCATTTGGGTTATATTTAACTTACCACGGGGTAAACTTAACGAACCATAAACTTAGTGACATTGGCATGCTTTAAGCAATTACTTTCAAAAAGATGGTGTTCAATAAAACGTCACCTGAAAAGAATTCAGTGAAATCTGGCCCACACAAGATTTCTCAATAAGAATAATTGCTGACTGCTGCTGCTGGAAAAGTTTTAAACAAAAAGTACATAAACATTTCTTTTAAAACGGTCAAAAGATAACAGGTGCAAAGTTGAAAACCCGTGCTTTGGTGTCTTCTTTTCTATCTTTCTTACCTGAATCTCCATCGCAAGGATCAGCATTGATGTCTCCAGCGCATAGCATACATGACCGAACCAAACAACCTCGCCAGTCAGGGTGCGCACACTGTTCATTAGTAAAAGATGGCACAGAGACCTCCTTTAATACATTATTAAATCCCGTCCCTGAAATACAAAATTGTTGCTTATGAATGCATAAACGTTAAATTATAACGAAACACATTTTTTGTTTTTATCAATCGTTTTTGCGTTTAAAAATTCCGTGACAAATCTTTAATTAAAGTTTTAATCAAATTTTTTCAATTAAAAACAAAATCAAATTTTATGAAATGATTACTTAAACCAAAGAAAACTTATGTAGAAAAGAGAAGCTTTAGTTCTCCAAATAAGTACAACCATCACTTTGGCCTGTATCAAGCATCTGAGATCGTAGGAAACTATGAGCAGATTGAGTTCACTCCCTGTTTATACACAGTTTCGTACAACAATAAGCGCAGGAATACGTCACAGTGCACTACCCAGTGCCATTAATTACATAGTGTTCTCCATAAACATCACAATCCTGAAATTAACCGTTTTACTCCTAACCAAGGTTAAGCCCACGCACCACCGTCCCTTGTCAGATTTTTAATTGCGCCTCTGCATACAGTTTCAAACATATCTGTCCAGGAATTAGCTTCCGGTTTCTATTAATAATTTTAGGGCAGCCTGGGATAAAACCACCTGTGTCACCACATCTATTGGTAATTGTTGCGTCATGCTCACTGCGAGTTCACAATGAAAGGTCAAAAATTTATTGTTGAGTGCTCATCACAATAAAGCCTTTGTCTTACCTTTGGTACTTCCCCAGCCCAATGCGATGCAGTTTGAATTGGCAGCTGGCTGCTCGAAAGGTTGAGGCATGAGAGCCATCTGGACCGTGCTTGTCATAAGCGCTGGTCTACAAATAATAACGCGGTGAAAACCCAAGACCACAAGTTTCACCATTTCAAATCCACTCGCCTTGCCTGCTCTTGCACGCTCTGCTTGCTACATTTTCAATCACGATTTTAAGGTTTAAGTTTTTTGCTTTAGCATATTTTCAAACCGCGTAATTTGAAAAAGGTGCCAATAGAAATTTAATGCGTTGTTACAGCAGCTTAATTTTAACGCTGTTTATTTGTATAATATTTTTTGAATTGTAATCTTTTTGTAGACGGTTGTTTAAAGATCAAAGTAATTAGAATAAATGATGTGTGCTTTTCAAAAAAGCAATCGACAAAATGGCTTCTTTTACTGGGCAAATTCTCCTAAGCAATAAATTTATTGAAAATAATGCAAAGATAATCAAACGGATAACTGAAACTTGAAAGCGCGTCTGTTTAATTATTTTGTGTTTACCGCAGAAGCCGTTGTCCTGCTTATCTAGAGAACAAAAGCGCAGTACAACACTACAGTATCTTTGTTCGTTTGAAAATTTTTCCCTCAACGGTTTGTACAGCTTTCAAGTCAGGATTGAATTCGCTTGTGCCATTCACAGACCTCCTGCATGGCACCCAGAAGAAACGACAAAAAATGTTGAACATAATTTAGTTAGTCATGATTAAAATGTAGGAGAGCCCTATAACACTGTCCAGGTAAACAGTGTTACATGCTGTTTTGTCATGATCGACTAAATTTTGAATGACTTTATATCTTCACTCGATTAAATCGATTACACCGGCTGAGTTTCTAAGAGACTGGCAAATGCCAATATTTACAGTATCGAAGCTAGTCCAAGAATGCAAAGCGTACGTTTTATCCTTCAAATGTCGTATCTTTTTGAGCAAAGGGCTATGTCCGCTTTTCCAAAAATTCTTAGAACCAAGATTTTCACTGAGGCGACGTTGAGCAATTACAGAAGCAATTTAAAAAACCATCTTTCACTCACGATTCAGACACCAATCAGATTATTGGCATTGCTCGTTACGAACAAGGCTCACAATCCGCTGGGTGGTGCAGTGGCTGAAGAGTTCGCTTCGCAGGCCATAGACATGAATTCAATTTCCCAGTCGAGTCATGTCGAAGACTTAGGAAACGATATTTGCAGCTTGTCCGACTTACACCTTATATTTACAGCTTATGACACTTAGCTCGAAGCAGAGCGGCGAAAACGCCGGCGTGTTTGTTTGTTGTATTTTTGAAAAAGTTCCTTAGCAGAATACTTTCATTTTATTTTATTGCTCTGATTCTATCATTGAGCTCTCTACTGCTAAATCGACCGACTACGTACTTTCATTTTTATGTAGCAGACAAGTGGAAGAGTCAAGCAGTCTACCCGTCGTCAAACTTGCAAACACAGCGGAGCTCACACCCTTGAAAATCAATCATGTTCCACTTGAATTCCCAAGTAGGCTAGCAATAAAACGTGAAAGTAAATATGTCATAGGCAGAGCAATGCCGACGCGTAGAAATTCGAAAACGTGATCAGTGCACGTGCGACGTCATGCTACCGTGTTAAATGTTGCGGTATCGCTTCAGCCTGTGAGCGTTGGAGCACAAATGAAAGAAAAAACGTGTGAAAAATATCTGCACATAACTATGGTGAATTGCTGGCGGTATTTCAGATGCGCACAAAATTTTGCAAAACTTATAAAAGTTTTTTGACCTTGAGGCAGATTTTTTTTATAAATGTAGAAAGTTTAACTATTTTAAAAGCTTTGGCGGGGCGCGAATAGGACGCCCATAATTTATCCGCCACAATCGAGTTGTTAATTAATGCTAAAGAAATTTTTGAAATACAAACGACGATATAATTTGAAGTTTCAAGTTAAATCCTAGGTTTTATACATATATTTATCTATTACAAAGTAATGCAGGTATTGACCCATACAATTTTACCGGTAACCACCACTGTCAACTCCGACTTGGTAATTTAAATCAGTAAGGCCCGCTGATGCTTTCGCTTTTGGATTTTATGTGTGTAGGTTCAAAATATACTCCTAGTTTGCTTTTAATAAGTTTGAAGTTGTAAAAAAAAGCCAATTATAAATTTTCTTATTAAAGCATTAAAGTAACATGGTTTAATATGGTGCTTTTAACTATTTTGTTGCGCAGAAAGCTTTTTAAATAAAAATTCTGCGCAATACCTTTTGACGGAAAAGTGTTTTTTCACCGACCACCTGATTCATTTATTCTTCTGGAATATTAGGAGTCCCCGACCTACCGGTTGAAAGACTGATTTAAAAAATCTTAGTTGAATGTTACGACAGTCCACTATAATGACTGAAGACAAGCTAAGCCACCAATTCCAATGGCCAGAAAGTTCTTGGAATATTTCCAATTTTCATTTGAATATAATTTACCTGGACTCTTAAAATAGGCTAGCGTGTAATTAGTTCGTGGAGATTTTTGTCACGCGGTAATACGTATTCGATTATTTGTTTATTTTAAGCTATGTGATGTCACACTTACCCTGTCAAGCGAAGCAAGGCGACGTCGTTAAACCGGGGCTGACCAGCGGAAAGACGTTGGTTGTGATGGCAAACCACCTTGTTCACCGTGAAATCTTGCTGGCCCACGTCAAAAAAATAGGAATTCTTTCGGTACTTCCCCAAACTGATTATTAAATCAGGGGTCGCCCTAAAGAAAAAATAACGATTAAGATTTCCAACTCATCTCGGTAATGTAGCTTGTCACGAAAAGGTTCCGGCTTGCAATTCAGCATTGAGTTTTAGTGCTGGCGATAGGCGACGGACCTATTACAGTATCAAATAATTTTTAGAAAAAACAATAGCCTTTTTTTGTGGGCCATTCAAAAGTTTTCTTAGAGAAAATATTTAAATTTTATATTTGAACTTAGAATTTTTAGTTGTTGCCAACTTCCGGGACCTCTAAATTAATCCTGGGATCCCCCTCAAAGTGGCTACTTATGAATGATAGTCGGCAACTTTGGTTAGTGCAATAAAGCGCTGGGTCGTAATCGTGAGGACGCGGGCTCAATGCCAGCGTCGGTTTTACATAGTTGTGCTCTTGGAAAAGGCACCATGAATAGCACTTTCTCCTTCTTGCTTGCAAAAATGCGGAAAAGCACTGCGCCATCAGTACTGACAATTTCGAAGCGAATCGGAACTCGATGATGTTCCATGCTCCGCAAGAATTTTTTCATGACCGGAACATTAAAGTATAACAATAGAAATAATAAAAATTTTGAAGTGACTAGAGGACAAAAAAGTACCAAACAATTAGTTTTACATCAACATCTCTTCCGCCCATCAATTCTCCTGCCATTTACCTTGGATTGTCGCAGTAATTGAGGACACAATGCGCTGCGGTAAGGACCCATTCTTGGTTGACAAGAGTTCCCCCACAAAGATGCGCCCTGTCTGTGCGCCGTGCGATATGAGCTACTGATTGGCGTAGGTCCCCGGCAGCAGTACCCCCAACAATACGAGGTTGAGGGCCAAACCGATCAAATAATTTCTGTTTGGAGTCAAAATTACAACAAGAGGCGGTGGGGTCGCTTCGACAAAATGTATCTGAAAAAGTAAAACCACAAAATTAACGACTAAGAATGAAATAAAGAGGTAAAAAAGCAACGCAATCATCCTTTCCCCCAAGTTAGTGCAAAAACCTTAATTTGACAATTGCATCTTTCTGATATTTAAATAACTTTTTTCAAATTTTACCCCCTTTCTTTGCTTTTTTTTCCCCCAAGTCACAAAAACTATATTTGGTTGAGTTCAGAAAAAGCAGTTATCAAAAAGCAAAAACATTTAGAGGTGGGACAACTTACCCTCTACCTAATAGTTTTGACCGCTTTTGTGATTCGTACCGTGCCCTTGAGTTTTTGTTCTGGGGTCAGTGTGGTTTCTTATAATTTTAAGAACAAAAAAAGTGTATATGCCACTGAATCATAAATTGGTGAGAGTACAAAATGAAGTTATGCTGCAGCTGCATTTTTGTAGAAGCAGCAAAAGTTTTTGTGACAACAACATCACAACGATTATGTTGACACCGTTGACATTGTATTATGAACTCAATTTGTATGTCACAATTCATTCTGTTACGGCATAAATTATCATAACAATGCCAATATTAGTTGTGAAGTCGGAACAAATTGGAATAATAATTTACTGCAAAATAGTTTGCAGCGCAGGCGAGCTAACATTTCATTGACCGCTTAGGCATTATACTGTTATTTATTTTGCTTGTTTATTCCAATATTAAGCAAAAGGATGCAAACTCAACTATGGTGCCAAAATTTGGACTGTAACACACAGTCTTTCGCGTTCTCTCACTGGAAAAATCAAAATAGCTAAATGAAGTGTATGTATAATGAGCACTTTTCCTTACTTTTGTTTGCAGTTTTATCGGTTTACCTACCAAAGAGAATTCAAATCTGAGATCTCGCAACGTCAAAAAGGAATTTGACCTAATATTTATTACCACTGCTGAAGTCTTTACATCCCAGCTAGCATTTTAGAGGTCCCGAATTTAAAGAGTAATCATAATCAAGCTCTGCTATTGGAACCCATTAATTTGTTTTTTAATAGAACTAAAACAACAAGCAAGCTGATGTGCACCTGTTTCTGCCGCTTCGCATGCTTGTAATGTCGTCACAAGTGGTGCGGTCGGCTTCTGTGGGGTATTTAGTTTCTGCGTCAATCTGAGGAAGGCAATGATCTGATAAACACTACCACCCTGGCTGCCGGCTATTATATTGTGAAAGAGTGATCCTAAAAACACAAACTTATTTTCTATAAAGTAGCAAATACAGCAAATATGGCACTTAGCAGCAAAAAATATGTAGTGCTAGATTAAGAGAAGATGTGGTTATGTACAACCAGCCAATTATCATTGTATTTTGTTATGGTAAAAAACGGATTATTTTTGCAATTTTGGCAATAGAAATTTATTGCAAGAGCAATCGTTCCAAAAATTTTGATTGATTTGAATTTTGTGACTGACTTGAATTTAAGTTGGCAAATCAAAAAGGTTCAAATTTTTAAAGATACATTCTAAAAATATGAGTTCTTCAAAACCCCGCCGCACGTGGTCACCACCTCATCTTGGTAGCGGTACCTAATAGGTCTACCAAAAATTATCGAAAAAGACTTTTAATCTTTTCATACCACGAGCTTTAAGGAATTGAAACTCTCAATCAGCTACTATTTATATCTTAAGTTTGAAGAGCATTTCGGGCAAGTATTCCTCTTGCCACTTTTGAAACCGTCACTTGATTATCCGTGCGTCCAGATGCGGTAGCTGCATGCAAAGCACTACCTACACTTTGCTGATGCAAAATACTCACCTCTCTTGCTGTCATCGCCTCCAGGCCGGTTTCCTTGCGAAATCAGCAAAGACAAAAGATTGGTTGCCTGTCAATTGAAAACATAGTCAAGTGACACGTGATTATATTTATTTTGTTCTTCCCTTGTGTAACGTTATACTTTCCACTCTTTTATGCTCTGATTTCATAACGCTGGAGGTGCTGGGGTGCCTGCAAACCCGGCTAAAAATTTTGAACGAGCAGGAGATCATTTTGGAAACCAGGAAATCTGATATGAGCCTTCTTTTAAAATAAAAAAAAGGGCACAAAAATTCGATTTCATGTGCATGGTTTACAAAAAAGGTTTTCAACTTAAGAAAGGGCAAAGGCATTGATTTGAAGAAATCAATCATCAAAAGAGTACAGAAAAACGTCTGGTGAAAGTGAGCAAAAACGGTGGCAAAACAATTGCAAAAGATCTTCAATTAAACAACGAACAAAAATATCGATTTTAGGAGGTTGATGTACAAGTGAAAAGGGACTCAACAAGCTTTCCAACTTTGGTTCCGGGCTCCGATTGGTCTCTCAATGGCCCTGCATAGATGTAAGCTTTAAACGTTTTTACGCCATTGCCTTGCAGCTACCTGCTTTAAGGTTAAAAACGTTGCAAAGGGCAAAAGGGAGAAAAATAATAAAAAGATTTAAATCGTTCTTGATTTTGACGTAGCAACCTTGTTTTCGCGTGGGCAATTAATTGTTTCATCATAGCTTGATAATAATGGATTAGCAACTAAAGCTTGGAGGTAGTTGCCTTACTTTTAAAGGAGTTGGTGCTGTTTTCATTGGAGTTGTTGCTGCTGTTGTTGTTGTTGTTGTGGGGTTTATTCGCTCAAGTAATTGTTGAAAAAGACTTCGATGGTGAAGAGAGAAGACAGTGTTCGCGTATTGAGTAGTTGGAGGAGCGAGAGTAGACAAGGAATTTTTTTTCTCTTTTAGTTGCACAATTTCCTGGTTAAGTTTACTCAAAAACTTGAGCTGCATTTCGGAGTAGACACGGCCTGATTCGGTGAGGGCTGGTAACAAAGTGGTAGCAGGTGGGGGGGTTACTTCATTGTTGACGTGGCGATAAGAGGGCTTGTTAGCTGATCAACACAATTATTATTAAAATAATCAAGCGCGCAAAAGGTATTTTAGCACAAGGTTGTGGGTTAACATACTGTAGATAACTAAGGGCTCTCCCTGACCATTATTTTTTAATTAGGTTATTGTTCATTTCTTTGTGATTCCAAAATAAAAGCTCTATTTTAACTATTCAAGGGAGATAAAAAAGGAGTTTTTCTAAGAGATCACCCGACCTTCTAGGTAACAATCCCATATAGACTGCTTAGAATTGTATTTTTTTTTGAGAGAGAAGCTGACGCAATCAAAAAAGAGCTTGAGCCTCTTTATCTTATTTGTCGCGCAATTCAAAACATCTGATTTGTTATTAACATAGTCTTTTCACAATCACATCTTGGAATTTTGATTCGTTACCTGAGTAATTTGTAGTTGGATTAGTGGGGTTGTGCCTTAGGTTGGATGGCTGATAACCCACTAGTGTTGGTTTAAAACACCACGAAAGTCCCAAGAATCTGTCATCCCAACAACAGCCCTTTTGCTGGCATTGATACCGGCTGATTCCTGGGAATCCACAATCAATGCGCCGCCTTTGTTTAATGCACATTGCTCGCAGAGATTGGTGACTCGAAACACTGCAACAAGTAAAACAAATGTAAGACGGCAGGAGCATTGGGACAACGATGAATCAGAAGAGAGAAGAAAAGAACGGACTTGAAAATTCAGTTTTTGATATTGATGTGAGGACTCTGTTTTTAAAAAATCTTTAATAAAAGTGAGAGAAATTAAGGCAGCAGCTTAAAATAAAAATTGATTTTACTAAAGGTGCGTCTGGCCCCCAACTATGTTTAAGCTGTTTTTGCTTGAAAGGAGACTCATACTGCTTGTGCATAGGTCACAGTGAAAAAGCAGTAGTTTGAACCTGTAATTTACTTGCCGGATCAAGGGTTGTGACATCAACATTTGCACTTTAGAGCAACTTTTTGATGCTTGTTTGCACCAATTGTGACTGATATGGAGGCAGAAATGAACTGTGCCGGCGGTATTAGTAACTCCGATGCAGGTCTGCATACACATTGTTTCAAGAATAAATATAAACCAGAAAGGTTTTAGCTGGGTTGAGGTGTTTTTAACTGTGCGTAGATCATTTCCACTCTTTGTTGTGGGTTGACTTCAAAATAAATTATTGAGCTGACCTTCTTTCCAAGTGCTGCTTTTATCGCTTGGTATTGCCCCCCAATAATTATACTACACTCGTTAAAATTGTCAAGTAAAGGTCATCATCGTGAAGAACCTAAGCTAAAGGCTCAAAGACGGATAACGGTATACCGTGGAGCTCCCATCTTAAACAAATTGAACAAACCGGTCATTGATTAAAACATTGTTAAAAAATTGTTTTTACATAGTGCAAAAGATTATTATAATAAACGTTTCTTGACCAATATAACGTCATGATAAAAGAACAACTTGATCATTGCCATATAGACTTGGATATAGACAATATATAGCTCTTTGTCATGCGATAATAGCTCATTATAGCTCTTTGTCATGCGATAATAGTTCGGCTTCAAAGTCGAACTAGAACTGAAATCATATGACGTACCATCTCGGTATAAGACGAGCAACCATAATCTAATGTCAACCCATTACGACCAACAATAGCCAACATAAAGCCTTAAAAAAAAACCATCAATGCACTTAGAGCAAACTGCAGACAGTGAGATTGTTACAACCTATCAGGTCTCATCAGAGCACTCATGAGACCTGATAGGTTCAAACCAGGGGTCATCAACCATATGCCCATGGGCGCCAGATCACCTTCGAGGACAATATGAGTCGGCCGCGAGGACAATATGAGTCACCAGCCAGTCTGTTTCAAAAATATCTTAAAATTTTTCAAAAGTGGATGGTGGTACTGTAGAGGAAAAAGTAGGTCTGCATCCCTAATTCTGTTTGGGAAAGCGTAGATTTTAGGCCCAGTTACTTCTCAAGTGACTGAGTGGCTACATAATCTTCACTGTTAATATAGAACAGAAACGCTATCTAACTCCGAGTTTCCCAAAACAGGAGTCCGTGGCTTCGTCCCGGTCAGTCAATCAAAAGTCCCGGTTAGGCATTCAGTTAGCCATCATAGCTAGGCCTATTATAGGCCTCGATTTAAACTTCTGTCCCGGTTAGCAAAAAGTTCCCGGAAATTCACTTCAGCAAAATTATGAAAAGTAACTCTAGTGTGACGATGAATTGGATCGCGAGAGATACAATCGCGGTAGCAATACAGGCGTTGACATTTTTTTTAGAGGACACCTCCATATGTGTGAAAGAGCATTTTCGACACGTAATAATATGAAGACGAAGTATGGGTCCACGCTGAATGTCGAGTCTGACCTACGGGTTTGTTTGTCACAAATCGCTCCAAGAATTGATAAATTGTGCAAAGTAAAGCTAGCCCAACCATCACATTGACGAATAAATGGTATTCGTATTTTAATTATTATCATTATTAGTGAGTCGGGTGACAAAAGTAATGTCACATATAATTAAGGTCCGCAAAAAAAGCAGATTCGCAAAAAGAAGGTCCGCAAAAAAGCAGATTCGCAAAAAAAAGGTCCGCGAAGCAAAAAGTTTGGGAAACCCTGATCTAACTGATAGCTCTTGCCATGATCAGTAACCAGAAGGTGGGCCTCGGCTCAAAAAAGTTTGGTGACCCCTGGTTTAAACAGTATCACGGTCTGGAATTCGATCAAATTAGCCGAAATATTTCATGCCGTTATACTTACTGTTGAGATGTTGGCGCAACAGTTGATGACGTCATCAATGACGTGGTAGTAGAAGCAGTCGTCCTTTATTTATAAAATATGAGTTGAAAAAACAAAGTTGTATTAGTTTTTATTTCAAAACAGACGCTTTCTTATGGAGCTTTGACTGCTCTGCTAAAAATAAATCAATAACGATAAACAGGGCGCAGTTGAAGAAACAGGGGCAAGCCTCTTTTGATCAAGAATATAGTGTCTTTTGTTTGTGGAGTTAAGTGCAGAAGCTTCAAAACATTACCAAGTGTCAAGCAATGTCAATCTACTAAACGTGGTAGCCCCATTTAGGGGGACTTCTACGAGCACCTGATCATACTGACTTCTTCCCTGCTAGAACCCAGCCTTACCTCACGTTGTTCATCTTATGACCAGATGGAACGTTAGGGGGGCGGAAACCTGAAAGAAAATAGCGTGAGAGAAGTTTCAAGAAGGAGAGTTTTAAGCCTTACCAAGAGAGGACTCGCTGTGGTAGCAGTAGGGCCTGCCAAAGAAAGTCGTTCCGTAGCAGCATCTCAGTTTGCGGCATTCGTAGAACGAGATCGATGGAGATCCGCAGAGAATTTTTTGCTTTACACGGCAGTGGTTAAACAAGATCCCTGTTAAATTACGTGATTAATATTAGGATCTATTTCAGGAGGAGCAGATAAATGGAAAAAGCTCTTCAATTTTGAGAATGAGCACTTGTTACTTAATTTTTTAATCGAGAGAACTCTTTTTTTGAAAAAAGTTTCTCAACAGAGACGCGCTGGGACGCGGCTCCAATTTGCGGTTTGCCATCTTTTTTTGAAGAGCGTTGTAGAAGTCTGGTGACCCCTTTTTCTCTCGAAACGATTTCTTAGATGTGATCTTGATTGGGACAATTTACAACCCGACCCCCGGTACGTCGACAGAGAACAATTCAACTGCTCAGAATGTATTCAGTTCATCACGTCACAATTGATTCAAGAGCATCGCTGAGATCAAGAATAACCAGATTCACTGAACAAACTTTTGAAAATATTTTCTAACGTGTTTTGGAAGCATAGACTTAATTTCTAATGAAGCAAATAATTTTGATGCTTTAAAGCTGGAAGATACGCGATTGCGGCTATTGATAACAGCATTGTCTTTGTTTTTTCTCCGAATCTGTTTAGAAGATTCTTAAATCAACTTGAAAAATTTTCTTCATCCACTAATCTATTGCCATAATACGATTGATTACGCTTCACGATATTAATAATTAGACGTCTTAATCAAATATCATATAATCATACAGGTAATAATAGCTCGGGAGAACAACATTGCCCTGTGGAAATATTTCAAAAATTTCTTGCTCATTTCGCCCATATTACATTATTTGAAACAATTCACTTTTTGACGTCAATTGATTGACAGCTACAAATGCATTAGTATTCAACACATCTTTCCGAGCCTTAATTAACTAATTAACTTCACTTAACCTGCTTTGATTGATTGAGCAATTAAAAGCGTGTATATATTTGAAGTATTGCTCGTTGGTATGTTCTAGTAAAATGTGATGGCAAAATATCTTTGGTCAAAGCTTGATGGTAAAGTCAAAGAGGTATTTAATCTACGCTACTTTGACAATGCAGAAATTTGACGCCATATGGCATTCTTCTCGTGCATCTGCTTTTTAAATGCGAATCATGACTTGTTTATTTATAATTTTTTATCTTGAAGCAGATCTTGCTTGATTGTGACGTCATAGAGCAGGAAATGACGAGAGCATCAAACTTTGCAGACCATTTTCGAATTCAATTCTGCGCAGGCAAAAAGCGAGACAAAAAAGTTAAGTTTCCATTACGACTGAGAAAGAATACTGACCCGCTTGCTAAATGAGTTGTAGTACATACAGTACGAAGTTTGACTTAGTGCAAGGTGGGTCAATCACCGAATTGCAAGTCTTGAAATTTTAAATTGTAAGAAACAGGAAGGTGGATATTGATGTCTGTACGATGCCGTTTTAGTTTGCCTGCACGTTTAATGTCGTCATTCAAATTTTGCGAGTTGGTTGAATTCTGCTGCGATTGAAGATTCTATTTTGTTATTGCGTTCAAGCTGCTTATATCAGGGATAGAATTAATGATTGTAATAACGACCATTATTCTGGAACAATGATGAGATTATGAGGTAAACCGCCTGGCGAATACTTCCTTTTCAAAAATGTATACAACCGGTTCCAATTGGTGCAATTTATGATGGCAATGCTGTAACACGTTTTTTTTCACACGACTACAGCGGATGACAACGCTAATTTTAACCAATTAAATTTTGTTTCATTTGTTCAGTTTTGAAGTCGAAATAAAAAGTTAATTCATCAATTGCCTTTGGGGAAATGTGATTTGGCGAAAATCATTTTCAGAACATTTGCATTCTATTTTGCAATCGATTATCGAATAACTAAATTCGTTTTTTCTGCTTTTGATCGTTCTTAATGATCTATTTTCTCGAAAACTACGGGTAATGTACCTGATCTCCGTTTCCTAAAGCTAACAGCTTATGATGATAAGCGAAAGTGCCGTTTAAATGGTGACGATAATCAAACGATCGCTCATTCAACTCTTGCATTCGCTATGATGTAGTACGCTTGGGAAAACATTGTGCTAATTTCCTTTACTTGGTATTTTTTATCGAGCAAATTCGCAGAAAAAGCACCTGGCGAATTAAGCAAAGCGAAACGGTTAGAATATCCGAGGCGGAGCGGAATGATCCGGCTATGTTTAGCGCTAATACTGACGCATTTTTCGAGGCGGAAAGAAACAGATACAAACAATGAAACGAACAAAGCAATTGCATTTCCGCCTACTCCATTTAATTAGAAAACAAAGGGGTTTATGACGTCAACAGCAGACATTTTGTATTTTCCGTTTAAGTAGTCCTTCTCAAAATTTTTCGTTGCGATACATTTGAAAACACTGAATGTGCTTGCGACGCACCAGACCACACAGCATATTGAGGCTTTCGCTCCTTTTCTGAAGGTATAGATCTATTTGTCCTGATAGAGACCGTTTCTGATATTATTCTTTTAAAAGATTTTGTTATTTATCTTGTGGCGCTCAAGTTTTCTGAACAAAATTTTTTGGTTAATACTTATTGAAATCGTTGCTTTTGGACTTTCATGAGAGTTAAAGATCTTTTTTTGGAGATGAGCTTCACAAAATCCATTTTTACCTTTTTTCAGGGAAGGGCACATCAGTAAATTTGGGGTCTTTTAGAAGCACTGATTTAGGATATATTAGAGTTAAAGATCACTTAAAAGTAAATTGTATGAACGGACTCTAGTTTCGATTTTAACAAAGCTAACTCTTATTGTTCCTCATTTAGAGCAAAAACCTTAACACCTAAACAATTTACACAAACAAACCTGTGGACTGATCCACGTAACAGTTAACAATCCTGCTCGCACTGTGCATTTCTACCGAAAACATTGCTGGCCAATCACAAAAAATTTGACGTGTTTTCCGAGGTCGAAACAACGTACGACTTATGACTAACTAACTAATTAGTTGGAACTAACGACTTATGATTCGCGACCAAGGCGTTTATGCCCAGAGTTATCCTCATTAAAAGATAGAATTACAAGCAAGGGCATCGAAGCTCTCTTAAATCATAGGCAGCGCAGTACGAGCAACCTCGTATAAGCGAGTCAGCACAAAGCCGGCCGAGCCATTTAGGCTTAATTGCTACCGTTGCTTGACCTTCCCAGCAGCTAACTCGTATATTTGACGAGCTTGCGTGTGATGAAACAACGACAGTTTTGACAAGTTAACGAGCGCCAAGTCTTGCAATAAAGATAATGACCGCGAAATTGATGTAGTAAAGCGCAAAGTATATTTTAGAAAGAAGTAAAACCACAAATTCTTCGACCGGGCGCGCTTTGCAGACGACAAAAAATCAAATACAAAATTGTGGTATATTTAGAAACGTGTAATTTAAAGTAAATACCTGTAATCTTTTTCGGTTTTGTTCTGCGCATGCGCGGAAAACAAGGTCAAAAGTTAAACTATTTAAAGTTGAAAAAAAAGATGAAGTAATCTAAATTCTTTTTTTGCGGTAGAAGGGGTTTTGCTGCGGCAAAGCCTGACCTGGGCTCTTCCTAAACTGTGAGCAAGTTGTTGGGTTGCAGAAAGCATCCGAAAATGATTTCTAGTTGAAGTGTTGTGCGCCCCTTTGCTGGCGCATTCAAGATTTTTGAAAAGGGAAGAATAGGGGCTGAGACCAAAACTACAAAGAAACAATGTGGAGAAATGGTCTGGTGTCTTTATAAAGATTTTCTCCTTTCTTGTCGACTCTAAGTGACATAGTTAGGGAGGGCTCTTTAATCTTATTAAGCCACCTAGTCGCGCTCCTGCAATTTTAGTCAATTTTCTTAAAACTTGACCTTTTACCCATTTGTTTTGCTTAGTGAGTGGAAGATCTATCCCTAAACAATTTATTTATTTTTTCCAAGGTGTAATTATCCAATTAAAAAGGCGGCAAAGAATGTGAAGCCTTATAAATATTTATAAATAGCGGCTAAAACCCTGTTTTGTCTTTAAAACGAAGCATGTTGTTTCGCTCGCGTGAAAAGATTTAGTTGATTTAAAATGTTCAATTTTCCTCATGAGAAAAACTTCGCGAGGCCGCTCCCAGCTCAACTTTTTATGTTACGCTGCGCGCTAGAAACCGACAGGAGTTTGGCTTTAATAAACCTTTAAGGATCATAAGATTCTAATTCATAAAATTTGAGATAATTCCTAATTGTTTGGTAACAACAAAAGTGCTTATTACGTCATAATGACATAACAATTAACAATCATGTAATATAATTGTTACATTATCCCTCAAAGGGATAAGCCACCACGATTGAGATTTTTACTGTAATCTTAAACGTCTGATCTTGACTTACTAGATTGTTTTTAAATCCTCCAGTTACAGGGTTATCTTTAAAGTAAAGTAGAACAACTTGTATATGGACCTGTTTCCGAGTCTCTAGTTCTGTTGGCACATATGCTTGCTAGGTACAAACGCTGTTGCAAAGCAAGAGAAATATCACGACCACGCTTTGGCAAAAAGAACAAAGACGTTTGATTATGTTAGCATCACCTTTCAGAGTTGGCCGGCATTTGCCTGATCAAGCGCAATTAACCTTCAACAAAATGAATTCAATGATAGTTTCATAGTCAGTATAATTGCTTTCTTTCAAAAAATTTCATTCAAGATATAATCTCAAAAATTACCAAGTTATATCATCAATTTGTCTGCAAAGTTCAGCGAAATTTGTCAAAAAATTCTCAAAACTCTAGCAGGTAAACTTTCAATTTCTGAATTTGAGCTTCCGACAAACCCAACGTTCTCTATGTTATTTTGGTTTTCTATCAATATGGCGCCAACTGTGTGCAAAAGAGTTCAACGTGCTTATGACGTCACGAAATGATTTAAATACAAGATAACGACTTTGATTGAAGGGAAATCTTTTGCCAAGATTTCTTAAAACTTTGAAATTGATCAAATAACAAGGGTGCTTTGCTGAAAATATAGAAACTTTACAAAAATTTTCGAGCAGCCAAGACACTTGCCTTTTTTTTTATAATTTATCACGTGAATTGCGGTGCCGAAGGCATTAGGGGTCGTGTGCTTTGTCACGAAAAAAAGCCCTTCTGTGTAAAGTAAGGCTTGTACGAGTATCATTTTTTGGGGAAAAAACAAATTCCGTTTTATTTTAGCTGCAAGACAATATTTTTGCAAGATGCTGCCTGTTTATGACGTCACAGATGTATTTTTATTTCAATTTGCCGCGATCGCGTGAGAAACAATGATTGATTGTCTTAGCAATGCACAAAAGCGGCGATAAAAGCGTTATATAGCGTCATCAATCGAATGATTGCGCGTTCAAACCTCGCACAGGCTCCATTGTATTTAGCTTGCGAATGGCACCTTACAACAACTTCCCCTGCTTGGTTAAGCGCTTATGGAAGGAGCAGGTTGCGCCTATGGCACCAAAAACCCCGAAGCAGGTTTGACCAAAACTTGTTCTCCAGAATAATTGACAAAATATTTTTCTGCGACCAAACAATGAAAGCATATGACTCATATCAGGAAGAAGAATTGAAAGAGCACAAAACTATTTGCATAGTTTATTAAAATATAGAATAGATTTAATTAGTTCACAACTAAGTTTTCACGTTTTTAAATATTTTTTCATGCGAAAGTTAAGTAAGAATTGTTGTTGCTTTCACTTCGGTTTGATTCTTGAAAGAACTTGCAATTATTTTTTGAAGTCATTTGAGGCTTGTGGTATCTAGCAATGCGAAAACCTATCCTGTAGATTCTACCAGCGTGCGAGCAAACAACAGAGCGATATGATTGGCCAAATTCAAAAAGAAAAGACGACAAAAGAAACGCAACTGCTTGTCAAAATAGATTTTATTCTTTTTGACGATGAGCTTCCCACAGTGCCAGCTTAAAAAATATTTCAGCCTCCGCTTATAAAGAGTGTTAATTGAAACGAAATATTATGCAGTTTTTTGACGGTTTCCAACAGCAACATTTTTTAATACCAGAACATTAATCACAACCGAGTAAATTTTGTACAATTTGTGCTTTATTCTCCTCATCACTGCTTTGGCTGAACGCCAAGCAGATGATGTGTGAATATCATTTTTTAAATCTCTGGAAAGATTCGACAACAAAAATGAACCCTGGTGTACCGACTACCTATCGAAACCATTCTTCAAGCAGACCAAACACGGGCACAAGACAAAAATCTCACAGGATTTCTACGCTACAAAGCTTTTTGATAATTAGTAACATTATATACAGGTTTTAGCGCTTCTCACTGCAACAATCTCTAGTGCTAGTAATTTCGAGTAATTTTTTTGATTAATTTGGGTAATTGACTGAGTAATTTCGGTTTCATATTTATTGCTCATATTATAACTTTTTTGCTGAACAGGAGTTCAGTAGATGCCATTTATAAAATCTTTAGTTTGACTGGACAAGAGAATTTAACCCGAATCTACTGACTGAGAGCAGACGGACGCTCTAATTACCCCGCCAGTATACGCTGAAAACTGCTCGAAGTAAACGGGCTAAATCTAGAGAAACCCTTATTGCGTTTCATCTAAACAACGATCTACTATTGGTCGGTTACGTCATCGTTTGGAGCACCGTTGCATAGCGATTATGATTGAATAGCCGTGCGTTTAAGTCCATGGTAACGTCCGTGTTATTGATCCTGCACGAATTTGCGCTTTGGTAAAAAGCATTTATCGACAAATTTTCTTCCTATGCAGATGCCAACAAGTTGTCAGTTTATTGGAGGTAGTTCTAAGAAGAATGTTTAAATGATGCATTACTTGTTTCAAAATGCAACTTTCTTCCTGAGAATTTGCGACGATTTTCATGAACTATCAACAATTTAAATACAAATATCAAAACCTGTCGCATATTATTTAATCACAAAGTCATTTTTGTCTCAACGAGACATCATCAATTGTTTTAAATCAGTCTTGATCAATCAGAATTTATTTATAAAATTGTTCAACTAGATTCTATTCAAATATGACTGCTGACGATGTCTCTTTGAAAGAAACTAATTGTGTTATTATATAATACGCAACAGATTTCGATATTCTCATTTATAATTTAGCAGCAGAATATTCAAACTTAGGACTTCAAACTTTGCTTCTTTTTAAGCGCCAGTTTTGCCTCCAAGAGAATCTGGAAGATAAAAATGCAATTCAAAAAAAGGCATACCTGTCACATAGACACTACAGGTGACCAGAAGAAAAAATCGGAAAGTTTGATCGAACATCATATTGACCAATCAGGTAGAGGAAAGTTTAAATTTAAACAAAATAATTTGAAAACCTACCACGACAACCTGTAAGAAAAGTTCATGAGCAGATTAATCTTCTTTTTTGTCACGTCTTACAAGCTTGGACCCAAAAATCTGTTGCCTCTAGCGCATAAATGAGGACTAGGCTGTTTCTGGTCTAAAGTCAAACAGAAACACAATCACGAGTCAGAAAGCTGAGCTTTGGTTGGAAGCTGAAGTGATGTAGCCAGAAGAAGCATGATGTGTCTTTTTACTTGTTCTATTTCAAATTCAACATTTGGGGCATATTCACAACGAATATTTGTCGACGTCATAATGATACGAATCGTTAATTTACATTAACATCGCTTTAATATTCCAGACGCAAGTAGCATGCTAATAAGTGATGTTAATATAGAACAAAACTAAGTACGTGTTACAATTCGCTGTTGCTGTAGATGGTTGCCAAGTAAAATTAATGCAAATTTCATTGAATAATTTGTTGCGAGTGTCGAGTAGTAAGATTAAGATATACAAGTTCGCAGTAGACTGTGCCAGACATTAATAAGATTAGCTGAAAACGAAAATGCGAAACAAACGTCGTGGATGTAAATGCCGATACGGAGTTATAAGTTTTAATACTGCAACCACGAAAACTCTTTGTGCCTAAACAGACTCACTTTCTAATGCGATTTAGAAATTGGTCCCAGGAGCCGGCATTCCACAGCATATAAAAAACAAACATGAAGCTAAGCAAAGAAACTTGCTGCGAAGTATCTTTCCGAGAGGAACAACACCATAGAACTTATCCTGGCATTGAACTACCAATCTTTCGTTGATTTTCACTCTTTTTATCACGTAAAAATTCTTGCACGGACCACGCCTTCAATAATAATCACCATTGTCGATCAACTATGACGTGTATCAGTGATAAAGTACGTCGTAAAGCTCATTACTGTGATGCTATAATGCATTTCAAGCTGTCCGATAAACTGGTTTTCACAAGCAGCTGCTTGGTACTATTCAGGCTGAGGTCAAATTTGGAAAAGATATTTATATTAAGTGATAAGATGAAGTTATATTTACTAAACTAAAAAATTTGCTTGAACAAACCCCGTTATTCCTCCGCTTCAATTGAAACCTGTTAAAAGTTGGCCATTTGCAAAATTTTGGAAATATTTTTAAAATTTCTTTCGTACTCTTGATAGTTTTAGGATTGGTCACATTCAGAAATTAAAATCATCCGCACAGCTTTAAATGTTATGAGCTTGCTTAAATTGACCACCAGCTGTTTTTGTTAACTTTTCGGGAGCCTAACTAAGCTTACATCAAAAACAGCTATTGAAAGCGAGCTGGCTTTACCACAATACCATCAATCCAACCAAAACTTTTGCAGTAGTCAGGCAAATACTTGCGCTGTAGTAATGATGACGATGTTTATTGGAAATCCCGGCGACTACCGAAACTACTGAGCAGCTTAACGACCCGATCCACATTTTTAATAACTTTTTTTGCAGTCATGACAACCTCACAATCATCGCAAAATGCCAGCATAATTAAATAATCTTATTTTAAGGTGTTGTATAATCGTATGGAAATGCTAATGAGGATTTTAAAAAGTCAGTGACAAAAAGATATGCCATAGTTAAGATGACGCTCCCCAAATGGCGGCCTAAAAACACAAACAAACCTGAATGGGGATGTCTAACGGATGATGTCTTGCAGCATTTTTCATTGCGGATTTCAAAGAGAAATGTATAAAAGTTGCTTTCAACTAAATATTTTTTGCTTTGTGACATCAGAAATCTTAAATATTTTGTTATATTGATGTATTTATGAAGTGCAGCACCTCCAAGTAAGAGTTTTTCTCTCTCTCTTTTTTTGATATTTTGTTAAAAAAATATTTAATTTTTTGTTTTAGCTTTTAAACTTACTTTGAAACACCTTTAAAAAAATTGGGTTTTTGAACTTTTTGTGACGCGCTATTGATAGCAATATCGCGCTCAAATAAACCATATTTAGTCATTTGCTTTCTCGTCTGCCAACATGAGGGCTGATGAATACCTTAAAAACAGCTGTTTCGAAAGCATTGTTTTAAGATTCTGTAAGTTCTCTGTCTACGATAAATATTTAATTTCACTGATCTGCAAAATCTTTTCTTATCGCATCGATCACGGCTCGTCCGACTTGGCTGGTGTTCGGCTCTGCAATAAAACTAAATGCGTTCAACGCCCCCTTTTATCACGTATTTTTTGTGACAAACATCTGCTGCCGCTAGCGGATATGTGCGATCCAACATGTAATAATTTTTTCAATCAAAAAATGTTTTGCGCCACGCCATAACGTTGTAATCAAATGCTAATTCAAGCAATTGTTTCCACTTTGTCTGAATGCGGAAGCGATTTGATCGGTTACTTTTAGGTGTCGTGTGAAACTATGTTGTAATGAGAACTTATTCATTTCATTGGACACAAGAGGAGCGGAAATCGGAAGTGGCTTTACGATCTTCGGGCCTCCAATCATCAATACATGTTTTCGCAGTCGCCGCAAGCCATAGTTTGAACTCGAAGCGTGAACTTTGCTACAACCGCCAGTTCCGCTCAGCCATGTCGCATATCGCATAACCTTTGCATGTCGCATAACCTTCGCATGTCGCACAACCTTTGCATGTCGCATAACCCTTTGAGTATTCAAATCGCCCATATTTAGCTCTAATAAATTTGACTCATTTGAGAATTGACTTCTGGACCTCTGTTTAATGTCAATGCATTGCCAATAAAATTAATTTGACGCAAAAATGCAAACAAATGGCAGTTTATAAAAAACAAATAAGCCTCGTGACATAACAAATTTACTTTTAACAGACACATCACACTGTTATCAACTGTTTGCTTTGCTGAGATAATAAGCTCAGGTCACGACCTTTCTTTTTCCTTTGATGGATTGCGTCATCGACGTGGTTACAATCACTCGATTTGTCGAGGGAGTGTGGCTTCTTACCGGCCCTTGTCTTCTCGCCGATTAACGCTTCGTAAATTTGCTTCGATTGATTGACAGCGACAAAACTACTGATGATAGAAGACTTTCTTCCGGGGAGGGGGGCCGGGGGACAGTTGCATATTTCAGGGAGGACAACATTTTTATCTTTTTCAGAAGGGAGTTTTTTACCTTTTAGGTTCTTGGAAGGTAAGTACGAAAATGTAAACGGCTTGGTGATGGTGCTGCGCATTGGTCCTGATTTCATGTCATGCGTGACTGCATTTGGTTTTGTTTCTTTTTCATCAATGATGACCTTGAATGGGGCAATAACCACCTCTTTTGGGGGGCATTTGTGCCTCCGTTTCATGTTCCCATGAGCATTGACCAACCTATCAATCATTTTGTTGCGACGTTCCGTTACCGATCGCTCGAACCCCATCAGGGCATCATGCGATTGTTCAGGCGTGGGCTTGGTCCCTTGCTTTTCTGCAATGGTGGGCAACTTTGTGGGAATTTCCGGCGAAGCAATTCCTATTTTTTTTTCTTTACAATGGCGACAAGATTTCTGATCTGCTCTTCGACGCCGGCCACACGACTTAGGCCTGCTTAATTGTGATTCGGGACTTGGGGGTGGGACTCGGGGTATGTTAATTGTGACGTGCTTTACGGTTTTCACGTCAGTAGTACGGCAATCTCGTGACAATCTGTTATTTTTCAGTGCGTTTTGATCAAGCTTCTCTTCCCAGGGAGGTGAATTCAACGGAGGAGTATTATCGGCTTCCCTATGAGCGTACTTTATTATTACATCCCCATTTGATCCCTGTTTATCTTCATAAATGTTTTGGAGGCTAACACCAGAGGGGTACTCTTCAAAACGACCTGAAAAAAATTTTAGCATCAAATTGCTGAAAATTCTTTGAAAGATTCAAAAAGAAATCTGGAAAACTATTTTTTTTCTCTATTTCCTGCAATCGCCTTACATACTAAGCAAATTTTGTTCTCTTGTTTTCAATCATTTTTGTCGTGGAAATTTGATCAGCTCTTATTAAACTGTTTTTCTTTCTTAATTTTTTAGATTACCTGTAGGTATGTAAACCACGTGATCATCAATGGAGCGAAAAGGATTGACACGATGAAGATAGTATTCGAGGTTGTTGAAATTTGATTGCACGTTGCCCATTAAGTCAGAAGGGAGCTTATTTAGAGTAGCCCCTCCCTTGACCCCACCAAAGTTTCGGTCGTTTTCTCTTGCGGCTCTCCAATGGTTGCGGACTACTTTGCAGCCCTCGTTTTCTTGCAGTCCTCTCTTTTGCTTCTCTAGTTCTTTAATCTGGTTGCTATAAGTAGACTTCTTTGGTTGTTGGGCGGGATGGTTGAGCTGCCGCGCTTTTTCCAATCTTTCAATCAGGGAATTGAACGCGCGAACTTTGGTCTCTTGAATCGTTTCTGTGGTAACGTGTCGCGAGTTACGAGTTTTTGAAATCTTGGATAATACTGGCAAATAGATCGGCGCGGTGTTGGCGGCGGAAACGGCCACGGTTGGATAACGATGAAAACTAGGCGAGAAAAATATTGCTTTTGGTAACTTGCATTGCATAGTTATTGTCCAGATTTTTAAATCAGTAACAGTGGCGTTAAGTGTACTGCTTCTTAAACAAAGCCAAGCAAAAAATCATTCCCAAGGAAACAATCACACATTTATACAAGTCCAAGAATGCCCACAACCCACCTGTTTACTTCTAGGTCTTCTTTTAATGGAGGAAGGGGTCTTCGACGTAACCGCTTGCTTGTGTTGCTTTCATAATTCACAGCAAACAAGGTCACTCTGGGCCGAGAAATGTCCTGAAAAAAATAAACCGCTGCCATATGATCATGAATGGAATCAAATTGTTACGTAAGCCACCTGCTTGTGGTGACGTGGCATCACTTGCTTGATCTTGGCTTGTGACGTCAAATCCACCCACGACGACCTGGAAGGAGCTGGTGGCGGCAAGCGCGATTTGCGGCTAACGCTCGGAAGGAACGACTTCATTATTTGTGGGAGGTGCAAAGAGGGTGTGGGTGTTTTGCTTTCCGACTTGGTATCTACCTCCATTACTTTAAAATTCATCCCCTTTTCCACGAAATTTGGGACACCGTCGTTCTCTCTCTGCGCCAAGGTATACTTTTTTTGGTCAATGGCGTCCCTTAATTTTGGTTTGATGATGGGCGGAGGGTGTCGTACCCCTACGGACGAAGGAGCAAACGCTTCTTCGGTCACGTCGAGACCCTTGAATTTCTCCGATTTGTAGTTATCAACCTTGAAAATAAATGCTACCATTAGAGGTTGCTCAAAGATTTTTTTGAATGATTACAGCTGTAAGAATGACGTATTTCCGCCCACGATATTGATAGTTTAGGTTCTTGATATTTATCACAACTTTTTGCCAAAAAAATTGAAAAACCACCAATTGGCCACCTCAGAACAAGATGTAATGATGTTTATCGTTTGGCGTACCAACAAGAAAAAAATTACCAAATCGATTAAGCACTAGATAAGCGAGTTGAACCTGTACAAGCTACTTTGTCTCAATCAGTCCCAGTTGAGTTGTCATAACTTAGCTGTTATTACAAACCCGCTCAGGTTTTAGAGCGACGACGACTTTTTAGCTCCAGAATATTTTCTATGTTTTGACAGAGTAAATTCTTATTCTCCGTTTGATATCGCGCCCTTCTCATCACCCTTATCAATGAGCGTCAAGCAGGAGACCTGTGAATAGGCTATGTCATTGGCACACCTCTCCGACCTAGACTAGAACCACAATCCGCGAAGTCAACTTTTCAAAAGGACATAAATTCGGTGTATAAGTTTTCACTTACCAAACATTCCAACCAATCACCTTTGTTCGTCATCGACTGTCTTTTGTTAACGTCATACACAGGAATGTAATGAACTTGATTCAACCGACCAATCAAATTAGATGTACGGAGAGGGGTTTCCTTTTTTAGCATCATTTTATTGAAAGTAAATCAACTGAAAACAAAATGTGTTTTTTCATTCTACCCCCCGCTACATTCATTCCGACTTCAAAAATTTCGTTTCAAAAAATAGTATTATCACTAACCGACGCGGAGATGCAGTGTTTAGAGCGTACGCTTCGCAGTCAGTAAACGTGGGTTCGTTCCCCTCGTCTTGTCATCCCAAAATTGAAAAAATGGTAATTCATAGATCTCCAGGTTGGCGCTCAGCAATGGAGGTAATAGAATGGTGAATGAAATGAGAATGAGTATTGTCGAAAATAACATATTGATAAATCGGTCGTCACCTGGGTGGGAACACAACTGGCAATAAATTTTTCTAAGTGTGTTGAATTTGGCCCTTCAATCCAAGCCATTGTCATTGTGCTGGTACACAGGCGTTAGCATTCTGCT
This sequence comes from Trididemnum clinides, assembly GCA_963675345.1. Lineage (NCBI taxonomy): Eukaryota > Metazoa > Chordata > Ascidiacea > Aplousobranchia > Didemnidae > Trididemnum > Trididemnum clinides. The sequence continues at coordinate 5,537,818 of OY776297.1, forward strand.
AGAAATCGATCAGCTTCAGTTGAGCAATTTAAAATGACGTCACAATACTTTCCTATAACTTTGAAAAGCAGAAACTAAGAGTACAATTTTTATTTTCGGTTGAATTTACATAGGTGTTATTTTTATCTGCAAGCTACTCGTGGCTACATGTCTGGTGCATGCGCCAGCCAACTGCTTGTGGTGTATAAGCCAAATATGCTATTGCTTTATTGAGATGGTGTGGCATGATCATAAAGGTTATTGGGAAAAGCCTCTTTTCATGATATTGTAGGAATGCTTTTCCAGGTCAGAAAAAAACGGTGTTCCCACCCCACTACATGCAGTTGCAAAGCACCATAATATCTTATTTCACTTCAGTACAAGCGTACTCCATAACTTGCTTGCTTTAAATATTGGTACAGTATATCTTCACCTCTTTTAATTTAAATCCCACGTCTATGCCTCTACCCAGCTGTATCACTACTAGTCTTAAGAGTGTGAATGCCTCTTTCTTACTTCAAAATTGCACTTCGTTCGGAGGAAAAATGGAAATACATTTTTAATTCAGACAGATTTGGACAACACAAATGGTTTACGGAAGTATGAGCACAACCAAATCTATCCCACGTGAAATATCGATATCGATAAAGTTCATTTATACACGTCAACAACTTAAGGCAGCATTAGTAAGAACAGATTTTTGGTAAATATTTATCTCACGATTCCGCACCAAACTATCTTAGCTGTCATTGGATGCAGTTTACAGTGTATTAACGTAACCAGAGTTGATTTCAGTTGTGTAGTCAACGTTTTGCCACCATTTGAAGGATAATATTATGGAAGCTTTTGGTATTGTTTAGCTGAAACCGTTTTTAAACGCCAGAACATATTCATTCATAACTGAAAAAATCTATTTTCATGTGTTGTACAATACAGTAGGCGCCGCTTATTATGACCACGGATAATATGACCAGCCGCTTATTATGACCAATTTGGTACGGTCTGAAATTTCTTCATTTAAAATCCTCCGTTTTATATGACCATTTTCGGATAATATGACCAACATTTTATCCATTTCTCTTATTACAGTACAGTATTTTTTCCCACCACGCACTTATAACTTCACCTTTTCGACACATTGTTACTTACTGTACTTAGTTTTACTGTCACTTGTACTGTGCTTTGTTTTACTGCCAACGTCACACTGTTACTTAAGCTAAATGATGAATTTGACGGTATTTGGACTTCTTCTTGCTTACGGCGTCGATTCAGGAGCTGTTATGGCGGCTTTGGTTTTTGTGACCATTCGGATATTATGACCAAAATGATCTGGTCCCAAAGTGTTCATAATAAGCGGCCTCTACTGTACATTGCTCTTTCTGCTTGGCGCCAAGCAAGAATTCTGTGAATATCATTTTTACAGATTTTAGTATGACACGACAAGAGTATTGAACTCAGGTCAACCACCTCCAATCAGGCTCCCTAACCTTCATATCATCACGCTCATTTTATCATCTCACAGTTTCTATCATTACTAGCTAGTCCAAATTGCTGTAGCCTAGGCTATCAGTAGTAACCGAAATAGCCTGCCTAGTGATATACCTTGTTTTTCTACTAGTGATCACAATTAATCTGCAGCACATATATTATCTATAGAATAAATAGTTGGATTCACTTCTAAGTCTTATAATTCTCATTATGTAAAAAACAATGCTGGGATTCGAACCCTCATTTACACCAACCGTCAAGCAAGGGTCTGCCAAATGGTCATAGTTGTTACACAATGGTCAGCCAAACGGTCATGGTTGACCATTGTTTGACGTTTGGTGTATATGTGGGTTCGAATTACACTCCCAGCATAGTTTTTAGCATGCTGGTGCCGGTATTCCTTCTCCAACTACCGGTATTCATTCTCTTGATATATTTACTACCTGGTTCATACAGTTAGTGGCTTTATCATGCTATGAACAATTTTTGACATAAACAAACAGGAGTTGTAAGAAACACAAACACATTTCGCAAACTTTTAACTCGTTTTTATTGAGACATACAGTAGATCAGCACCAGTTCTTTCTCAAATTTTTTTCTATTTCCTCCACTTCAAAAAATTATTTCTTCAAATTTCCTCCTTTTAAAAGCAAATTTCTGAATATCCTTACATATCTTTCTCTAAAAAACATAAAAACCCGAGTAGTTTTTTCATTTTTTTAAAAAAAGCTTGCGTGGCACCTGAAATGTAATAAGCAGCTTCAATAACGTATCGGCGGCCGCGAAAGATTGTTTCAAGGAGGGTTAAGGAAGTCCAAGTTGCTGTCAGCTAGTCTGATCACAATATTGCTCCCGGTAAGCTATAACCATAAAGGTAATAATGCCGTTGCCACCGGTTGATAACGCAATTAGCTTCAGCTAACTAATTTTGGGCCGAAAAAAACCTACTATCTCTTTGCCTGTATCCAATCTGGTTTCAACCTTGTGACTTTTCTTCTGCTGCAGTCACAAGATCTGATCACTTACAATATAATGAAATTAGTTCTATTATACTACAATACAATTTAATTATATCTTTATTCACACAACTCCCTCCACAATGAAACAATTTCATGTATTGTGATGTCACATTAAGACAACTGTTTACTTGTTTACAGGTTGTTTATGTTTCACTTTTCGTCACGGCTTTATGACTAACAATAATTCTTGTCGCAAACAATTGTTTAAATTGGAGCTGAAACTTGAGATGTGTCAGCGATATTGCATGTCATCATTCTACCAGCGATGGACCCATTTCACTCAGGTTCTGGTTGGAAGCAAATAATCAACTGACTAGTGACTGCCCAACTAATGCTGATCAAAACTGGTCAGTCCTGTTGATGGTATTTTCGATTTGCAATTCGTGGCTGTTTTTTTTAAGTTACCTGCCTGCTTGTTAGTACAGTGTGCAAACGCGAGTGTTCATTTTACTCTAAATCCCATCACAATCAAAACTAATAACGTGGTTTAAATTGTTCAGATGACAAAAACAGCGCTAATTTCTGGTTGAGTCCCCGCTACAAAAGTTATCAAGATCATCAGTAGGAGTGTTTTATTTCCACTAGATGTATTTTCTTTCTCTAACGTAATTCCCCTTTTCATCAATCGGGATCATATCTCCACTAAGCAAATTTAATCCATGCATTATTATATTTCAACAAAACAATCAAGTACTATGACGTCACACTCGCAAAGTTAACTATTTGCACGATAGCGCCATCATGCGATAAAAATAGGCAAAAAAAATATAAAAAAGCAGCGAACAGGTGGAAACGCCGTGGCAGCGGAATTTACAATTGCCTAGCAACCATCCTCGCTTCTTCCTCTTCCTGATGCAGACTCCTGATTTCGGTGAGGCTCCGTACGAGACGCGACCATTCGTCGGGACGGGGAGAACCGAGTTGCTGCGGAAGATTTGGTAAATTGGCGAAGACTGGGCAGGCAGGTCAGGATGATATTAAAAGGAGGCGTAAAGCAGAGCTGGATAACTACAAGAACCGGCGCAGTGGTCTAATGATCAAGGCTTTTTTTTGTTGAATCATATCATACACTTTAAAAAAGTTATTCACCAATTTCCCGCTTGGCACTCAGCAATTAATGTGGAGGATGAAATATACAACCGAACTTACTGTCACGAGTAAAAACTATTCTGGATTTCTCAAAAAAAAAAATATATATATATATATATATATATAAAGTGCCTTGCACTCGACATGAGACCTAGTGATGACGATGCGTTTCAATTATATCATATATACATGCATCAGGTGCATGGTCAGAGAAAGCGAGAACGACCGAAGAAGATCTGGAAGAAGCAAGTGGAGGAGGAAACAGAGGTTGGTTTGAAGGAGGATGCCCTGAATTGAGCAAAGTGAAGAGATGGAGTATGAGCAATTGTAGTAAGAATGGGGTGAATCCGGTCATCTCTGCTAAGGGGACAATACCGGATAAAAAAAACTGCACTACTACTGCTAATACATCACGTAGAGAAAAGCTCACGTTGCTGGCACAGTACTCGATAACAACCAAGGTTGCAGCTATGCGTATGTAATTTGAATATAATTGAATCTAGCGATATCTCATATTTGATCCCATAACTGATTACATGGAATGATCAGCAACATGGAACAGACTTGACCTCACCTCTCCAATATCACATAAGTGAACTCTTCCGAGATTATCTCCGAGTGCGATCTGTGTTCCCGCCGAGTTCCACTTTAATTTGTTGATTGCTGGGAATGAATCGACCATTGTTGAAGCGACAGGAACCTGAAAAGAATTCGACAATGATGATTCTGTCCTGCTTGCTTGGGATGGAATTTGGTATGAAAAGGAACATCGATGCCCAACACGCCAACTCATTTAAGTTACTTTACTGATCAGGTTAAAAGCGATAATTTCGATTAAATAATATACAGGGTGTTCATAAAGTCCTGATACAATTTCAAAATTTTTTTATGAAGTCAATTCTCAAAATATCTTAACCAAGTTGGTTTTATTTGAATCAGTGCTGCTTAAAGTTTTTTTTAAAATAAAATTTTGTGTTTCAGATATCATTTTTATGTGTTTTATGAATGTGTTAAAATAACCTTTATGAAATGGTTACTCCTCAAGAGAAAGCACAATGTGTATCCTGTAATTGGTCCATTTTTCTTCCACGAGAGAACAATTACTGCAGACGTCTACTTGGACCTTCTAACTGAATATGTGGCACCACAACTAATTGATTCTCCATCAACTATCATATTCCAGCAAGATGGTGCACCATCGCATTGGGGACTACGTGTTCATCAGTTCCTCAATGAAACATTTTCAGACCGATGGATTGGAAGAGATGTACCGATTTCATGGCCACCTCGTTCACCAGACATTACTCCCCTGGACTTCTTTCCATTGGGTTATGTGAAGGATAACGTGTGTCGAACAAAGGTGCGGGATATAACTGACTTGAAGTAAAGAATTTCTGATGCCATTGCCACCATTGATGAGGATACGCTGAAACGAATGTGGCAGGAAATCGAATACCGTCTTGATGTTCTTCGCTTAACTAATGGTGCCCATATAGAAATGTATTAAATGAGGTAAAAAAAAACTTTAAGCAGCACTGATTCAAATGAGGTAAAAAAGCTTTAAGCAGCACTGATTCAAATAAAACCAACTTGGTTAAGATATTTTGAGAATTGACTTCATAAAAAAATTTTGAAATTGTATTAGGACTTTATGAACACCCTGCATTATATTTAATATATATTTTTATATTGACTGGTAGCCCCATCACCGCAAAACGAACTGTCATTGATATAAGCTACAATTTTGCCTCCTAACGATATGCTGGGTGATAAGGTTGACAGCGGGACACAGGGAACTGCACACTGTGCAGTGTCCCATCAAAAAGCACGGGCTACCATTAGGCAAATACGCTGGCGGGGCGGGTAAAGACTATCTTTTCATCATCTTAAAGTAATTTACACTGGCCTTGAATTTAGAGTTGTGCTGGGTTAAGCTAACTCAGGGTGTGCCGACTCGTACTTTAAATGCAAAGTCAGATAAGAATTCCATGTAAAGCTTAGATCGCTATTTACCTGAGTATCCGTTTACAATACCATCTCTTTGGCTTGCTTTCACTAATAAAGTGGATTTACTACACCTTATAAAAACACAGGTAATGTGTGTCACTTTATAACTGTCTTAAACAAAGACAGACCATGAATTTGGACACAAAAAACAGAGTGTTTAATTTACACGTTTAAATCTTATTAGTACGTTCTGAGTTTTTAACCTACAGTCTTTCGATTCAAGTCTGACACTCAGTTCATCACGTCGTGTTGCTACTAATAACAATTTGAGCTTTTTGCCCCGAGCTTTCTTAAATTTACGCGTGCTTTATTCGAAGATCAACTCAAAAAATGTATGTGAAACAGAATAATTGAGAATTTACAACCGGGAAAACGGTTGGAATATTTGTGTTAAATTACTGTCGGAATATTTGTGTGAAATAACTGTAGTAGATTGCCACTACTGTTTTGGATTACAAGTATACTGAACGTCTTATATATATTTGGATCGGTTCGGTCATAGTCCGGTAAGATCAATTGTAAAACTTGTGTTGTAATCGAACCCGTAGTGAGATCTTGTTTTTGTGTATGTAATGTTCAACAATAACTTGTGTTATAACTAAACCCGTAATCTGATCCCGTTTTGTGTATACGATATTCAAGCATACCTTGTGTTGTAATCGAACCCATAGTCCGATCTCGTTTTTTGGTAATTTATTTCCGTGTTACAGATAACCGTACTTCTTCACGCTCCACCACGTTAATACCACTTTAATCCGATGAAGTGTGAGGTTTTTGAAGTGCGCGTATTCGTCTATGCATCTGTCTCAGCAGCCTCAGAGTTCAAAAGACTGATTTCATAGGCTGCTGTTACACAGAGATTACCTCCGTGGTGGTTGGTTTTACCCACTGCCGACACGTCGCAACAACTCACCTCTGTATCAGAATTGAAGTTCCACAGATCGATTCTTCCAGCGCAATCGCCGCTAGCGAACAGTGACGGGTGGGAGGGCGACCACGCCACGTCATAAACGCAATCGCTGCGATCTTCAAACGAATGTAAGCAAGTGCGTGAGGTTCCCTTAAAAAAGAAAAAAAACTGAAACAGCCGGGTAACAACTGACCGCGCTTCGCCAAGGTCAAATAATGAAGCAACTGTTTGTAACTCCTCTCCGTTAGGATGTAAACGTTCACACAACAAACCCAATCAAGATCCGGTTAGGAAAGTGGAATTCCATTTCGCCCCATGGCCAACACATCGGACTGCCACTGTCGGTAATTAAAGTCGCCTCTTACGACATGATGGGTGAGTACTGAGCAGCTCGTCTTCTAACTCGGTGAAGGACGGACAGTGAAGTTGCTGCTGAGCCAGGGCGTTCGTCTGCGTGTTGGCTAAGCAGTCTAGTCTAGTATACCAGACAGCATTCATTATTGGTACAGCATGGACTGCTACTTTTCTAACCTGCTCAATGATCAGCATGCTATTGCTTCTACTCGCTTTGATTGGGTTCGCGGTGTGGGGCTGAAGTTAGGTTTCACGCCTAGGTCAATACCAAGGAAGATGACTAACTCATCTCACTGTGACTCACAGACGACAGTTATAACCTGATCGGCAGCACCAACCTTAACTGACCACAGCTTGATCGTCCAGTCGAATGATGAAGTGAGGAGAAGATGGGAGAAGTCAAGCTGGCCAGGACACTTGTGAAAATTGATCCCGGACACTGGACCGGTGTGACCTTCGTACACATCGCTGATGCCGGTTTTGCTGAAAATTGACAAAGAAAACCTCAGAATTGGGTTGAAAAACAAAACGGAACGCTTGAAATCGTTACAGTTAATTCTTAGAGCCATGAGGAGATTATGGTTCTAGATTCACTTAAGGTTACTAGAGGTTTGACGCAGCACATTTGCAATTTACATACAACCATGCAGAAGAGTTGCTGTCAAGAGTTTTGCCAATAATTACAGCAACGCAGAACTAGTATTTGGTTTAAACTTTTCCAGCAAAGCTGATTACAAGTCGCTTTTAGCTTCTAAAGGTTAAAACTTTTAGCGTATCGCACGATGAAGAACTACTCACAACTAAGATCAAAATGTAGTCAAATCACCAGAAGCGTGGTTTGTAAGGCAATAATAGTAATTGAAAGGTTGTGAGTTCCAACTTGAAGGTGGTTGCATTGTTGTGACTACAGTAAATGCACTTTCCGATTATATTATTTCCTTGGCTGATTCTAACAAGCACTAATTTACCGGTAACATCAATCGCAGGCAAATACTTTGGTAACTTCAAAGCAGGTTTAAACAACTCGTTCTTTTAAAACAGGGGTTCTTAACCGGGGGTAAATTTGACCTGCCTTGGGGGTAAATTTTGTTAGCAAAAAATTCACACTTTTACCTATAACAATTGGCTTTTGTAGAAGTGAAAATAAAAAAAAAATTTGGGGAATAAATTTTACTATTGAAATTTGTCAAAGAGTAAATGAGAGAATAAAGATTGAGAACCCCTGTTTCAAAATAAGGTCATCATAATGCTAGTTAGAAATAGAGAGATCAAGTTTTTTAAATTCGGTTTTGTCTACGTTAACGGAGGTGGTCGAATTTACTTCATCTTTCTAGAAAGTTCATAAACAGTGATTTGTGCTATTTTTTTCTGTCGATGGCATCTTTTTTTAATCCAATCTGTTTAATAGTTTGAATTTTCATTAGTGCAATCAATCCGTTCATCTGACCCACCTCCCATGCCGGCATGCAGTGTAGACTGATCCGTCTTCTGCACCGATTGCAAAGTTGTTCACATTGTTGTGTTGGAACGACAGTGACGTCACAGCAACCGACTTGGATTGTTTGTGTTGAAGCTCCATCGTATCCTAGAAACAAACAAACTCATCAGCGTAGTCGACAACGTAGTTCAATGCTGGCTCGAAACAGAAAGGTTTCAAATTGAAACCGAACATGGCTCTTCGGTAGTTGCCTATTGGGAAGCATGTTGCATAATTTCCCTGAACGGTCGAAGAGCTTCAAATAGAAGAATAGAGCAAACCGTTCCAGCAATACTAGTAACTCCGAAGCAGGTCCATACACAAATTGTTTTGTGCTTAAGCAACAAGATTTTACAGCCACTACAGGATAAAAATATAGAGCTCTTTCCTTCTATAGCTAGCAACCAATCAATAGCTTACCAGCGGCTGTGACAACATGTCAAGACTCCACGAGCACATTTTTCCATCAGTTGATACAGAGATGAGGTTGTGAGCATTTTGCGTTCCTACCACATCCATGCAGTACACAGGATGCTGAGCCACAGAAGGGAAAAGTTAGTTGTCTGCAGTTGAGATTTCAATGCAGCAGCAGCACAGATGTCTGAGTTCGATAAAGCGTTCACGAGCTCTTGGGAAAAACGATTTTAATTTTCTAAACCTTGGCGACTTTCTTTGCAAACCACGAACGATGAACAAAGTTAGTAGAGAAGATTTAACTGCTGCACAAATCAGGCAATTCAAAGCAAATCGATTTCCACAAGAAAGCCATTTTCAGTGAAGTAAATGAATGGTGAAAATGACAAACAATAATACTACAAATAAGCTTCCGGCAGTTATAGAAACAATGTTGACTGCATTGAAAACTTATTTGAAAAGGAGTGAAAAACAGAAAAAGTAGCCACTTACAAGCAAATTTAACTGCTCCCTATTCTTGGCTTTCCATTCATTGTTGATAACTGCCACCATATATGCTACTTGATAACGCTTTTTACATTCATTTCCATATTTTAAACTAAACTTTTAGACTAGCTCTGTATATAAGCGCTAAGATCTATCTCCACTTACCGTATGTGCGGCGGTAGAGAGCTTGCTTCGCTGAGCCGTTCTTTTATTAATGCGATTGTCCCAGATCACAATCTGGCCGCTGTAAGTGCCTCCCACCACCAGATTAGGATGAAATTTTGCGAAACAGGAACTTGTGATGGATGACTGACATTGGAAGATGTATCTGAATATAAATGGTCAAAGGATTTATTATTAGGGGGTAGTGGTGCTTAATAATGTCACTCACAACTTTAGGCTACTACCAGTTAGACTTAGAAATATTTCACTTCCCTGCACAAGAACAAATTTATAAATATTCATGACAACATCATGTTATCAGCCCCTCTTCAGAGTAATCAGTTCTTCAGGCATGGTGTATTTATATCATAAGAACAGCAATCAAGCAGAAGAAATTGTTGTGAAATACTTTTTCAAAAAACAACTAAGTACGGGTATTGCACTTGTAGCATTTTAATCGCGAGATGGCGCTTTACCGTATTCATCAACGTGACATTGCCGCAATGTGATGTGACAGCTTACATCTGAACAGTTTCGCGTTCAATGTGCCGCTGCTCCTACCAAAATCCTATTTAGGGTTTCAATTCTTCACTTACTCTGGGGTAGTTGTCTTGTATTTGCTATTCCACACAAGGGCGACACCTTCCGGTTCATACGGCGCCTCATCGTTGCTTCCATATGACGCAACACATAATTCTGGATGCTGAAAAAGCAAAAAATAAGCGGGGAAAGAGAAAGCAAAAACTCGCACACGCTCTCACGTGGACGCTCCAATCCAACGAAGTGACCACACGATGTCGCGACCATCTCTCGTCGGAAAAAACACGATTGATTGAGATCTTTAAACCACGATCGAGCTCACTATGGAAAATTTAGTTATCAGTGGGATATAAACTAAATAATAATCAACGCAAAGAAAAAAATTTTGTGTCATTTATTGCTTAGTTTGTATTTTTCAAGCATCAAGGAAAGTTTGGGAAAACTAAGCTTTCTACATTCCCACAGAACGCATAGAGAGTTGTCCTCCACGCGCAATTATTCAACCCCACTCACTTCTCCTCCTCCAGTTGAGAGCTGTACTCTGAGAAGAGATCAATTTGATGAGCGAGAGCACGCTCCACAAAGCGAGTCGATCTGCTAATGAACGACTGGTAATCATCACTAGATTCGATCAAGAGTTTCTCAGCTTCACTCAATTCGTGAGGACCTGAACAAACGAAATCATCACTTGCGCGCCTTGATCGATGACCAAGCAACACCTTCTTTTTCGCGACCGACACTTCCACTAACTTCTTCCACCCAAACCTATTCCTTCTCCCCATCCACTTTCTACCCCCACTGTTCCACATTCAAACCCTCTTCCATCTACACACACGGACCCCTCTTATTTGATTTGTTCCAGCTCACCTTCTTCTTCCTCATATTCTTCCACAACCTCCACTTCCATTTTCTCCGTTTGATCATCTTTCGCATTCTCCAATTCATCTAAACAAAATGTGGTTACTATGAGTAAAATCCTCCATCTCATCAAATGTCAATCAAATGAAGTTGATTTCACTATGGAGATATATACGCGTTTGGCCAGTTTTAGTGCTCCTTTGTGATAAAACCAGTTTTCTACAAATATGCTCCCTTCTAAAATTATGATATCATAAAATCGTTGCTAAGCACTAACCTTAAGCATATTTGCCATTCGAAGTTATGCTCTATGCCGCTTCGCTTACAGCTTCGTTGATTCCTTGCACAAATCGACCGTGAAAAATGTTCACGGTTTTTCAGTAACCTAATACCTAGCCATTCAAGCGACAAGTTGAAATAACCGGCGCGATGGTGTAGTGGTTAGAGCGTCCACATCGTAGTCGGTAGACCTGGGGCTCATTCCTAAGTCGAGTCATACCAAGATACTTTAAAAAATGGTATTCACAGCTTCCCTGCTTGGCGCTCAGCATCAAAAGCGATATGTGGTGAACAAGCCGGCAAGCTTGCTTGTTGTGTCCTAGGGCAAGGCACTTAACGGGACGCCTCCACCTTTATGTGGCAGACAGGTGGCCCTCCCGTACTTCACCGGATTATAATTGTGAAGTTGCCAACCCAGCATGTCAGACGACTCTTGGGTACCCACCAGTGGCAGTCCGCCTTGTTGGTGGTGGGGCTACCAGTCACTTATGGCTGGTTCGAAATGGGCTGCCACCTTATCCCTAGCCTAATATCAATTAGGTTGACGGCATGAACCTGAATTACCGTGCATGCCGTACCTCCATCCCAAGGAAAGAGGAGGGGTAAACACACACACACACACACACACAAGTTGAAATCTCCAAAACAATTCTGGGATTCGAGCTACTGCTAGTGCCACCGTCGTTATCCCGCGAGTCTGTAGGATAAAACTCGCGGCAAATGAAAATATAACGCCTCTCTTCCGGGTGATTCCCGATCAAAAATATTTTGCTACAAAGCAACTCATGTGGCGGACAGTGCTATGACAGATGGAAAGTAGAAGAAATAAACCGAGAGCTTCAACAGCTTTCACTCTACCCCGCAAAACCACGATTGCTCTCTTAATGAAATTAAGGCCGGGTGCTGAGTCGTCAAACGACCTCAGTATCCCCTGAGCAACTTGCGCTCCCTCGTCACGCTCGTTGTGTCCTCACTCGTCTTCGCTGCAGCAGACAGAACCTTCCCTTAAACTCCTATCCCGAGAGGAATGGAAAAATTGTGAATCCTTAGTGCACCACCTGTGGTCATTCGACCCAGGACACCTCTTATCTCATTCTGCACTGTCCTGCTACGAACTTTTCGGTAGTTATAAATAGGCATAGTAAGCATAGTACAGGCATAGTAGGCATAACACAAGCACAGTAGGCATAATACAGGCATAGTGATGATAACTTGAGCTTTTAATGTGAAATTTCATTGCACCCCCTCAATGCTTAGATGTAAACACATAAAATTAATTTTTTTGAAAGGAAAGAGGTATGGCTTCTTTATATCGGTGCAACTGGTTTTCGGTCGCACACCTCCCCTACTATCTTTGTACCGGTACTATGTCTACTATGCCTACTATGCCTGTACGATGCCTACTATGCCTGTACTATGCCTACTATGCCTATTTATAACCACCCCGAACTTTTTGCCTCGCTCGCTCATTGGCAACTCCTTTTTGCTCTACGACCATCTCTGGTCCAGGCCATGGGTAGTTGCCGGCTCTTGGGGCTCCCGCCAAGCCCTCGTTCCTAGGAGTGGTCGGGTGACAACAACGAAATCTCTTATGCGACCCAAAATCCAACCAAGCAAGCACACGTTTTAAATCGATATAAATGCAGACTGGTAGTTATCATCACCACAGTCGGCTGCCAGTGGTGGGCGTCTAATAATCACTAAGGTGGGTTCGCAGCTCCGCGATTCTAACCAAGTGCCCGCAAACACCCCCTCCTACATACAAATTTCCCACCACCTTCACTCTCTGTCTCCTCCTTTATCACGTGCGTTTGCGTTTCTTTTGCATACGTCACGACTTCACGCGGCGCTATCGAAGTGACGGTGATCTTGCTCTGGCCAAGCTGCGTTGCTTTCGGTGTCCTGCAAATCATTGAAGAGCGAGTCAAACAAAACCGCATATTATACACGATCATTTATCGGCCTTGCATAAAAAACTTGTGGTCAGGCAAGTCCGCAGTTGCCAGCACTGCGGACAGAATGAGTTCCCAACCCAAGTACCGCAGCCAAGCAGATAAAATGCCTTTCTCAAAGGCACAACGCAGGCCTGGACCAAAAAACCACAAGGCCGCTATACCGCAGACTTCTGATAAAATCATAGTTTTATAAGGCGTTGTTATCTTGCAAAAGCACGGCTTTTTCTGACACTGAGCAGTTGTATCACGTGACCACGAAAACATTCATGCAACGAAAAACTACACGATTTTTGAATATTGAAGCTTATTTTTCTTGTTATCGATCAGGGCAGGAGCCCTAGGGGCTCTGTTTACACCTCACATCTCCAACCACTTTTGCTGCACCAAATGGTTCAATGGATGATTTTGACCGGCAGATAGCAAAATTGAAGTTCATCTATACCGCCAAGGCAACTTACATTACAACACATTTTCACAGTTTGCCTTAATACGCTACATGAAACACTTAAGCCTGGCCTATACTGAGACCAAGTACGGCTTAACGCTTAGTTAGTTTATTTTGGCTCAATCGCAAGCTGCGCGGGCTTTAACCTTAAGACTGGTTTCCATTAGGCGTAGATTGCAAACGTAGCGCGAAAATTTTTTGTTTCTCTATTTAACTGTATGCGCGGAGCGAGCACGCTCCGTACATAAAATTAAATAGAGAAAGAAAAAATGTTTCGCGCCACGCCTGTAATGTACGCCTAATGGAAACCAGCCTTTAGTTCCCGAAAACCGACGTGGTACGAATATGAACGTAAGCATTTACAGAGCTTGCGTATGACATACGCCGTTTCAAAAAGTGTTTACTGGGTTGTGGTATCTTTGGATATTCAGCAGCAGAGAGCAATTTGCACAAAGCTAAATCGGTAATTGCAGGAAGCGCTAAACACTCTACTACTAAAGCAATAAATTTTGCAAAACGTTCACACTGAATTAATTCATTAAACTTTCAATTGCGTTCGCCCTTGCGTTCGGCAGATACACTGTCAAACGAGCGAGCTATTCTGTCATGAATCTACTCTCGCTTTCTTTTCACAGAGCAAAACATCAATTTTACATTCTGGCTCCACAGCACTGTTCAAAATTTATATATGGTTAGAAACTGTGACGTATGACCTCTACAACAAATGCAGTGCAGCGTAAAAGTGGGGTGCAAAGGATACGAATGAGATGAGAGATACAGTGACATCCTCTAATGCTTTGACAAAATGATTATACAAGTTTCAAAAACGGGAGGTCAAGCAAAATCGCTCAGAGGTTATACATAATACAACAGTATCCATTATTGTCTGGTGGATGAAGGTGAACACAGCACAACTATTACATCATGCAGAAAGTAGACATCGGTAACAACGAGCAAATGGTACCAAGGTGGAATCACGTGTTCTCCCTGAAGCTCAACCAAACTCGGTTCAAGGTCCCAGTCCATGCTGTTGCACCTCAAGAAGAGCACAAATTAAGCAAAGAAATATCACAGCGGATTATAGCCTTTTTAAATATCTTCATAGCCGAACGCATAGTTTTCCAAAGCTATTTCTTTAACAAATAGGCAATTGCACAATACGCCAAGTTCAGATCTTTTCATAAATTAAGTATAGAAGCTAGTACTGCGGCGGTAATTCCACTGCAGCATGCGTCTGTTTCATGAACAAATTTACATAAAGAGCCGCTCCTTCTATCACCCTTCCACAAACAAAAGTTTTTGCTACATTGCCAGGCTAACAAGGCTCATAGTTCCTTTAAGCTAATTGATTTAATAAAATGACCACTTATTTGCAAAAAGACTAAAATTGGTATAAATAGTAAGTAATAGATATTTTTGAAAAATGTTCCAGATTTTGAAGTAAACACAAGAACACGGCCAAAAATCATTGAGGACTTGCGCCAAATTGTCCAAAACGTAAAGAAGAAACACTGACCAGAGCTGCCTGATGATAAATTAATATAAAAGATGCTGATGGATTGCAGTTATAAAATTTTATCAAATGGAATAACAACTATATAAAATCATAACTCAAAAATAAAAAAGCTACTGGTCTGGTTTGATTAAAAGTAAGATAGCAAAAACTTCCCACCTTGTCCTGTAGTTCGGTGCTTCCGCGGATCCATCTACTTCAACGACAGATTTTTTGGGGGAATCGGGCGTTGGTACAACTGAAACAACTTTATGATTAGGAGGAGAGCATGCATCGCTAGTTCACACAATGCGCTAAATTTATTCAATACAATCACAGTAGCATAGCTTTGAAAATGATGTTTCATCAAAAGCTTTGCGTAATACACTCGACAGCGAAAGATGACATTTACGTCAAATACAAAGAGCTACAATGAACACATTTTGCATAATATGAATGCAGAGTTAAACCAGACAAATTGCTGTCAATTCTAGCAATTCCTATTTGATGCAAAGCGGTCATTGATGAGAGCGTCACGAAAAGCTTTTGGCAAAACGGCTTTTTGTAAGTTATGGGTTTATGTAATAAACATGATGTTTCAAATATTATCAATAATGCAACAGGTAACCTTAAACCAGGGGAGAACAACCGGCAACCTTGGAGAATAAGTTGTGTAACCATGCACATGAATTAAAAGTTGATATTCCTCAAAAAAATACTAATTTTATGCAAACAGAAAAAAACTCGATTTGAACAAAAACTTTGCTCAAGATCAACAATTTTCACATTAAAAATTTTGATCCTAAGTAGAGAAAAAGTCTTCATTTTCACATGAACTAAAAAATTCTTGATTTGATTTAATGCCGGCTGTAAAGTGAAGTTAAGTCAGTAATGCTACTTTCAATAGTGGAAAGATTGTGCGCTCCTGTCCAACACATTCAGCAGCAAAAAACAATTTGAACAAAGCTGAATTGGCACTTGCAATAAACATCGCAAAATCCATCCAACAAGCAATAAATTCTGCGCAACCTTTCATCCATAAAGTCATTAGTAGCATCGCCTGCGCGTTCGGCAAATCCGCTGCTAAACGTGCGTGCTACTCGATCGTGTATCTAATCCTGTTTCCTTTTCTCACAACAAAACATAATCTGCACCACCAATACATCACACGTAGTCGAACCAACGAGGGAGTGCTGAGGCTAAAAAGACCACTGAATTAGACTTTAAAAATGGTGTTCACAGCTTCCCGTTTGGCCCTTAGCATAAAAAATGGTCCGTGTAACATGATTCTTCTAACTTTATGAGGTAGACATGTAATGGGGCCAAGCATTCACCTCCGGCGTGGCTCAGTCTGACTGAACTCGCAAACTGAACATCAACTCACGCGCTCAAATGAGTGACAGTATGAACATTTGCAGGTGAATAAAAATAAGTGACGAACAAAAAGCACTGAGAAAAATTGGGCCGTACAGAACTAAAATCAAATCACGGTGCATTTCCACATCATCAGTTTATGCTTCTGTTTCGATTTCGAATCCACTTAAAAACAAACAGCAAAAACAGAGATAAGTTTTTATCATACTTAGAAGTTCAAAACGGTCACTGTTTTGAGTGATTATCAGTGGTAGAAAAACGTCACTGCACCTGTAGTGGAATAATCAATCCCTACTGTGCGCAATAAATCCGCTGCCTCCTGCCGCTTTCGATCCAAATCTGAAGAAACTGTTACAGAAACTTTAGGTGCTTCCTGGAATAAAAAAATAATGAAGCTGCTAAATTATTGTTTATATTTCTGTTCTTGCAATATCAGCAGTATTACGCAGTGCTGTAGCAGAAGTAGTGTAGCAACAGCAGGTACAGGCACATGGTTTCAGTCATAACTTTTAACTTCCAAAATTGTAAGATTTCCAATAAACGTGGTTACTTTTTTATCTGTGATTTGCGTTAGTACACTAAAGTTGTAAGAGTTTCTCGTATTCTGCAAGCGTTTTGGCCGGCTTCAGATACCATTTGGTTAGACTGTAGGTATTAATCAAAGCGTGAATGGCAATTACTTAGTTTTCTAGACACTTCATTTACATTCTCGTAAATGCGCCTTACTAAGGGATGGTTCGCTCTTGTTTCGATAAAGCAGCTATTTATATGTTTAGAATAATTTTCTAACTTTGTTGATGAGTGTACCTTACAGCGTTGGTGCTTGCTTCATCTCTTTAAGGTTGTACTTTGTTGCACTTAATTTGTTTAATCCGCAAATCAATTTATGCTTAACAAAAACTAACTTTTTCATCATTATCACATCATTGAAACATGTTCTTTCTAGTTTAAAACTTACTTCTTTTCTGGAAGCTTTACTTTGTCGTTCAGCTCGTATTTGTGCAAGTCGAGCTTTTTTTCTCTCCAACTCTGCTCTTCGATCACTTTTATCAGACATTATTAAACAAAAACTAAATATATCTGCAGAGGCATCCAATACAACCAGTCAGTAATGCACCAATAGAAATTTACATCAGACAAAAATTTATTTTCAAAATTTGCAACTACCGATTGATAAAATTTAGTTGCGCTGAGTTCGATAACTACAATTGTCAAGTTCTCTACAATACATTTGCAACAAAGTTATGATAATAAGGTAGATACATTATTTACAAACGCCAGTTTTAAAAATCAAACTTCAATCCAATGGCAGTAAATAGAATTACAGAAATATTATCAAGCAGGCAAGCACTTGCATCAACAATTCAAAAAGTTCAATTTGACTCAAATTTTACTGCAAGATAAATGTCAGAAACTAAATGACGGCCAAATGATTAGAATGTATGAAGATTGCATTAAATTTTTGTGTAGTTTTACTACTGATTTTTCTATGCTACACATCTGAATATTACATTGGTATGACACACACATGTGCTGCAACACAGTTTAAATGTGTAACATTGCATTAGCCTGGTGGCCAACCCATCTGTCGTCCTCCCATGCAATGCAGATGGAGATGGTATACAGACTGAGCTCCATTTTTGCCATCGTTTATGACCACACGATAACCAGATTCAGCAACTCCCTCTTTCACTGCACATTTTCGAAGAACACCCATTAAATGCCCAAGCAACAAATCATCACTATCATCAGATGCCGATAACTGTGCAATAGGCTTCTTTGGAATCACCAAAAAGTGAACTGGAGCTTGGGGGTTTACATCCCGAAAAGCCAAGCATTTGTCATCTTCATAAATAATATCAGATGGAATTTCTTTACGAACAATCTTTCCAAAAATAGTGTCACCTCCTGCTTGAGCAGTTTGGGCTTTATCCACTTCAGACATTTTAACTTTACCTATTTGAATCTAAAAATAGCTTAATTTAATACTTAAGAACTAAGTAATATATCTTTTAAAACATGGTGGTTTACTAAAACAGAATTGTAATGCACTAACCAGTAGTGGTATTGCATCCAACAAAAACGTGCTAAAGTCTTATAACCAGGGTTACCGTTTCGTGCTGATTTCCTAGATCTGTACTACAGGGTGTTCCAAAAGTCTTGGGCACATTTTGATGTTGAATATGTCAAAAACTATTAAGGAAATAACAATGCATCTGATATATTCTGAAAGCTTGCAGTCTAAGTTTTTCATAGAATGTTCAAAGATGTTCAATGTGAACACCGTTAGTCATACGCCACACATCAAGCCGATAGTCAAATTCCTGCTAAAATGCGTTCCAGCATTATGTTGTCTATGGTTGCAAGTTGCAACAACTTCCGTTATTCGGCCCTGAGATCAGCTACATCTTTTGGAAGGGGGAGGCTCATAGACCAGTGCTTTCACAAAACCCACAAAAAGAAGTTGAAGGGTGTGACATCTGGAGACCTAGGATATCAAAGCAAGAGAATGCGATCATCAAGTGTCGCTGAATCAGTTTTTGAAATTTCAAGGACACAAAACGCTTTTTCTGGTTGAGTGAAAGCCATTGGTGGATCTAGGTTATCATGGTTATTTAAGCTACATGAAAATATATGAAAAAATTATCAGCATGACAAAAAAAACTCAATAAATTTAGCATTAAAATGACAACAGATCCATTCAACTACCATTTATAGATCAGCAGAAATGAGGACTTGAAATGTGCCCAAGACTTTTGGAACACCCTGTATTTTCGAGGACTCTGTCTTGGAAAATAAAAATGTGCTTATTTATAAGAAACGTGCTTAATTTTCAGTTTCATGCTTATTTTGTCTCAAAAATCACTTTGTTTAAGAATATATTGGTTACAACAGGAGTGTGCAACCTGTGGCCTACGACCTGAAATTTTGTGGCCTGTGAAAAGGATCAAAAATTTGGTGGGCTTAAATGGCAAATATATTATTTATATCTCAAAAAGTCAGATCTCCAAAAAAAAAGTGTTTGCACTAAATTGTGTGACAAAATCGCAAATATAAGATGAAAACATCACTTTTTCACTGAGTGCTAACTTTTTGTTATGAGCTGATGGTAACTGTGCTTATAACCATTTAAGTACATCGTGTATTTTAACTTGGCTTTGCATGTAGCATGTGAATGGTTTTTGGTACTAAGTTGCAATTATTTCACCAATTCCATTATGGCGCACAGCATGGTGCAATTGACAGCACATCAGATTTGACATCAAAATATTGTGAGTTGGGCAGTCAGAGCATGATGCAAAATGCCTGAGTAGAACTGTTGTTTGCTTTAATGCTCACATTTTAGCATAAGCTATTGCTTGCAACAGCAAATATAGGTGGGCAGGAGACTACTGATTGCTAGACCTTAAGGTGACTTGGGAGTCTTCTTAACTCTGTGTTCATCTTGTGTTTGATCTCTGATCAATTGAACAAAACCAGAAAAACAATCAAAAATTTTGTATGTTACAAAAAATCGTCAGCACATCAACGTTATTCAAAAAAGTTTTGAGGAAAAACACTGCAACTAATGTAAATGATTAGTATGTAATTATTGATTATTCATGAATTATAATTTTATAATTTAATAAACGATATGATGAGCACTTACTCAACACAACAAACACAATAAGATCTCAGAATTTGGGAATATTGCAAGCTTGTGCAAAATAGCCAAAATGTGGTTTTAAAGCTGGGGCAGCAAATAAGTAATTCATGGTCATCAACGGTAGTTTGATGTTGAAATGTAATGCACTGGTACAAATCACAGTTCTACTCAACAAGAGCTATACCACAACCAACACTATGCTTTAAGCCATTGGTTCTTAACTTGGGCGCTACTGCCCCCTATGGAGTGCTGTTGACTTTTGGAGGGGCAGAAATACTCAGGGGGCGCTATAGGGGGCGTTATATTCAGAAGGTGTAACGATATTTACCTCAATGCAAATTTGCTTTAGTAGTTCTGCTATATCAAGATCAATGTATACTCGTGCTCTGTATAGGTCTACTAGCCCTATGGTAACTGCATAGACCAAGCTAGTGGATCTAGAATCTATATAGTTACGTCATAATGCACATTGTCTGGTCTGATGCTTAAATTATTTGCTTTTAAAATGTAGTCAGTCAGCTAAACTTCAGCATTAGCTAGTTTAGGGTTAGATACATTTTGTAGATTTGTACTATGTAACTGAGATATAATCTGCAATTATGTTGAGTTATGAGTATAGTTTATTGATTATTATTTAACACACTTCTAATTTATTGCTACTACAGTACTTGTAATTAGCAAAACCTAAGATGAGTAAGCAAAAGCGAAAGTGCTGCCAATACTTGAGTGAATACTTAAAATATGGTGTTATTCCTTCTGTGACTGATGGACAATTACCAATGTGTTTAATGTGCGAGAAAACTTTTACAAATGAAGGAATGAAACCTTCGAGAAAGATTGATCATTTGAAGGTAAAGCATCCCAAAAAAGCGAATAAGGATTTTGTATACTTTTGTGATCTGAAACTAAAATTTGAAAAACGCCCCACCATTGGAGCACTATTCAAATCATGCGGAAATGAAATTGAGAAAGGACTTATTGCATCTTACAAAGTTTCAAAGCTTATTGCAAAATGTGGAAAATCCCACAATATTGGTGAAACTCTTATTATATCAGCAGTGAAAGAAATCATCAGTACTATGATGACCACTCAAAAAGATGTAACACCTTCGATTCCACTGAGCAATAGTACTGTGTCTTCCAGAATTGATGAAATGGCGAATGACATTGAAAATAAACTTTGTGATGAGCTCAAAACAACACAACTTTCTTTACAGCTTGACCAGACAACACTACGCGATAATGAAACTTTGTTAATAGCTTATGTTCACTATATAAATGCCAGTCGTAAAGTTATTGAGGAGTTTCTGTTTGTTGAACAATTAGAGGTCGACACTAAGGGCTCAACGGTTTATAAAGCAGTTGAACAATTCTTTAAACGGAAAGGAATTCCACTTTCGAAAGTTATTGCGTGTGCAACCGATGGAGCACCATCAATGGTTGGACGTCATCGTGAATTTATAGCACATCTCAAAAGAAAAGTTCCGGACTTATTTACAGTCCACTGTGTCATTCACAGACAGCATTTAGTTGCAAAGCATTTCAGTGACAGATTACATAGCACCCTGCAAGCTGTTATCAGAGCAGTTAATAAGATCAAAGCCCATTTATTGAATGACTGCATATTTTGCCAACTTTGTCATGAAAATGAAGAAGAACTTGAACGGCTCTTGCTACATACAGAAGTCCGGTGGCTTTCAAAAGGAAAATGTCTACAACGCTTTTGTAACCTCTATGATTCTGTTATTGATTTCTTCAAGTTTAAATTATTGGATGAGAAAGTGAGTTCAGATTTGAAAAGCAGAAGAGCAGACGTTGCTTATTTATCTGATATTTTCAAGAAATTGAATGAGGTCAACATTAAATTGCAAGGAACCAATATGTGTCTCATCAAAGCAAAGGGAATAATAATGGCATTTATTAGCAAATTAGATTTCTACAAAAATTGTTTACTAAGGCTAGACTTAAATCAGTTTCCTAGCTTAAAAGCAGTACAGGAAAACCAAACTGATGATTCATGTTTGTCAGACACTGATCTAGACTGCTATTCCTCTCATCTTCAAGCATTGAAAGAAGATTTGTTGATCAGATTTAAAGATCTCAAAGAATTAAAAATACCAGGGTGGGTTGTAAATCCATTCCAGGCTGATGCAAACAATGCTGATCTAAATCTAGTTGAAGAACTTATAGACTTGCAAAATGACTTTGAAGGTGAAGTGTTGTTTCAGCAGATTGGCTATGAAGCTTTCTGGCCAAAGGAACAAGTTAAATATCCTTATCTTTGGGAAAAAATAAAGTTATTACTGTTAGCATTTCCTTCATCCTACCTGGTAGAGAAGGGATTTAGTTCAGTCTTGCAACTCTTAACTAAGCAGAGAAATAGATAGAAAGTATGTAAAAGGGGTGATCTGAGGCTCTTTTTATCAAATATTGAACCTGATATAATTAAGTTGGCAAATTCTCACCAGGCCCAAGGTAGTCATTGCAAGTAAATACATTTTTCCTGCTTTATTAATGTGTATTTTTGTATATCTTATTATTACTGTTATTATATTGAGTTTTTTGTTTGGGCCACAGAAAAACACTGCTTCTTTTTTCTTGAAGTAATAATAAATGTGAATTTAAGTTTTATTTTCTAATTGCACAATGCTACAATGCAGAATCCGATACAACTTCACTGTATCATTTGTAGTGGTGCGACAAGCGCAGTCTTAATATGGACCCACAACGAATATATAAATAATATCGCTTCTTTCAAATACAAGGCAACTGTATTGGTGATTAAGCCGGTCTTTTCACAAAACACTCATCATTTTTAACACTGCCTTTCATTATGGTGGGCGACAGACTATTGAAACCTCTGAAAAGGGGTGCTGAAGGAAAAAAGGTTAAGAACCACTGCTTTAAGCAAAAGGTAGGCAACCTGTGACCTGCAGAAAGGAGTGCCAATGTGGCCTGCAACATGAAATTTGGCAGCCTTCAATGGCAAACCTATCACCTACATTTTGGAAAAACTGAGCTCCACCTACACTCATAAAATTAGAAAAAAGAAAAAGGTCTTTATCTGCTTTGAATGAACACTCGCACAAGCTACAGCCTCAAAACTTAATTGTGCAAGGAATTAACATGGGTTAAAAATTTTGACAGGTTTGATACATATTCAAAAAGTCAGAAATTGGCCCACCAGCAAAAAAAGATGCACACTTCCGCTTTAAGCAGTCACCCTTAATTAACCTTTTAAAGTGTGACAGTCAATTGCTGCATACTTTCAACAATTAAAAATTTCAAATCGACATATTACATCATTTCAATTAGCTAGCAAAACAGAAAACTATCATTGCTGCACAATAAAATGCAAAAAAGCACCAAAAAATTGATACAACCAGTACCACATTAATTTCATCAAAGAGAGATTAATATCACATTTATCTAAAAAAGAACAAATGAATAATGGTAAATCTTGATCTGCTATGAGCTTAAACAATTATGCAACAATGTTAATTTTGAAGCAAATCACAAAAATTACCATTGACATCAATTAATTATTGCTTAATCAGGTAGACTAACATTTGGTAAATCACCCCAGTTTTTGTTTACAAAATTGCTGTCCTGTGGTTATGTGACAGGGTTTACTTATCAAGATTCCACAGCACAACATGCTAAACAAAACAGACCATTTACTGGTTGCCTATTTTGTGATGCAGTAGACTAAGCATCAGACTAGTATCTAAAAGAATACAAATGCAATGCTCAAATGGAATGCTCAGAGCATTGCATTTCATACAAGGCTGAGCAGAATACCTGTTTGCATTTAGTTCACAGTTATAGTTCAAAGTATGGCTTGCACCGAAGGCACAAATATTTACGGATGACTGCTGACTTAAATAAGGTACGGTAAGTTGGTCTCCCAAACTTAACATTCATTTTATTCATATTCAATTTACGGTATATAACATAAAAAAAAGCCTTGCCAAAGGTAAGAGGGCAACACTTAAAATCTATTTATAAGGTTTGAAGCACGAATGTTAGCAGTTTAAGAAACACTAGAAACTGGACTATCAATAATATCAAGGTTTCACTAGAAGCAAAATAAAGTCATCATCAAATAGGCCTAGCAGCCAAATGATTCACACCACTATATTATCAACACTGAGTTAATAAGTTAAATAGACTACCTGTCTTATCCACTGCTTACAAGTTCTTGGAGTATTAAAAGAATGTAGTAGGCCTAGTGAGATCTTTGAATAACTTTGACCACAAACCAAATATCTCGATGAGATGTTAAATAATTTTCCACAAAAATTACTCATCACATCACTAAGATGATAATACCAAAGACTTAGCTTTTGACCAACTGAAAAAAACAAAATGGTCCAAAATAAAAATTCTGAAAAGCTTGCATAGATTTCACCATTTCTTGCAAATGCACTAATGCAGTGGTTCTTAACCAATGAGACAAGGTACACTGGTCCACAGCACATTGGCCAGTGGCATGCTTTTTCAATGTTGACTAATCGGGAAAACATCACCAAAATCGAAAAAATTGAGACCAGAACATGGTACGAAAATGGGCCGCATGCCCAAACAGATCGAGAAACACCGCACCTTGCAATTTTCATTGCATTAATCCAATTATCGAATTACGGATTTGTGGATCCGTCACGTTAGTCATAGCCGATTGATTTGAAATCCTCTTTATCCGAATCTTTCCGAAAAACCTTTCAAAATGGAGCTGCACTGTACAACTCGAAGAGTTAATACTAAGCGAGATCTATTTAAAGCTCCTATCTCTATGAACATTATACGTGATCACCAAAACTATATCATACATCGATTTATTGAATTATAAGAATAATGTACGCGCTTTACATGCATGTCCACACGAATGACGTGGTAATTTCACAAAGTAATGGAGCTGGAAACAAAGCAATTTTTTTTATTTATTTATTTAACAGACCCGTTAACTTTCAGCAAAGTCAACTTTAGTCCAGCATAAATCACACTAGAATAGCTCAACGAGAGCAAACAAACGCAGAGCATAAACAACAAACAAACACACAGTTGTAGACATGTTTGAAATCCCTAAGAAGGCAAAAGCCTAACGGTCATGAAGGAGGAGAAAGTGTTTATAAAACTGGCTGGTTAGGAAATCGTCCGAATTTACCAGTGAGGAAATCCAGATATTACAGGAATTTGCACATCGAATCATAAAGCAAGCGACATATTTTCGAATCAATGCTTGAAAAGTACATATATTGTTCTGTACAAGAGTCGAAGATATACTTACTCGATGACGCAAGTTAAATAGTATCCTGTAAGAATTATTGTAGCTTACCCGAGACGGTGAAAGGTAGATTGTCGATAGGACGACCAGATACTACTGCCATAGAAACTGTACATAAACGTGCGAAACAAATAATTTTTTACGTTTTTAGAACAGTCCGAGAATTTACTACGAAGTCTATTTGCTGTACCATAGACATAGCGAAGCTGTCGGTACATGTCGATGTCATCTTGCAAATCACATGTTAAAAGAAAACCTAAATATTTCACTTTTTCTACATAATCAATTACACAGCTACCTAATTGTAATTTGGGCACAAAATTCAACTTCAAAAACTTAGTTTTAAACATCATTATTTTGGTTTTAGAGCAGTTAAAAGAGATATCATGGCTTTGTGCATATTCATAGCAAACATCTAGCAAATTTTGAAGGCCTTTGCAGCTAGGTGCAATACAGCATATATCGGCGGCGTACAAAATATTATTTAGACAATGTTGACCAATAACGCAACCAATGTTAAGTTTGTTAAGGGTCTGTGAAAGTTGGTTCATATAGACAGCAAATAGAATGGGACTCAAAATGCTACCTTGTCTCACTCCATTTGAGACGGTAAAAAACTTAGAATAAGTAGTACCCCACCTAACACAGAGAAGTTGACTAGAATACCAGTTAGCTAAGAGTTTTAAAAAAATCTCAGGAACATTGCATTCAGTAAGTTTTTTAAACAAAATATGATGATTAACTTCATCAAATGCTTTAGAGGCATCCAAAAAGGCAACAAAGACTGGACTTCCATGAGTATTGTATTGCGAAATGGCTTGTTTTAATAAAAAGTAGCACATGTCAGTACTATGTGCAGGCTTAAAGCCAAATTGGTTACCCACACTCGACAAGAAATTACTGGTCATAAATAATATGTAATGCTCAAAATACTTTGAAATTACGGTGGGTAGAGCTAACTTTTCACTAAAGAAATTAAAGCAGTTGATGTAGAATTAATTCTATTCACACTATTTCTTTCTTGTAGCGCTTACATCATCCACTCTACATTTTTATAGACCCTCTGTAGGCCCTCCTTTTTTTTGTTGTCTTGCATGTCACGTAAGCATTTGCATGCATTCCAGAAAAAATCTCGGCTAGGGTAGCTTGAGATTGTTTGATGCTTTCTGGCTTCACAAACTGTATTATACAGAAGCCTTTGCAGACTGATTTGTTTCGTGTTTCTGTTTCTTAATCTAATCATTCGTCACTTCTTTTGCTTTGTGGTGATTAAGGTGTAAAGGGATCTAGTCAAAAGCTTTGACCAACCGAAAACTAAGCAATTACAGCTGAAGATCACCAGTGACCGCATCTACATCTTTAAGATAATTAAACATAGGCAAGATTCTATTTGAATAAGGAACTGATGATGACTAATAGATAGTCGATATGTATTTTCCGTGAACAAAAGATAAAGCTGAATGATTGCCTATGTTTAATTATCTTAATGATCTTCCTTTGATATTGTAACGTCGTCGAGATTCCAACCCGGGTTTTAGGCGCGTGCGTCGCACAGTTATTGCGCTTCCACATCAGGGCTAGTTGCGTTTTAGCCAACGGCATTTGTGATGGTCGCGCCCTTCTTTTCGTTTTATCCTTTGTTATTTCATATTATTATCATTATTATTGTAAGCTGAAATTTGTGCTTCTATTCGTTCGAAAATTCACCGTGCAATCAGTTGAGAAAGACTAGAATAAATAGTTCTTGAAAATTGATGAGGCCAGCTGGTCTATACAACAGTTCGAAGTTTAAATACTATCAGGTGATCGACTGGATCACTGCAAATTTTTCCATTGCAATTACATTAGGTTTCATCTGATGTTTAAATGACGGACTTGGCCACTAATTATATCAGTTGATTGATAAGCAATCCACTTGATGTTTTTTCGCACAAGAGAAACTGTTGAAAATCCTATTGCCCCAATTACAAAAAACGGAATGTGCGCCCCTTCAAGACTCACACAAGAGCGAAAAAAGGAATTTAGAATTTTTCAGATGTCCCAGTTCATTGTTCTCTTTGTTCCTCTTGGACATCTTTTTTCCATTCTTTCCTCCAATGCTGTTTGTGACAAACAGTCAAATCTTGGAACGTGTCCTTCTATCTTCTTTTCCTTCCTTTAATCTAGGTTAACCAAAGGTGCATAGAGGGATATGTGAGGCCATCTATGGTGTTTCACAAAACGTAGTTTCTAGAGTTCTTAATCAATAGACTCAAAATTTCCTGACTTTCATTTTTTAGGGTTAGACTTCTCAACAACAAAAACTCGGAACAGAACAATACTTGGAAACTAAGAAAATTACACTTATTACGGTACGTTACTGCATGAGAGGATTCTCTAAGACCCATACAGTATATAGGTTTCTTATGAATAATTATCATTCTTTGTGGCAGACTGACTGACTTCATTTGCGAAACACTTTGAATTTTCATATTTGGTGGTCTGCATCACATTAATATTTTTGTTTGATCATTCATTACCAAATTTAGCACCGGCGCGATGGCGTAGTGGTTAGAGCGTCCGCTTCGCAGTCGGTAGACCTGGGGTTCATTTCCCTTGTCGAGTCATACCGAAAGACTTTAATTAATGACATTCACGACTTA
This sequence comes from Trididemnum clinides, assembly GCA_963675345.1. Taxonomy (NCBI): domain Eukaryota; kingdom Metazoa; phylum Chordata; class Ascidiacea; order Aplousobranchia; family Didemnidae; genus Trididemnum; species Trididemnum clinides. Next base: position 5,565,718 of record OY776297.1, read on the forward strand.
CCTGCTTGGCGCTCAGCAAATAGGGGTAGTGTGGAGAACAAGCTGGCAAGCTTGCTTGTTGTGTCCTAGGGCAAGACACTTAACGGGACGCCTCCATTTTTTGTGGCAGACAGGTGGTGGGGCCAAGCAGTCTACCCGTCGTGGTGGTCCCAATCTAACTGAAGACTTGCAAACCGAGCGTGAGCGCTAACGCAGTGTAACCTATATATACATTTGGTACTTATGGGTTATCTGTCACCACTTTTTTTAAATTTAATAAACCTAACCCTGTACACTGCCCCATACATTTACATACCGGGCCTGCCTCTTCAGTGTACACTGCCTTCCAAACTCATTTTAGGCTTAAACATTATATATACAGTTAAATAATAGTAATTTAATACCTGGTGAAAAAAAGTGGTGACAGATAACCCACAAGTACCATACATTTTCCTGCATAACGCTCACAACAAATAGCTCAAACGACCAAGAAGACCAAATTTAGCATAAATTGTTATGTTCACGCAAATGCTTGATTGCTTTATTTGGATATCTTGAAACTTTTACACAAGTTGAGTAAAATTAGAGCTCTTTCTGTTGTTTTGTTGGACAACTGAACGGCGTAACTAGTTGCTAGTTAAAGCGTGAGTTTCCGCTCGCTATACTATTGAATCTATTCCATAAAACGTTTTTCTTTTAACTAGAAGCCTATTGCTTGGGTTTCTGGCAGCTTCTACTATTTATTGTACGCTGTGTTGTAGATAAATAAGAGTATGGATAGGTGATATACTGCTGCTGGAGTTGCTGCTACAACTTCTGAAGCAAATGATGAGGAGGGCAGTAAGATATAGTGTAAGCTTTCGGTGAAAAATGAGCAGAAAAAAGGATCAGAAGTAGAAGGAGTAATGTCGAAAATAGAACAAGAAATATAAGCTGCTGATTTTGTAGTTGAAGGTTTGGGAGCCAGAGTAGACCGAAGATGATTTTAATGAAGACAACAAAGATTTTGGAACATCTTTGGCCTCACCTTCTGATGAACGTTGAATAGAAACCTTGCGGGCATATTCTGGGAGAAGGCAATCTGCAAATATTATGCGACAGAGGAGTGGAAGTACAGCTTATGCCACGTAGAGAATTCACTACAAAGTTTTTAGTTTCAAATGCTTATTTTGCCCAAGCATGCTAGACAAAATAATTGCTGAAACAAATCGAGAAGGCAAAAGAGTGAAATCCAATGAAAGAAAAAATTTTACGTTTATGTAAGTGGAAGCATATATTGGTCTGTGTATCCTTCATGGAGTTTTTTAAAGGTAATAATAAGAGTGTTCGCGAGTGGTAGGGCCCAGTTAGTGGAAGAGCAATATTTGAAACAGAATGGCACTCAATCTGTTTAAAGACATTCGCAGAATGCTACGCTCTGACAACAGAGCAGTGAGAATGGCGAGACTTTGTAATGATCGAATGGCAGCTACTAGTCGATTGCTTGATGATGTCGTCAGCAATAACACCATGTAACAAAAATTTTTTTTTTCTTTGTCCTTGAGAAATAATTGCTATAACCTGTTTGTTTATGCTGTAAAACCACGAAAAATCTTTATTATACCATCCTAACTTTGGGTTTGTGTTCTTAAGACTAGTTTGAATTTTTTCCTACTTGTCGTCAAAATAAGCATGCAGATTAGGTAGAAAATTTACTTCTAGCAATAGTTACTTAATAATGGGTATAATTACGTAACAATTCAATACCGCCAGCAAACTGAGGACTTACTGTTTCGCTTTTGTGACGTAACAAACCAGACTGACATTTCTTACAGCAGCATGTCATACGGGCGGGTTAGTCAAGTCTGCTTCTTTGCAGACCTACACAGTTTATTTTTCTGCAATAGCCTGTTTAGTTTCAAACGTATTTTGATGTTTTTAGCAAGATAGTGGGTCTGATTGTGTTGATAGTATCGTGAAAGCAAATTTTCATGGCATGTTTTCAGGTTTTGTTAGCTTTATCACCATTGTTAGTAGTGTGCTATGTCTGGCCGTGGTTGCAAGTACTCAGCAGATTCCTTGTGCTATGTGTGTGGTGAATTCTTTGCAAAAAGAGCAAAAAAACACTGCCTGGTAAGCTCTATCCGTGCTAAAGAAGCCTATCATGCATACTTTGGCATACCAGTTGGTGACCAAGGTAAACGTTGGGCACCACACGTCATATGTGAATACTGCCGTCATACTCTAGAAGGCTGGTTTATGGGAGAGAAAAGGGCAATGCCTTTTGCTACCCCCCGTGTCTGGCGTGAGCCCTCAAACCATCTAACAGATTGTTACTTCTGTATGGTAGACCCAAGCAAACGACGGAAGGGAAAAAATGTGCCTGACATTCCATTATCTATTGCACCTGTACCCCACAATACGACTGACTTGCCTCTGCCGCAACCACCTTTGAGAGATGAATCTTCTATAGCAGACATGAGCTCTACAGATTCTGAAACGGAACAATCTTCTGCTATGTGTGTTCAACGCTGAGTTACTGGTGAAAGGTGTCCCTACTACCACAACCAAGAAGATATTAATGATCTTGTCAGGGAACTGTCATTGACAAAGTCGAATGCTGAGCTACTTATTTCCACACTGAAGCAATGGGACTTGCTGGATGACAGTGTTCGAATTACTTCACAGAGAAAGCGACATTGCGGCTTCTCGGTGTTCTACACATTCAAGGATGGGTTATGTTACTGCCATGATATAGAAGGGGTCTTCCAGGCTATGGGCATTTCTTGCAATCCCTATGAGTGGAGGCTCTTGATCGACAGCTCATCTAGAAGCCTCAAAGCTGTTTTGCTGCACAACACGAACAATTGTCCTTCCATTCCTTTAGCTCATTCAGCTCACCTGAAGGAAGAGTATCAGAACATCAAAATCCTCTTGAGCGCATTAAAGTACGACCACTATAAGTGGGAGGTCATTGGTGATTTTAAGATGGTGGCTTCAGGGTGGTTTTACCAAGTTCCAATGCTATCTCCGTCTCTGTGATAGCAGAAATACAGCTCTTCACTACAACAAGAGGAACTGGCCATTAAGAACCAGCTACGAGATTGGAACTTACAACGTGAAGCAACAACCACTAGTAGATGCAGCGAAAATACTGATGCCACCTCTACACATTAAATTGGGTCTAATCAAGCAGTTTGTTAAACAACTCAACACAGAAGGTGAGGCATTCAAGTAGGCCTACAATCAAGAGCTGTTTCCAAAACTGTCAGAGGCAAAAATCAAAGCTGGAGTGTTTGTGGGACCTGAAGTGAAACGACTGATTAATTTTGTCGATTTTCCTGAGATGTTGTCTGAGGTTGAGCGGACAGCTTGGACGTGTTTCGTGTCTGTAGTCAATGGGTTCCTGGGCAATCACAAAGCAGAGAACTACAGAGAGCTTGTTGATGGACTTGTGGATGCACATCAAAAGATGGGCTGGAGGATGTCGCTGAAAGTACATGTACTACACGCTCATTTTGATGAATTCAAAGATAACATGGGAGACTACTTAGAAGAGCAAGGTGAAAGATTTCACCAGGATGTCAGGTCTTTTGAGAAACGATATAAAGGACAATACAATGAAAGTATGATGGGAGACCACATATAGAATCTTTTGCGTGAAAGTAAACTGACTTATCATTGCCAGTCTCGGAAAAACATTTCTTTTTAATCAACCTAAACTATAAATTTTGAGTGCTTTAAAGTGACGATGTATGCTCTGTAACAATTTTGACCAAAGGCCTGTATCACTAGGATTTTGAATCATTGCTTGTGTAAAAAGATCTTCCATACACGTTTTCTTCTTGTTTGTGTAATTTTTCAGAAACAGAATCTAAAAACAACGTATGTCATTCTTGTTTAATCATGACAATGCAGACAGCAGCAAGTAAAATTAGACTTAGCATAATTTCATTTATTTAAAAAGATCTGGTGGGAGAAAACGCTTAATAAAAGGAAAATTAGCAACAAAGACCAATAACTTGATCTCCTGAAGTCAGAACCGAAGTTTGAACTTTTTCAATGCTCATTTTTATCGATTTAGGTGATATCAAATCAGAAAATAACAGTTTTGACCCAAGGACAAATTTTGTGTTACACGGTGTAATCAGAAATGTTACATTCACTGGGAGTGCTTGACTGTAGATGAAGAGCTGTAACCATGTAGAGGTGGATATCCTTGCATTCAATACATGGCTAGTAAACATGCTAGTACGGTTTGAAGTTCTGATTATTAGGTGAAGCTAAATCAATTACGTTTCTAATGCATCAATGTTTAGTGGAAAGGTAACAGCTGATCATAGATCGCGCAGTTAAGAAGAACAAATAGTAACGAATGCGACCAGCCACGCCCCAGAGGGCAAAAATATTACCACTGACAGCTTTTTCACGAGCCTGTCCTTTGCAAGAGAACTGAGAAAACAAGCGAGGTTTGACTTTGCTATGTACAATAAGATCGCATAGACGAAAAATACTTTTTGCAGCATGGAGTCATCACAATCGAGAGATTTACTGCAGCAAATTTCTGCTCACCACTATTGATCAAACTCCCATTCAGTTGATGTCATACAAAGCGAAAAAAACAAAATGGTGCTGATGGTATCTTTAGTACACAACAATGGTTCATTGGCCATTCCGATTTCTCAAAAAACACCTGAAGTTACTCTTTACTACAACGAAACTAAAAGTGGTGTAGATGTTTGTTGTGTTATATTATGTATGTAATTATTTTATGCTGGAAACACCGCTTTGCGCCTTGCACGCCTTGGCTTTTTAAATTATGCAAACCCGTAAGCCATGCTGACAAACGCACATGCTTCTGGCGCAATGCAACAAGTAAAGTAACAACAGGTCCAGATTACGCAATTACAATCAGATTCACACTGTATATATTAAGCAGGTGTCTGGGCGTTTTCATTCATTTCCATTACGTTCTTGTAATTCCAATGCATCGTTGTAAGTTGAAGTTAAACCTTGTGTGGAAAGTTGTCATCATATATATTTAAAAATACAAAAATGTTGTTAATGGAATGATTGGAAACTAATTCGTAAAATAGCTTACAAGTTTTGGAGATGGCATGCTGTAGTTTTTTTGCTACGTTCCGGATGTAGCGTGTTGCAATTCATTTGTCCTTTTTTCAGAAGCGTTTCCAGAATATAAAAGCAACAACTGCCAAAAAAGAAGGCATTTTCTACGTGAATTTGGGGCTAAGCTCTCCACCAGCTACAGCGTAGCTAGACAAAGGCTGTCATCATCATTGACAACGTTTACCACTAGGATCTGGTTGTAAGGAATAGGAAAAAAATGCAGTAAAGAAAAACTGCTTACTATTTCACGAACTTCAAACATCCATTATGTCTGAAGCATTGCCAGTTTACTTGTAAAAACTGCTAAACTACAGTATATGACCATATTTCTGGTATTTAACAAGGCTTAAAATTGCGATTGTCTTCATTGTGAGATTGCGATTAAATTGTTCTTTTTAATACAGTCAAATCTCGTTACTATGCTGCTCTCGCTACTATACTACTTTTGATTGCCCCAACAAAATTCAATAGAAAATAAATTTACCATGCCACCCCTTAATCTCACTACTATGCCACGTGAGATGTATGGATGTACATTACTGTAGATAAAAACAGCCTTGTGACGTGACAATGTAATGCAACATCTATCTGTATGCCACGTTTTGTTTTACAGTGTTGCAAATACATCACAGTAAAGTATTTTCGAATTCTAAATTTTGTTTCAAATTTTCCCACAATGTCAACTCAAAAGCGCAAGCAAACCGACTTTAGGTTGAAGAAGAAGAAGGAGATCATCGATGCTGCGAAGAAGGAGCCGCATCAGTCCAAACTGGCCAAGGATGTGAGCAAGAAATGGGCCATCGAAGTTAAGAGAGCCACAGTGAAGGGAATTTTCAGCAAGAAGGATGCAGTCGAGGCGGCCATCAAAGCTGGAATTCTATCAAAACGCATGAAGCTGAAGCCGGCTTAGCACTCGAAGCTCAACAACGGGGTGCTCATATGGCTGAAGCAAGCAAGATGTCAGAATCTGGCTGTCGGCGGTAGTCTGATCAAGAAGAGAGCTTTGTAACTGGCCGAGTTGATGCACATTCCAGACTTCATCGCCAGCGACGGTTGGCTGGAAAGGTTCAATAACGCCACGACATCACGTTCAAGACAATGCAGGGCGAAGCTGGAGCGGTGGATTTACAATCCCTTCTTGGGTGGCAACAATAGGTTCTCCAGCCCTTACTCAGGCAGTTCTCCGCAGACGACGTCTTCAACCTGGACGAGACTGGACTCTTCTGGCAGAGAATGGAGTTAGCCTACAGAAAGAAGAGTAGACGGGATAGACTGATGAGTTCAAACAGTTTTGAGACGCAGTAGGCAAGAGAGAAAGGATGGAAGCATGTGAGTCGAGAGGCTTTCCCATCTGGTGGATGGGAAAAGCAGATAAACACTTTTGAATGGAATCAAAGGAATGCAAGAATTAGGAAAGATTGAAGATATGAAAGAGAACATCTATGCCGCAGCGAGGGAGGTGCTTCAGCATGTGGTGAGCAAATTTGTCTGGACCTATAGCGGTGGAGGAGGAAAGATTGGCCGCAGCCACAAAAATTTAATGCAGTGGAGGTGAGCGGAAAGCGGAAAAAGGAATGAGACTCTTTGAAACACGAGGCTCGACGGAGCTCAGACAAGTAGCTTCTGATAGTGCTACGCAAGGCCTTTGGCTGAGAGACAGAAAAGTGAGATCTCAGGTAGTTGACATAAACCATTGCCGTCTCCTTGGAGGAAATCCAGTTGGAAAAGATAGGAGAGGGTGAAGAAGTAAATTTTGCAACGGAACGAAAGATTGAGTAGACTGACTTAAGAGAGAGAGATGAGCATGTCTCGTGCCATGCTCTAGCCTTGGGTTTAGGAATAACAGAAAAAGCATGCCGAGAAGCTAAAATATAAGCCTAGAGTTCTTTGTCACTTCTGTGAGCGGAAGCAAAAGCTTTTTGTCTTTCTCTAATCGCTTCTTTCACTTTGGAAGACTACGAGGCTTTGGATTGGCGTTGGACGCGGCCAAAAGGAGTGGAAGATTTGGCCGCCTGCAGTGTCAAAGAGGTAAAAAGCGAAACAGAGGAAAAAGAGAGAAAGGAATACTTGTAGAAGAGCAGTGTGAATCGAGGTAAAGAAAGAAACATCTAACGAGGTTTCCGGAAATTGCAGGAAGAGTACACTTATTGGGGCGGGATAGTGGAGAAAGAGTGGCAGAAAGGAAAATTCGGGTGATCAAAACCCAACTCCTGAAGCACTTCTCAGAAAGCGAAAAGAGCAAGAAAGGCGAGGGAGCAAAGGAAATGTCTGGGAAGGAGCAGCTTCGGAAGAATGGTGAAGGAAATTAGGAGTTTTAGAGACATTGAGGGGAAAACTTTTGGAGAAAATGACCCAATCGAATATCTTTCCTATGAGGTTCTAAAGTATCTCTTCAGTCCTTAAGAGAGTGATGGTATTTGAAGTCTCCCAGAATGAAGAGATTTCTCGAGGAAGGAAGTGCAGACGGAGAAACAGAGTCCGTTTTACTATCCGCTAAAGAAGAGCGAAGTGGAGGAGAGTCTCTGTTTAATAAAGAAAGAGGAATAAAGTTTTTCAGCGAACGTTGACCCCACATCGTCAGAGTAAGAGTATAGTGAAGAAAAGGATAGTCCCTGTCTCACAAAACTAACTACACAGTCGCTTGCGTGGAAGTCATCACGTGACAAAAAGCCAAACAGGGAGTGAGCGCAATCTGATTACATAGTAGAGTATCCACGGATCCTGAAAAAAAAAGCAAAAGAGAGTAAGCGAGTTCAACGCTTCTTGAAGGGAGAATTTCTGCATTCCATTGGAGAATTGTAAGCCAGTCAGTAGAGGAAGCAGGAGGCGTGGAAAAAGAGCCGGAAGAGGAGGAGATAGGGAAGAGAATCGAGGAGCATTTAGTGAAAGGGCAAAGTGAGAGTAGGGAGTTTGTAAGAGAGGGTTAGGGGGAAAAGCTGCACTGGCAGAAGGATGGCTGTGTGGATTGTTGTTTGCAGTGAAGACATAGGCTACGTGCCAGAAAATCCCGAAGAAGACACAATGTTGCTGGACTGGGGACCGCCAGAGGAAATCGAGATGCAGCAGAACGGACAGCTCCGAGAGTGAGAGCTAGAAAGGGAGTTGAACTCCGAAGAGAGAAAGTTGCATCTTGAATATACCAATTTACAGCAGATACAGCATTGCACTGACCTGTCCCTCCAGATGACATTGCCCACGCACACAGAGCAGAGAAGAATAGAACCAGGATTTGGATCTATGTCGCTACTCATCAGAAGAAAAAAAAATAAGAAGGCAAGAAAGAAAGAGGCAGGAGAACAAACAAGGAAAAGACAGACGACCGATTTTAGAGGAGATGAGCCTTTTCTTCTGAGGTTGGAATTGGAAGCGAGGAGGCTCACCCAATCACAGAATGGTGAGCAATTAAATCGAGAATCGGTTGACAATATTATTAAGATGCCATTATTACCATCTTTCGTGAACTGGAAGGATAATTTGGACGAATATTTTTTGAGATTTGAGAGATACGCTGATGTGCCTAAATGAAATTGAAGTACTTGGGGAACCCAGTTAAGGCCGTTGCTAAGAGGCAAGGCGGTAGAAGTGTATAATAGACTGTCTCCTGAAGAAGCAATGAATTATGAGCGTCTTAAAGTTGCTTTATTGATAAGACTAGCTGGCGTCACCCGGCAGAGGCCCTCCATCAGTAATGTCTGGGTTTAGTATTTCAGTTCAACCGGCCAAGCCTGCTTCACCCATTCGGCTGTTGTATGAGCAGTAGCGAAAAATTAATGATTTTTATGCACTTTCACAATTTTTCTACACAAAATTGTGATCATCATGTTCTTGATCATGACTGGCAATGCTCACATAGAATCTTGCCATAAATTATTATCGTTAATACTTGTGAAGGAGCAAGGATTGTTCATAATCAAAACTGATAGTAGCGGCAAAATGATGGCTGCTTTCACAATTAAAGAAAAAAAACTATTTCATGGTAAGCCTATTTTGCCAATTGGTGCTGCCGTTTTCCTATTTATATTTGTGATATTAAGTTCCTAATTTGGCTGTGCTATTGGTCTTGTTTCCGGCATAGCGACAAAAGCGGCTATTGTTCTCTCTATATTCAGTTTTGCAAATTGTTATGGTTATGGTTTTATGCTGATTTTTCCCTAAACTTGGGATTTTATTACAATGAGGTAGAGTGTAGACATAAATACCATAATAGGCAGCATATCAGCATAATTGAGGATGTCGGTTAAATATAGCATGTCGGTTCAGCCGGCCAAGCCGGCTTTACCTATCAGCTTCTTGTATGAAGAGTTACCAAACGTTCATGTGTTTTCTGCACATAAGATGTTTACGATTTTTTGTGCTCCTTTTCCTAATAGAATATCTCATTTCAAGAACCTGGCTATGCCTTAGGTCTACGAGTATGTGCCCTGTTCATTGCTGACACGAACCCAAGGGAGCCTTGCGTTTCCCGTAGTTTGGAAGTAGGAATTACATTTCTGATATTAAGCTATTCTAAAGCAAAAGGGCAAAAATGTCTTTCGTGTGGTGCTATTTCACACAGTGACGACGCTGTTTTTTTATTTCCCCTTTAAACTTTCTCACAGTCCTCGCTGGCTACGCATTATGTAGCATGTTCTTTTCTCCATGCTTGACGTGCCCTGGGGAGTTTAAAGTGTCCTTGCTTTTCCTCAAATGTTTGGTTCGACCCAGGTAGCTCAATAAAGCTATTGTAAAGCAAAATTCCAATAATATCTTCCATGTGGTGCGATTTAACACACTGACGTTGTTAATTTTGATTTTGCCTCAAACTTTCTTAAGTCCATGCTAGCTACGCATTATGATTCATATTCGTTTTTCCTTGCTTAGGTATGCTCATAGAAGTTAAATAAATCCTTGCTTTTCCCAAATTTTCAGGTTTGATTCCGGTAGCTCTATAAAGCTATTATCAAACCAAATAGAAAAAATGTTTCTCCTAACTATGGCGCGATTTTACCCTGGCAGGCTATACTATCACCCGTGCCGATTTAAAACGTATCAATTGATGCAGCTGCCCCAGCTTAACCGTACAAACGTTTGTTAGAGCTACAACAAAATGTTTTACTAAATATAAGCCATAGCTCCTGTACATGTAATGGTGATCACGTTGGTTTATAAACGACGACTGGAAGTATTCAAAACGAAAGAACGATGACACAAACTACCATTCGTAATTTTTAAGAGTAGGGGGGGGGGAAATGAAACATGGTCAAAATTGATGGCGTAGCCCAAATGGTAGTCGTTTTGACGATTAAAGATTTGAACCATTTAGTGATAGGCATGTTTGACGATTTGGTGGGCCCGCTTTCGTATTAATATTGGGGATTAAGATTTTTGCCTGCACTGTTTGCCTTAATTCGGCCTTAGCATGAAAAGGAGTCCTGCCTTTCCTTTAAGTCATACAACCTATTGCAATAGGCGCCTATTAGGTTCTTATTAAACAAAAGCATTTCCTTTTAATTCTCTGTTACAGATTGATGCTATTATTGTTTAGTTTTGATCTTTTCTTAAATTTGGGATTCTTAAAAAGCCTTGTTGGAGGGGCTACTAGTCAATCATGGCTGGCTCAAAATGGGCTGCCACCTTTCCTCTAGCCTAATTCAATTAGGTTGACAGTGTGAACCTGGATTGCGGTTCGTGCCGTACCTCCATCCCGAGGAAGAGGAAAGGTAATCACAACAACAACAACAACAACAACACCGCATAATACGATGGGCCCCCGCTTTACAACGGTATAATTATAATGTAAAAAATATTCCTGGGAAGGATAATGTAGGGGCTGATTATTTCAATTTGTGTGATTAACTAATTGTTCTGTTTATGCTATGTTTAATTATAGATATGGTAATCGAATTTATTTTGAACATGTAAAGGATGTATTGATAAAGGAGTTTAGTAGTGGATTGGACTCGCGAAATTTGTTTTTTGTAGTTTTGATATTATTATTATAAAATTCTTAGAAGGCGTATGTTATGAATAAGTAAATTCGCTTTGTTAGAATAGTTATTGTATGCATAGTCTTAGTAATTTATTGCTTTCGTTCTGCTGTAATTATTTTATTGGTGAATCTAGAACTGTCTCGAATCTAAACTTGCTTTTGCATCTCGGTCGTTTTTGCAAATCTTTTTTCCTTCCAATTAAGCTTTACATTGTAATACGCCCTCTTTATGACGTTACCATGTAGATCATGCTTACGTCAAGATTGACCTAGAACAGTGTGCCCCAAACTTTTGTCTGTTGGCACAGCAAAAAAGCTAAGCAAATTTTACGGCACACCAGCCGCATGAATCTATTCATATTAATCGCGAGTAGCATTACAGGTGACAGCGAGAAAGGGGATGACCTTTTTTTTTCTGGAGATCACGACTTTTTCGAGCAACATAACACGATCTCCTACGTTATCAACCATTACTTCATGACATCATTCACTTAATTTTAACTGAAAACTTGCATAAATATTAAGCCGCCGCACACCTGCAAATCTTCGACAGCATATAGTTTGGGAAACACTGACCTAGAATACACTTTTCATTCTCGAAAGTTTTCGATTTCCGACATGACGTAATTTAATAGTGGGTGCTTTTTTTGCCGAGAACATGTCATTCTCGATTGCGTCCCATTCACATATTTAAAGGCGACGGGATTTTTACACTAGCAGAGTGTAAAAGAGAGTATAGAGACGGATAGCGTATTATTCTGAGGTAATTTGTTGTAGAATAATAGCGTAGCGAGAATCAAGTGGTCAATCGATTGATATAGTTTTTCTGCCTTGATATTACAGTACATTAGTTTTGTGTGATCGACAAGAAATTTAAAAATCAAGAAGTGCTTGGTTTTACGTATTGTGGTTAAGTATTTAATAAAAATCAACTTTTACCTAGCTTTTAAGTTGCAGTTAAAATTGATTATCTGAGCGATACTATAAGTCGCCTCAATTTTTTGAAGTTGAGATAGAACCAGAACTCTATTTACGCAACAAACACCAAAATGGTTATTCTTCAAATTAGCCATTTTGTTTAACCTTACTTGAATTCTATGTGACCACTAAAAATGATCACCTCGATCATAAAAACGTTTGCAGCAACATTAGAACTGGTCACGCCTCTGGATACTACACAATAAAACATGAGATTAGTAGCATCACCCACAGAACGCCTATAGACAGTACTATCTAGTTAGTAGCATTCCACCCAGAACTTACAAAACGAAAAAGATACAAAATTTGATCTTTTTATTACCGCAATTAGTATCTATGTAAAATCAAAATAAATACATCACAGTACTAGCACGTCATCGCGCGTGACATCAACAAGTGAATTACATCACGCAAGAGTACCTAATGTCACGTCATAGCAGCATCTGTTGAGAACAGTGGACACGATGCGAAGTAGAAAAAAAGTAAAAATAAGTGGAAACCGAATTTGCATCACCGTTGTTACAGCAACTAACAAGCCACTCTCTTATTCGCTTCCGACTCCAAGCAATTGTGTCATCACAGCCATCAGAGAACTCACGGTAGGAAACCAGGAAAGCCGAAAGTTTCTTGAGATGTTCGCTGGTCACCGAACGGAAGGTCGGGGACCTCGAGTCCCAATTTCTTGAACTCTTCTTCAATTAAATGATCGACCTCTTCGTTGTAGGATCTGCGAAATATGATGTCAAAGTGGAAGGAGGACGCACGAGAAGTAATTAAAAACTGTTTTCAAAGCAATGTGCTAGCGAAATCTAGAAACCCTCTGACAATCTAATCCTCCATGCAACATCTACACAGCAGCTCCACAGATGTCATTCGTTAAAAAATCTTTACATTTTGGAGGGTTGAACCTTTTTCATTGACCGAAACCCCCTCATGCTTACACGTTATCTTGTTGTTCGCTGGCTTGCTCTTCAGCCACGAGAATGTCGTATTCTTCCATTGCAAACTTCTCCCAATCGCTCGGCTCATTCATCAATGAATCAGTATCCTGAAGTATGACAAACTTATATAGAACGAAAACGAAACGAAATATGGAAGGCACAAGTTGCGACACACAATTTCGAAAACTACCATCTCCAATGTTGTAAAATACCACTACCGGCTACCTACCAACTACCAACTACCCACCACCCACCAACGCCATAATCTGATTTATTGAAGGCAAGTCTACTAATCTGCTTTTACGCAAGGTTTCCTTTTTTCATCACTTCTCTCCGCACTTGATTGAGTAGCAGTACGAGAATTATGCTTCTTTTCACACTGTGTTTCCATTTCAAAAAAACGAGATGCAATCAGTATTAAAATGCAATCCTCCAACTACCTTCTGAGGAGCGAATGGATCTTTTTGTTCATGATCAAGATATTTCTCGACGTTGAAAAATGTGTCGAAGAACACGCCCGCCATTTTGCACGCCTTCAAATCCCTCAGCGTGACGTAATCATTGTTCGCAGGCTTCACCATGTCCAACATCTGCAATTTATGATGACGTCGAAATCAACATTCAACACACGGCCGCCTTCCAACATCTCACGGACGAATAACATTTAAAATATCGTGGTATTGTTGCGGACTTCTGAGCAAAAGGTCTGTAGCTCAAAACTCTATGGAAACACCGCTGGTATTCGTCAGGAAGGACATCCGGAATTTAGTTGCTCCAGTACAAAGTCTGGTTCGAAAGCGAGTGTGTAGTGGTGGACATACATTGAATCAACACGTCTGAGCCTGCAAAACGGGGAAAAATGACCTAAAACCGACTTTTTTTTTCCCAGTGATGGTCGGTAATATCGCTGGATAGGTAGGAATGCCATTCTATAGTGATAAAGATTGCATTGCCATACGTTCATTTTTGTTTTTCAGTCGCCTGACGATGTTATTCACCTGACACACGCAATCTTCAAAGGGCAGAGGCTCAATGTCGAGTTGCTCCAACTTATTGATCTGCTCCTCATAGAAATATTCCATCTCGTACATCGAGATCCGACCATCCCCGTCCAGATCCATGCAACGGAACCAGTATTCAATGCTATGAAAAAACGCTCAAACGATAATGCACTAATTTGAATCATCAGACCATAAGTTCATTCTTTAATTGTTTCTGTATTGTTGTGACTTCGAAAAGCAACGTCTACGCCCGGTTGCAGTACTTGCGGTGAAAATAGAAAAGCGCCAGTAATATTTGCTACTTCGAAGCGGGTCTAAACAGTGGCGGATTTACGAGGGAGGGATGTGGGCGGATATATCCTTCCCAGCACCTTTTAAGTACTGCTTTCAAATATTTGCTTTATTTTTCGTCACAGAATTTTATTTTGAAACTTGGAGTTCATCTCCAAACAAAAAAATACATACATAAATAAATAAAGGTCTTCATCTTTCATTTGAAAAGAAAATGGTGTCTACGCATAACTGTTAAAATTTTTCGGTTCAAAAAAGAAAAAATATCTTTATTTTGTAACGAAATACAGGGAGTCCGCAAATTATCGCTACAATTTCAAAAATTTAACAAAATTAATTTTTTGAGGTATTTTCATTCGGTTTGTTTTATACTAACGGAAAATAATTCAATACTTTTTGTATGTATTGGTACAACTTTACTTGTGCACCGTCAGTCGTACAAAGGTTAATCAGTCAATGTCTAATTTTTAGCCATGTTCTTGCAAACATATCAACAATAACCGCAGTAGTTGCTTCAGTTATTCGATGCTGTAAATCAGTGGTTCCCAAACTGTGGTACGCGAGCAGCTTTACTTAAGTTGATGAGCTACAATAAATATTTAAAATTAAAAATTTTTTAAAATTATAATGTCATAATTGTTTTTTTTGGGCTTTACACGCCAATAGAAAAGCCAATTGTCTAATAAATAAAATGAATATAAAGTAGGTTTGAGCAATAAGGTCAACTGCTGGTTGCAGGAGAATTGTAGCATATTTATTCATCTCACATTTGTTTAAAACTAGTTTTTATATTGTTCAAAATATGCGCAGTGATATAAAATATTTAGCTGAATATATATAATAGCTAAATTATAATTTGTTTAAAACTAATTAATATTTAGCTGAACATATAAAATATTTTTCTAAATGCCGAAGCGAAAGTGCTGTCCAATGCACATAAAGAATCTGTTCATAGCCAATGAGCATGGGGGAGAGTCTCTGCCACAAGATATAATTTGTATGAAGACACTTTCTAATTCAGCTATGAAACCCTGCCTCCTCAATCTTCACCTTGTAACAAATCAGGTTAAAGAGAAAGAACAAGACGAGAGTTACTTCCAGCGACTTGGCGAGAATGCAAAAAGACAACGCCTAGACAAGAATGGCGTGATTTACCAGAAAAAGAAGGGTGTTGTCAAAGCATCGTATAAAGTTGCTCTCGTAGTTGCTAAAAGCATGAAAGCACTTGTCGTGGGCGAGTCTCTGGTAACGCCAGCAGCAAAGATTTTAGTTAAGAACGTAATTGGAGTGGAGGCCACTGCGAAGCTAGAAACTGTATCTCTCTCCAACAACACGGTTAAAAATCGAATAGAGGAGATGCCCATCAATATTGCCGATCAAGTAAGTATGGGTTTTCTATGCAACTGGACGAGTCGACGGACATAACAATGCTCAATTACTGGTCTATACTCGCTATAGTACTCAAAACTATGATGCAGAACCTGAGTTGCTGATGAGCAAGGAACTTTCCAGCACAACAAAAGGAAAGGATGCTTTTGAGGTTTTGTACAACTTTTTCAAACAAAATGAAATAGACTGGAAAAAGTTGATTGGCTGTACAACCGACGGGGTTCCCTCCATGCTGGGACGTAAATCTGAGTTTACAACTTACGTGGGAACAGTTTCATCAAACGCCACCATTATTCATTGTTTCATACATAGATTTGCCTTTTGTGCGAAGATGCTTCTTCAGAAAACGCTATTACGTTTGAAGCGAGTTATCAAACTGGTAAATTTTGTAAAAACATCTACCGTAAATACCCGGTTGTTTTAGCGACTGCAAAGATTTTGGCTTCAGACATGTGTCCTCTCTAATGCACGGAAGTGCGCTGGCTTTCCAGAGGTAATGCGACTAGGCGTCTTTCTGAACTGCGGGACGAACTATTTCAATTTGTCAGGAAAAAGAAAGGAGTTTCTTGCAAGATTGGCTTATTTGTCCGACATTTTTGAAGTTCTAAACAACTTCAATATGTCATTCCAAAGATCTTCCAATATCTGAGTATATTTCAAAGCTAGAAACGTTCCTCCGTAAACTGACCCTCTGGATGGAGAACGTGAAGAATAAAAAGCACGCAATGTTCAAACTCCTCACCTCGGTTGAGGACAAACCTAGTGATGAATTTTCTGAAGAAATTGTCTGCCATCTTTCGCAACTAAAAAAGTAGTTGATGCATAACTTTCCTAGCGTTACATCATGCACTTATTCCATCAACTATTCTTCGTTGATCCAGCTGGTCTGCGTGTGGGGACTGGAGAACAAGAAGAGCTAATAGACATTTACACTGATGAGGCAGCAAAGATTAAGCATAAGGAATGCGGTTGTTCTACAAATTTCTGGTTGAGCATGGAATCATCGTACCCAAACCTTGCCACTCACGCTGTTCCACAATTATTGATTTATCAGACAACGTGGGTGTGCAAGCAGGGGTTCTCGGCTTTTAATGAGCATAAAATTGAAAATGTGAAACCGCCTTGCTGCGCCTGGGCATGATTTTAGATGCGCTGTAAGCAAAGTTATTCCTCAAATTGACCAATTAGTCAAAAAAAACAACTACATCCTTCTTATTAAAACTATTGTTGGGTTGCCAGTCATTTTTTAGTTTTTGTTTCAACTCTGGGCTGACGCTAGTTTAATAAAACATTGTTACTGTATATTTCTGAACTATTCAATTATCCAAATGTTGGTGGTACGCAAACATAGTACAAAACCTTTTAATGGTACGCGAGTTGAAAAAGTTTGGGAAACACTGCTGTAAATCAACAATGTCTCGGACTTTGGTGCGGTAAACCATACTTTTGTATAACCCCACAAGGAAAAATTTAACGGTGAAATGTCATGGCAACGACGAGGCCTAAGGATGGGACTATCACGTCGAATCAAAAAAAAAAGTTAATTCTACGTCTTTTTTCCCACGTTTCGCAGGCTCAGACGGGCTGATTTAAAGTATATCTACCACTACACACTCGCTTTCGAATCAGACTTTTGCTGGTGCGTCGTAGCGCTTTGAATACTGGATGCCCTTCCTGGAGAATACCAATGGCGGTCCTATTAAATACGAAATCCAGACCTTTCGATTTGATGCCCGTAACAATTACCACCACACCACGATGGCTGCCTCTACGTCACGTCTGATCCACTGATCTAGAAAAGTTTCGATCAGAAGCTTCCGCACTTCAAATCTCAACGAGAATGTGAATCGTCCAGTCTCCTTTACTTTTTATGCCATGATCGAATGGTAGACCTCGCAGACGGCTCTTTTCCACATTAGCGTTTAAAGTTTCGCTAAACTTGGATGTCTGACTTCGCCTCTACAAACCAGAAAACAAACGGGATTTTTTCCCGCGGAACGCTCATTTTCGTAAATTCCACTTCCATTTTTGCTGCTGAATTCCAAGATTCTGCCTAATTATCTAATTCTAATCTAATATATAAAACGCAATTCTGTCTGTTTGTCTTAAATCCTCCGAAACTGCCAAGCGTACAAACGTCAAACCTGGTACGATTGATCACCTCCTCGGGATGAGTGTTATAAAGTTCGTGACGTCGTGATGACGTCATAATTTTTTTAAATCGCATTTTTGGACAAAGGAAAGCGATTCTTGGCTAAAACGAAAGCAAGTACACGATTTACAAACTTTAACAAATCTTACTTCTTTAGAATCTCACATGACGTTGTAATTAACAATTAACTCTAAAATTTGTTCTCTTAATTTACTGAAAAAATACTGATCGTAGAAACGTGATTAAAAGCTTTTCTGGGAGATCTTAGCAAGGGGCTTTCGATGAAAGAAATTACACAACAATTTAGGCTCAGTTGGCAATGCAACAACAGATTCTTTATTTAAGCATTTCAAATCTTCTAAGTATGTCTTGCTTTTTTTCGGCACGCTTCAACTCGCTGTATCATGTCATAATGCTGCCTGATACAATTCATAATCATTCCCTACCAGAGATCATTACTTGATGATTTTTACAAAAATTGCGTATCCTTTATAAAATCAGTTTAGTTAAAACCGATTTGTGACCTCATTTCTTAACCGATTTTCAAATTTTATTAAATAAATTAATGGGTATTTAAAGCCAAATTCGATAATGCATAACATGCACGTTTACTATTGGTTTTATACTAAAAAAGATGAACGCTAAGACCTGTAGTGTAACTTTTTATTTTCCCGAAAATTGGTAAGCTGAATAAAGATAAGTTTGTTTAATGTATAAAAGCTATGACAAAGTGATAACAATTAGTGTCTTTTGAAAGCTGAAGAAAGTTGCTTTTCAGCAATATGTTAATCTAATTACTTAGAGCTAAGGATCAGTGTATAATGGCTGATCAAAAAATTGGTTGCCATACATCATCTCACATTTTCAGTTGAACAACTTCCCTACTAAACCTAAGAAACTTGCATTTAAAAACAAAGTCAGTTTATTGGTACATTTTCACTATTTTTTTCTCAAAAGCATGGCTCTTTGACATTATTTGTCAAAATTTTCTAAAAGATACATCTAAAAATCAAGTCTCAAAACAATTCAAACAGTAGCCTACTTTAAGCAAATAAATTGGTGATCCACCTACAAAACACTGAGGTAAAGATGGCCCCGTTTTTATCTTTTGCAACAAATTATCAGTATTGAGCTACATATCATCTAAATGTTTATGTAATTTTCTTTGCAATTAGCTAAGACTGGGGCACTCGTCTGATTTGATATTCTTACCTCAACATTGTAATAACTTACAAAGCGCTGCTACTGTAATAACTTGACTGTGAGTGCATTACTTTGGGTGAGGCTGCTCTTTCTCTGGCTGCATTTGTGCCAGGACCACGCAATCTGTGTGCAGCCAGACGGTTTAGATCGTACAAATAGACATTCAGTTTCGAAAAAGTCGTAAATAGCAGTCTCAATATTCAATAAACTATTACTGAAAATACATATATCAATTGCTTTGACACCTTTCCTACCCATAACTTTGAAATTTTACTTCCACGCACTTCATAAAATGAACAAATAAAACTTTTTATAATTGTTGGCTGTTTCAATTTCGAGCAAATTCAGTTCCTACGTACAAAACAAGACAAGCATGATGTAGCCAGGAACTCCAGAAACCCTTGAAAAGAAACGGCTGCTATGCGCAACTCCCTGTAATGTTTTTAAGACTCAATCGATTTCTTTTAAAAAAACAGTCGTTTTGATTTTGTAACGACAATTGAATATGTTATCAACACATTAACTTTTGATTACTATTCTTACAAATATCAATTCGGCTAAGCCGGCTGAACCGATATTTCGAACTCGGCGTTACTGATGGGAGCGCTGCTATTGTAATAACTTAACCGCAAGTTGTCGGTCACCAACTGCACTGAAGAGACCTGATAGGTCGAAACAGTGTCACTGTCTGCAGTTTTGCTATGTTAACCGCAAGTGTTTGATTTCGGATTAGTTTGCTCTTTGCCTGGCTGCCTTTATGCCGGGCCCAAGCAACATTCGCCCTGCCAGAGGCGTCAGCTCATACAAATACCCTTAGAGTTACGAAAAAGCCGTAAGTAGTGGGCTTGATATTTAACAGCTTAATCCCGAAAATACATATGAATTATTTCGGGAACCTTGCACAACTTTGATACACTTTCAATTCAAGTAGGCTGCTTGCCGAATTTAACGGATAAAAGTTTGTTAAGTTTAAGGACGCTTATGGTGAAAACAGGACAAATAAGACGTTGCTAGGGGCTCCAGAAACTTGGAGACAAGCAGTTGCTATGCGTAACCACCTGCAAATGTTTTTTTTAACCATTGCGTTTTAAAAAAGATAATTTTGTTTCGGAACAAGATTTCGCCATGTGAAAAAAATTGTTTTTTTATTAATGTTTTGACAACTATCCATTGGGTGAAGCCGGCTAAACCGATATTGTTAACCTTGACATTATTGATGGGAGGCCATGCCGGGCGACGCCGGCTTGTTAATTACAATTTCAAACCGGATTGTTTCAAAAAGTACCGGTCAAGATAGAAATACACTCAAGTATTTTCCTTTACTATACAAATACCAAAAGGAAATATCTCAAAAAAAATTTGTGCAATTTTTGAAAGTGTAGCAATAATTTATAAACATCCCGTAAATCTCTCGAAAATCAAAATCCCAATTTGGTACTGAATCACGTGGCAACTTGATTGAGTGATTTGTTGTTAAAACCTTGTCAGCGTGTTTTTACAGCTTGATAACGTTGTGAACATGCTGAAGGATACATACCTGGTGTCCGTCTTTTTGTCTTCTTCAGAAATCAGAAACCAAACAAAATCAACATACGACATCTTCTGATTACGGTGGTCAGACGCGTCCCATCGCGTGACGGCGCCACAAAGCACGCGATCAATCAAGCGTGATGATAAAGCTAAAACAAAAACTGGAATAGAAAAAAGCAGACAGTGTCAACGCACAATTAGCAGTAATGCGTTGAGTGCCAGAGCAACATTGAGAGTTTACCAAGTAAAACAATTAATCAAGAGGCCAGCGATGCACTTTGAGCAAACTGTAGACAGTGACATTGTAGTAATACGGCTTCGCAGAGTACTAACAGACCATCCACTACAGTGGACCTAGTATAGGTCCCACAAGTGTGACGATCTAAGCTATGCTTTATTGAAAGCCTCTTGCTACTAGTCGGTCGCCAACTGCACTGAAGAGACCAAAGAGTGGCACTGTCTGTAGTTAGCACTTGTTTTATACACAAGCTGACGATATTATCGTATTTTGCGAGAAAACGCTTACTAATCTTGTGCTTGTTGACAAAATAAACCCTAGCACACATGCGAATGCCAGCGGACTGCACAAGTTTCAACAGACCTAAACGTGGACCAAGTGATGAACAATTTCCTCGTTCGGGTTTGATATTCAGGCTACAATTCATACTTTCAACCTTATAGGGAATTGAACCACTAAAGCTTACTTCTGAATTCCTCGTTCACAAGATCTAAGTTTAAAACTCTGTCGGCATGATCATAATCGATGGATACACCATTACCCACACAAACAATAGTGTATCGAACTACGCACTCCATATCACTCAATAAACATAACCTACCTCCGCCCGCGTGTCGAGTCAAATCGCTTTTATCAATTACCAAGTCGTGATCGGTGTCCAGCTCCCAGAACTTGCAGTAAATGACGTAAAAATGCTCGTAAGAGAAATAATCGCTGACAGCATTGATGTCATCCTCGGTGTCAAGATGGGATAGAACCTGCACCCATTTGTTATAGTAAATGGGTTATCTTACAGCAACAAGAACATTTTCTCAACTATTAATATTCCTCTAGCTCAGGGGTTCCCGATCGGGGGTGCTCGCACCTCTTAGGGGTGCGAGGCAGCATCTTAGGGGGTGCGAGATGGTCATTCAGATTTCTGTGTTGCATTCTTGTACTCTCATGCTCAGTTTATTTTGTGCTAATTATCCTGCACCAACAGTGTCTAATTACAGCATGCCTAAAGTGCGGCCTTCAATTCAGATCGCAACGATGCTGATCTCCAAAAAAAAAAAGGTCAACACATCTAATTTCATCCGAGACTTCAAAATTGGCCCACATCTTGGTCCGGGACATGTTAAAATATTTTAGAGGTGCGAAAACATATTAAGATATTTTAAGGGTGCGGGCCATTAAAAAGGTTGGGAACCACTGCTCTAGCTCAAACCAGTTTCGAATTTGACGACACAATCTAAGTACCATCTATCACAAACACCGAGGTCAAGGCAAAAAAATAGGCGTAACACATCATTTTTCAGAGGATAACGCCATCAATGCACGGGCATCGAACACGCGTCCTGTCAATAGCAATCAACACCTCATCTTGCTGGGCTATTGAAATCAATCACAACGCGCACAACAACCAGCAAGCAAGAGGTTGTGGGGTCGAATTCCACCAACATCACCACAAATCAACGTTTCTTAAGAACATCGGTCTTGAACACAGTAGGCTACGGGTTAAAACTATGACCAGGTCATGTCGAAGATTTTGATGACGGGTGTAACATTACAAGCTCTTTCAAGCAAAAGTTAACTGTTGATAAATTAGCAAATGTAAACGCGCTATTCTATCACCGCGCGTTTGCCAACGTTTTCGATCCCATGGATCCTTTGAAGATTAAGCTGACGCTTGGGTCCCCCCAATTCAATAACTAACCATAATCTTTGACAATACCGGAAAAAAGATCCCCATCAGCACATGTTTTCGATATTTACACGCACGCATCTATACGTCCTCACTCGCCACAACTGCAAAGCCGATATGGAGTGAAACTTACGGAAACGTTTTGTAGATTTCCAAAAGTCTTTTGTGAAGCCCAGGTTAGGAACCACTGATATAACCAGACAATCGAGCGGAAATCATCGTTACAGGAGGGTAATTTAATGAAGCGCATTTTGATGAATAGAATCTTTTCGATTCTTTCTACGTTTAATTATTTCAAATCTCTCAGGAAAAAGATGAAAAACCAAAAAGAAAAGAAGAAAGCAGTTAACCTTGAAAGGTACAGCATTGTACACTCTTACCTGTAAGAAATTGCTTCTTCGCAGCTCTCTGGGACTGATCTGTCCGGACCACGACCGATTCACTGTGTAGAAGATTCGAGCGATCACCTGTAACGTAATCGCTGTAAAGTCATTTATCGCGTCATTATAATGTCACGATTTTTCGTTATTACCGTGTTCATGTAACGAGTGTGGAATTCGGGAGCTTCACGGAGAAACATTAACCCAGGATGAGACTCGACCACGTCCTGAAACAAAAGATGTATGTATGTATATATGAAAACCGGCGCGATGGTGTAGTGGTTAGGTGTTAGAGCGTCCGCATCGCTGTCGGTAGACCTGGGGTTTATTCCCTATGTCGAATCATAACCAAAAGACTTTAAAAAATGGTATTCACAGCTTCCCTGCTTGGCGCTCAGCATAAAAAAGGAATAGTGTGGAGAACAAGCCGGCAAGCTTGCTTGTTGTGTCCTAGGGCAAGGCACTTAACCGGACGCCTCCACCTTTATGTGGCAGACAGGTGTCCCACCCGTACTTCACCGGATTACAATTGTGAAGTTGTTAACCCAGCAGGTGTGTGTGTGTGTGTGTGTTTACCCCTCCTCTTCCTTGGGATGGAGGTACGGCATGAACGGTAATTCAGATTCATGCCGTCAACCTAATTGATATTAGGCTAGGGGGAAGATGGCAGCCCATTTCGAACCAGTCTTGAGTGACTGGTAGCCCCACCACCAACAAGGCGGACTGCCACTGGTAGGTACCCAAGAGTCGTCTGACATGCTGGGTTAGCAACTTCACAATTGTAATCCGGTGAAGTACGGGTGGGGCCACCTGTCTGCCACATAAAGGTGGAGGCGTCCCGTTAAGTGCCTTGCCCAAGGACACAACAAGCAAGCTTGCCGGCTTGTTCTCCACACTATTCCGTTTTTATGCTGAGCGCCAAGCATGGAAGCTGTGAATACCATTTTTTAAAGTCTTTTGGTATGACTCGACTTAGGGAATGAACCCCAGGTCTACCGACTACAATGTGGACGCTCTAACCACTGCACCATCGCGCCGGTAACCCAGCAGGTCGTAAAAGACGACTCTTGGGTACCCACCAGTGGCAGTCCGCCTTGTTGGTGGTGGGGCTACCAGTCACTTATGGCTGGTTCGAAATGGGCTGCCATCTTATCCCTAGCCTAATTTCAATTAGTTGACGGCATAAGCATTGCCGTTCATGCCGTACCTCCATCCCGAGGAAGAGGAAGGGTAACCACAAACAAACAAACAAACATGTATATATGTATGTGTATATATATGGCAGTGATGGACTGGACAATTATTCTTTCTCGATGGTAAGTGTACAAATGATTCCAGTATTGTCCGTTTCTCGTGACATACTGAACAAAGAACTTCATTGCTCAACGCTAAGGCTACCTTTCTTTTTGGGAGATGGAAGCTCGGCATGAACCGGATCTATTCCGCTCCACACCGTAAACCTAATCATTGCTACGGAAAACGGCGGTCTATTCGGAACCAGTCATTATTACAGACTGCAACAAAAGCAGCCCCACCACCAAGGCGCATGGCCATCGGTGAAGGCCCAACGTCACCTCTTACGAAAAGCTGGATGGGCAGTGCAGAGATACCACGCAAGATCGCCAACACCAGCAGGCATAACAGGAATCGCATGACTTCCAAAGTTCACAGTGTCATGACATACACCACCCCACCATGATTTACATCAATTTCTTTGCTTCTCAACACAGCTCATTTAAGTGAATATGTATGAGATGCATGAACGGCATGAGAGCTTGAATTTTTACATCTTTGATGCTACCCGTAAATTGTCTCCTCCTTTCATCAAATATACCACTAGATAATAAGAACAGAACGATATGATTAACGTGTTGCTCATCGACGCAACACCATATAATCAAAACACCACGGAGTCGGCTCTATCCTCCACATACGACTTACCTTCATCAGGACGAGAAAATCTTGGAATTCAAGGAAATTTTTTCCCGGGTTTGCAAGCATTTTAACAAAACGTGACGCGTCGTCATGACAACTAGAAGCCACTCTGGAATATTGAGAAAAGTTATAAATTTGAGCTGAAATCAATAAATCACACCAAAAACTTCGAAAACGCAGCCTCTTGAAGCGGGCGTCAATAGGTTTCCACGGAGCAGAGAGCGGTTTGTTAATCAACTCATACGCGATTATGACAGATCTATTGTCAGTTACGGTGCAGGCTCAAGCGGGAAAACTGAGAAATGCCGAAATGACTCTTTATTCGTCATAATAACGTCATTAATATTTGGTAGAACTAAAAGTGAAAATTTGGGGGAGGACAGCGCTACTTTTCCCTCCTGGCAACATTCATGAAAGATAATGGCAAAATAAAATTATACTTGGCAGTTTGTTAACAGCCTCCATATAAACATGCGACATCACCATTAACTAATTGCAACTGAAACATAAAATGTTTATATTTTAAGCATTTAAGAATGTTTTGTTTATTTGTTGACTTAAAATGTTTACATTTTAAAGTATCTAAGAATGTTTTGATTATTTATGACTTTACATTTTAAGACAACAAACAAACAAAACATTCTTAAATGCTTTTGAGTGGGACGATAGTTTTTGCGTATGCACTACTCCATGTCTTATCAAACCAAAGTAACACTTGATCTCTACCTTTTCCACATTGCCACCGCTTCTTGTTTGGTCACGAAACTGCCGCCAGATCTGGAAGCTGCTTTGAAGATGACGGATTTCCAGTAAGCTGGACATCCACAAGCCTGAAATGAAGAGCTAGTAAGCTGTTCGATATATAATTGTTAAAAAATCAACTATCAAGCACCTGATTTGCAGCAATAATACCAGTAACAAACGTAATGGCATTGCAGCAACATCACTGGTGTTATGTCTATTGCACAGGCATAACCGGTATGCATCAGTAGACATTCAACTAAGTATAAACAAAGTAGAATTTCGAACCTTAATTGCGAGTTTTTATCGGGTAATGGAATTCAAAAATAACCTGATAAGTAGATAAACAGCACACAGTAATTCATTTTTACACCGATCACATTCGCTTCGTGTTAGTGATGTACAAAAAGCAATCAAATTCTTCTTTGCTGCATTGCAATTCAGCCATTTTAAAAATGTAAAAAGTCTTTTGAATACATCTTTCAAGCTAATGCATTGGTGTGTTTTTTTAGTTAGCTAATTAGAATTTAAGAATAGGATTCAAAATTCTAGATTCGGAAAACTTAAATAGAAAAATTTAGAATATTAATGATCCTACTTTGTTCCTCCCTACCTACAACTGGATTGTCAACATCACATTATCAACAGAGAGCTCCATAAATTTTCTTCAAAACTTACAGCGCGCACTTGATTACCTTGGCAACAGGGCCTAGTTCGGAGAGGGAGAGTTCATTCTTTCCAATGGAATCAAACACAGAAGCGATTTCCTTCAACTCTCGTTTTAAATCAGCTGAATAAAAAAAAAAAATCAGAAATTCACAGCAAACATGATGGGACCCAAGCCTTAGTTTTTGAGAGAGTTTTGAACGAATCCAAACAAAAAGCTTCTACATGGTATTTAATCTAAAAAAAGTGCTCTACTAGAAAAGAAGTACTAAAGATCTCTTCTTTGAAAGTTCACCTTACCAGAAAGCATTGAATCATGACATTCTACTGGTTACACAAAGCAAAGCTTGATTGAATATGCCTCAAAATGAACATTTTCCTGAAAATAATTGAAAACAATTTCTTTTACCCGCTGGACCTGGCTCCCCAGATGGGAAATAGAACTTCGGTATTAACTTGCTGTTGTTGAAAGTTGTCGTTTTCACAGCTGTTGGAGAAGTAGGTGCGGTACTTTGCTGCAAAAGGATGAAACAAAGGTTAGATCCGTGTGAACTAAATATCAGTAGCTATAGTAAAACACAAATTTAAAATACAACGTTTGGAAAAATATGAAAAGGAGTACTGTAGTACCTTTAGCAATTATACACTTAGGACAAACTCTAAAGTAATGAAAAAAAATTATTTTGACAAAAGCTTTCAGTGACGCTCCTATCAGTAGCAATATCGTCTCAAGGCGGAGAGGCTAGAGTGAATAGATTCTTATGTCCTTGATCTATGAGTGTTTGGTCTTGCTCTTCCTCATTTCAAGTTATATTGCCTCTGCTGGGATTTTTTACAAAAAATTTTCGACAAAACACCAATTTAAATTCAAATTTAACGGTGAAACAATCGTGGAGCCGTTGTATTGTTGCGTCATCATGACATTTAGGCAACTGCGCCAGCAACATCGAGAAAGTTCAAACAAAGTCGCTTTATTACGTCACGAACCACGTGAAAAAATTGGCCAATGAGAATTGAATCGATCATGGCCAACCTCAGCTCATACAAAAAGGCTATAGCTCAAATCAGGTCAAGAATCTGACGTGCATGAATCGCTGCAAAGCGCAATCAAATGCAAATCCACGACACGTTACAAAATCCGCGCAGAAACACACGTAATCCCATCCTGACGCAATCAATTATGGCGTCACAGCGACATGGTTGGCAATCGCCTATACAAATTACATGCCCACTGTCCAATATAAAGCCGAAAACAAAAGCTCATAATATGCTGCGCTATACACCAACAACAATGCTATGCTACGTTATAACGATCATTCTAAACAACAATCAATCACAACATAATCAACTCAACAATCGCACTATATCACTATAAAAACTCCATGCATGAGTTAAGAGATATTGCTATCCTCCGGTCACTGAAAAAGCTTTGGATGTATAGAACTTGGAATTTTGGGATATATTGTGTTGAGAAAACAAGGGATGTTGGAACAACAATGGGAGTTAACACCCGGCCTGCTGCCACACTGCAGTTCAACCAAAACATTGCAATCAAGCAGAAAAATTTCGGAAATAGTGGGAGAAACTACCTTTTAAGGACAAGACTACTGCACGAGGCACAAAAGAGGCTGGTACCGATGCTCCACG
This sequence comes from Trididemnum clinides, assembly GCA_963675345.1. Taxonomy (NCBI): domain Eukaryota; kingdom Metazoa; phylum Chordata; class Ascidiacea; order Aplousobranchia; family Didemnidae; genus Trididemnum; species Trididemnum clinides. The sequence continues at coordinate 5,593,547 of OY776297.1, forward strand.
TTTTGTCTCAAACTGGAAGAATCCCAAACTCAAATCGAACAAGCATAAATCATTAGCTTAACTACGTCACGAAACAACTGCCCACTGCTTCCTTGTTTACAAGCAAATCTATCTTCCGGGTGATACTAACCACGCATACAACGTCACAATAACTTGTCTTATATCAAAACTAATATAAAATCGAACATGTTTTAGCAAGGATGTTATTATAGATCATGTCAGAGACAGAAAAAGATTCAATTATTAAATCCGGTTCTATCTCCGTTAGCAAAGGTGGCCGGATTCACCACATGCTTTTCGAAAACTCATAAACAGCATTGCGAGACTTCATTCTTCTATGGCATCTTCCGTCGCTCACCTCTTTTCCTACCAACCACTATGAAATCTAACGCTTTTCTTAACACATCATCAATATCCCTCCTTAACCACATGTCCACACCATATTATGCCATCCACACTGTTTTGTTTCAAAGCCGTTTTGGTGCTACTATAGCGTGAGGTCTACCGACATAAGTCACCTACCGAGATGCAGGGTGAGGTCTACCGCTTGACTCGCACCTACCGAGGTGCAAACCGCGTGAAGTTTGGGTTAGGGTTAGAACCACTGCCCTAACCCTAACCAATGGTTTATTTGTGTCATTCTTAGAAGATGTACGAAGTGTGTATTGTTAGAATAAATTTACCTTTGTGTGTGGGATGTATGTGTGGTGTTTGAAATCATTATAGCTATAGTAGTAAGTGTGTATTTATAATGTAGCTTTAGAGGGGTGAGGGATAAATAATTCAGTGGTAGACCTCACGCTATAGTAGCACCGCCGTTTTTTACTTATCCTAACACTAAAAAGCGTCTTTTCTACAAGCTTTGCATAGGAACACAGGGTTCCGGCTCTTAGATAATGACAGCCTAAAACAGATATTAATAACTTCAAATCTGTCTTCCAATATGAAAAGCAATATTATCCGCATCAACCAAGACCATTACTTCTCTGGCTACAATACTGATGCTGTTCAGCCAGCATGTTGGAAAAACTAAAAAGTAATTTTTGGGGGCATACTAATAAATCTTCTTGGGGATATGGGAATGAGCAACGAAATTAACAATTTGCATTAATAACTAGTTTGAAATGGATGACCACTTTGCTTAACCTGGTATTAATCAGGAGTGATGTGAGACATAGATGTTCAGTTCTTTGCCGTTTCTTCATCCCAAGGAAAAAAAAAGGTAAACAGTAATGAAAAGACAGAACACCACAGCATGCCAGCTAAAATTTCACTCAAATTTACTGCAGTTGATTTGCAACCGCCGTTGAAAGCATTGTCACTTGCTTTGATGCTGCAATTAAACCGCATTGCAAAGACAAAAAGTTCGCGACAGAAACACTTTCCAGGAAAAGCTCTTAACCTACCGCGCGCGATGACGCTGTATCTGTGATAAAATAAGCGGAAGCGTGGTAAACAAACTATGTGTGAATAAACGCGAGTGAATTATCAAATCAATTATGAAATCATAGTAACAACGTTTGATAGCCAAACAAAAGTAGGATAACCCTCGAAGCTTGGCTAACATCCTCTCACAGTTAATAAATGCGCAAAACCCGCAAACGATCCGTCAAAAACCGATCACAATCAATATTATGCTGCCTAACAACCGGACACACACCAACACATGTACAGCTCAAAATTTAAAGCAACTTACCGGAAGGGGCTCTTCAATTTCAACGGTCAGCCGACCGAGGATCGGGCCTGCACTTCCCTCACTGCTCTTCTTATTCACAACCTGTCCCTTCAACTTGCCGCTCTCAGTTGAGCTGCTGCTAACCTGACAAAAGTCACTGATTGCGTCAATAGGTTGATTGGTGGTAAGCGAGTAAAAGTTGTTATACGAGCCTCCAAATCTCGAGTCGCTACATTGCGGGATAACCTCAACGTCCATCGCGTCAAAACACTGCTGAGTATTTGCCTCGCGATTGGGAATGCTATCCCCACTCTTACCACGCGTTGACGCTACTTCCGCAATCCTTGCGTCTGGTGCGTCACGCGTCACTGCTTCACTATGCGTAACAGGTGAGTTTCGAGTCTTCAACTCAATTCTTTTCTCAGTATGTGCATGGTCAGATAGTAAGGAAGAATCGATTGCGGAATGATTAACGTTGGCTGTTTTAAGAACTTTGATCGGAACTTGTTGTGGCTCATGGCTTCCAACGGAATCTGGTGTAGTGCGTTGGTGGTCATTTCCATTAGTCACGTGATGGCTTGTAGCAGCTTGGCGCGACTCAACGCGACTGAGTTGAGTCAAAAGTCGAGATATTCGTAAACGAGCTCCATCTTTGTCTCTAGCTCGAACAAATGCTGTTGTTTTCACATTGTCTTGCTGCAATGCTTTTTTTTCCCCTTTTGTCTGTTCCAAGGTTTCTATTTCCACATTCCTTTGGTCCAATGCGCTTGTTTTTCCTTCTCGTTGTAATGGAACGGTTTCCATTCTCTGTTGAACCCTCGATTCCATCTTCATTTTTCCTTCTGCGTCTTTCATGGCAGTGACATTCTTTTCCTCCTCTTTACTAATGACGAGGGTCGGAAATGACCGCACTCGCACTTCCCGCACCACGTGAACCGGGAGTTTCTTGGGAGCAATTTTGATCCGTGGGATTTGTCGCCGATTCCGCTCCTTTAGCGCTTCACTACGAAGTAACAACAAAGAAGGAGGAACAAAATCTGGGTGAGCTGTGCTGCGCTTTCCATCAGAGGCGTGAATCACGGGAATGGGAATCGGCTTATCTGGACACTCAGATCCATCTCCATCGCTCCTATGTGACGAAGAAGCAAAATTATCATTGGCAAACCTGTTTAAATTGTCATGATTTGGCAGACAGCAAGTGACACCGGACTCAAACTTTGTTGCTTCAACTTTTGCAGCTGGATGACTGAATGGAGGCTTCGAAACAGCAGTGTTATGTCCTTCTTCACTTATATTGTGTGGTAAGTCATCGTAGGGAGAGTGGGGCTCAATCCGATGAAAGGAGACAGGATTAGAGAAGTGCCTGGAGTCGTTTGTCACGTAATTGTTATTGAAGCGGCTTTTCCAATGCGGAATCGAGCAGGGCAATACGTCATCAACGTCCTGAAGCATACGACGGCGAAGAGCCCGGATGAGAAAGCGACGACTATTTGTTCTGCGCAAGCGCATGTTCATTATTGCATCATCAGAAAAGAAATCGTCAACTAAACTTTGCATTTTGATGATAACTTAAAAACTGAAAAATCATTGATGTCACAACGCGATATTATGACGCAATAAAAATAATCCACTTGCTGCAAAAATCAATACTATCTTTTACAATATTTGTCAAAACTCTTCCCTTAATATTCTTTAGCGAAAATTGTCGGGAAGTGAATGACCCAAAATAGTGTTCTCATGTAGCTGTGAGTGAAGATGTCTTAATCTTCTTTCTCTCACATAAAAGCGCCCTTTACTTTCGTAATTCGCTTTCTGACAACTTTCCATGAAAAGCACTAAGTTAAAAGCTTTGAAAATTCGCTGCAAAATGTAATTTTCAAATTTTGTATCTTAACCAGCCCGCTCCAAACTTGACCGCTAAATATTTTTAGACACACCTCTTTACGTTATAAGACTGAAACAATTGCTTTGGGACCGAAATAGATTGTAATCACTGCTCGATTTAGCAACAAAATGAACTACCGGTATACACTTTCTGTGTAAACCGGAAAATTTCTCGGCAGCTTTAGTATTTTCTTCTTGTAACCAGTAACGAATTCTAATGTTGTGACCTCTCAACGTCATGCAACAAACCAGCACTTCGTTAGACTGCAATAATGTCCATATTATCTACTAACTTTCAATCACAGAGCTGTGTGATATGACGAGCTGCAGCAGCCCATCACGTCTCGTGGGAGCTGACAAGCTTCGTGACAGTTGTGCGCAACTATTTTAAGCGATATTGCAGATAAGCCGCCATTCAACGTTTTTCCTACGCATGCCATTGAAAGTGTGTAGGGACCGCCACATCTAGCCCCATTGCTTGTTCTTGGCACGGCAACACTAAGACGTAACGCGAGATCAAGGCTCAAACATCAACTATGCCGTCACAAGCTGTGTCATCATCTGATCAATCCACAGCATCAATTAAAAATGGTTTTTAATTCGCATTTAATTTCGTGAAACCCTGGAGTGACCTCGTGCGGAAACAAAACTAATCTAAAGTGATCACTTGCTAACGCTTTGTAGTACCAGAGCCAATCACATTTAGGTGGAGTTATTGGTACAAAAGGTTTGAATACTGGAAACGATAGCTTACCACCACTTAATTAAGGTTCTTTTGTCATGTTGGATTAAAAGTACCACCACCCCCAAAGATGCAACAGTATGATCCTTAACAAGTGGCGTCATTAGCGCATCAAAACAATTTTGATCTTCCTCCGTAATAGAAGCAGCTTAATACAAATTTACAAAATCTAACAAAAAATTGAGGTTGGCGGAAGAGTCAGACCCAAATATGGGGTAGGAAAAAATCTTTCAAAATAGTTTTGAAAAAAGCCTTTGGAAACGGATTCTTAACTTTTTTCAGTGATAAGTGAAAATTTAATTTTCGTCTGGCTCTCACCAGAAGTAAACGCCAGAATAAAGCATTGAAGAAAGTGTCGCTTGTTAGTGAAAAGAGTTATGAATCTGTTTTCAAAAGCTTTTTTCAAAGCTATTTTGAAATTTCACATTACTAAACAATTGTTTGAATAAACTTTTATTATCATTCGATATGCATTGCTCATTACAAATTTACAAAATTTGATGAAAACAGTGAGTAGATCAAAGGGGTAGATACTCCCTAAAGATTCAGTATGACCCCTAAAAAGTGGGGTCATTAGTATATGAACGAAACTTTGTTTTTGTTGTTACACTCGAACCAGCCTACATATTGCTGATTCGCAAAATCTAACAAGAAATTCTGGTGGAATCGGGAAATAATGGCCTTTTTTTGCTTATGATGCCTCGAATTGTGGTCATTAATACTTCAATAAAAGCATAATATTTCCTCTACACACAGACTGTTTACTAATCATTCGTAAATCTGACCAAAATTTTGGTCTATTGTGGGTAATAGTTCTTTTTCGCTAATGATCCCCCAAAATAGTACATGCATGAAAGTATGATATTTTCACTATACACTGATGGCTGATAACAAATTTATCAAAATTAAATAAATCTTGGTTTATTGTTTAGGCAGTGGCCTTTTTTCGCTAATAAACCTGCCAAACAAAAAGTGCTAGGCTTTCAGTAGATGAATAAAGTATGAAATTTCTACTATACCAAGATTGCTTATTACTAATTCAGAAAATCAATGGATCAAAAAATTGTGGTTTCATGGGGGTTAGTGGCTCTTTGTCGCTTACATTGAAGTAATTTTTAAGCCTGCATGACTTAAATTATGCTTTTCCGCACACAGATTGCAGGGTTCCAACCTTAATTGGAAGGACCTGTTTAATCCCAACTCATCAAGTGTACACGAGAAAAGATTTGTTTTCAGGTAACGAGATAAGATTCTACCAATCAATGCCTGGCAGATATGGAATTCGCAACTGACTTGACTTCTTTCTTAAAATTTTCGGCATCTGTGCTAGCAACTTGCTCGGAGGTTAAACTACTGCTACCTGACGAGATCATTTCGACATTCAACAAATAGAAAAGATTACGTCTATGAAATATAAATCCTCATACAAGTTACTTTCTTGTAATTAAAACAAGTTTGCATGATATTTCACCAAACAACCTGAACTGCTTTGATGATTCACAGCAAATGATAGATCTGATAGCTTAAGAATGCAGAAAAAACAACTTAAAACTTTCGTGTGCAAGCTGCACCTCAAGCAATGATGCATATGAACGAAATCGAAATACTTCAACAAAAATTCAGCTTTTTATTATGATCATCCCTTACAGTTACCTCCAATGAGTGAGTTTTGTATTTCAAAAATTTTTCCCGAGATTCCGACAAAAGTCTCCAGCGAAAGTTGCAATTTTTCACACATTGCAGCCAGGTTGTTGCGTTGTACCTCCAATCTCTTCTTCGTCAACAACTTTTTTTAATCATTGTAAATGCAAAAATTTCATCGTCAGCGCAAGAATCTCGAGTAAACGCTTGCATTTATTGTAAAGTGAATCTTTCAAAAATGAATTAGGAAAGCTTTTAATTAAAGCTTCACTCTGATGTAAAATATAAGGTCCTTCCAATTCCTGCAAAGTCTTTCAGTTCCTTTAAAAACGAAAAGTTCAGCGTGGAAACATCCAAACATCCAGCGTGGAAACATCCAAAGCCACAAAAATTTCGCCAAAGTTATGAACTTCTTTGCAATGAATTCGGAGAACAATCTTTGCAGTTGCTGAATCATACGCTACGTAAAAAACAGACTCTCCTTGCCTAGGCAGCAATATTCGGTGAACGCTTCATGAATTTATGACAACAGTTGTGAGAGGAAATAAAGGGTTTATCTAAAAAAAGAAAAATCTCACATCAGGAGAAAATTGGTTATGCAAGAGTAAGCGAGTAACTATTCTAGGATCCAAAAACTTTTCAATGAGCTATAATGTTGAAGATAGCATAAGCACATTTTTAAAAATTATTATAAGTCACAGAATTTGCATACACGACGGCTCCTAGTTACCGCAAAGATCGCTTTGCCAGAATTTTTTCTAGATTTTGTGAATTAGTGATAAACAATCTGGATATAGCAGAAACGCCAAATTTTTTTTATGGTCACTAGTAACCTAATTTTTGATGCGTCATAAGCGAAAAAACCTCTACACCTTCCAACATACCAGAATGTTTTGTTTGAATCGGAAAATTAGCAATAAACCATCTGAGTATAACGGAAATACCAGGTGACACAAAAAAAAATGGTCATCACCTAAATTGAATAACTTTTGAAATAATTAATCCATTCTTTTTATTTTTCAGATTTACTAAAAAGAATTAATGTTCTAAGAGTCTGCCGAATTTGACCTTCGAGGTGCCATGGACTACTGAGCAACAGATATTTATAGTTGAGGCATATTTTCGGCAGAAGTCTATCGACACAGCTAATTTGCAATTAATTCAAAGAACGGTTTGGATGTGATGAATTTCCTGTCTACTCAATGATCTACAGATGGGTCAACGAGTTCAGTACTCATGGGACTGTGCATAACTTCAATGGTAAAGACACTAACAATCACACTCTGGACGATTGAAATCATCAAGGACACCAAACAACGTTGCTGCTGTCAAAGACTCTGTAGTCCGCAGGCTAAGCAAGTCCGTGCGTCCGCGAAGTCAGGAGCTTCGAGTCAACCGGGAGTCCGTGCGGAGAATTTTAAACGCAGATATCCACATGCATCCTTACAGGATACAGATTAAACAAAAGCTTACATCTGACGACATAAGGAAGCGGGTGATCATGTGCCAGTGGTTTTGCAACACGATTGACGCTGTGCCAGACTACCTTGACAATGTCTGGTTTTCGGACGAGGTAAATTTTCTGTTGTCAAGCAACGTGAGTTCTAAGAACAGCATCTTCCGGGGTAGCACACCCTCGAGTATTGTCTGCAAAGGCCATCACACACTGGGAAGTGCACTGCCTGGGTTGCCATCTCCAAACATGGCATTATTGGACCATTTTGGTTCGAGGACGACAACGATCGGTCTGTGACAATCAACACCTAGTGATATGTCCAGGTGCTTGGCAAGTTCTGGACAGCACTTGGTCGACGTAGAGGGGTCGTCAGGGTCCTCCAGTGGTTCCAGCAGGATGGTGCAACCCCCATACCTCAAACGAATCATTGGCATGGCTACAGCAGTGTTTCCCTGACCGACTGATCAGCCGCAGGTGTGACCCGCAGTGATTGCTGCATTTACCTGACTTGAACCCCCCAGATTTTTATCGGTGGGATACCTTAAGAACAGGGTGTGTGGTAACAACCCCTAGACTATCCCTGACCTGAAGGCAGCAATAAGAGTGATCCCAAGAGAGGAATGCAGGAGGGTCATCGAGAACTTTGCCTGCCGGATCCAAATGTGCCTACAGCGCCGGGAAGCTCATTTGAGCACATTTTTTGAGCGCCAGTGAAAAAAAAGAGTTTTTGTAGTACAGACTTGAAACTTTGGAGAGGTCTGCTACAAAGGCTTGACCTAATGTAGCTGAAATTTTGTGTCAATCTAAATAAAATTTTGGAAGTTATTCGATTTTCGGTGATGATCGTTTTTTTTTTGTCACCCGGTATATTTCATTCATTCATTCATAATGACGTTACAAGAAGTCGTAAGGAAAAAAGACTGCTACCTGAACAATAAACCAAAATTTTTCGTTAAATTTGTTATCAGCCTTTAGTGTACAGTGGAAATATCATACTTTCATGCATGTACTATTTTGGGGGATCATTAGCGAAAAAGAACTATTACCCACGATAAACCAAAATTTTGGTCAGATTTACGAATGATTAGTAAACAGTCTGTGTATAGAGGAAATATTATGCTTTTATTGAAGTATTAATGACCACAATTTGAGGCATCATAAGCAAAAAAAGGCCATTATTTCCCGATTCCACCAGAATTTCTTGTTAGATTTTGCGAATCAGCAATATGTAGGCTGGTTCGAGTGTAACAACAAAAACAAAGTTTCGTTCATATACTAATGACCCCACTTTTTAGGGGTCATACTGAATCTTTAGGGAGTATCTACCCCTTTGATCTACTCACTGTTTTCATCAAATTTTGTAAATTTGTAATGAGCAGTGTACATAGAATAGTAATCACAAAAATTTATTCTTATATAAATGACATTTTTTCGGGGTCACACAAAAAATGGGTCTGACTACCGCGTTCACCACAAGTTTTGGTTAGATTTGTAAATTTGTATTAAACTGCTTCTATTATAAAGGAACATCAAAATTGTTTTGATGTACTAATGACCCCACTTGTTAGGGATCACTCTGATTTTGGGGGGTGATGGCACCCTTAACCCACCCTGTTTGACCAACCTACAAAAAAGTTTAATTAAGTGGTGGTAAGCTATCGTTTCCAATATTCAAATCTTTTGTACCAATGATTCCATCTAAATGTGACTGGCTCTCGTGCTATTAATAAAACTGGATATTTTTAAAACAAAAACGAGCAAAGACGATGACAGAGTTTCGGACTATAGCCCACTTGGTTGAGTGACAACACTACAACGCCACAATATATGCGAAGTAATAAGTTTGTATCGAAGAGCTTAATCGAGTACCTAAACCGTGTCTTCTCTTCATTAACAATTGCAACAACAGAAGAGTTGGGACACACACACACACACGCTTACTTTCGGGCTGATAGATAATGACGCTCTGTTGGTTGACTTACGTCGCGGACTTAGCAGGGGTTTATCAAATGTTAAAGGAGGAGGTGATACTGAAGGAGGGATAGAGATACTGACGGAGGAGTCCACTGCAGGTTTGCTTTCTTCTTTGTGAGTGCTGCATTAAAAGTTATAGATTGAAAGGAAGAATTCCAGAAAACTCTTCACAAGTTGTCGAAAAATATCAAAACTAAGGTACTGATTAAAAGTAGCTTGATCAAATTGCTCCCTATTCGCTCAATTATATGGTCGTTTGTGGCCAATTATAAGACCCTTATTCCCAACGCAACCACGTTAACCTCTTAATACTCATCAACAGCCCATAAGCATAAAAGCCTTCATTTTCTAACATATGACACACATTATTTTTGCGTGCGACATGGTGATGTGTCACTTGCAGTTGCCTTCAAATTTCAAAGCATAAATCAAAGAATGCAACGACTATTCAATATTTCTCAAATCTTCCTTCGAGTTCCTATCAATCGAAATCAAGAGCGAAAAGTTTAGAGGAGGACCAAAAGACTGAACTTCAAGTCATTACCTATCAGAACACGTCCCTGCGATCAATCAAGCTAAAATTGGAAAACGAAGCTAACTTAAAAGCAAACAACGGTTCTCCAAGCAAATGATTACCCACCGGAAGTTCATGATGCCCACAAATAGCAGTAACGTAATTTCGATACACTAAGTCGTGTTTGTAGTGAGTGAGAACTCTGATGTGAGGGTTCACAGTAAACACCAAAGAAATCCGCAGGTGGAGATCTATTTTCGCTTTGCCACACTTTCAAACACAATGACAGAGTATTAAGTCAGATGATCTCATTCCACAATATCACCAAAGAGATTATGGAGTAGAAAAAAGCCGGAAGCTTTTGCTCCAAGCATTAAACTTTTTGTATAACTATAAGTAAATATCTGATCTGCCACGTATCTGAGTAAACAATGCAGCAATAAAAAGTAAAATGGCAAACCTGTATTTGTTTCGGATCTGTCGCAATCCTTCTTTGACAATTCGCTGTGTGGAAGGCAAACTGAACCACCTGTTAAAAAACAAGAAACCAGTGACGGAAAAAATCAAACCGCACAACAAGAATATACATCAAAGCACAGAAAGCAATCGAAACATAAACAATCAATCGGAAGTAAAATTCTAGAGAGCTCGAATTAGGCTTAATGCACTTTAAAGTTCTAGTTTAACATGCAGTAATTGACTGTGCTGCAATTAATTTAAGAAAAGCTAAAATAGTTTAAAATAATACTAATTTTCTCAATTTCTGACCCTTATTTGATGTACGGTAGTTGTGAAACGCTAAAACAGCGCTTCCTGATTCGTTTTTTACCCTGCACCCCATGAGATAAATAAAGTCAATCTTGCACTACCACCCTGTTTTGAATCGAAATGGTTCTGAAAAAAAATTCAAAACACGTATGCGAAAAGCAGATCACCGGCCTTAGTATACCTAACAAATGGAGAAAAAGCCAGCTTTAAGAACGCAATTACACAAAATACAAAAGTGAATAAACAAATAAAACAAACTGAGTATGCAATGTGGATTAGCTTCCTCAATTGTTTCCCTGCCTACGCTTTGCAATTATCTGTTCAAAATGCGGGATCTTGTGGGACAATGCGATGCACAGATCATTTTCGGGATTTACGGCGTTGCCGTATTTATTCTTGATGTAGAGTAGAGATAAAAATCCAAATTGATACAGTCAAGTGATAGCAAATGGAAACAAAACTAGCAATGCTCTTTTTGCCAGAGTTGGATACCCAGTTTGAGTGGTACTGTACATCAAAAAGTTTCGAGTAAACGGAACTCATAGAGCAGCTTCGTCGATTGGCATACTTGCATCCCTATAAAACATTCCTTATCTTCATCCTCATTTCCCATCTTTTCCAATTTAAGGGCAGGGGCACTGACGTTGATGATCCCAAAGTTTACCGTTCTTCCAGATTTCACAGGGAGAAATATCCGTTAGATGACTCTCTCAGCCTTTTCAAAGGTTAACTGATTTCTGGCATAACATTTTCTTCCAAATTTAAGTTGATGTAATCCAAAATAACTTTGTCTAGCAAGGAAAGATTCGAAAAAATCTTCTGCAGGATACACTTACTCCATAACAACAGTTTCTATCTAAAAGCACGCAACACGTCACGAATGGTAACCCTGTTTACTTCTTTTCCTACATTAAAAGATTTAGGCCATTCATATGCTGGAAAACATCCGCCAGGTATGACAACATTTGAGCGAAGTTAGGAGATTCTAAAGTATGCATAAGTGCACTTTTTCTTTCTCGAAGAAATTGTTTAATTTCCATTTTGCCCTCAAAAACCTTGCTAACACTAGACGTCTGAAGAGCCACCTGATGTCTGTATGAAACAGCAGAACAGAAGCATGGCCATTAAGATCATTGCAAAATACTTTAAACTACCTATGATTCAAAGTTCTTTCTTGAAGATCATTTACAATTTCAACACAAGAATCCATCACATTTTTCAGAGAACAGGCAGCAAACTCTTTGACCCTGACGATAGAGAATAAAATCAGTAGCCGTCACGTCTCAAATATCATTTCTCATGAAGGCAAAAAATCCTAACTAATATCTCAGCATATGTGAGTACCGCCCATGCAAATAGATCTGATACATTGCAGCGGAATGTCATTTGTGTTGAAAAAGCTTTTCACCTGATTGAAAATGTCTCATGCTGTTGTAGTTGTTTTAAATGGTTCGCAAAAAAGGAATTGTTTCTCGATGGTGTTCCCCTAAGTCAAAAAACCTAAGTTGGCTGCAATTACCGAGATCTATCGACTCATCTATTTAAACCGAGACCTTAGCAGTAGAAGTTTTCATGTGTGACACAACCTGAACAAAGAATATCAGCACCAATATCACCGATTCGACTTTGGTTAACATTGTCTGACAGAGAAATCCGTTCCAGTTTTATTGCGGCCACGACAGTGTCGACACCCAGGACAGTCTTCACCATTTCCAAAGCACAGGGCTCGATAAGAGTATTCACTATTGTGTGCAGCTTCTTCACTTTTATCACTTCGTATGCAACTTTGTACGATGCAAAAAGTAAAGGCTTACCCACGGGAGCAAGCCCTAATTTTGAAAATGCTCATTGGTTGTCATAGCGTAACTTTTTAACCTTCAAGGAATTAAGATCATTTCCTACACTTATATTTTCAGAGTGTTTAGCATAAAAATGTTTGCAGGTTTTGATGGCTTCGGGTTGGAATTGGAAAATACTGCATCGCAGAGCATGCACTGTGCTGTGTTCTCTCCATCGACAATTGTTTCAGTAAAATCATACTCGGTATAATCGTCTCTTTATTCTCGAACTGTTTTACTAGTCAGAATACTGAAATTGGTTAAGCTAGTGAAGAAACACGCTTACTTCGGGCAAGGCTAGCCTAAAGGTTACAACCACGAGTAAATAGTCAGTCAGAAAGAACTAATCTAAGCCGATGTTGGTCTCAACTTGATGCTAAAAGATCAGCAAACATATGCCTAAGACTGCAAAGACACATAGCTGGTGATTTTTTGGTAGTTAGTACTAGTTACACTAATCACCAATTATTGGTTTGCTTGCACTTCCTGCCTTTCTCTGCCAAAAGCTGACCAGAAAACGCCAACCCGCGACTTCACTTTTTTCCGCAAAGTGAGAGTTTATTTAGCCAAGCAAAAAAAACAAAGCTAGCATACTGCTGTACATATTTTAATTAGGACGTTTCTTTAAACGCTACTAGCATTGCCAACCAAAATAGTGCAACTGATTACTTAAAAATTAAATAAATCATGGCCAAGTCTAACATTTATGACGCGACAATTCAATTACGAAAGAAGAAAACAACTATTACATACTTTAGGGTTAATGTTATTTCGTGTTTAATTAATGAGGCAATAACTAGGAACAAAAATAAAGCAAAATTTACACATTAACAAGGTAAAGTGGATGTGAAGTTTCATCTGAGTTCAATTGTGGCTGCAACTTTTGAATATACAGTACTTCCTTAATACGTAATTTTTGCCAATTGTTTCTTGAGCCAGTGTTAGTGCATTGTGAAAGTCAATTATGTGAAAGCCAATTTTTTAATTTCGCTTACTTTGTCCAATATAGGTTTTTCCACACGATCATTGAAGTTTATACACTGTCCCAGTGAGGTGCAGTAGAGCTTGCTTGTCCTTATTTCTGAATAGGTTTCCTACACCTCACTGGGACAGTGTAAAAACTTAAATGTTCGTGTGGAAAAACCTATGTTGGACCAAGTAAACGAAATTTAAAAACAAGATTGCAAGAACATATACCTCTTACATTTAGAAAGAGTGATGTTACAGATCGTTTACAGGAAAATCGAGACCACACAATTGACTTTCACAATCCACTAACACTGGCTCAAGAAACGAATTGGCAAAAATTACGTAATAAGGAAACATTATATATTCAAAAACTGCAGCCGCAAATGAACTCAGATGAAACTTCACATCCACTTTACCTTGTTAATGCGTAAATTTTGTTTTATTTTTGTTCTCAGTTATTGCCTCACTAATTTAACACGAAATAACATTAAACTCTAAAGTATGTAATAGTTGTTTTCTTCTTTCATAATTGAATTGTTGGGTCATAAATGTTATACTTCGCCATGGTTTATTAAATTTTAATATAATCAGTCGCACTATTTTGGTTGACAACGCTAGCAGCATTTAGAGAAACTTCCTAGTTAAAATATGTACAGCAGTATACTGGCTTTGGTTTTTTGTTGAGAATCGTTAAAAGATCCCAATTATTTGCTCTTTAATCAGCCCAATTTAACAGGAAAACCTGGAAACAATACCCATTATGAACAACAAACAGCCTTTCAGCAATCAGCAGTTTGTCAGGTTGTATTTTCTTGTTGTCGTGCATTGTGCTATATAAAGCAACATAGAATGCTCTGAGAGATAATCACCACCTCACATGTTCAACAAAATCTCTATAATGTAGTTCCGTATCCTTGATAAATTCTCTCACCTTCTATAACGAGACGCTCTCGGTCTAGTGTCATTATTAAACAAGTTTCAAAATGCAGATCCATTGTGACGCTTAAAGCCTTGTTTTATGTGTGAATACAATCAAAAATTACCTGAAAAATAACTCGTCTACTTTGAGACTAATATCAGCCGTTAATTCTCCTTCTTTATCAAGTTCATTTCGTTTTGTTCTGCCTCTTGTTCGTTTTTTTCTTTCCATTTTATTTACTGTCCTTCCTTCCATTACAGCATATACCAGTGCTAATTGTTTAATTCATGTCAAAACTAATTTTCTATCTGTAAAAAGGCACGATATAAAAATAATGACACCAAATAACAATAAATTCATACAAAAACAAACCAAAATTCACAGTTTCAGTCAAACAAGGCAGCTTTAAATCGGTAAATGCATCGGGTTGTCTCAAACACGAAGCTGCGCTTAACATGAAATTATACAAGATACTTCATAAAACAAAACACTGCTTTCTAAAAAAATCTTCAAACGTCAGGACAGTGAAATTCTACTCAAACACATTTTTTTATATACTTTCGGCAGAGGATTTGAGGCAAATGCCATGACTTCTTTTCTTAATCCTAATACTTCGACGCCCTTTCTCCTAGTTTGATACACGGGAAAATGACTTCCATGAAAAGCAAGCCCAATAGAAGTGACTTTTCCTTAGAGATGAAACTCTTTTTAAAGGTAACTTTTCAAAGATTACGACGCATCACGTGACTAAACAAAAAGATGACGTATGCAAAAACGCACCATTACAAAAACACATTGCATATTTACAAAAGCAACTAAAATACTCATCAAACAATCGTCATCTTCAGTTGATTTCAGATATGATTTTTTCAAGCTTGGACGAACCAAAAAAATGACAAACAAAAATAGTTGCTGATTTATTAGCACAACAACGACAAACAGCTTATAATCAGGGTTGGTTTTGAGCATGAGCAAACCCGGCAGTCGTCCAGGGGACCCCACTTAATTTTACGCTCTATAGGCTCCTAGTGTCGTCTGAATCCAATCGGTAATGCAACTTCTTGTGCTAAGATACAGGGTATCTTAACCGAAATGCAAACATTTGAAATTATTCTATGCACTAAAAAATGGTACGCGTCCTATCAAAAGCTAATATTGTGAGCAAGTATCTGCAAAAAGTTGACGGTGATGTAAAAACAGCTACTAATTTAATTAAAAGTTTCTTCATATGGATCTATGCTGTTCATACTAATGGCTGGAAGCAAACTTTGAAAAATACTAAGCAGATTGTGCAAAAATGCAACGAAAATCAACTTGATATTGGCATAGGATTGGTAACACCAACAACCCGTTGCAAAAACAGAATTTGACAAATGAACTGATGAACCAGTTGAAAACACTCAAATCAAACTTGAAACAAAGTTTTCAATGCTATGATGCACTCCTCTTAAGCCAAGTAGAGAAACGCTTCACTCAGGTTGAAAACTCTTTCCAAAAATTTGAGATTTTGCTAATTCTTGCAGATTTGTCTCTTGATACCCTGCATAAAGGGTCGGAAACCTTTACTCCAAAATTATTTCAAAAACACTGTGATTACCCCACAAATATTTATGCACCAAAACGATTATTCCCAATTCATAATTTCAATTAAAATTGAAAGCGAAAATATTTATTTTTGCAGACCGACCTTTTCAAAGCCAGTGCATTTGTATTTTCCATCTAAATTTCAAAGCAAAGACCAATTTTTTCGAGATTGTTTTCGTAATACTCTCTCTACTGAAAGAAGTTCCTTTTTTGGGAGATATTAACTTTATCAAATCAAATTTTGTACCATCACGCCTTTTAGTCCAAACTTTTTCAATACTCTCGCATTTGGGATAATTTATCTTACTTCCCCAAATCTGTGGTGTAATAAAAAGCACAGCTAACGTCAATAAGTCACTCTATTAGCTTGTTGAAGTATAAATCACCTGTGGTAAAACCTGTTTGCGTTGTCGTTCAAGACACCCCGTTTTTGTCTTCTCGCCCAGGGCCCTTAGGTCAATGACCACCACTGCTGATGATATTCATATAATGTAATTATCTCATCTTTGCCGTTTCTTGGTCAATCAAGTGAACATTCAAATTGTATTTCGAAAGTTAACGTTCTCTAAAATTACATTAAAAATATCAAATACTTCACACCTATTAAATACAAACGAAAAACAAACAGCAAAAAGATTGTTAGCGTCTTGGATAAGGCGCGGGCACGCCAAAATAAATGCTTCGAAAAACTCACAGTTAAAAACCTAGTTGTGGCACATTTACCAAACATGCAATAGCGTCACGACCTTTCAGCAAATCAACTTCTTTTAACTATAAGATATTACCAATACACCGAGAAAATATTATTTCCAATTTACCAGTAGTCAGGTCGAAATTTATTATATCACAAATTCAATTCTGATGGAAATCAATTAAACGCAGCTTTACATTACTATTGAATGCTGGGTATCATAATTATTTCGTCCCGTATACAAATCAGAAATCGGCCGACTCCCACAAGAATCAAAGAGTAAGCCACTGTACAGCTATTTATATAAATTTGAAGAAGGAAGTAAGACAAAGAAAAGTGATCAAAAAATATCGAATAGGTCTGACCAATGATGCCGAAGAGTTTACTGACAAAGCAAGGTTGAAAATATTGCTGAAAAAGGAAGCTTATTATTTGATTTTCACAAAATCATTCTTCCGCTTCAAAATTAAAAGTGAATCGATCAGTTTGCAAATAGTTCACATGAATCTGACAAAAGAAACATCATTCAAGCATTGGCACACCCAAGAGGAAATCATCCCCTCCCCCCTTAGAGCAACTTTTTAACTGATTCATCTCCAATCGCTCCTACGGTTTCCCAAGCTTTTGCACAAAACCGAAGAAAGCAAATTTCCTCCAAAACAAAATGTCATCACATCTTGTTTGTTACACGTCTTGTTGAAGTTAAAACATGACACCAAAAAGTACAAATAGCAATTACGACGGTAAATGTAAAGAAAGTGCACAGGTCTTGCATAAATAAACAGCGCTGAGTGTTGCGAACCGAAACAGAATTTAAGCAAAAATTGCCTGCCTCGTGCCCAAGAGTTTAAATTGCACACAGAGTTGGTAAAAAAACTCTAAATCAGATTGCCTGTAGTATTACGCTTTAAGCAAATCATAGTCTGCTCTGCATTCTACAACCATGTACCAAAGCATTGGATTTGTTGACATTTCAGGCAACTCCAAGTCTGACAGGCAACTCCAAGTCTGACTTTATTGCACTAGTCAAGTCCAAGCCAGACTCAAAATTTCAAACACGAACCAGCGATCTCTTAACCACGAATTTAAAAAACAAATCAGTGATGCAACTTGGCCATTATGAGAAACACAGTACCAAGTATGAAGAAAAACCTTGGATACGAGCGTGCAATTAAGGTAAACGCAGTTGAAAGACAGCAACTATCATTTTTCATTATGATACGGAGAAAAAAAGTTTTACAGTTAAGTTATTATGACTGGTGTAAAAGAATTACCACTTCATACTACATTTAGCTGAATTAATCTTGAACTTGTCTGTAAAAATTGCAGGCCCAAGTCGAGTCCCAGCAAAAACCCTTAAGTCTTTAAGCCCAAGTCCAATGCGGTGCTTTGTACCGTTATTACAGCACTTCACTCACTTGTACCGATATAAACAATGAAAATCACAATGAGTGTAGTACGACGCCTCAATGAACTAAAAACCACTGTGAAATTGCGGTAAACATTTTATACAAAGCAATTCCTTTAGAAACCAAGAAATAATTTCAAATAAGATTCGAACATATGTACAAAAGATCACTTTTTTTTTGAAAATCACCACACTAAATAAACGACCTCGAAAAGAAACCCAACAAACATACCCCACAAAAACATGCTAACGACGTCTCCGGACGAATACCAATAACGTTTTGGTGGAGTTTTAAACGCCAGGTCTTTTATTTCAACATCGGGAACAATACCACTACACCACGGCAGCTAACCGATGACGAACCGCTGGCAGCAATGTCACGCCTTGCGGCATGAGCAAGTCAGTTAAAATTTTGCTTTGAACGCCGGAGACAAACCCTGAACCAACAGCAAACGCAGCTCAAAAGATTATCGGTAGACTCATAAGTCTATTGCTGCTAGTTGCTGCATTGACAATAAACATTCTGTTGAGCTAATTAAATTTTGTACTACAACCAATAAACCAGTTGTATTTACTAAAATCGTTGTTTTAATTTCTTAACAAGCTAGTGAAAACGTGTTCGATTCTTGTTTTGATCATGGGCCAGAACGAAGTTTGAAATGGAAATCACAAACTGGAGTAATGCATAAAAGCAAGTAAATACAGTTGAAGGTGAGCAAATGTAAAAATTTCTAAAAATCAAAGGTTCGACGACAAAGAGCCTCGCATTCACGCCTTAACGCCAGTTTACTCTTGTTTAAACTTTGCTTCATGAAGCTAAATTGTGGGGCCGAGGCGAACGCGCTTTCAAGTAAAACAAACTAAGATTGTGCATTTGAAAACGGATTTCGGAGAAAAAGTACGAGTAATTCCAATCATTTGAAGCATAAAACAATAAAAGCTTGTGGGCAAACATTCATTTTAGATGCGATGTTTGATAATTCGATCTTCCATAATTCTATCTTGTTTTACGTTATGCCAATTTACAGAGCAGGGCGGGTCTCCGAAGTTGCTGATCTATCACCACCAACTTGCACGTAGGCCAGACTTTTACTGGCGCAATGTAGCGTTTTTCATTCCTATTGCCACATCTAAGGAATATTATAAGAGCTTTGTCAGGTTTCGAACGCCGTTTTTTGGTTTAAAAGTTGGGAATAATATCCAATTGCGGTCTATCGCTACTTTGAGTTGCTTGTTTGAAACAAAAGATACTGCGCTATATGGGCACTTACAAGACGCGTGAAATCGTCTGTTTTGCTGTGACCATTCGCTGACCCTCGCGCATTTGTAGACGCGTCAGGGTCATGGCTGGTTTTCGGTTAGCGTTCCTTTATATCAGGGGTACACAACTTTTTTACCAGCGAAGGCCGCATTACAGACTTTACTTCACTTTGCGGTCGCCATTACATCAAATGGAGTTATTTTTAGTTAATGTGAAAATGAAAACCTTTTCTCTAATTGGACATAACAACACTGAACGAAAAAGTTTTTGCATAGCTTTGAAAAAACTTTATGGAAATGGATTCATAGAACTCTTTTAAGTAATAAATGAAAACTGTAACGTTTAGGTCTGGCTTTTATAACAAGTTAACGTTAGATAAAGCAAAGAAGTCGCTATTTATAGTCCGTAAGACTATCAAAATAGTTGCATTTCGCCATCGTTCGAAATCGAAGCGCAAAGGACCAATTGCATTACGAAGATAAATTCTTTTGGCAGCAAAATACCGGTTGTTTGTTTTTGATAAAAGTAGCTTCGAGGGTGGCTAGATAAAAGGAAGACCTAGAAATTGCCAACGCTGTAAATTGCTTGTCATTGTAGGCGGCACAGTCTGATATTTAAGTAAATGCCCGATTGCCAAGTTACAGTCAGGGGGAGAAGCGAGCATGTGATTAGGCAACGGCACTTGTCTTTCTTCCTTTCTTCATGCCGAGTCTGATTGATTTTGGTACGTGTTTTTGATTTGGTACTGCAGTCTTTAAGGATATGTGGCCAACGTACCAGCACTCACAGCGGCATACATATTCATACACAATATTGCTTCGTTGAAGGAAAGGTACAGCATCCTCGTAGATTGCAGGTGGAATGGATTTGGTGGTGAATATTACCAAAGTTCACCTGCTCTGTAGCAATACTGAGCAATTGAACTCCAAGTAATATTCACCACCAAATCCATTCCACCTGCAATCTACGAGGATGCTGTACCTTTCCTTCAACGAAGCAATATTGTATATGAATATGTATGCCGCTGTGAGTGCAGGTACGTTGGCCGCACATCCTTAAAGACTGCAGTACCAAATCAAAAAACACGTACCAAAATCAATCAGACTCGGCATGAAGAAAGGAAGAAAGACAAGTGCCGTTGCCTAATCACATGCTCGCTTCTCCCTTGACTGTAACTTGGCAATCAGGCATTTATTTAAAAATCAGACTGTGTCGCGCCTACAATGACAAGCAATTCACAGCGTTGACAATTGCTAGGTCTTCCTTCCATCCAGCCACCTTCAAAGCTACTTACATCAAAGACAAATAACCCGTACTTCGCTGCCAAAAAGAATTTATCTTCGCACTGCAATTGATCCATTAGCGCTTCAATTTCAGAAAATGGCGAAATGCAACTATTTTGATAGTCTGATCGACTATAAATAGTGACGCCTATTGTTTCCTGCTTTATCCTGGCAACAGCTTTTGGTGCGAGCCAGACGATACCGTTTAAATTTTAATTCATCCTTAAGATTCCATGAATCCGATTCTTATAGCCTTTTTAAAGCTATTTTGAAAGTCTGTATCATTACACAACTGTGTAAGTTTCTGATCTTCAGCAAAGTTTTTGTTCAAATTTTGATTTTTTTCTGATCAGTATGATTTTTTGAGGGAGAATCCCCTGTTCCATATAAACATTTGTGCTTCATGGCATGCCACTAATACAGGGCGTTACAAAAGAATATGACACATTCCAAATACTTATCATGAACTACAAATAAGCGATATGATACTGGTACTATATAAAGCAAAAACCATTAAGCTTTTTTCTGTCAGCCCATCGTTTTTCATCTTTCTCAGATCCAGTAATGCCGTTCGCAAAACAAGAAGCATCATTTCTTATCCTGAAATTTGTTCAAACCGAGGCATTGGACACGTCTTCAACGTCGATTTGGTGCAAAGTTTACGGAGCAGCCAACTGACAGACGTTCCATTTTGAAATAGTACACAAAGATTCAAGGAGGAGTGTTTGTGCACGATTAAAAAAACGGGCCACCCCTCAACTATACATGATACGGTTGAATAAGTTTAAATAAACGTGCGACATTAACTTTTCAGGATATATAAATCGCATTTTGATATCCTCATTAGTTATTAAGATATACCATGCAATGTGACATACTTTTCGAAAATTGATGATTTTAGCTTTTAAATTGTATCATTTAGCAATTGCACCTTGCTACTAATAGTAGTTCACAATATAATAAGTAATTGGAATATGTTATATACAATTGGAATACCTTGTACTATAGTTCAGGTTCTTTGCCGTTGATGGATGAATATTACTATTTATGACTTGTGGATATTTTAATTAGACCTAAAGCAAGACTACTGGCCTAAATTGAAGTTTGTTAAGGTAAAAAGAAATTGAAAATCTTCTCTCTCTTTTTTTGTTCTGGGTGCACCAGTGCATGCATGTAAAAGTACATTCGTTTGAACCAATCATGGACATTCGAGAGAGACCACAGAACTACCTAGCTTCCTGTCCACAAACATCTTTGTCTCCCATGATTTCTTATCTGGGTCATAGTACTCAATCCTGCCATTTCCTCCAACGACAAATATCTTATTGTCCAAGATACATGCAGAGTGGTTGTACCTTGCTTCACTCATTGATGCGACAAACATCCAATCACCTTTAGCGGGGGAGTATTTCTCGACTGTGCTTAGATACTCATTCTCACCATCTCCTCCGACCACATAGATCTCATCATTGCACACAGCAGCAGCAAATCGAGCTCGAGCTGTAAGCATATTAGTTACTGGAAACCATTCACCAATATCAGGACAATAACGTTCGACAGAGGAAAGAAATGAATGCGGCCGACAACAGCCACCCATCGCATAGATCTCATTGTTAAAAGCAACAAGCGCAAACTCGGATCTCTTACTGCTCATGTCACAAATTGAAAACCATTGTTGTGAAGCAACGTTTAATCTTTCACAAGCGCTCAACCATAAGGAGTTATGCTGCTTTCCTCCACACATATAAATAAAACCGTTCAAGAAAACACAGCCAGCACATCGCCGCGGTCGATTCATGGATACTCTCATTGTCCAATAAGGAACCTTAGCATTCAAACTGAGACTAAGAACAGAATCGAAGGATTTTGAACCATCAATCGAACGACTGAAGCCACCCAACACATACAGCTCATTATTTACAAGCACCGCGCTGGCACCTGAACGACCAACTGGCAAGTGCGGCAAGTGAGTCAATTCCTTTGTAGTTACATTCAACTTCCAAACTTCAGTTTCAATTGGGGCACCTCCAACCACCACTAGCACCTTTTTATCATCATCACTTAATCGTTCACAAACTGCATTCATTAGAAGCTTTGCGCAAGCAGGAGAAGTAAACAAAATGTCTTCTTTACACACAGTATCAAGCAAAAACTCCTTAGTAAAACGAGTCAGGTTCAAACTGGCAAACACTTTATGAATTTTAAGCAATCTCTCCTCTTTATCATGTAGTAACCAGCTTAATACTGCTTTATAAATGTCCACTTCATCGGTTGAGCTGTCTTCAAGAGCAAGAAAACTTATGAAGTTATCGCTCTCCAACTGCTTAAACTCATCACGTTTCAATATCTTTCTGAAATTAGCAGATATGTGCAGCTCAGTGATAACCGTCAAATTTTTCATGTCATACATTTTTGCAAACTTCCACATCATCAAACATGTTTCATCATTGATATCCTCTCGTAGATAAAAGCTACAAATATTTTTGATATTTTGAATCTGTAGGTAGTCTGCAGCACACAGTAATTCATATACATTCTCATCTGTAACCTTCAATTTACCAGTGTAAATAAAGTCTAAAATGTTTTCCATTATTTCAGCTGAAACAGACGAGACTGTTGCTTTTGCTTCGTAAGTCTCTTTCATCTTAGATAAAAACATCTTTTGAAAAAACACTGAGGAGGCAGCAACCACACATTTATGAACGGTAAAATCACGTGACTGTACTGATATTATGATGTCACAAAACTCATGACTGTTTTTCCGGTCTCTATCAAGCCACTTTAGAAGATGGGGAGCATGATTGCTTTGGTAAGTTCCTGGATAATCGTCAACCATAACAAAGCCACTGAAATTGGCAACATAGCTATCACCGTATGAGCTCATGATAACAATGCAATAAAGCTAAAAACAAGTTACGTCTACACAACCTGTTACAACAACATACATATTTAAAATGTTTGGATAAAGCAAAACGAGTAATCTCTAGTATAACAAAGCATTCAAGTTAGCATGGCCAAACTACTTGTATTTCATTTTTAAACATTATAGCCGAAGGCAGCATCAGTGGGCCTAAAAATGCGGGTAGTTTAAAGGAGTCGGTTTCCAAGCTTCAACATTTCACTTTAACTACAGTATTCATCTATGTATAAGTCGCATTGTTTTATATTGAATTTTCACCCAAAACTGTGGTGCGACTGATACTCGGGGGCGAACTATGTCTGCATAAGTCTTGTTTTCCTAGCCATCAACTATGATGGTGAAATAGCTGAACGATACAATGCATCATCATGGGACACTGATGAGAATGTACCCCAACAATGGAAAGAACCGTTTGACAGTGAAGATAAAAGTGCTTTTGAAGGCTTTTAGACATTATGCTGTTTTTATGTAAATAAAATTTTGTACCTCCTTGGAGCACCAAGCCAGGGATGCGACTTATGTATGCATAAATACGATAATTGACATTATTTTTCAAAGAGTAATTGACAGTGCCAATCACAAGTTTGATACTACTCTTAAAAAAATTAAAAGCTAGTCACTATATATTTTTATTTTTGACTATATCAATCAGAAAGAAGACAATGAAACAGCAAACAATAGTAAAACGATATACATCAAACCATCCATTTAAATAAAAATGTCGAATTCCAAAAAAATGTGTGGCCAAAACCTGCTCATTGCACCAGAACAGATGTAAAGTTTAGTAGGGTAGGTCTATAAAAACAATTTTAGTAGGGTAGCTCTATACTTGTAAAAGCAGTGAAATGCCGGCTGTCACTAGCACTTACAATCAAAGTTGAGAGCATCTTAACACGAGAGGATGCAGGTACTAGATAAACCATTACTATATGGGCTCAAAAACACCATGTGAACTGAAGTTCCTTGTTTTTTCACATTTTGCGGTATAGCAATGATGCATGATTGCGACACCAACAAAGCTTGCAATTGAAGGCAGTGATAGAGTACTGTTTTGATATTGCTTATGTCACACACTTGCGACGAAGACCAATAATCTTTAGAACAGGGTTTGGTTCACAAAGTTGCCACACTAGCAAGTTTGAAAACTAATTGTTAAAAGAAGATGGTTAGACCTAAGTGGTTTTAAAAGTCGTTTTAAGGTCATTTCTTCCATTAAGCAAGCTTAGTCAATGTTTACCACTTCATTATATTAATATAAGAAATTCTGTAGAACCTGTGCTTTTGCCAAGAGATCTTATTTATGCTAGCAATGGATTTCAACTTACCAGTAGCTATATACGATAAAAACCCAGCAGTTGCTAGACTTTTCAATCTTACTCCAATAATGAAGAGAAACAAAAATAGCAGTAACTGATATTACAAGTTTTTACTTGACATGCTGGCACAAAGGCATACCACCTTTTTTTGTATAAAGGGATTGATGGCATTTTTGTTTTAAAACAAAGGTAGAGATCAATCTTTTTAAATATCAACTATGCAAAAGTGATAATTTTGCTCTTTTTTAAAATTTGAGGTGGCTGGACTAAATTGTGGGGTAACTGAAAACAGCATGGGGTCTTAAGTCCCCATACTTTTACACTTGTGTACAGGCAGGCTTACCGATAACTCACCATTTAGTGTAGTGAAAGCTAAATTATAGTATAAATGGAGACTTTTGTACATTTCTTACCATTGGTGTAGCAGGGGGCAGAAGCTACACCAAATTTTTTAAACCCGACCAAGAAATGAAGGTGTATTTTGATATAATGGCTAAAAAGATTTACCTTTAATTAAAAGGTCATCCAATAGATTTTAGAAGATGATTGATGAAGTTGGAGGTTACAAGTTAGAACTAACAAATTCAGAAATACCCAGACTAAAAATATTTTTGCCTTCCTTCAAAAAAATATTTACTTCTGGCTATGCCAATATGTCTTGCTGCTTTCTAAATTAATGAATAGCCCAGAGGCGGTCTAATTTCACCCAAACAGCTCTATGAAGTGTGACTTCAGGGGGAGAAGGGTGTAGCATAAACCCAAGATTTTTCCAAAATTCATTACAAACAGCTTTTCTTTTGCCAGTTTGTTCTTTTTCACATAGGAACACATAATCCAAAATTTGATAAACTTTGGATGTTACAGTGAGGCACCTTAGCCTTTTTCCAGAGAAAAACTAAAAAAATTAATTTTTTTGCCCCTAGAAGACGTTATTATCAAAATTTTGAGATCACATTTTACCAAGACTCAATGAAATAAGATGTTTTTCAATTTGGTTAACCAATGACCATGATAAGACAAAGTTTGTGCTTGTAACTACAGGTCGCTTACAAAGACCACCAATCTTTTTTTAAATATTTACTTGATAAGTGCTGAACCAATTTTGAAAAAATTAGGCTCAATTCTCACATTTTCATGGAGATAAATTTAATGGTTATCTTATTTTTTTTCACTATCAGGGATAGTAGCACACATCACAACCAGACTGCAGTACTTGCTAAAACTGAATTTTGCACCTTTTTGCTTTTGATTTAGATCACTAACTGGCACATTTTGTTTTACAGCTTTTTTTATAAAATCAGAATGTAATTGCTGTTTTTGAAAACATTTGTAGTTGGATAGTTCTTGAAAAGTCTTGAGAATATCCTAAACATCTACACAAATATTGTAGATCTAAAAAGCACATATGACAAGATCCCCTAAAAAGCATTATGAAATGTTTGGGAAGAGTTGGCCCAAACATGGTATTACTGTTGCTAATGGCCATGTCCTGATTTGTGCATCCAAATGCTAAGCACTATTGTTATTATGCATCCAAATGCTAAGCACTGTGACAAAACTGCTTATTGTTAACACCAGAATGACATAGTTGTAGAAATCAACACTTAGTTACTTTCATTACCTTCATATTATCTCCAAGCGTCATGAGATTTTTTGTAGCTTTAGGTATTCATGTAAGCTCTATTTTCGATCTAAGTTGATAATAATTACAATAAAGTTTTTTGTCAGATGATATACCTCTAACAAAGGAGGTGTTAAAATCAACACTTCCATAACAAAGTCCACTCATGAAAGCATAGCAACGCAAACTGTTCTGTACTAAGGCAATGAATTAAAGTAAAGCAAATACATCATGCTCACGTTCCAAAGCATTGATGTGACAGTACATGGTATGTGATGTCGCAATGTTACTACAACTTGTATCCAGTCACGTTACTGAGTCATTATTTGTTCCTGGGTAGTCTTATCACAATGGTGCAATAGATGAACTGAACCCGTTTGAAATTTGCTGCAGTAAAACGTTTTGGGAAGGAAGTGATTTTGAGAGGTTTGAGTCAATGTAAGTTGGAAATAGCTCATCTCACAAATGGCAAACTGAAAAATTTTAATTGTGGAGAAGAGTTCTACGTATTTTGAGTGTCCAACAGATACAATATTTATTATTAGGCTAAGCTAGTTTAGTATGGAACTGAACTACCTTTATTTTTTTAACATCTCAGCCTACCTATTAACAGGCACTGCTAAATTGAAGGTAGTTTTTAGCAGAAACAAGGAAGTTGAACAGTAAACATAAAGTATGTATTTGAATAAAATGTATTCAAAATATTCTGCCAGAGAAGCTATGCTTATGCTAGACAAGGATACAGAAGGATACAGATGGTGGTGGATCAGATGACAAGAATGCCTATGATGATGGACCATCTGTCAATGAAATTTTAAGTCATAAAGAAGAGCTGTATCATCTTTGTGATTCAAGTAGCTCATATGAAGAAGTTGCAAGAACCAGCAAATGATTTTTCTGTGTGATTTCAATAACAGATTAAGTTGGGCTCCTTTGGTGTCTGCAAGAACAGTTTGCACACATCCACCTCACACTGTCTGTGCAAAACCTGGAGTAAACTCTGCTCTTTGATCCAAAGCTGCTGCAATTCCCTACAAATGCTGGGAATTGTTAAATGATAATACAATGGTAAAATGTATAAGCACATACAAGAGAACCCTAGAAAAGTAATCTGAACTTTGTACCATCTTAGGAAAAAAATTAAAGCATTCAGTGCATTGCAATACATCATGGTAATATAAGACAAAACGCATCCGGTTGAGTTTTTGTGGGACAAAAATCATGGTCCAAAAATGTTTCATGGCAAGCGACTGTTTGGTGGAAATCAAAAGTCTTTTGAAATTTGACAACAAAGACAGACAAAGAAAGAGATTGGCAATGAATAAATTTGTGCACATCCAAGAGATTTTTGAAGCCTTTACCTTTAACTGTCTCTACAGCTACACACTCGAATGCAGCCTCACCATTGACAAACAGTTGTTCCCAATGGAAAATAGATGGCCAATTTTTATTTTCATGCCAAATAAGCCAGACAATTTTGCATAAAATTTGGGGTTTTACCAAACGTTAGTTCCAAAAACACGTGCAATCTTTTGACTTACCTTGCAGCTTTAAAAAAAAGAGCAGTGAAATGGGAAGCTGCTTGTTGAAGATGAGATGAGGTTTAGAGAAGACTTTCATAAGAAAGGATACATCACAAAAGATAATTTTTTTACAACTGCAAAAACTGCTGCAAGAATAAGACATGACAATTGTTTGAACTGTCTGTGCCAATGTCAAAGGAATTCCAAAAGAAATTACCAAAGGGAGCAATGAGTTTTCTAGCAAATTTTTCAATAAAAAGTGGTGCTTGGTTGTAAATTACCAATATTTTAATGAAGCAGAATTTTTTGCAACAGACTCAACAGAAAATAAACCCCCTTTTCATTCAACAAAGTTGGTCTTGATGTGTTTGATCAAATGGCCAAGCAGTACACTACTCATGCATCAACCACAAAATGGCCAATGGTCATTTGGATTAATGTATTGGATATTGCTGGACTGAAATCACGGATTTTATTTAAAAAAGCATCAGGCAGCAAAATCAGTCACCATGCTTTTATCCTGCAATTGTTTGAACAGCTGAGAAGTGCTAATGTAGCAACCAATGGAAAGCACAGACAAAACAAAGCAGAGGAAGATCACTCTAGACCTTTGGGAAAGTGATGGAAATGTGCTGGGCAACAGTGCAAACATAATACTGTAACCATCCACCAGCACTACCAAAAGCCAACTTGCAGAAGATGCAATACTGGTGATTGGAAACTGACTTGAGTGAAAGAAATGCACATCACAGCTTACAACCCATTGGAATTTAATTTCTTGCTGTAACTAAGAATAAAATGCAACATTCAACAACAAACAAAACAAGTCTGCTCAAATACGTGTTTTACGCATGACCAAGACTACTGTAATTTCATTATCTCTGTGGGTGTCAATTTCAAAACCTTTTGTTGTTAACAGTATAAACTTTTTTCCATCTATCTGGTGTTAGTTGTTGACTTTGACAAGGGTGTGTAGCTTTACCATTGAGCACACAATAAGGAATATTTGAATCAGGTATTTAAAATTACATTAAGACCTGTTCTACAAAAAGTGTGATTGAAACCAAAAGTTGCAGACTCAAAAGACTACTTTTTTTTTAAATGTACTACTGTTAGAACCACCACAATCCAATTTCCATGTACCAAAGTGCTTGCCAACCATTTGCAAAAATAAGTGTAAATAAACTGACATGATGAATTTTTTGAGAAAACTTATCAGATATATTTTGGGGTCACCTTTTAGAATGATGATATAAAGAACATTAACACAATATTCAAACTGTTAAACCAAATGGAGTAATGCTTATGCTTTAACATTTAGTTATCATGAGATGTGAGATGAGATCAAAGAACACCACGTTTTCAATTTTTCAATTCAGTTTTGTTCCTAAATTTGCTTGCAGTCGTAGGTTATATCATAGATAGACCAGAAGGAGGTGTCTTAAATGCATGCTGCAGAAATGAGATTTTTGAAAAGAGTTGAGTGTGTACCAGGTATGAATGAAATCTATATGACCAAACTTTGAAATTAGTCAACATTAAGCCACTGTTTCTATATATAGGAAGACTTCAGCCACATTGGTTTAGCCATACAAGAAAAATATTGCAAGAAAAATTCACTCCACAAATTCTTTTTACGATACCTTAGCATGTCAAGAGTAGATACACAAGCAATTTGACTTAATCAAGAGTTTGAGATGAACAAGCTGACTAGATGAATGTAGTTAGAGGTTGTGAGGTTTGTTTGAAACTCAACGGCTGCTACCTCTTTGACCTTGCAAAAGGAATAGCCAATCAAAAAGATGTATGCATATGTTGATAGAGTAGGAACACTGCCTCATTGATCAAACTTTAATGGCTTATCAGATATCACATTTGTAGCTAATGTGAGACAATTTTTGCTCTACTCCAAATTTATTCCAAAAGCCTTTATATGCTGTGCAAAATGACATGACATGACATGATATGAACAAAATGCATAATATGTTTATGTTCAAAACACAGAAACATGACAATAATGTCGGAACCACTATCTTGGATTTATTTGTTCAATTATTTATTGGATGTTTTGTTTAAATTCATTCATGCGTTAATTTTGTAGTTTACCTTTAAGTTGCATAACATCACTTCATTTTAATTTACTTTGCTGATTATTTTGCCTTTTTAATCACTTCATAGTTTTTGTGCACCATTAGCAAATTAGTAGGTGATGTAGTTTAGTTTTGCATATTTTAATCAATTCGAGATTTTGTCAGTGAAGATTGGACATTCAAGTTTTAAGTTAAGTTGGTAAAAGAGTTTAAAAAAATAAATTGTTTTAACCATTTTAGTGATTGTTATCCAAAGCATGGAGTCATAAGAAAGTAAACTGCTACAATAATCTTTTGGCAGTGGCTATTTTGCCGTTGATGGCAATTTGCCCTTGGAATCTATTTTGCCGTGATCATCCACATGTGTTTATATAGCCAAATTTGCTATTATCGCACCAGTGACTCTGTGGTGTAGTGGATAGAGCGCTGGTCTTGAGATACCAAGGTATTGGGTTCGAATCTCAGCTGGCCAGGGCTTTAAAAGAAAGGCAGTGTACACTGAAGGGGCAGGCCTGGTATGTAAATGTACGGGACAGTGTACACTGGAAGGGAGTGTGCAGGGTGGGGGATAGAGACCTGGGGGTGCAAAATTTTATAAATTGGTTTTTAAAATTGACCAATCAGAGACGACCAAAAGTCACATGTTTAGTACGTCATTAAGATTGACCAATCACAAACAACTCACAGCAAAATAGTCTCTGAGGGTAAATTGCTGTCGACGGCAAAATAGCCACTGCCTAATCTTTTTGCTTGTAAACATAGTGCTTAAATTAAGTAATGTTAATGAGCAATTGTTATGAAAGCAACTTTATAATGAAATAAAATCATGACATCAACAATTCATTGATAATCCTATATAAAACAAAAAAAATATTCAGCAGTTATATTCTTACATGATCAAACACCCCAAAATGCAACCTTTTATTGTTGTTGTGGTATCATAAAAAGTAGGCAGTGGCTATTTCGCCGTCGACGGCAATTTGCCCTTGGAATCTATTTTGCCGTGATCATTCACGTGTGTTTATATAGCCAAATTTGCTATTATCGCACCAGTGACTCTGTGGTGTAGTGGATAGAGCGCTGGTCTTGAGATACCAAGGTATTGGGTTCGAATCTCAGCTGGCCAGGGCTTTAAAAGAAAGGCAGTGTACACTGAAGGGGCAGGCCCGATATGTAAATGTACGGGGCAGTGTACACTGCAAGGGAGTGTGCAGGGTGGGGGATAGAGACCTGGGGGTGCAAAATCTCTTTTTTTTTGGTTTTTAAAATTGACCAATCAGAGACGACCAAAAGTCACATGTTTAGTACGTCATTAAGATTGACCAATCACAAACAACTCACGGCAAAACAGTCTCTGAGGGTAAATTGCCGTCGACGGCAAAATAGCCACTGCCTAAAAAGTATGTTTGTTGACATATCACTTAACAAAACATTGGAAAAATAATAATCCTTCAATAAGCAAACTTCCTTTAAAAAAGCTGTTTTGCTAGAAACTAGTGGTATCTTGTCCAATGGAAAAAGCTAGAGTGAGCATGTTGCATCTCCACAGTTCAGACTTAGGCAAGGCATTAAACACACTTACAGTGCTTATGCATACATTACAAGGTTTAAAACGTCCCCTGCTTACTTGTATGTGCTACATATAAGTTCTTTTCAGGCAGTGACTATTTTGCCATCGACGGCAATTTACCCTGAGACTATTTTGCCATGAATTATTTGTGATTGGTCAATCTAAATGACGTACTAAACATGTGACTTTTGGTTGTTTCTGATTGGTCAATTCTAAAAACCAATTTATAAAATTTTGCACCCCAAGGTCTCTATCCCCCACCCTGTACACTCCCTTCCATTGTACACTGCCCCGTACATTTACATACCGGGCCTTCCCCTTCAGTGCACACTGCCTTTCTTTTAATGCCCTGCCAGCTGAGATTCAAACCCGCAACCATGGTATCTCAAGACCAGCGCACTATCCACTACACCACAGTGTCACTGGCATAATAATTGCAAATACGGCTAAATAAACACACGTGAATGATTACGGCAAAATAGATTCCAAGGGCAAATTGCCGTCGATGGCAAAATAGCCACTGCCTAACAAATAACATTACCATCAAAATTATCATTCATAAAAATGTAAGAATTTAGCCTGGCGTGGTCGAAATTGATCAAGTACTTTTAAGTAATTTCTTGAATAAGATTAGAACTCTTCGGTGGCATCTTTTCGTTTAAAACGCTAAATTAGTGATTCTGGATCATTTTTTTAGTCAATTCAAAATTCTGCCCATTTCCACTCAAACTTTTTTACACGGAGTTACAGCAAAACGTCAATAGCAAAATTTATTGACAGCGCCTTTTAGTGGCACAAAAGTCACTTTTTTCAGGTTTTTCTTCAGAAAAAAGGCAAAGGTTATTGAAAATTTATTTTTTTAAATAAGCATTCTACCAACACAAATAGTTGACTAAATAACTAACTAATAGGCTGCATGCATTGGTAGGTTTTGGCATATAACCTTATCGGGGATAAGGTTTCAGGAAAGTCTGAAAATTTTTTGTACTACTAACAGAAAACTATTTCATTTGCCAAGTACGTAGCTTGATGTGGAAAACATTGTTAAGCATTGTTAATCTCATGCTTTTACATTGGTGGCTTACTACTGCGAACGTTTACCTGAGACTATTGTTGTTTGGGATACATATGATTGGGGATCAAAAAGCCAAGTTATCACGGATAGCCTTGTATATTGTGTCAGTGTATGTGCCAATGCTTTTTTCTGATCCATGTTGACCAACGTGCGCCGGAGGGCACATCAAATATATTGCTCTTGCGAAAACTAATCCTAGATTATAGGGACCAATTAGAAGTCCTAGTAAAGCAAAGCTAAAAAATTGTTCACTACGCACTTTTACACGTAAAAGAATCCAACCAACGTTTCCTTAAATGTTCATTCCAAAAGTCCTACTTTTCAACCGAAACATTTGACAGATGCCCAGCAACATCTGCAGGATGAAGTAAGCACACTGCAATTAACATAGAAAAGAATATCTCTGAAGTCCTATTTCATTTCCTCTGAAGTTTCACCTTATAGCAAACTTGACAATAATAAGTTCTGAAATGCTATTGATAACTGTGACTGCTGCTATCCCAATTACACGCTTTAGGGGAAAGGTCTTAGCGCACAGCGCAAACTCAACTGTGGTATCAAAAAGCACCCTTAATGATGGAATCAAATTTAATTCAGACGCAAAAAAATCCGATCGAACATGTAAGAATAGCATCGATACTGCGACAATTTTTCTAGAATAATTAAACAATTATAAACAAATGAAACCTCTTACTTAATTTGGATGCAAAATATAGTAGAATAAAAAGATTAAAATAGCAAATAGCGATGGCTTTAGTCATTAACAGTACGACGATAAATAATAATAATTATGCAAGAGAATTATAGAAAAGCACTTTACTTTATACATAGCGAGATTTGCCACAATCGATTAATTTGTGATAAAATCCAAACTATAATAGTACGGTATTATTACTGATACTATTATAGTTTGGATTTTATCATAAATTAATCAACAAGAATTACATGATAAGGTAACAACGAGCACTCGTCGTTAACAATAAATTCGGTAGCTTATAATATATACACTTACTCACTGTATATGCGACTTCCGGAAACCGTTCAAACTTTAATAGCAGAAATTCACACTTCGACCACATTTTTATTTTGAGAAAGACCTAAAATGACTGAGGTTTCGCAGTTTTATAGTGCTGTAAATCTACGAGATTTCCACGCAAGCACGTGGAAGTAGACAATAAAAACTTCACAAAATTGGCTCTCGTAGATATTATTTCTTAGTATTGCTTACAGCACAAAGACACGAATCATAAATGTAGGTCTCCAGCAGCTATATGTAGTAGATGTAGAAAGAGGCCTTGCAGTTTTACTTGGGCGACAATCAGTTTTTATTAAAATTCTCATGAAAGGATTTTGTCTGTAATATTTACAACAATCGATCGTGTGAGCAATACATTGGATACATGTTAGGGTGTCTGCGTGGTGGAAAAGTGAAGGATTTTAAGACCTCATTGGACAAAGATCAAGTGAATATGAAAATTAGAGAATATATTTGCAAGGGCACAAACATTAAAAGAGGAAAACTTTGTTTTTCATATTTGCAGCATTAACTGACAATTTGTATGCATATTTTCTGATCTTTATGAAACCGGTAACATTAAAAAAGTGGTGTAAAAATTTTCTGCAAATAACCCTGGAACTAAACGATTAAGAGTATTAAAATCGGCTATATTACCGATAGGGAACAAATGTGTTTTTGAATCGATCGGTACAAAAATTGTTACTCGAGATGTTGTATTTCTCGAGTTACAATGATATAGTGGTTTTTGTATCTCGAAAAACCTTTCGTGCCCCTGCCAGAGTATGAGGATAAAGAATTTGATAAGAAATTTTTTCCTGCATATTTCGGTACTAATTTATCCCCCCAAAATCACATAAACTAAGAGATTGAAAAAAAAGGGTAAAAGTGGAGACGAAAATTATTTTTGTCTCAAGCATTCATCAACTATTTAAATAGTCACTGAGTGTCTACAAGCTACACATCTGTGTATTATTCACGAGGCAACGGGAAATGCGAAAGGCAAGCTACAATGCAATTGCTTGAACTGCAGTTAAACTTGCTCTTAAATCAAGAAATTTAATTTATTCCACAATAGAAAGGTGTTTTGCATGATGCTTTGCTTTCAATTAGATTGTTGCTGTATACTGCAACGAATGTGACGCCGCACAAAAGAATGTTCAACGTCGATCTAGTCTAGGTTTCTCGCTGCCCACTTGGCTAAATTTACCCGGGTTTGTATTAATAAAATGACATATTCGAACCAATGACTACATAGCCCTGGTTGACAAAGTCAAACTGGTGCCTGCAATTCCAAATTATGCTAGGGTTTGTTTTCCTAGCAGACAAGAGAATTCAGTATCTTTCTGTGATATATCACCAAGCGGTGAATATAATTGTGTACAGACATTTGAAAATGTAAATGATGTTGTATCAAGTACACCTGTAAGTGCTAATGCAATAGATCTGAACGACACCTTGAGGGTATCTCTGAAAACCTTCCTGTCGATATTACTAAACAAACGTTTAGTAACAGTTGTTATCGCACCAATGCCCATTTTTTAACTCACCGATAATCGAACTGCAGCCTTGAGAACAAGAGTCTTATTGCACGTATTGTTTTGTCGCACTTTGCTTTGTTACAATTATCTATTTCTACACTCTGACCTAAGCACACAAAACGCGTGGCTTCAGGCTCTTACTAATTATGTATATAAAGAAAAAGAAGTTACTTCAAATTCTATTTTTGGTTCTTGAATGTTGCTGGTTCAATCGTTGTGGATAAAAGTCTAGTCAATTTTCTCGCGCTGACCTATTCGAAGTTTTATTGTTATTCTGTCAATAAACCCATTGATTTTACTATTTGATTTTAAACTGGTGCTTGGATAGAGAACAGTGCGAGGAAGGTCCTGGCCGTCCGCCTGTGACAACTATAATAGAAGATTCATCCCCTTCGAGTGGTGAATCCTCAACATAAAGAAATTGACTAGACTAAGAAATCTTCCGAAAGGTGATTCAGGCTCGTTACCCCCTTTCAAAGATTCGCGTTGGATTCTTTGAACTGGTGGAAAAGTTTGCGCGATTTGAGAAATCTTCGGCCTATCAACATCTTCAGTTGGAAATTCATGATTTGAAGGAACATTTTTACTTCAAGTTCAGTTGGAGCGTTGCAAGGTGCCGTCTGTCAGTCATTTTTATTTTGAAACTGACGTCAAGGACTCAGCTATTTTACTTGGAAGACTGGCAGACATCTTATCCTGGCTCTTCTGCAAAACTGATTCTGCAGGAAGTTGAAGTCATTGTGTAATTCCACCCTTTTTGCGAAGAATTCTCGAAGATCCTTGGTGCAATTGCGCGAGATCAACGACATCGGATCTTCAGCGCGACAGTTCTTTACGAAGACCTGGATCATCCTTTCCTTACGAACGGTTGGAATTTGTTTTTATTATTTATTTAATTAAATTTTATACTTAACCTACATACTAAAGTACAGTATGTCTTTCATTTCTAACATTAAGAATTGCGAAAATAACGTAATTCAATCGAAATGTAATGGAGCGCCTTCCGCAGGGCATGTGGAGGGTGACCAAACTGCTACAGTTGGGAAACTAGGCAACGACCTTGCATCCCAAGCCTACCCGATCATATCAGAGGTAAATACTCGTAAACTTTTAACGACAAAGCGACAACTTTCCATGGGTTTAAAGCGATCGCGTGATGCCCTTGCAAGATGTTCATCGCACGAACATTTTGCCAAAGCCCTCGAACAATTTGATGAAATTAAAATTGACTACGTTAAGTATAAAACGGCTTTAAACGACGTCTTAGACCCTGAAGTTTCAAACGAGCTTCTAGAAAGTGTAGCTGATCTGTTTAACCAATGCTTTAATCTTTATGAAAATGCTAAATTGGGTATGTTGACCTCACCCAGGAAATTTTCAGTCCATCATGAGGACAATGGTACCATTGATGTCGAGCCTGAGGATAGTGTATCGCAGGTTGCTAAAAGTGTCAGCGCGACATCAAGTAGCACCTTTATAGCCCAGGAAGTTAAATTAGATAAGAAACGGGCTGAACTTGAAGCTAGACATGCTTTTGTAAAAGCGGAAGCGAAAGCCAAACAACAACATGCTCTCAAAATCGCAAAAGCGGAGGCGAAAGCCAAAAAAAACATGCTCTCGAAATCGCAAAAGCAGAAGAGCAACTTAAAATCGCTGCTGCTGAATTAGATGCGGAAGAGAGGCTGATTGCGCTTTCAGAAAGGGGTTCTTCAGTGGCTGTCTTAAGCAGGGCAGGCCCCAATAATTCCTTGAATAACTTATTTGGAGGGCGCTCAAACTTTCGTGAGGCGTTTCGCGCAGACCTAAAACCGCTCTTAAAGAAAACGCAGTTAGCCAATTGTGCTGGAGAAACGAGTTCTTCTTTGTTAGAAGGATCGGTAAAAAGAAATATAGTTAGAGTTAAAAATAATACAGGCTTCTCGCGGGAAAATTCTGAATTTCCCAAACGAGAGAAAACTGTTTATAAATCGGCTGTTCCTAATTTTCAATCGGCGTTAGATCGCGTTGTGACCGATCGAAATGATTTTCCTATAAATGGTAGCAATTCGCAAACTCTAGTGAAGTCGCTTGTGGGCCCTGCTGTTGGAGATGGCGAGTCCTTGAGGCGGCCTTCTGTTGCTCATGGTGAACCGGCATTACGCGCCTATATCGAACGCCAAGACAGAAATGAATTTATAAATCTTGCCTCACAGATAGGCTATGACGGTAGAAACATAGACTTCGTTTTTTATGAAAACCAAATTCGGAGGCTTATGCACGAGAGTCCCTATGATGAACGTCGGCTCGAAGTTTTGAGAGCCTCGTGCATTGGCCAGCCTCGGGAAATGGTCAATTTGTTTTTTGCGCCTATGAGAAATATGAATGCCTCTAGGCGCATTGAAAGAGCTTTGGACCGTTTGCGTCAGCGATATGGCGTTTCTGGTGGGCTTACTTCGGAACCTAAAATGCGAAAATCCGTACCGGACCTAGGGTGGCAATGAGCGTCGCTTCATTGAAAGCGTTCAATGAAGATCTAAACACCCTTGAAGTATATGCACATGCCCATGACGAGCTGGACAAGCTATCTGGACAATTAATGTTAGATACTGCAAATCGGTTACCTGGGGTACTTAAACGAAGGTACCTTGATTACCTTAAAAAAGAGGGTTTTAGTTTAAATCAGCCTGGATTTGAATCTTTGCGTGAGTTTGTAGTTTATGAACTAAACATAATGACCTCCGATTATGCGCAGTCGTTTTTTAAGTCAGATGATAAAGATAAAGCAAGTGGGTCTGGCAACGGACATATGGCTGTTCGCGTCAGACAAGTCACTGTAAACGGAGTACGTCCTGGCGCTCGCTCAGAAGAGACCGTTGGCGAAAGCTCGCGTAGCTGTAATAAAACGCAACATTCTACTAAACCTCCCCCGGTGTGTTTTGTATGCAACGACCCGCATTCAAAACATTTTTTAACTGATTGTGAACAATTTAAAAGCAAAACTTCAGAGCAAAAGCGCAAAACTGTTATTGATGCTGCTAGATGTTTTAATTGTCTTTCTTTGGGACATTTCTCTAGAGAATGTAGTTCTTCGTCGAAATGTCGCTTATGCGGGCCACATTTTGGCCCTAAACATTTTACCGCCTTGCATGACCTATATGTTAGGTCAGACTCGGTAAACCTTGGGGCCGCCAGCGCTGGGCATTGCCAGACTTCGGTGATAGCCGACGCTGGGAAAAAACAGGCAGACGCTGAACAAACAGTTGTGAAAAAACTGACCTTTAATATTTGGTGATGCTTCGTACGAGTGCCGTAAGGGTTATAAACCCTGTGACGGGCAAGTCTACTTTGGCATATGCACAGCATGATACTGCTTCTCAGGCTACATTGATCTCAAAGAGCTTGAGGGACGAGCTTGGGCTCGCTACTAAAACGGATCATGCAATAACCATTCGCACCTTAGCTGAACAAACTATGCGCAGTGGTGGTCTTACAAACTTTGAAATTGAATCACTTTCAAATAAAGAAACTTTTGCTATAAAAAAACGCTTTGGTTGTCCCGGACTTTATTGATGATGAGAACGTTCTGCCTCATGCCGTAAATACGCAAAAACTTGGGCATTTCGAAGGGGTTAAAATTCCCACTATTCCTCAACGGCAAAGGATTGACATTTTGATAGGACAAACTAATAAAGAGTTGCTCACTGTTTTGGAGGAAAGAGAGGGTGTAAATGCGAGTGAACCTAACTACGTTCTGACTCGACTGGGTCCTATAGCCAGCGGTGGTCGCGTTGGGGTGAGATCGGATTCGCAACAGGTCTTGAAAGCAAGAGTAAACGTTGGTTGTGACACAAACGAATGTGAACAACTTAGACAAGAAATTACTGAGCTAAAGGCGGCTTTGCGACGAGTTGAATTGGAGAACGAGGAGACTCAACCCTCTAGGAGTGAGGAGCTTGCGTGTTCGTTGGTGGAACCTAACGTCAAAGTAAAAGATGGTCGTTACGAGATTCCCGTCCCTTTGAGATCGGATATTGTTAAAAAGATTCCCAATAACTTTTCAAATGCCTTCGAGCGTACTATGTCTCTGCGTCGGAAAGCTCTAGGCAATCCTACTTTAAACCGAACCCTTACAGACACATTTCAAGAGTTGCTTGCTGAGGGTTGGTTGACGCATGTGCAGAAGATAAAAGTTGATGGGCCTACTTGGTATTTGCCTTTCTTTGTGACGAAACAAGAAAAATCTCGTGTTGTATATGATGGTGCAGCCACATTTAAGGGAGTGTGTCTTAACCATGCTGTTTTGCCCGGCGCAAATCTTTTGAATAGGTTGACTGACGTTTTGACTCGTTTTCGTTTGGGTAGATTTGCGTGTATGGCCGACTTAAGCAAATGTTTCTTTCAAATTTCTATTCCAGAAGACCAGCGGGATCTCTTTCGTTTGGTCTGGTTTAAGGATAACGACATAAAACTTGGTGAAACCGAAATATTTCGGTTTTGTAGACATGTCTGGGGGATAAACTCCAGTCCTTACATTGCTCTTCATGCAATACAACGTTTGATTGATGAAAATCCTACCAAAGCAAGTCGACCGACTTTGGAAGCTATCGAAAATAATCGGTATATGGATGACTTGCTCATTACTGCTGAATCCCTGGCTGATATTGAGGTTATTTCTCGAGAGTCGAAGTCACTGTTCGAAAGCAGAGGCTTTAGACTGTGTAAGTGGTCGGCAAATCACCTGGCTAAGCCGGTTTTGCTGAGTATTCCCAAATGCGATCTCGGCTCTAATATCCGAGAAATTGACCTTGGTTCAAACTCTATGCCTGACTCTAAAGCATTGGGCCTAATATGGGACGTGGAAAAGGACTGTCTCAAGGTTCATTGTAATAAAAATTTGACTATGCCAGCTAGACTCAGTCGTCGCGAAATGCTGCGCTTTCTTGCTGGCCACTTTGACCCACTGGGTTTTATCGCTCCTTATCTCTTGGGAGGCAAGCTAATTCTTCACCGAGCTACCTGTGCTGGTATTGGCTGGGATGACGAGCTTCCGAAAGACATGATGATCGATTGGAGTGCGTGGCTTTGTCTTGTACGGCCTATTTCAGAGGTTTCGATCCCCCGCTACTGCTTTTGGGAGGCCGAAACCGAGACCGGCGATGATGAAAGCGTTAGCTATCAGCTTCATGGGTTTAGTGATGCTTCGAATGATGCCTTGGCCTGTGTGGTCTATCTGAGGCGCTTAATTGGGCGACGATCGAACGTCGCCTTCGTGCATGGCAAGTCGAAACTGGTTTTGTTGTCTCAGACGAATTGGACGATCTCTCGAAAAGAATTGGAAGCGGCTAGGCTTTGTTCTGAACTGGTGTTCGCCGTGTCTAAATCGTTACAGCATTTGTCTTGCAGCTTCCACTTGTGGACAGATTCACAAGTTGCTCTTAAATGGATTGTAAACCCGGATCTTCATCTTCCGCGATTTGTAAAACGCCGTGTAGATAAAATACACCTTATGACTTCGGCTTGTGTCTGGAATTATGTTCAAGGATCTTTAAATCCCGCTGATGTTGGTACACGCGAAGGCAGCGTAAGGAGCTCTGATTCCTTTGCATTGTGGCTTGGAGGACCTCCATTTCTTTTACAGGGATCTTTGGAACCCAAGCCCGTGAGCCCCGCCGTGGTTGTTTGAAGTGCCAGCATTAATTTAGATCTTTTGTCTCTTAAAAGCGATGCGTGCCTGGATCGGATAATTGAAAGCGCTCCCGATCTATACACATTAAAAAAGCGTGTGGTTTATCTTATTGCTTTCAAACAGTATATTGTCGCCAAATCACAAAAGCGTAACCTTTGTAAACCGAAACTTGATGCAGACTACTTGGATAACGCCTTCATGGAAGTTGTAATAAAATTTGTTCAGAAAACCCATTTTGGGACCGCAATTAAGCTTCTCCAGGAGAAGTCATCAGATGCTTATGATTTGATTTTTAAAAAAATTAGGTAATAGCTTGTCAGATTTAGAACACGTCCGTCGTGTCTCTGAATTAAAAACTCTGCGAAACCTGCGCCCCTGTGTGGACAATAACTTGATGTTGCGTGTTGAGGGTCGCCTGGAAAACGCTGATCTCCCAACAGACACTAAACATCCTTTAATACTCCCTAGCAGGCACCCACTTACTAGGTTGATCATTCTCGATGAACACGATAAAGCTGGACATGCAGGTCCATGCTATACGCTAATGCGTACGCGGCAGCGTTTTTGGATTGTGTATGGAATTTCGAGCGTTAAGCGTTACCTGACGGAATGTGTAAAATGTGCAATGCGAAAAGCAACCCCTGTTCGACAGCTGATGGCCGATCTACCGGCTTGCCGAGTAACTGCCACAAATAAACCCTTCAAGTATTGCGGCGTAGATTATCTTGGACCGTATTTTTATCGCCAAAATCGTAGTAATTGCAAATGTTGGGGTTTACTGTTCACGTGTTTATGCACTCGTTGCATACACGTGGAAATCGTCACTAGTCTTGACTTGAATGAATTTTTGCTCGCATTTTCTAGATTTACAAATCTTCGGGGAGCAGTTGACACTGTTTATTCGGATAATGGCTCGACGTTTCGGGCTGCTGCTAATCGGCTTTCCTCGTTGCTTGGTTCGACAGAATTCTGTAATTCTTTTAGGAGGCGTAACATCAATTGGGTTAAAATCCCTCCATACTCTCCTAGTCAAGGAGGTAGTTGGGAAAGTATGGTGAAGTTATTTAAAGACGCCTTTAATCGCGTTTTGGATCAATCTCGACGTAAGCCTTCACTTATTGAAATACAGACTTTCACTTCAGACGCGATGCGCATAGTAAACGATCGCCCGCTCACTTCGCTTAGCGATAAACCTAATGATTTGGCTGTAATCACTCCTTCGTCTTTCTTGGGGCAAGGTCTTGCCCCCAATACACCTCTAAGTGCATTTCATGATCGGGGGGACTTGCGTCGTGACTTTCTTTATAATACAACTTTGGCTCATAAATTTTGGCTCTGTTGGATGCAAGGTTACCTCCCTACTTTACAAGGTAGAAACAAGTGGAGGGTAACTCGGAATAATATCTGCACAGGCCAATTGGTCCTGGTTGGAGATGCTGAAGACATCTCAAGGCGCGGGGCTTATCGCTTGGGCCGTGTACACCGGGTGCACCCTCAGTGGCGCAACGGAAAAGAGTTAGTCCGTAGAGCAACTGTTGCTGTGTTGAAAGATTGCGGGGATGGTACAAATAAAATCGAATACATCCTTCGTGATATTTCAAAAATTGCTCCTGTATAATATTTTATTGTATTTTATCTTGTGTTTTTATATTCGTATTTCCCCGAGCATTATTGACATTTTTATGCTTCAAAATCTGTAATATTATATCAGAAAATTCGGACTTGGCCTTTAGCATACGTGTTTAGTCACCTTTTCCTTTATTTCAAAAAGAACTTCGTATACCTGACCACTGCATCATTGTTCTTTGAATATGTTCAGTTAATCCTATTATTGTAGCGCCTTGGTGCTCTATATGTATTATGTTTTTGTTTGAAACTTCACCCTGTGTTCTTGTTTCAAAGGGGCCGCAATGTTATCGCACCAATGCCCATTTTTAACTCACCGATAATCGAACTGCAGCCCTGAGAACAAGAGTCTTATTGCACGTATTGTTTTTGTCGCACTTTGCTTTGTTACAATTATCTATTTCTACACTCTGACCTAAGCACACAAAACGCGTGGCTTCAGGCTCTTACTAATTATGTATATAAAGAAAAAGAAGTTACTTCAAATTCTATTTTTGGTTCTTGAATGTTGCTGGTTCAATCGTTGTGGATAAAAGTCTAGTCAATTTTCTCGCGCTGACCTATTCGAAGTTTTATTGTTATTCTGTCAATAAACCCATTGATTTTACTATTTGATTTTAAACTGGTGCTTGGATAGAGAACAGTGCGAGGAAGGTCCTGGCCGTCCGCCTGTGACAACTACAATAGAAGATTCATCCCCTTCGAGTGGTGAATCCTTAACAACAGTAACGATGCATCACTATCCAATTCTGATTTGCCTGAGTTTCTCCGGTTTATCCGTATGAGACAACTACCTGATCATTTACTAGTTCGTGATTTTGTATTTTGAGTTTCCTGGATAGGAATATTTTATATAGCAAGTTTTGCTTATAGAGCAAAAATGTGATAAAACGTCTTGGTTGTTCTACGACGTCATGTATTGTAATCAATAATTTTATGCAATGCGCGTTGTGGCTGCTAGCATGCCTGTATCTGCATTTTTTAATTTTCATTTATTCGTCCGTACGCAGGCATTTTAGTAACGCAGCACGTCTGAATTTTTGAGCTAGTAATTCTGTTAAATTTAAAGTCTCAGCTGAAGTTCTATTAGAAACGATTGTTTTTTTGCTTTATTTTTGGTATTAATTTTGTTTGTAGCACAGATATCTTGGCTGTCAGTTTGTTAAGCACTTGGATGATGATTAGAAATAAAAGCCATTGCACACACAAATTTATTTTTCCAGATAAAAGTTGGGGAAACGGTTCAGCCCCTTTACTCCTTTGCTTGCGCCCTTGAGAACTAGGTAAGTTGCAAGTCCAAACATTTTTGAAAAAACAACAAATCGCTCCTTCTTTTGTTTGGTTATACCACTGGGTTTAGGATTTGTCGGAAAAAAGTCAAATCCAGTTTACGAAAGCATTACATCGTATCTTGATAGCAGGCGTTGACATAGTTGAGACGAAGGTCTCCGGCTTTTTTCTTGAAATCTGTGCTCATGATCAGCATTCTGCTGAATTAGCGATTTTGTTGAATATGCCCTGTA
The DNA here is from genome assembly GCA_963675345.1 of Trididemnum clinides. Taxonomy (NCBI): domain Eukaryota; kingdom Metazoa; phylum Chordata; class Ascidiacea; order Aplousobranchia; family Didemnidae; genus Trididemnum; species Trididemnum clinides. Next base: position 5,637,639 of record OY776297.1, read on the forward strand.
ATTTTTAAATATAGTTACATCTTCACACACTCCACCCAACAGTACGCAACCGGATGTTGAGTGCTTTTTGCCATATTTGAAAAAAGAATTCCTCAATATAAGCCTACAAGTACATATTTTGTGGGCTGTAGCCTGTGTACCAGTATACATCACCGATGCCAATAGAGAATATCAATTTATGTAGCCATTTCCTTCTCCTCTGAAACATGATTTAAACTAGCCCTTAAAAATGTTTTGTGTCTGACTTTGAAAAACTTACCGTACGAAAAAGGCATGTAGGCTATCTCAATTTTCTCAATGCAACTACGCCTTTGGTATATGGTCATAATTTTTTTACCGTAATGCTTGTTTGTTTGTTTGTTTATTTGCCATATTTATCCTCCATTCACGATAAAGCGAATTGTATCGCTATATTTTGGACGGGAGGTCCGCATTCGCTTGGGAGTTGCCATTTCGGTGTCTGGGCTACCTGTTTTCCACATAAAGGCGGAGGCGTCCCATTAAGTGCCGTACCCAAGAACACAACAAGCGAACTTGCCGGCTTGTTCTCCACATCCCTTCCTAAATTCCGAGCGCCAAGCAGGGAAGCTGCGGATGCCATTTTTTAGTATGAGTTGACAAGGGGATTGAACCCCAGGTTTACCGACTATGAAGCAGACGCTCTAATAACTACACTATCGCGCCCGTTAAACTTAAAACTATGAGGGCATGACGAGCACTGAAGATCAAGCCAAATCACCAGCATCAACCTGTGGAACAAAAGAATATTACGTATAAAATCTGGACAAATCTAAAATAAGGAAATTTACGCAATTACGAAAATTTTACTAAAATATGGAAATACACTAATTGAAACATGGAAATTGCTGAAATATGGAAAATTACGGAAATACTTAGTTTAACTCAAATCAACTATCTAATTTACTCAATTGGGTAGCTATGGTTTTGATTTTTGCCGACTTTCAAAAATTTTCTTGTTTCTGCGATTTCCATACTTTAGTTGGGGGGTTATTCCTTATTTCGATTACTTAGTAAGTAAGTCCTTTTTTAGAAGGAATCTCCGTTATTTTGTGTTTTGTATCAATTTTCGTTATTTCCGAGATTCAGTATTTCTATAAATCAATATGAATTTCTGTATTTCCCTAATTCCGTAAATTTTTGTACTTTAGAGCTGTCTCTATATATAAGACATAAAAAATTATTTTTCTGATACAAACATGGCATAAAGATATTTATATAAGTTTGTATTTTGTCAATTTGTATTTTGTATTTATATTCAATTTGTATTTTGTCCGAGACACAAAATAAAAACCAAAATCAAACAGTAGCAGACGAAAAAAGGAGCAGATTGCAAAAACTATATACGTTAAAACTTGCATGTTATTGCAAATGTATTAAATGTATTGTAACCAAACCAAATTTGAATTTGATGCATGGCCATCGCACCTGAATTAAATACGAACGAAAAAAAAAGAACAAAGCACCCACAAAACAAAAAAAAGCGCACCAACAGATGGATACAAAACAACGCATATTTCGTGATAGATCAGATATATGTCCAAAACGTCACATAATTATTAAAAGTGATATGCTTCCTGCAGTAGCAATTTTGTAACCCTAATGGGGAGGCTGTCAGGTTTTACACCTTACCCAAAGTTGATCTGGGAACAACAAAAGATAGCTCCTTCATGTCTCAAGGCAAAGAGCCCTGTCACCGGTAGCAGTTTTAAATCCTTCACCAACGACCATTGCACTATTGGAATGACAAAAGCAAAATTTTAGAGAGCTCTTGGTAATCCTCGGTTACATATAGGTTCCCTTGTAACATATAGTATCATTGGAAACTTCATGTTGCATTAAAGGCCCCGAACAATGACAGTCTCATGCAGTGGTGAAAGTAGAAAATTTTTCTTACCGGTACTATGCATGCCAGAAGCTCATAACAGTGGTGGAAGTAAAATAATTTTTTTGTGGTTGCTCATCAAAAAAGGCAAATGGGTCTTAGACATTCACTGATCCAGACACGAAATCCTAAACGCCTTAATTATACCTAACACTTTAAATTTTAACGAACTATAAAATATTAGATAATCCGAAATAACTAATTGTTGCTGGATTAGAATGAATCGCTAATCTGAGACTCGAAACAATGTCCTGTAGTACTGTTGCCTGCAAATTGGAGAGTAAAAGGTTTGCCAGAGAACTATATTGACACGATTTGAAATAGCCTATTTTGGGGGATAATTACAAAAGATCCCCAAAACCTAAGTTACTTTTGGTTCATTATTGAAAGTTTGCAACCACAAACATAACGATACATTTTCAACCAAGCACATAACCACATAATCCAAATCAAACACTCAATTATTTAAAAACTTTCCATAAAGGTTCATAGTAGTTAGCCTTTTTCAAGTTTTGTTGTCGAGTCATGCCGCTTGTTGCATGAGCTGCTCTTCTTCCCTTTCCAAGCCAAGTTCTTACGTATGGCTATGGATTCCATTTCTCGCACGGTGGCCCCACAGTACTGACAAAGAGTTGCTTCTCGGCATTGTTTGTAGTGATTGCATTTCTGCTGCCAGTGATGATGTTGTTCATAGCGCTGAACCCGCGCTCACAGTCGGCGTTACTTGGTGAAAGGGTGTCAACGGCCACCATCAACTTATTTAGTTGGTCAGGAATGCTTCTTCCTCCACTTGCCTTAAATTCAATATACGCAAGATGAGTTTGTTGCTTGTTGAGACGAAGGGTGCCACATAGACTTTTCACTTCATCTTCTCCAAAACGAGGATTTTCATGATCAATCTTTTCTGGATCTAACGCATCAATTTGACCAAAAAGGGTTTTGTAGTTCTCTCTTCGAGTTGCATGAATGCTAGGCTGTGCTCTCCTTGATGCAGTCGTGAAGAGCCTTTCTTTCATGTTGTCAGCTACAGCCGCAATAAATTGAGCCTGATTTATTACTGGGCTTCTTCCTTCTTTCAGTTCTACTTGTTGAAATGACATTGCTTTTTCTGCTTTTTCAGCCATGATGGAATGTTCCCCCGGGGAAGCAATAAGGCTTTCTATACGTTTTGTATACGCAGTGAGTAAAGTGTGGGCTTTTGGCAGCGTGGTATTTCGGCTTTGTAGTGTTTCTGATAAATTTGTTAATTCGTTCAAGACATCCACCATCAGCGCTAAATTTTTAACAAAATTTATTGTGCAAAATTTGGATAGTATGCCTCGAAATCTGGCCTTTTCTGTGTTTTGCCTCGTTTCGTCATTTGAAGCTTTTTCAAAATGTTGCGCCAATGCTGGGAAAGAATGCCAGACTGCTGATACTGCCCTGAAGGATGAAGCGACCCAGCGAATAGTAAACACCTTGCCGATTCTTTTGAGGGTCGTTTGCAAATCATGGGAACATTGGTCAAGTTCACGCTTGTTCTTTGGTGACTGGCTGTACAGCGAATATAAATGTTCAAGAAATGACTGAAAGTCATTTGTACCAACGATAATTTCTAGTGCATTTCCTACAGCAAGCTCAAGTCTGTGATTAAGACAATGCCACAATATTATATCAGGAAATTTGTCTTTGAGCAACTTTCCGACTCCTGACTTTGTCCCCAGCATCACGCTAGCTCCATCACTGCAAAATCCGATGATTACTTCTTGGAGTAACTCGATGGAGTAGCCGTTTTTGAACAAACAGTCCACAATTTTGTCAGCAATATGAGAAGCGCACAGACTTTCCAAATCTACTAAATCTAGCGGAAAATTAATAGGCGCCGCTTTGCCATCAATACTAGCTCTTAGAAACACGATTCAAGTTGATTTGTCACCCACGCGAGTTGATTCATCCGCTAGAACATTTATCTTACTTCTGCTCTCTATAATTTTGGTTGAAAGTTTTTTCTTCATATGTGAAGATATATGTTCAATTATGTCAACAGCTACAGTTTTACTGTGTAAGACACGTCCCGTGTCTATAGAATTGGCTTGCTGAAGGTTAATCAATTTTTCAAAATCTGTAAAAGGTTTGCTATTTTTTGCCACATAATAAGCTGTCCTGAACACTCGCGCTGTGGATTGAAACGCAGTTTGCTCACTCTGTGCATTTAAATTAAGGAGTACGTCTTTCTTTGCCGTCTCTAGAATATTAATAGCATCTTGGTGCGCTTTTGAGTTTCTGTGCTCACAGATCTTTTTTCGAAGTGATGAAAGTTGAACCGTTCTTGTGCTACCATAAAAAGTGACATTGCCATCTGCCCATTGAGTGGAAATATTAACACCACGAGATGCTCTTACTCCCAAATTATTGACTTCATGACACGGAGTACATCCTACTTTACCATCACTAGCGTACATCCAACTGTTTTTTTGCTTAAATTCCTCATACTGTTGTTCAGTCCAAATTAACGGATAAGCAGTGGAACATTTTTCCTCAACTTGATCTTGATGCACAGGTAGAGGATCGCTGATTGCACCACTTTGGGTAGGCATACTAACATTGTTCTCCGTTCTTTGAACTTTAGTTGCTACTGAACTCAAAGTCTCATCACTGGTTTCTTTTCTCTTCCAATAATGATTAATTTTTCTTTGCATTTTATAAAGGTATAGTCTTTAGGCTGGAAATATTCCTAAAAATCAAGCTTTTAAAATATAATACTCGCTATGTTTTATCGGTTATTTGATATTCGTTTAACAGGAATCCATAACTTGAAATCCATAAAAATTTAAAACAACCTCTGTAAGTAGAAGACTCACTACTAAACTGTTGTCTCCACAACACTGCTTTCTATTTTAGTCGAGTCTGAGCTGGTCTGAGTACTTAGTGCGTATGCAATGAAACTCGTATTTCGTAGTGCGTATGCATTGAAACCAGCAGTGTTGGGAACACTACGATTTTCACGAGTCCGAAGCCGAGTGGAGTCCTTAGGTCACGAGTCCAAATCCGAGTCCGAGTCCACAAGCTATGAGTCCGGGTCGGACGTTGTGAACTCGAGTTCAGTAAAATTTTCACCATGAAACAGGCAAACAAGTAATAGTTAAATCAATCCATTCTTACTGTACTTTGCTACTGGAACACTACTAGAATACGGTATTTCTTTGGACATGATGCTTAAAATCTATCTTATTTTTGTCTTCAAAACGGCAAAAAAGTTTTATTCATTTTAAAATTCTTTGCTCTAACCTCGACAAGCTGGCTCACCATTTTTTCTGCAAGGGATTTGGATTCTTATTAATATTTAATTCTAGCTCACTGTTTTCTTTTCCGCATAACATTGTCTATAAAAAACTATCTTTCGGAATTTTGTATCACTTTAAAGAGCCTTTCTTCTGACACCAATCTATTTGCTACTGTCCAAAACATTTTTCAGAGTAGATTAAAAAGATGCTCAACAATAGTTTAACTTTTTATCGCGACTTGACGGTTAATTTAGATTTAATAACGTTTGTGAAACAAAACGTTTGCAATTTGCAATTCTCCAACTCTGAAAACTAGTGCTTGGTTCAAGTTACTGTACTTATTGCGATGGGCCTATGACTTGAAAATTTTAAGTAACTTTGTAATTGTGATAAAATAAAACCTGTTGTGTTAAAATGTATTGTGTCAACACAGTTTCAAGATAAGAGTAAGTAATGCCATAAATTGAACTTGATAACTTCCATTTTTTTACCGGTACGGCGTTCCGGCAGCAAATCTTTTACCGGAACGGCGTACCGGACCGTTCCGGCTTACTTTCACCACTGGTCTCATGTCACATAGAAGGTCCGACTGTTGGTAACCTCATGTTGCATATAGGGCCGCAAACATTGGCAACCTCATGTTGCATATAGGGTCCCGATCATTGGTAACTTCATGAAACATATAGGGACCGACTATTGGTAACCTCATGTTGCATATAGGGACCCGACCATTGGTAACCTCATGTTGCATATGAGGTCCCGACCATTGGTAACCTCATGTTATACAAAAGGTCCGACTGTTGGGAACCTCGTGATACATATAGAGTCTGGCTGTTAGTAATCTCATGTTGCATATAGAGTCCCAATCATTGGTAACTTCATGCTGCATATAGGGTGTCACGTTTAAGTAGAATTTTTGTTCTATCTCAATCTTTAAATTACTTCTTAAAATTGGGGCGACTTGTAGTATCGCTCGAATAATTAAGTTTGTTTGCAACTTTGTAGCTAGGAAAAGATTGGCTTCCACTAAGATACTTTAACCCACACACTTCTCGATTAGGAAATAGAACAAATATATTCATAAACCACTTTACAACTTCGAATTCCTTCGCTTGTCAAATACAGAAACTAAAGCACTTCAATTATCAAAGACTAGCCAAAACTAAAACCACCAAATTAATTGCTTATTTCCTGTCACAACAATCACCACAGAACAACGCCTTTTCACCCCACTCTACTAAACTACTCTCTCTAAATCGTAAAAATCTCGCCGCCTTATATACAAAAAAGCGAGCTTCTAGAAAATACTAGAACATCACCCGACACAGAAAAAACACCGTTAATAAATTACGTAATCGGTAATAAAAAAAATCTTCTAGGAGGAACAAGATTTACTAGAATACACTGGAACTTCGTGACGTTGTCAACTATTGTGACGTCAAAAAGACCTGTGAGTTACAAATATATTAATAAATGCGAAAGAACAAAGGTCTTAGCAAAACTGCAGACAGTGACACTGTTTCAACCTGTCAGGTCTCTTCAGTGCAGTTGGTGACCGACAAGAAGCTAGAGGCTTTTAATAAAGCATAGCTTAGACCGCCACACTTGCGGGATCTATACTAGATCCACTTGGTGGATGGTCTGTCAGTACTCTGCGAAGCCGTATCACTCGTGAATGAGTGGCGGTTGTCGCAGGTGCACTAAGTCTAGCAACTGCTAGAACAATAGTGCTGTCACAGCCTAGGTTCTAGTGTAGAACCTAGGCTGTGACAGCACTATTGTTGGATCTAGTATAGATCCCGCAAGTGTGGCGGTCTAAGCTATGCTTTATTAAAAGCCTCTAGCTTCTTGTCGGTCACCAACTGCGCTGAAGAGACCTGCTAGGTCGAAACAGTGTCACTGTCTGCAGTTTTGCTAAGTGCATCGCTAGCCTCTTGCATTACTAAACAAAGGTCTTGTTTCGCAAACAGTTTAGCAAGTTTAGGGCTTCAGACAATTCAGATTAACAAATAAAATTATAACTGCAAAATAAAACAACAGATTACAACAACTATACATACTGTATATGAAAACTATTCTTTCAACGCAAATTTACTTTTTCGTGACATAGGGTCCCGAACATTGGTAACCTCATGCTGCATGTAAGGTTCCGACTGTTGAGAGCCTCATGTTGCATATAGGGTCCCGACAATTGACAACCACATGTTGCATAAAGAGTCCGACTGTTGGTAAGCTCGTGTTGCATATCGGGTCAGACCATTGGTAATCTCATGTTATATACTCGTATAAAGTCCCAACCATTACCAATGATGACCATTGGTAACCTCATGTTACATATAGAGTCCGACTGTTGGTAACCTCACGTTACATATGGGGTTCGACTGTTGGTAACCTCACGTTGCATATAGGGTCCCGTCCAATAGCAGCCTTATGTTACATATAAGGTCCTGACCATTGGTTACTTCATGTTACACATAGGGTCCAACTGATCCGACTGTCAAACCATTTTTAAAATAGAAGAAATAAAATCTTCTTTAGGTATTGACATGGTTGCCTTGAGTTTGAATGTTTGTATAAAGCCAGAAAGAGTGTTTTGCCCAGTGCAAGAACTTGCTGATTTGCTTTTCTTGTTGTTGCTGTTTTTGTCTGCTTCTTCTACTTGCATATGTTCTTTTTCATGCTTCCTTTTCAAGTGTCGTTTCAGATTCTGAGTAATGCCACCAGTTTTAGTTTAGTCAAACATTCTTGGCAGGGTTTGTTACAGCTATTCATTGAAGTGCATCTAAAGTGATTTGTTTCTTCTTCGTAAAAATCATACACAGAGCTCATCCTACAACTCATGATTAAGATGCCTAAATGGCTTGGTTATTTCAATACAGTAGTATAATAAATATTAGACAAAGGTCAAAAGTTTGGATAACGTTTGCCTGTAGAAAATAAGAATAGACATTAAATTTAAAAGTATTGTATGCAACAGTTCTAACTAATCTGGTTAATACATATTACTTATAAAGAAATTCCATTAGCAGCATAATGAAATGAAGTTGTTAAAGGCGTCAGGTTGACCGATGGCTAAAATGGCAATAATGACATCATTAACCGTTACATAGAAAGCAAGAAACTAACATAATTTTTGTTTTCATCGAAAGTTTTTTTATTATCATTTTGTTACTTTTATCAGGCCATCATGTAACGCAGCTATCGTTCCATTTCTACAGAACTTGGCCTTATTATAAGAATTTTGGATTGCATGGTCCACTAAGTTGCTTTTCGTTTGTTTATCACTGCTGGAAACTGCTTGCTTTTCTCTTCGCCTGTCATTATGACGTCAGCAGTCGAATCACATTGCGCTTCCAGGTCTGTAGTTGTAGAAGACCTGGTTAAACTGCAGACAGTGACACTGTTTCGACCTATCAGGTCTCTTTAGTGCAGTTGGTGACCGACAAGAAGCTAGAGGCTTTTAATAAAGCATAGCTTAGACCGCCACACTTGCGGGATCTATACTAGATCCACTTGGTGGATGGTCTGTCAGTACTCTGCGAAGCCGTATCACTCGTGAATGAGTGGCGGTTGTCGCAGGTGCACTAAGTCTAGCAACTGCTAGAACAATAGTGCTGTCACAGCCTAGTGGTCACAAGGTCTTACATGTATAGTAATGCAAGAGGCTAGCGATGCACATAGCAAAACTGCAGACAGTGACACTGTTTCGACCTATCAGGTCTCTTTAGTGCAGTTGGTGACCGACAAGAAGCTAGAGGCTTTTAATAAAGCATAGCTTAGACCGCCACACTTGCGGGATCTATACTAGATCCACTTGGTGGATGGTCTGTCAGTACTCTGCGAAGTCGTATCACTCGTGAATGAGTGGCGGTTGTCGCAGGTGCACTAAGTCTAGCAACTGCTAGAACAATAGTGCTGTCACAGCCTAGTGGTCACAAGGTCTTACATGCAGTACCATCCACCAAGTGGATCTAGTATGGATCCCGCAAGTGTGGCGGTCTAAGCTATGCTTTATTAAAAGCCTCTAGCTTCTTGTCGGTCACCAACTGCACTGAAGAGACCTGACAGGTCGAAACAGTGTCACTGTCTGCAGTTTTGCTAAGTGCATCGCTAGCCTCTTGCATTACTATACCTGGTTAAACTTTGTAAATTGTGATCAAATCAAGTAAGTCCTATTATGTCATAAACACTTATTTGAGCAGGCAGGAATAGGCTTTTAGCCAAGCTTTTACCACCAATTCTTCTTAGCACATCAGTAATGCGGGAAACTGGGAGGCCACTTTTGACAACTTACAACGATTAAGAAATGTTAATAATTGTCTTAGGTGAAAAAGGAAGTGGAAGTAGTACTTTCAAAACTGCTTCTTGATTCCACAATAAAGTTAAAATTACTTCTGCTTCCTGCTTCCGCGTCTGCATCACTAAACCTCATGTTTCATATTGTTTTTTTTTGTTTTATTTGCCATATTTATCCTCCATTCACGAGAAAGCGAATTGCATACTTTGGACTATACTTTGGACGGGAAGTCCGCACTCGCTTGGGAGTTGTTTTTTTCGAGGTTTATGGGCCACCTGTCTTCCACATAAAGGTGGGGCGTCCCGTTAAGTGCCTTGCCCAAGGACACAACAAGCGAACTTGCCGGCTTGTTCTCCACAACCTCCCCTGAATTCCGAACGCCAAGCAGGGAAGTAACGGATGCCATTTTTTAAAGTCTTTTGGTATGACTCGACAAGGGAAATGAACCCCAGGTCTACCGACTGCGATGTGGACGCTCTAACCACTACGCCATCGCGTCGGTTCCACTGTTGGTAACTTCATGTTGGTAACTTGATGTTATTTATAGGGTACGACTGTTGGTAACCTCATGCTACATATACGGTCCCGACCGTGGTAATCTCATGTTACATAAAGAGCCTGACTGATGGTAACCACATGTTACATGTAGGGTCCCGACCATTGGTAAGCTCATGTTACATGTAGGGTCCCGATCATTGGTAACCTGATGTTTCATATGTGGGTCTGATTGTTGGTAACTTCATAATGCATATAGGGTCCCGAACATTGTTAACCTTATGTTGCATATAGGGTACTTTAGCAACCTCAACTACTACAAACCACAAACAGAAAGTCACCAACAGCAATCTTAACTCATAAACCGAACAGAATCTACGAAAGTAGCTATCATGATAGAAGTGACTAGTCGCCGTATGGAATGCACGAATTTTAACTTGGATCTACAGTCGGATGCCTGCCGTTGCGCAATAATGGTGACCCCGACGTGATGAAGCTACATCTTCTTCGATGTAATTGAACGGCAGCGCCTTCAGTCAAGCAGCACAAGCCATCGTCCAGTCGCCGAGCCCTACCATCAAGACTGCCTTCCAATTGAAGTCTTGGCGAGAATCTCACTTACTTCGGCCGGCAAGCCTCACTCTCTCAACGTTGGTGGGGAAGGCATATTGCGACCTCAGCAACTTCCTCCATCCTTACGCACGTCTCCGCTAGCTGCGCGTGCTTGAAGGGGGGAGTTGTTTAGCAACCTCAACTACTACATACCACAAACAGAAAGTCACAAACAGCAATCTTAACTTATATACCGAACAGAATCTACAAAAGTGGCTATCATGATAGAAGTGACTAGTCGCCATACAGAGTGCACTCATTTTATCTTGGAATACAGTCGCATGCCTGCCGTTGCACTACAATGGTGACCCCGACAAGAAAGCTACATCTTCTACGATGTAGTTGGACGGCAGCATCATCCAATGATCTTCTTTAACGAACCGGGAGCCTAATGGTTCTACCTCGGTGCAAACGAAACTCGGGCGCCGACTCTTCGTCAGGGTGTACAGAAGGGCCGACATTAGTGGCGATGGAAGGGGATTTCAATGGCAGGCGACTTGTCTCGTGATCTTTGTGATCTTCCTGACAGTTCAGGTGTTGCAGCATAAACATGTGTGCGGCCTTAAGTCTGTTGATTGAGACTGAACCAGTTTGATCTCCAAGGTCTAAAATAAAGTACTTGTCCTCCTTATCGAGAACCAGGAAAGGTCCTGTGTACGCCGGTTGCAATGATGTCGCAGACCATCGTCTCGCACAAAAACATGCGTGCAAGTGCATAGAGCCTTATCCAAATAGGAACTACGACGACAGGCCTCTCGAGGCAAAGAAGGTTTGAGTGATTTCATAAAAGTTACAAGTCGTCGACGATATTCTGTGTGCAAAACCGTGTCGTCATTGTCTGAAAAAATTGTCCTGATAAGCGTAGGGTGGTGCCAAATGTAATCTCAGAAGAGCTGCAGCCAATATCCTTCTCAACACGGATGAAGTTTCTGAGATCGCAACAAGTCTTCCCCACCGACGTTGAGAGTGAGGCTTGCCGGCCGAAGTAACTGAGGCTCCCGCCAAGAAAGACGCTGCCGTCTAACTACATCGGAGGGGATGTAGCTTCCATTCACCATTGTCGCGCAATGGCAGGCATCTGACTGTAGTCCGAATTAAAATGAGTGCACTCCATGTGGCGACTAGCCACTTCTATCATGAAAGCTATTCATATAGGATTGCAGCCATTGGCAACCTCATGTTGCATATAGGGTCCGACTGTTGGTAACCTCATGTTAAATATTGGGTCTCGAACATTGGTAACATAATGTTGTATATGGGGTTCCGACCACTGAAAACTTCGTATTACATATTTTGTTTGTTTTGTTTTGTTTTATTTGCCATATTTATCCTCCATTCACGAGAAAGCGAATTGCATCGCTATACTTTGGACGGGAAGTCCGCACTCGCTTGGGAGTTGCCTTTTTCGAGGTTTATGGGTCACCTGTCTTCCACATAAAGGTGGGGCGTCCCGTTAAGTGCCTTGCCCAAGGACACAACAAGCGAACTTGCCGGCTTGTTCTCCACAACCTCCCCTGAATTCCGAACGCCAAGCAGGGAAGTAACGGATGCCATTTTTTAAAGTCTTTTGGTATGACTCGACAAGGGGAATGAACCCCAGGTCTACCGACTGCGAAGCGGACGCTCTAACCACTACGCCATCGCGTCGGTGGTAACCTCAGGTAAGATTCGACTGTTGGTAACCTCAGGTTGCATATACCAATGGTCGAGATCCTATATGTAACATCACGTTACTAGTGGTAGGTACCCTATACGCAACATGAAGTTACTAATTGTCGGGACTCTATTTGTAACATGAGGTTACCAATGATCGGGACCCCATATGCAACTCGAGGTTACCAATGGTTGGGCCCTATATCTAATATGAAGTTTCCAATGGTCGGGTACCTATATTTAGCATGAGGTTACCTACATTCGGACCCAAAATGCAACACGAGGTTACCAATGGTCGGGACCCTATATGTAACATAAGGTTACCAATGATTGGGACCCTATTTGCAACATGAGGTTACCACATGGAGTTACCAACAGTCGGACCCTAATTGCAATATGATCTTACCAATGGTCGGGACCCTATATGTAACATGAAGTTACTAATGGTCGGGGCCCTATATGCAACATAAGGTTACCAATATGTCGGACCCTATATGCAACGTGAGGTTACCAATGGTTGAACCCTATATGCAAAATGTGGTTACCAACAGTTGGATTCTCTATGTAACATGAGGTTACGAATGGTCGGGTCTCTATATGCAACATGAAGTTACCAACAGTCGAATCCTATATACAACATGAGATTACCAATGGTCGGAATCCTATACGCAAAATGAGGTTACTAATGGTCAGAACCCTATTTGAAACATGAAGTCATCAATGGTCGGGACCCTATATGCAACATGAGGTTACCAATGGTCGGACCCTACATGCAACATGTGGTTACCAAGAGTAGGACCCTATATGCAACATGAGATTACCAATGGTCGGGTATCTATACGTAACATAATGTTACCAATGGTCGGAACCTTATATACAAAATGAGGTTACCAATGGTCGGGACCCATTTGCCACATGAAGTTACCAATGGTCGGGACCCTATATGTACCATGAGGTTACCAACGGTTGGTTCCCATATGCAACATGAGGTTACCAACGGTCGGGTCCCTATGTGCAGCATGAAGTTACTAAAGGTCAGGATCTTATATGTAACATGAGGTTACGAATGGACGGACCCTATATGCAACATGAGGTTACCAACAGTCGGTCTCTATATGTAACATGAGGTTACCAATGATCGTGTAGCAACTTTAACTACAAAATCACAAACAGAAAGTAGTCAAGAACACCTGGCTTTATATATGGATTGCCATCTATGGTTAGTAGCTATCATGATAGAAGTGATTAGTTGCGATATAGAGTGCACTCATTTTAACTTGGACTACAGTCGGATGCCTGCCGTTGCGCAATAATGGTGACCCCGGCGTGATGAAGCTACATCTCCTCCAATGTAATTGAACGGCAGCGTCTTTAGACAAGCAGCACAAGCCATCGTCGAGTCGCCGAGCCCTACTGTCAAGACTGCCTTCCAATTGAAGTCTTGGCGAGAATCTCACTTACTTCGGCTGGCAAGCCTCACTCTCTCAACGTTGGTGGGGAAGGCATGTTGCGAACTCAGCAACTCCCTCCGTTTCTTTGCACGTCTCCGCTATATGCGCATGCTTGTGGAGGGGAATTGTGAAGCAACTTCAACTACAAATCACAAACAGAAAGTCATCAACAACACCTGGATTTATAGATGGATCGCCATCCACGTTCAGTAGCTATCATGATAGAAGTGACTAGTCGCCACAAGGAGTACATTCATTTTAACCTGGATTACAGTCGGATGCCTGCCGTTGCACTACAATGGTGACCTCGACGTGATTTGCAAGAAGGAAGAAAAAAACAGCAAAAGAAAAAGAAGGAAGAAGGAGCTAAATCATTCACCAAATTTGCAGAAGAAAATTGACTGATCTCTTTGTGAATTTAAAAGTTAAATGTTTGTTTTTCGTTTTTTTCTGTATAATTTTTAATCCTACCCTTTTCAAGTATGATGAGCCAGAAGTCGACCTACCACGCGTCCGATTTTTCTGAGCCTTATGCCGATGCCGCTATGGGTAATATTACCATTAACCTCCCCAAGTTTTAAGAAAATGATGTCGGTCAGTAGTTCCTCATGGTGGAGAACATTTTTGCTATGAGGAAGATTGGGTCCAAATGTCAGAGGTACGAAATTTTCTTAAGCTCTATAAAGCTGCGACATTTGCGACGTGTTGAACACGTGCTGCTGGACTTAGACCCTGTTTACCCATACTCTTTTTTAAAAGCAGTGCTTGTTGAGATTTTTGGCCAAACCGAAGAGCACCAGTTAGACCAGTTGCTGCATGTTTGTGATTTAGGCGACCGCAAACCCACGGAATTGCTTGCCGAGATGCGCAAGCTGTTAGGGGCTAAAGGCTCCCCTGATCTGCTGAAGAAATTATTTATGAATAGGTTGCCCTCAAACGTCAGACGAGTTCTCGGAGCTGGCCCCGTGGACAACTTGGTAGACGTAGCACGTCGTGTCGATCGTGTAGTTGCAGAAGACCGATTGCTGACCTCTGACCCCCGCTTTGTGTCTGCTCCAAATAAACTCCTTGCGGACAAGGTTTATCGACTGGCGGAATCGTTCAACTCATTTTTGCAGCAACACCCAGCCCCACAAACCGTCAAGTTACAAACTAATTCCTTTGCTCCTACCTCTATGGCATCAATAAATCGAGAGAATAATTTTCAGCGCCTTTTATTTTCACGCCCTAGATTTAGCAGTCCTCCTTACCAAGTGCCTCGTAGGGATCGTTTTTTGCCCGCTCCTCGCTCACCGTTTGGAGATTTCTGTTTTTACTACGCAAGGTCTGGCGGGAATGCTTTTCGATGCATGTCGCCTTGTGCATGGAGGGGCCCTGTTGCTCGTCGCCCAGAAAACACTAAAGCTACTTTGCCAAAAAACGAGTGGCGTATCCAGGCTTTGTAGTGGGAGTCTGGATGCTATGGATCGTAAGGCGCTAAAGACTGGAATGTTAATTGTACGCGATCCTAAAACCCACATTGAATTTATGGTGGACAGTGGTAGCCGCCGTTCCGAGATCCCATGCCATAGGCCTGCCACTCACCCGAGTGTAACTGGATTGATGTCTTGCCTAAACGTGTCAGAAGTACCCACTTTTGAGAGCGTAGAGTTAGAGTTAACATTGAACCTAGGTCGCTCATTTACGTGGACTTTTGTCAAGGCCAACGTCTTGTTCGCTACATTGGGGCTGGATTTTCTGAACCGTTTTGGTCTCTTAGTTGACGCCCGCCCAGGCAGGTTAGTGCTACCAAACGAGAACCCTGTTAAGTCGCCTTACGTTTTTGGAAACAGGTGGCCCAGGCACCTTGGAAATAGCAACTCCCAAGCGAGTATGGACATACCGTCCAAAAACAGCGATACAATTTGCTTTCTAGTGAATGGAGGATAAATAAAAAAAAAAAAGGCTGTCGCTGGCACGTACCCTGAGATTGATTGCTTTTCGCTACCTGTTTGCATTGATAGTGAAGTCACGCCCGTTCAGGACCCCAAGGAGTTGTTTGATCGATACTCCGACATTTTCGATTTAGAGAATTTTAAGAAATCGGTGCGGCAGGAGACCAAGCATTTTATTAATACCCGGGGACCTCCTACCTGTCAAAGAGTGCGACGCTTGTCGCCACAAAAGTTGGAAATTTTGCGAGTGGAGCTGCAGAAGCTGCAGGATTTGAATGTCATTGAGCCGGCTAATTCCCTATACGGGAGCCCTGTTCGTCTTGTCCCCAAGAAAGATGGTTCTTACCAGGGATGTGGAAGCGGAAGCTGGAAGCGGTACTTTTTCTGTGGAAGCGAGAAAAATTCACCGCTGCCGCTTCCACATAGGAGGGAAGAATGGAGAGAGAAAAGAAATTGGTTCTGCTATCCTTCGTGGAAAAACGAATGGGGGGAGCATAAACATTAAGAAATGAAAGCGAGGAGGAGTTGCTTAGAGAGATGTTGACCTCTACATAATCAGAGTAGGGGCCAAGCGAAGAAAGAGAGGAGGTAGAAAGCTCAGAGAAGAATAAGCCCTGCTTGACGAAAATGATGACGCCGCCGCTAGCGTCTGCGACATCAGTAGAAAAAATACCAGATCGGGAGTGGGTGCCATCGGATTGCAGAGCAGAGAATCCAGGGATCCGGAAAGAGGAACATAATTTGAGGTTAGATTCCTGGATATAAATAAGGTCAACGGGATGAGACGAAATAAAGTGTATTAGTTTAGTTCTCCTGGCTCGGAGACCCCCAGCATTCCATTGAAGAATCCTAAGAGAGTTAGGCAGGGAAAGAGAAAGCAGGAGGTAAAAAGAAACAGCCAGGACCATGAAGCGGTGGTGAGGGTACAGAGGGAGAAGATACAAAGTGGGCGGAAAAAGGATAAGAAGTCTGAAAGTGAGAGTGGGATGCGAGTGCTGCATTAGCAGATGGGGGCCAGATTGAGCAGTGAAGGTATACTAGCTGGAGGAGTCCGACGAGGAAGTCACAGTGCTGGTAGGTGTGGAATCTCCAAAAAAGCAGGGAGAGCAGCTTCAGAAATGAGAGCTGCCAAGAGTTCTGAATCTAGCAAAGGAGAGTAGTGAGCACTTTAAATGAACCTGATTAGAGCATGTGCAGCATTGCACTGACCTACCCCGCCAGGTCACATTTCCAGTGCACACTGAACAGGGAAAGACAGGACAAGGGTTTGGATAAACGTTGCCACTCATCAGGAGAAGGAGAAGAATGAGAAGACATTCAAGAGAAAGGCAGGAGAAGACAGGCCAATTTTAAAGAGGCTGCGTGCTACCCTACTGCGGTCGTTCAGGGAGCTGCACGGCAATAAAATGGTTTGTGTGAGAGGAGTGCCTGGGGTAACTGGGACCCTCGGGAAGGCCAACAGCCATTTTGACCCAACCCAAACGGGTCGGGGACCGCACCACCACGTTGAGGCGGCTGTTGATTGGTGCAGTTCAATTTTGCTCGCTTTATATGTACATACTATATATGCGACAGAAATTTCGCACTTCACTATCCAAAAAGATCGGACTCAATACGTGTTTTGAGGACGGACAGAAGGTAATGATGATTAGAGTTAAAGTTAACTCAAAGTCAGAGTTAGTTGAGAATAGAGAGGGAAAATCAAAGCTATACGGTGTAATTTGTTGTTGTGACGACAGGTTATTGTCGAGAGCTGTGATATGTGGTCATACGATTTAGAGCTGAGAAGCATTAAAATAACCGTTGTAAAAGTAGTTGTAAGTGGTGAACGAACTTGTAATAACTGTCTATTTGTTGAAGTGTTTAATTATTTTTTGAATTGTAGTAACGAAATATTTGATTTTCTTGCAAGCAACTCGTGATTTCTAAATTTAGGTTAGTGGGAGTTCCGTGACAAACGCGAAAGTACATTAGGGGCTCCGCGATGACAAAAAGATTGAAAAACATTGTTCTACATTTAACACGAGCTCTGATATCTAAGAAAAACAAACACAGAGTAGTTCGAAATAATAGGCTCAAGCGAAGTAGGTAAAGTAATAGCAATAAATGAAGGATTTTGTCTTCTCAAAATGATAAAGTGTAGAAGAAGGCAGGCTACAGACCCAGAAAAGTTAAAAAAAATTGTCAACAGTCGTTTTTTCGTTTTTTGTTGGTGGAAGCGGAAGTGATGGAAGCGGAAGCGGAAGCGATAGGTGTAGAAGCGGAAGAGGAAGAGTTTTAAAAATAACCGCTTCCACATCCCTGGTTCTTACCGAGTCACATGTGACTTTCGGCTTTTAAACAAACAAACCGTGCCGGATTGGTACGCATTGCCGCTACTCTCCGATTTTGTGGATTTTATGTCTTGTAGTAAGCACTTTTCGAGTTTGGACTTGCATAAATTTTATCATCAGATCGAAATCGCCGGGCAAGATATCCTTTAAGACTGCAATGGTGATGCCTCTTGGTAGTTATTGTTTTCGTAAAATGCCCGTGGGATTGTGTAATGCCGGAGCCTCGTTTCAGCGCTTTGTTTAATGAGGTTTTAAGGGGAAAGAACTTCCCTTTGTATGTGTGTATATTGACGACGTTTTAATCTTTTCCAAGACACAAAAAGAACACATAACGCACCTTATCCTTGCTTTTGAAAGATTAAAGTATTATGGCCTCATTTTAAATAAGGACAAGTGCATTTTTGACGTTGACGAAATCGTGTTTCTCGGTCACAAGGTGAACCGAGAGAGAGTGGCGCCCTTTGAACCCAAGGTAACCGCCATTCAAGACTTCCCGAGGCCCAGTAACATGAAACAGTTGCATTGATTTTTAGGCATGTTGAATTATTATCGGAGATTTATCCCTGCGGCTGCAGCCACCTTGCAACCTTTGAATAGAATGCTTTCCCCGCGTAAGTACAGCCGACAAACCCTACGTTGGAACGCGGAGGCAGAAGAAGCTTTTCCTTCCATTAAAACCAAGCTTGCCAGTGCGGCCTTACTCGCTTTTCCCTGTTTTAGGCGCCGAGACACAGGTGGTGGTAGACGCCTCGACATTTGCAGTAGGCGGGGTCCTGCAGCAAGTTATCGATTGTCATGCCAAACCGTTAGCCTTCTTTTCTAAGGCTCTTAACTCTGCCCAAGTTAACTATTCTGTGTTCGATCGGGAAATGCTCGCAATGTACTTGTTATTGCGAGATTTCAGGTACTTTTTGGAGGGTCGCGCCTTTACCCTTTTTACCGATCACAAGCCATTATTCAGTGCCGTAAAATCTCCCATGAAACATGCTACTGCCCGGCAGTTGCGTCAGGTTTCGTATGTAGCACAATTAACCACCGATATAAGATATACTTCCGGCGAAAATAATGTTGTCACCGATTGTTTGAGCCGACCACCGGATTTAAATGCTTTGTGCAACGAAGTCCAAGCTGTGGATTTGCGCTCAGCAGACCGATGATTGAATTATTACCGTCATTCTTTATTCATGACTGATCATTCTTTAAAGATCGTGAGGGAGCCGATGCTTGGCTGTGACCCACCTCTACTTGGGGACATGTCTCTAGGAGTTTTTCAAGCACTAGTCCCTATTGGCTTTCGAAAAAAGATTTTCCATACGTTGCATGCTTTGTCACATCCTGGAGTCTGGGGTAGCCAAAAGCTTGTCGGCCAGAGATTTGTTTGGTTCGGAATGAGGTCTGACATTAGAACTTTTATTCAGATGTGTATTAAATGTCAAAAAGCGAAGGTAATAAGACACAATAAAGCACCGTTGCACTCGTTTAAGGGTCCTAATGAAAGGTATTCGCATATTCATGTTGACATCGTTAGCCCATTACCGCTTTCCCATGGTTACTCTTACCTTTTGTCCATCATCTGCCGTTTAACCAGTCACGTAGAGTTAGTCCATTTGCGTGACGTAACTTCGATTGAGTGTGCAAACGCGTTTCTTTTTCACTGGGTTGGACGTTTTGGCTGTCCCACTCAGATGACAACTGATAAAGGTCGGCAATTTACCTCTTACCTGTGGAAGGAAATGTGCGAGTTCCTGGGGACGAAGCTGTCTCACACCACAGCGTACCACCCCACAGCCAATGGAATGGTTGAACGCGTTCATCGTACGGTTAAAACAGCTCTTAGGTGTAACGACAATCCCTCCGTTTGGTACGAAAATCTTGGCCTCGTTTTACTTGGTATTCGCTCCATGATCAAAGAGGATATTGGCTGCAGCTCTTCTGAGCTTACATTTGGCACCACCCTGCGCTTATCAGGACAATTTTTTCAGACAATGACGACACGGTTTTGCACACAGAATATCGTCGACGACTTGTAACTTTTATGAAATCACTCAAACCTTCTTTGCCTCGAGAGGCCTGTCGTCGTAGTTCCTATTTGGATAAGGCTCTATGCACTTGCACGCATGTTTTTGTGCGAGACGATGGTCTGCGACATCATTGCAACCGGCGTACACAGGACCTTTCCTGGTTCTCGATAAGGAGGATAAGTACTTTATTTTAGACCTTGGAGACCAAACTGGTTCGGTCTCAATCGACAGACTTAAGGCCTCACACATGTTTATGCTGCAACACCTGAACTGTCAGGAAGATCACGAAGATCACGAGACAAGTCGCCTGCCATTGAAATCCCCTTCCATCGCCACTAATGTCGGCCCTTCTGTACACCCTGACGAAGAGTCGGCGCCCGAGTTTCGTTTGCGCCGAGGTAGAACCATTAGGCTCCCGGTTCGTTACAGAAGATCATTGGATGATTAAATTTGGCCTTGCCCATCGATTTTTTTTCAGCTTAGTCCAGCAGTTATGTTTTATGCTTCATTTTTTGGGGAGATCTTATTTTCTTTATTAACCCTAGTCAGGAGCTGCCTTTAATTTATGACTTCAAAATATGCCTAATCACTTCCACGCCCCACTATTTTGTAAATATCTGTATATAACGTCTATGTGCTGTATTGATGCGTGTACTTTATTTTTAGTTTACACTGATCCTGTGCTGCCGCTTTTCACCTTTTGGATACCTGGAAGACAAGCCCGAGATCGGCGACAATATCTTCTTACGTCCTTTCGCACGTCTCCGCTGGCTGCGCGTGCTTGAGGGGCAAATAGTGTAGCGTGTCGCGCCTCGCACTTCATCAAGCTGCCATGCCAAACATTTTTTTGTTTTTTTCCTATTTATTTTGTTAGTTTGTTATCGGCGGCTCAGCACCTTTTACCGCCGTTGTATGTGATTCTAGTTTTTGCTATGTGTATTCGTGTATTACTATTATTGTATGTGTCTAAAATCACACGCACATATTTTTATTTTTTTATTAGGGCTAGATAATATTTATTTTTTGTCTTCTGATGGTAGCTCGTTGACCGGCTTGCCTTTCCCACCGTCTCTTCTTTGTCTATTGTTTTTGTTCATGTGACGTGCGCAGTGACCTAGTTGTTGGTGACGTGAGTAGTATTTTGTTGCCGACCATGAGGTCGGAGATTTTCTGCCCTCTTTCGCTGTTGATCGTCCTGGAGGACGGACGTAATTTTGACTGTCTGACATGACTGAGTAATCGGAATTTAACATCAATGCAATAAAAACATTACTGTCGTGCTTCCTTCTTTGTGACAGCCATTGTTCGCAGCAAATGGGGTTCAGCCAACACGCTCTTGCTCAAAGGAACTTAATTTCTACGGTTGAGACCTGATATGCAACATGAGGTTAGCAACAGGCGGACCATATATGGAACTTGAAGTTATCAGCAGTCGGACCCTATATCCAAAATGAGGTTACCAATGGTTGGACTCTACATACAACATGAGGTTACCAGTGGTCGATACCCTATATGAAACATTGGGTTGTAAATGGGCGAGATCCTATATGCAACATAAAGTTTCCAACATTCGGGCCCTTTATGTAACATGAGATTACCAACAGTCGGACCCTATATGTAACATGACGTTACCAATGGTTGGGACCCTATATTTGACATGAGATTATCAACAGTCGGTCTCTACCATATGAAACATGCGTTTACCAATGGTCGGGACCCTTAATGCAACATTAAGTTACCAACAGTCGGGCCCAAAATGCAACGTGAGATTAGCAACAGTTGGACCCTATACGCAACATGAGGTTACCAAGGGTCGGGACACTATATGTGCCCTTTATGTTGTTACCAATGGTCGGATCCTATGCGTAAAATGAGGTTACCAACAGTTTGGCCTTGTATGCAACATGAGGTTACCAATGGTTGGGACCCTATATGTAACATGAGGTTACCAACATTCGGGCCCTATATGTTTCATGAGGTTACCAAAGGTCGGGCTCCTATGTGCAACATGAGGTTACCATAGATCGGGACTTTATATGTAACATGAGGTTGCCAATGATCGGGAGCCTATGCGCAACATGAGGTTACCAACAATCGGACGCTATTTGCAACATGAAGTTACTAATGGTCGGACCCTATATGTAATATGTGGTTATCAATGGTCGGGACCCTATATGCAACATCAGGTTAACAACAATCGGACCCTATATGCAACATAAGTTAACCAATGGTCGGGTCTCTATGTGTAACATGAGGTTACTAATTGTTGGGACCCTATGTGCACTATGAAGTTACCAACAGCCGGATTCTGTATGTAACTTGATGTTACCAATGGTCGGGACCCTATATGCAACATGAGGCTACCAACAGTCGGACCTTATATGCAACATGTGTGTACCAATGGTCGTAACCCTATATGCAACATGAGGTTACCAACAGTCGGACCCTATATGTAACATGAGATTACCAACAGGGGATGTGGAAGCGGTTATTTTTCAAATGCTTCCGCTTCTACACCTATCGCTTCCGCTTTCTCTTCCTCCGCTTCCGCTTCCACCAACAAAAAACGAAAAAACGACTGTTGACAATTTTTTTTAACTTTTCTGGGTCTGTAGCCTGCCTTCTTCTACACTTTATCATTTTGAGAAAACCAAAACCTTCATTTATTGCTATTACTTTACCTACTTCGCTTGAGCCTATTATTTCGAACTACTCTGTGTTTGTTTTTCTTAGATATCAGAGCTCGTGTTAAATGTAGAACAATGTTTTTCAATCTTTTTGTCATCGCGGAGCCCCTAATGTACTTTCGCGTTTGTCACGGAACTCCCACTAACCTAAATTTAGAAATCACAAATTGCTTGCAAGAAAATCAAATATTTCGTTACTACAATTCAAAAAATAATTAAACACTTCAACAAATAGACAGTTATTACAAGTTCGTTCACTACTTGCAACTACTTTTACAACAGTTAACCTAATGCTTCTCAGCCCTAAATCGTATGACCACATATCACAGCTCTCGACAATAACCTGTCGTCACAACAACAAATTACACCGTATAGCTTTGATTTTCCCTCTCTATTCTCAACTAACTCTGACTTTGAGTTAACTTTAACTCTAATCATCATTACCTTCTGTCCGTCCTCAAAACACGTATTGAGTCCGATCTTTTTGGATAGTGAAGTGCGAAATTTCTGTCGCATATATAGTATGTACATATAAAGCGAGCAAAATTGAACTGCACCAATCAACAGCCGCCTCAACGTGGTGGTGCGGTCCCCGACCCGTTTGGGTTGGGTCAAAATGGCTGTTGGCCTTCCCGAGGGTTCCAGTTACCCCAGGCACTCCTCTCACACAAACCATTTTATTGCCGTGCAGCTCCCTGAACGACCGCAGTAGGGTAGCACGCAGCCTCTTTAAAATTGGCCTGTCTTCTCCTGCCTTTTTCATGAATGTCTTCTCATTCTTCTCCTTCTCCTGATGAGTGGCAACGTTTATCCAAACCCTTGTCCTGTCTTTCCCTGTTCAGTGTGCACTGGAAATGTGACCTGGCGGGGTAGGTCAGTGCAATGCTGCACATGCTCTAATCAGGTTCATTTAAAGTGCTCACTACTCTCCTTTGCTAGATTCAGAACTCTTGGCAGCTCTCATTTCTGAAGCTGCTCTCCCTGCTTTTTTGGAGATTCCACACCTACCAGCACTGTGACTTCCTCGTCGGACTCCTCCAGCTAGTATACCTTCACTGCTCAATCTGGCCCCCATCTGCTAATGCAGCACTCGCATCCCACTCTCACTTTCAGACTTCTTATCCTTTTTCCGCCCACTTTGTATCTTCTCCCTCTGTACCCTCACCACCGCTTCATGGTCCTGGCTGTTTCTTTTTACCTCCTGCTTTCTCTTTCCCTGCCTAACTCTCTTAGGATTCTTCAATGGAATGCTGGGGGTCTCCGAGCCAGGAGAACTAAACTAATACACTTTATTTCGTCTCATCCCGTTGACCTTATTTATATCCAGAAATCTAACCTCAAATTATGTTCCTCTTTCCGGATCCCTGGATTCTCTGCTCTGCAATCCGATGGCACCCACTCCCGATCTGGTATTTTTTCTACTGATGTCGCAGACGCTAGCGGCGGCGTCATCATTTTCGTCAAGCAGGGCTTATTCTTCTCTGAGCTTTCTACCTCCTCTCTTTCTTCGCTTGGCCCCTACTCTGATTATGTAGAGGTCAACATCTCTCTAAGCAACTCCTCCTCGCTTTCATTTCTTAATGTTTATGCTCCCCCCATTCGTTTTTCCACGAAGGATAGCAGAACCAATTTCTTTTCTCTCTCCATTCTTCCCTCCTATGTGGAAGCGGCAGCGGTGAATTTTTCTCGCTTCCACAGAAAAAGTACCGCTTCCAGCTTCCGCTTCCACACAAAAAGTACCGCTTCCACCGTTTCCGCTTCCAGCTTCCGCTTCTCCATCCCTGGTTACCAACCGTGGGACCCTATACGTATCATGAGGTTACGAATGGCGGTGACTCTATATGTAACATTAAGTAATCAATGGTCGGGACCCTATATGTTACCCAGGTTTCTATGTGTAACGGAATGCACCATCCCTACTGTTACGCAAGTGGACAGTGACACATGCGAAGAAAATTGCCGACTGTGACACTGTTTTGGTCTTTTTGACTAGTTTTGTACTGTTAAGCCTAATTATTTTTGAAGTCCTATCATAATGTGAAATCCTGTAAATAGAAAGTGATGTGTGACCAGTTACTGAGTTATAGTTTAGAAAAGCAATGATAAACGATCAGTTTATTATTTTCAAGAAAGAGGTTGAAGCTCGTGGATGATGGGTTGAAGCTATACTGGTTTGGTACCTTGAAAACTATGGTTTAAACGGATGTGACAATTTATTAGCATTTGGGAGATGTTATCTAGGATTACCTTCATTCAATAGCTGAATAGTGGATCCAATAACTTATTAGAAAGTGTTGTTTGTGCAAATTTTGTTTAAAAAACAGTAGGCTATTAAAAAAAACTTTTCCTAATAAGTAAAATTGGAATGGTGATGGAATTAGTATTTAGGCATGGTAGTCTTATCATTATGCTTAAGCAAGAAGACAGATCACAAATTTTGAACGTTATGAGTTGACAAAAATAGCTGAACAAATTTTTTCATACATTACAGCATATGGTGGATGATCAAGATGTTATTTTTTTGTTCATTAAGCTTAATTTTCTGTTCATATTTTTTATGGGAGAGGCTAATTTTTCATTACTGTTCACGTGTATTTAAATAGGCATATTTACTACAGGTACGGTATGATAGTAATGCTGTGGTGTAGTGGATAGTACAGCTGCATTCAGATGTGATGCATATGGGTTTGAATCTTTGCTGGCATAGTACTTAAACAAAGGTAATGTGCACTGAAGGGAGGGAAGTACCATTATATGAATGTATGGGGGAGTGTACACTGGGGTGCAATTGTTTAAAATTTGTCATAGAAATTGACCAGTCAGAAAAGAACAAAAGTCACGTGCTTAATGCATCACTGAAATAGACCAATCACATATGTCTGATGGTAAAATAGCGTCCAAGGATAAAATGCTGTTAATGGCAAAATAGCCTCTGCCTATGATTATCATTATTGATTTATGAAAATTTGATTATTCTATTAATTTTAAATCGCCATTTTTTGGGATAATTTAAAGTGGCATATTCAAGACCACTGATTTGAATATAACATTGCATATACTGATGTTGACATGTGACTGAGAGAATTTAGGATTGTGTTGCCAATGGTTCTTTATGGGCAATATGTATGTATATACTGAATCTCCAAACAGCTGTCTTTTCTGCCAAGTTTTATGTGTAAACATATCAGGTAGAGAAGGTCTCACGTTGCTGGCACAGTGCTCGATAACAACCAGTTTAAACCATGCGTATATAAATATATATATAGCAAGTTATTTTCAAATCACTTAAAGAGTGCTCAACAACAAAGCAGGAGCAGCAAATATATAGAAACATTACGTGAAAGGATAAAACCACAAAAAGCTGTTTTGCTGAAAAAGACTCATTGAATGGCAGCAAATCTAGAATTTAAAACTTGGGTTAGCTTAGCTAAACTGCTACTAAAGTATAAAAATGTAGTAAGCATTGAATTGAAGCCAGTAACTATCTTTTGGTCAAAATTGGCCACATTAACATACTAGTTAAAATCAGAGATGTGGAAGTGGTACTTTTTCTGTGGAAGCAGAAGCGTGAAAATTCCACCGCTTCCGCTTCCACATAGAAGGGAAGAATCAAGGGAGAAAAGACATTGGTTCTGCTATTCTTCGGAGAAGAGCAAATAGAGGGAGCATACACATTAAGAAATGAGAGCAAGGAGAAGTCATTTGGAGAGATGTTAACCCCTACATAATCAGAGTAGGGGTCAAACAAAGAAAGAGAGAAGATAGAAAGCTCAGAGAAGGATAATCCCTACGTGACAAAAATGATGACGTTGCCGCTAGCGTGTGTGATATTAGTAGAAAAAATACCAGATCAGGAGTGGGTGCCATCGGATCCCAGAGCAGAGAATCCAGGAATCCAGAAAAATAAAAATAAATTAAGGTTAGATTCCTGGGTACAAATGAGGTCAACGGGATGAGATGAAATAAAGTGTAGTAGTTCAGTGCTCCTGGCTCGGAGACCCCCAGCATTCCATTGAAGAACCCTGAGGGAGTTAGGTATGGGAAGAGGAAGCAGGAGGTAAAAAGAAACTGCCAGGAGCATGAGGCGGTGGTGAGGGTACAGAGGGAGAAGATACAAAGTGGGCGGAAAAAGGATAAGAGGTTTGAAGGCAAGGGTGGGATGCAAGTGCTGCATTAGCAGAAGAGGGCCAGATTAAGCAGTGGAGGTATACCAGCTGGAGGAGGAAGTCACAGTGCTGGTAGGTGTAGAATCTCCAAAAAAACAGGAAGGCAGCAGGGAGGGAAGCTCCAGGAGTGAGATTTGCCAAGAGTTCTGAATCTAGCAAAGGAGAGTATTGAGCATTTTAAATTAAACCAATTATAGCATGTGCAGCATTGCACTGACCTACCCCGCCAGATCACATTTCCAGTGCACACTGAACAGGGAAAGACTGAACAAGGGTTAGGATGAATGTTGTCGCTCATCAGGAGAAGGAGAAGAATGAGAAGACGGGCAAGAGAAAGGCAGGAGAAGACAGGCCAATTTTAAAGAGGCTGCATGCTACCCTACTGCGGTCGTTCAGGGAGCTGCATGGCAATAAAATGGTTTGTGTGATGGGAGTGCCTGGGATAACTGGGACCCTTGGGAAGGCCAACAGCCATTTTAACCTAAACTAACGGAGTTGGGGACAGTTGAAGCGGCTGTTGATTGGTGCAGTTCAATTTTGCTTGCTTTACATGTATATATTACATATACGACAGAAATTTCGCACTTCAATATCCAAAAAGATCAGAGTCAATACAAGTTTTGGGGACAGACAGAAAGTCCGTAATAATGATTAGAGTTAAAGTTAACTCAAAGTCAGAGTTAGTTGAGAATAGAGAGGGAAAATCAAAGCTATACGATGTAATTTGTTGTTGTGACGACAGGTTATTGTTGAAAGCTGTAATATGAGGTCATACGGTTTAGAGCTGAAAAGCATTAAAATAACTGTTGTAAAAGTAGTTGCAAGTAGTCAATGAACTTGTAATAACTGTCTATTTGTTGAAGTGTTTAATTATTTTTTGAATTGTAGTAACGAAATATTTGATTTTCTTGCAAGCAATTTGTGATTTCTAAATTTAGGTTAGTGGGAGTTCCATGACAAACGCGAAAGTACATTAGGGGCTCCGCAATGACAAAAAGATTGAAAAACAATAAAAGCTCAAAAAGTCATGTTTGCTCTAAATTATTAAACTGAATATAGCAGTAAGTATTAATTTTCAAAATGTTTAGCCAAGGCAAGATTTAGAGCTGAGACCCTTCAGTGTTGCAATGTATTTTCATAAACATGTGAAATTGTTTCTCAACAGCAGTTTGGTTTGTAAGAAACCTCAAAGCTGAAATTACTGTTTCACAACAATAATTACAAAAATTTGAAAAAAGCTTGCCTCCCAGCGTCGAGGTGGATGTGTCTGATGTCCTGGTGCCTGTTATAACGATCGTCTTGCCTTGCATCCTAAAACTTAGGCTACTATAGAAATCGTAGGTGGTCCATTTATATTGCATAACTTTTTGAGGGGGAGAGAAAAGAGAGAGATTATTTAGGTGTGCAATCTAGTAACTGTTGAATTCATTGAACGCAGGATGTAAAGAAGTGATTTAAAAAAAAAAGCTTGGTAAACATTTTTGTTGGTTTTTCTTGTATGTCAAATCAGCTCATATATTATCAGAATTGAATAGTAGCTTAGCAAAACAAATTATTTTTGAAAGTATACACCTACTCTTGGCAGTCTTGATAGACTACAAATGAGTTTAAACTCTTTAAGTTAGCATCCCCCCATACATTTTGCAGGTGGTGCAAACACAAATTTGACCCAGAAAAAAGTTTTTAAAAGCAGCAGTAATTTTCTGTAGCGCTCCCTCCAAGTTTTCACATTTTTGCATGTGAGAAAAAGTATTTGATAGAAGCTGGTAATAAAAAGGAACAAAATTAAAACCTAGTAAATATTCTCTCTCGAATGGTCATTAACTTTGCCTATTGGGCATGCATTAGAGCTTTTCTTTGCAAATGCAGCAGAAAATCGCATCTGCTTTTGTTTACAAACATGTGCCTTGATGTGAAGTTGCTTCGATCCAAATCAAAAGCCAATTTGAAAACCAAAATTGGTTTAGAAAGTTATGCTCTTTGGACCAGCTAGTTGCCTGAAATCACTTTACTAGGGTTTACAGATTTGTTGCTTAATTTATCCTATCACTGCCTAGTTTGCCAACATGTTTGGTAGGCTCTATACAGTTAAGTTTTGCTTCAAAAATATTCTATAATTGGCTGTTGGTAGATAAGCCATTTGAAAATTTTTAACCAATACTGAAAGGTAGCTAGATTTTTATTCAACTTATTGTTTCAGTGAATTGCCATAAGTTTCTAATAAATTTTTTTTGTTTACCTATGATGGATAATAACCCAGTGTTGTTGGAAAATCAAGAATCTATAATCGACTCGAGCTTGAAATTTCCTCCGGAAGTGCAAGATGTAATCTCATCCTTATTTCCTAGTGCTGATGCACTTGAACAAGCTGATTTTAATGTTGTTGATTATATCAACACGTTATTTCCAAACGAACAGTCGCTGTCTAATATAGATGAAGTGGTTGCAAACGTCGAGACTCGAATTTCCAATCTTGATCATGAAATTAGAACTGCAGTCCGTCGGCAAACTAGCGCTGGTGTTGAAGGCCAGCAAGCATTAGAAGAAGCTTACGTGGCTATCCAAG
This sequence comes from Trididemnum clinides, assembly GCA_963675345.1. Classification (NCBI taxonomy): domain Eukaryota; kingdom Metazoa; phylum Chordata; class Ascidiacea; order Aplousobranchia; family Didemnidae; genus Trididemnum; species Trididemnum clinides. The sequence continues at coordinate 5,667,020 of OY776297.1, forward strand.
AATTGTTTGCTAAAATTAAAAACATAAAAGACAGGGCCGAACAATCTGAACAAATGGTGAAGACTATAACTCGTGACATCAGGCAGCTCGATCAAGCAAAGAGAAATTTGACGCAGGCTATTACAACTCACAACCACCTACACATGCTCATAAGTGGAGTAGAGACGTTGCAAAATTTAACCAAGAAAAAGCAATATGGAGAAGCTGCTAGTTTGCTAGAAGGTATTTTGAATGTAATGGAGCATTTTAGCAAGTATAAATCAATTCCAACAGTTCGAGATCTTGTTAATCAAGTTGATGGATTGAAGCAGGAGTTATCTCAACTTGTCCTATTAGAATTTAACAACACATTTGGGGCTAATCCAAAGAATGGGATTAATGCTGCAGTTCTCCGGGAGGCATGTTTGGTCGCTGACGTTTTAGAGCCAGGCGTGAAAAAAGAACTGTTGAACAAGTTTATTAAAAATCAACTTGCTGAATATGTTGTGCTGTTTGAAGCATCGCAGGATGTAGCTTGGCTCGACAAAATTGATCGAAGATACGCTTGGGTAAAGCGAGTTTTAGTTGATTTTGAAGACAAGTTGGGTCAGATCTTTCCAGAGCAATGGGAAGTTTCGGAGCGAATTGCCGTGGAATTCTGCAATATAACAAACAAGGATTTAAGCAGTTTGATGCAACGACGTTCGAAGGAAATCGACGTTAAGTTACTGCTATTTGCAATTCAACGTACAACTAATTTTGAAACTCTACTTTCTAAACGGTTGTCGGGAAGCACTTTAAAAAATGCTATAAAACCAGAGACTGCTCCACAGGAGGAGCAACCGAAAGTAGAACCTGAAAATCCTTTTGGAGATGAGGAGGAGGGTCAGTCTTCCAACCCTGCTGTCAATCAGCAGCAATTATTGAAATCTGGCAAAAATGGTGAAAATCCGTTCCAGCGGCTAATATCGAGTTGCTTCGAACCATATTTATACATTTACATTGAATCACAAGATCGAAATTTGAGTGAGCTCATTGGCAAGTTTCAGGAAGATTTTGCAGCACAAATTCAACGCCTTAAATCTGATGCAGCAGCAGCTCGTGAAAGCGGTGTACTTGGAAGCTGTGCTGATCTGTTTGTTTATTATAAGAAATGTATGGTACAGTGTTCACAGCTAAGCACAGGACAACCCATGGTGGCTCTAGCCAAGCTGTTTCAGAAGTACTTGCGCGAATATGCCACCAAGATTTTAACAAACAATCTTCCAAAAACTCCCGCACCTCCCACTTCTGTCACCCTTACGGGAAACATCACATTCACTGCTGTCACAAATTTGTTGAAGGAAACAACGACCGGATCGAAAGATAACCAGGAGGCCAATCGTCTGAGCATGGGAGAGCTGAACTTAGTGTGCTCAATTCTTAGTACAGCTGATTATTGCTTAGAAACCACGCAACAATTAGAAGAAAAGTTGAAAGAGAAAGTGGATTCACCTCTTTCAGGCAGCATTGACTTGTGCGAGGATCGAGCTTCATTCAGTGCTTGTATATCAACAGCTATCCAAATATTGGTTCATGATCTTGAATCTGCTTGTGATCCACCGCTTGCAACCATGGCAAAGATTTCATGGACAGCTGTTGAACATGTTGGTGATCAAAGCCCGTACGTGACTGCTATAACGAATCATATAAAACAAACTGTCCCTACCGTTCGTGCGAACCTGTCAGCTGCGAGAAAATATTTCACTCAATATTGCATAAAGTTTGCGAACTCCTTTATTCCCAGATTTATCACATCACTCTACAAATGTAAACCGATAGGGACAGTAGGAGCCGAGCAGCTCCTGCTTGACACGCACTCCTTAAAAACTGTACTTCTTGAGTTACCTTCTGTGTCCTCGCAAGTTGCTCGTAAAGCTCCGAGCTCCTATACCAAAATAGTGGTGAAGGGAATGACCAAAGCAGAAATGCTTCTAAAGGTGGTGATGACTCCTCATGAACCAACCTCTGCTTTTGTGTCCAGCTGTATTCGCCTTTTGATTGATCCAGACATCGACACCCTGCAGAAGATTCTTGACATGAAAGGCCTGCGACGGTCTGAGCACAATGCGATCATAGATGCATTCCGTGCACAAGCGCCCACTAGTGGCGCGGCTGCGTTACTATCGAGCCAATCAGCAGAAGGCGAATCTTCTTCACGAATAAGAAAACTTGAAAAATTGATTAAGAAACGCTTGTGAAGCGGGATAAGAGCCTACAATTACTGGTTAGAATTTCACTCGCGTCTGTTTCAGGTGCACCTCATGATGGGACAAACATCATTAAAATAAACGTTTAAACGTACCGACCGTATGGAATGCATCACATGTCAGGCGTCGAAATGGGGCGTTTGACTAGGGTAGCGTGAAAATTATGGGAATATCTATTTTCCCAGTAAAGTAAAACTTCGAAAAAATTTTACGGGACACATTTTAACTCTGCCCGAAAATTTTATATCTTTTGAAACGTATTTGTTTTCTAATGGCGCGATCGCGTGACGGTTGTTCGGTTGATCGTTTTAATGGGATTCCATCGAACCTAAAAACTTCACGCCACCAAAAGCTTAATATTGGAAAACTACTTCACTTTGCAACAATATTAGTGTTTTAGGGCCTGACTCTTCAATCGAGGAACTGTCTCTAATTACCTATAACTGTCTCTACCGGCGCGATGGTGTAGTGGTTAGAGCGTCCACGTTGTAGTCGGTAGACCTGGGGTTCATTCCCTAAGTCGAGTCATACCAAAAGACTTTAAAAAATGGTATTCACAGCTTCCCTGCTTGGCGCTCAGCATAAAAAAGGAATAGTGTGAAGAACAAGCCGGCAAGCTTGCTTGTTGTGTCCTTGGGCAAGGCACTTAACGGGACGCCTCCACCTTTATGTGGCAGACAGGTGGCCCCACCCGTACTTCACCGGATTATAATTGTGAAGTTGCTAACCCAGCATGTCAGACGACTCTTGGGCACCCACCAGTGGCAGTCCGCCTTGTTGGTGGTGGGGCTACCAGTCACTCAAGACTGGTTCGAAATGGGCTGCCATCTTCCCCTAGCCTAATAACAATTAGGTTGACGGCATGAACCTAAATTACCGTTCATGCCGTACCTCCATCCCAAGGAAGAGGAGGGGTAAACACACACACACACACAGGAACTGTCTCTAATTACTCCTCTTTGACCCCAGGCAGCATGTGTGATAAAGTGTTATGCAGTATGTGAAGTTAGTTCATTAATTTCATCTGATGCCCCCACAAAGAAACGTCAGTTGTTGTTTTTGCTTTTATTCGTCATATTAGGTACTGTTAACCCAACCAAGATTTGAATCCTTGTCTATGAAGAGTGAGAATTATATTTTTATCTTGCGGTCGCTGCACAACCTTCTGTCGGTCTCCTAAAACAGTATTCCCCTACCCGCTGATTCGCGGCTCATGAAGCATTTGCTACCGAGCTGTTCAAGTAAATGTACAGATGTACAAAAAATAGGTGCGGCAGAGAAGTAGTCTGCATACGGCAGTGATTTTTTGCATACGTATTACCCAATACCTCTGAAGTATTCAATTTACTTTCAGAGAGCCTTTCAAAATGCTGTGATTTATTGCGTTTTGTTGAAATTAGACTAATGCCAGCATTAAACCAGTCGGTAGTGCTAAAAGCAGAGAGCCACTGACCAAGAACATAATTATGACTGAGAACAAGACCCGCTCCAGAGTTGCTAATGCTGCTGGCACGGTGCTCAGCTACTACCAGCGGGACAAATTGACCTATGTTACCTTTCCCAGAGGCACAACGTACCCGTCGTGAGGTTTGAACGTACAACCATTGCCACTAGGACGCGGTTTTAAACAACTTTACCTCGTTTTCGACACCATGAACACGAGTTTAATCAGCCCACGTAGTACATGATTAACAACTGAGCTGTCCATCGGGCGAAGGTATGTGCGAGCAGTTTATAGTACTTAATTTACGTTGTTGGTCTTTTGAAGTTGGTTTGCCGAATCGTCAATTGCCATCTGATTTCGTTATTTTAATGCATCCTTGCAATCTTAATTGTGTTCCCTTAATGTACAACAAATCCCTTATTCTTAATGTTGCATTTTACTTTCCAGATGCAGCTGCCTCGTATATAGATTGTTCTTTACGAGCGTTACAAACATTATTTATTATTTAAGTGTAAAAAAAAAGAGTTACCACGTGGTTGGTAATGCGCTTTGTTTGTTTAAAGTGTAGGGAAATAATGGAAGGAATGGCGGATTTGATCGAAAAGTTGAATGATGAGGTGGAGGCAGAATAAATCTTGTATTTGGGAGACAAGCTAAAGGCTAATAGTAATTAAAGTGTTTATCGTTTTTGCGTAAGATTAGCAATATTGTGTGGAAGCGAGACCGTGTTCAAGAGAAAATAAAAAAACAATTTTAGGAGGAAATATCAGAACCATGTGCGGTCGCAAAGTTGCTGAAGAACAAATGGACATGACGGTAAAGGAAATTGTTGAGGGGCCCACAAAACATGGAATTAGATTATTTCGGTTGTTCGCGGTAATATCGTTCAAATACGCAAGCTGACGTCAATTGATTTAAGATCCAAATTTTTTTAATCCAATTGTATCTTCATTAACGGAGGTAGCAGATTCATCTCATGTCTCCCGAAAGTCCACATACGGCACTGCACCACTTTTTTAGTTTAAGCTATTTAGTATGTTCTTTCATTGGCCTTCTTTACTTCGCCCACGTCTTCTTCATACCGCTTCAACACCCAATAAATTACTACTTTACCGATGCGATGGCGTAGTGGTTAGAGCGTCCGCTTCGCAGTCGGTAGACCTGGGGTTTATTCCCCTTGTCGAGTCATACCAAAAGACTTTAAAAAATGGTATCTATAGCTTCCCTGCTTGGCGTTCGGCATTTATGGGAGGTTGTGGAGAACAAGCCGGCAAGTTCGCTTGTTGTGTCCTTGGGCAAGGCACTTAACGGGATGCCCCCGCCTTTATGTGGAAGACAGGTGGTTCATAAAACCTCGAAAAAGGCAACTCCCAAGCGAGTGCGGACTTCCCATCCAAAGTATAGCGATACAATTCGCTTTCTCGTGAATGGAGGATAAAAATGGCAAATAAAACTCTCCTTTCTCAAAACAGGCCCATACTATGGCTTTGGCCAGTCTATTCCGAATCTCGCAATTCCATAATTTCTTAGCTACTTCATTTTACCTCCACACATTGCTCTTGACATAGATTTTTCAGTTCTTCTCAACCTCACAATTTCATTCTCCCGCACACACAATGTCACGCTCCCGTACAGGATCGCCTATCTCACCAAATTCTGATAAATCCTTTCCCTTCATTTTCACCCGTGCCGCAACTCCCCGCATTCTCTACGCTGCTTCATTTCCACCACCAGCATTCAACCTGTCTCCAGAGTTACAAAAACCCTTCACAAATCCGACTTCGTCATAAAATACTTCCACAATTGTAAAGCCTCGCCACATTCTTTACAGATTACTACTGAATAATAACAAACGCTTACATAAAGACTGCAAAATGACTCACGATTGAGCTGGTCGGATAAATATCATAGTCAACTGTGTCGTTTAGCAATACCGCTACAAAATAGCACTGAGCGTAACTCTTAGATTTGCGACTAGATTGCTTTTGTTACCAGAACCATCCTGTAGGATGGGTCATGATTGAAAGCCATTGAGCCCAGAGCAATTCACCACGGCTTGAACTAGAAGTCAAAGCTAACGAAGAGAGTGCGACGCATAGGATTTGCTACAAGACAAAATAAGATGTCTTTGAAAATTAGTGACTACAGGAGCTGCACAAACGACTCTAAAAGCTGGAGACATAAGAATTAAAGAGGTCGAGCGTCAGCTTCTCAGTCGGTAGACCTGGGGTTCATTCCCCTTGTCGAGTCATAACGAAAAACTTAAAAAAATGGTATCTATAGCTTCCCTGCTCGGCATTTATGGGAGATTGAAGAGGACAAGCCGGAAAGTTCGCTTGTTGTGTCCTTGGCAAAGGTACTTAACGGGATGCCCCAGAGACGTAGCAGCCGCCCCCCAAACCCCCCAATTGGGGGGGGCCCAGGCCAACTTTGGGGGCCCAAGTTAGTCTGAAATTGCTTTTTGGCTACGTGACTATTTTCAGTTCAGCAGACTTGTTTACAACCGATTTAAACTGTAGGAAGAAATTGGCTTGTGACATCATAAGTGAATGCTACATCATTTTATCTCGCAGAATCTAGAATATTTCGATTGATTTTCTGGTAGAATCTTGAATATTCGATTGACGTAACAATGCCGTTGTTACGCAACAATCATAGAATGGTCTGGAATTCTGTTTGGCTATAAATACCGGGACAATATATATACACTGCAGAGTGCAGATAAAGTATTTTATTGACATTGTATAGAATGAAACGTTCAAAAAGTGGTGCTCAAAAGAGAAAAGAAGCAGCCACTGCTCGAGATGCTGTAGCGAAATTGCCCAAGATGACAGATTTTTTCAAGATTACTGAGCAGAGTAGACCTGGCACTAGTACCGAGAGGGATGAAGAAAACTATAGTGTACAAGAAAAAGAAGACTATGACGATCAGCATCAAAGTGATTGTGAATTTCCAGAAAATCTAAGTTGTGATTTACCTGCCAATACGCAACCTTCAATATCAAAAATAACTGAATCTCAATTTACCCCTATCCCTGATGACCCATGTAAATGGCCTGAAAGTATTTCTGATGCTCAACGATGTGATATAGTAAAGCGTGGACCACATCAACTAATAATGAAGTTTCCATATAATAACACAACTCCAAGGCGACGTTTTTCCTCCAACCATTATAAACGTGTGTTACCTAATGGTGAAAGTGTTTCACGGTCGTGGCTAGTTTATTGTGGGGAATCAGATCAAGTTTTTTGCTTTTGTTGTAAGCTATTTGGAAAAACACTAAGCCCCTTTTGTAGTGGTATAAATACATGGGAGGGTTTTTCGAAAAAACTGAAAGACCATGAAAACGGCATTTCCCACCAAGAATGCTGCAGTCAATGGATGTTGCTAGCTGAAGGGATAAGAAATTCATCCACTATCGACAAACGCGAGATGAATATTTTTTTCAATGAAAGACGTTTTTGGAGAAATGTTTTAGAGAGACTTATCGACATTGCCTTGTTTCTATCGGAAAGGAATCTTGCTTTTAGAGGATCTGAAGAAGTCTTAGGATCTCCTCACAATGGAAATTTTCTGGGTATATTTGAGCTTTTGGCAAGAAGAGATCTAAGAGCTTCAAGACAGAATCAAGAATAAAAACACTAAAGAACACTATTTGAGTCCTACCATACAAAATGAATTAATTGAATTGCTAGCGACAGAAGTTGAAAAAGAAAATTTACAGCAATTGAAATTGGCAAAATATTTTTCTATAATTTTGGACTGCACTCCAGATATGTCACATCATGAACAAATGTCTGTCATTCTCCGTTATGTACTATGTAATGAAGAAGCTGCTGTTGTTAAAGAAACATTTTTTGGCTACTTGAGAATAAGTGACAGTACTGGGAAAGGCTTGTTGGACGCTTTCTTAGAAAAAGCGACCGAACTGCAACTCGAATTGTCTGATTGTCGAGGTCAGTCATATGATAATGGTGCTAACATGAAAGGAAAACATTCTGGGGTCCAAGCAAGAATGCTAGACATCAATCCCAAAGCTGTTTACGTGCCCTGTGCAAACCATACCCTTAACTTAGTTGTTGTTGACAGTGCTAATTGATCGACGGAAGCATTGACATTTTTTGGAGTACTTACAAGGTTGTATGTGCTGTTTTCTTCCTCTGCTCAGCGTTGGGAAATTTTGAAGAAACATGTGGAGCTGTCCATAAAGTCACAATCTGATACTCGTTGGGAAAGCAGAATTAAATGCATCAAACCTCTTCGATACAATTTAAAAGAGGTGTTGCTGGCACTGAAAGACTTGGAAGCCATTTCCATAGAAAGAAAAGATGGAAGAGCTGCCTCAGAAACAAAATCGTTGATAGCTCATTTATCAAAATGGAGTTTTCTTTTGTCGGTGTTTATTTGGTATGATATCCTATTCCAAGTCAATAAAGCAAGCAAGATTCTTCAATCGTATCGAGTCTCCCTTCATACAATGGAAACGGAAATCCAGGCAACTGAAAAGTTTTTGCAAAACTATCGCACAACGGGTTATGACAGTGCCGCAACATCTGCTGTTGAAATAGCACAGGAATTGGATATTGATCCTTCTTTTCCTCCGTCAAGAAGTGGAAAGAAAAGAAGATTGTTTGATTACCAAGGTGAAGAGGAACAACGAGCTACTCCTGAACTGAAATTTAAAAGCAACTTTTTCTATCCATTAGTAGACCAGGCTATTATGTCAATAAAGGAGCGCTTTAATTTGTTACGTGAGGTTTCTTCCGCCTTTTCGTTTTTGTACACACGAGACAAACTTTTGCTTGTGCAACAAGAAAATGCTCTTCTTACTTGCTGTAAAGAGTTCCAAAAAAAGTTCGGTGACATTGATTCTGATGAAATGAGCGCTGAGCTACAGCGGTTTGTTTTAATTTTACAAAAAAACGCAATCTCAATACGGCTCAAGACTTTCTGAACTATCTTCTAAAGACTCATTTATTTGAATTGTATCCGAATGTGTACATCGCACTTCGAATCTTACTAACTTGCCCCGTGACTGTTGCCAGCGCTGAAAGAAGCTTCAGCAAATTGAAACTGATCAAAAGTTTTAATAGAACGTCTATGACAGACAGTAGACTATCTTCATTAGCCATGTTGTCAATCGAAAATGACTGCGCCCGATCTCTTGATTATGACAATGTCATAACAGCATTTGCGAACAAAAAGGTTCGCTCCAGACTATTTAAATGATACTGTGTTTTTATAACTTTTTCATGTTTTTCAGTGTCATTGCTTTCGTTTCGCAGTGTCTGCATAAATGTCCTACTGAACTCTGGCATCGGTGCCGAATTTTTTATGACTTGCATCTTCGGTATCGGCATGCTTTATTCTGACATTAGCCTGTTTACTTATGTACAAATTGTGGTGTATTTTCTTAATGCAGCTTTTCAATTTTACACCTCTAAAGTGATATGACCTGTGCGCAGGGGCTCTTGCGCTTACTTTGGGGGGGGGGGGCCTAAGTTGGAGTGCTACGGGACTGGGATGCCCCACCTTTATGTGGAATACAGGTGACCCGGAAACGGCAACTCCTACACAAGTGCGGACTTACTGTCCAAAACATAGCGATACATCGCTTTCTCGTGAATGGAGAATAATATGGCAAATAAAAAAAAGAGGTCGCGTCCGTTGCCACATTGACGAGATAAAACACAGCGAACGTGACGACAAAGAGTGGGTTTCCTAATGGGGAATTCTTGGTCGGTAAATTTTTATGAGATGTTACATCTCTAGTTCAAAGGAGATGGCTGAACAAAAAAGATTGCAATGAATTGTTAGTAGTCGAAGCAGCGCAGCTTCTTGTCTCGCTAGCTCATCGGCCAAAAACTACTTGAAAGTACATGAGGGTGAAAAGTTCCTGCCGCATGTGCCAGAGGGAGATCTACTTTTTTAAAATCCGGTTTTGTCTACGTCAACGCAGTTGGCCGAATTCACCTCATGTTTGTAAACCCCATCACGCCACTACGTTCTGTCAATAGCACCTTCCTTTTTCAGTCCAATCTCAACGGTATGTACTTTCACTTGCACTCGCCAGAGAATACAAAAAGGAAACACAAAGAGGCAAATTTGTTAGTGCTCCAGAAATCAGTGAAGAGCTTGTAAAATGAAGCAGACTTCAGTAAGAAAACAACTTAAACTAGGCTTGCCAAATAGGAAAGGATGACTTCTATCATATGGCGACCAGGCTTGACAATGATGATGAGACCTCCTTTGGCCAGAGGCAAAGCCACAGACTAAAAGGTCTAAATCAAAATTTTGTGACAAGGAGGAGAAAGAATAAAAGTGGGCAAAAGCACCACCTTGATGAGAAAAAGGTAAGTCAGAACAAGAGCATAAAGAGTGAGATCCATGCTGACAGATGTCGAGGTTTCTAGAAGGGAGCAGGCCAGAAGAGCATCATTGGAGGCAAAGGGCACAAGTGGGTGATTAAACCTTGGGTTTTCTTCAAAACGCTCTGATTTGACGTTGCATCTAGCCAAACTTGAAACAAGAGAACAGGAATAGCATACGTAGGATACGCCAACAAAAGAACAGAGGAAAATGATTTACGGTAAATCGCAAAGACAAATAAGTTTCTGAGAAAAACAAGGAAAAAGATGAAGAGACATCCGGTAATGGCTCGACTACAAGATTGCCGCTCAAACCATTGCACCAAAAACTGCTTATCCACTTCCACAAACGTACTAGTGGCGGGACTGGGAGTTGATCAAACAAAATTACCGCTATTATTCCCGCATGTTCCGTCAGTTTAATTGAAACAACACATTAACGTTAATATTGCCACTCTGGCTAACATATTTTCGATGACGATTTTTCCAGTATTGAAACAACTACAACGCAAAGTGCAGTATATATATACAATACTGATCGCCCATATCTGCCACAAATTCCAGATGGCCCATTTTTCTGTTAAAATACCCACATGCATACGGTTGCACATACGATAAAAAATTGGCGTCCAAAATATTTGACCCGAAGACTCAGAAACAGCAAGCGAAAAATCTTAAAAAACTTTCAACAGTTTTTGGTCAATCAGCTGGTGTACAAGTACAATGACGTCACTTTCAGCCATGTTACACGAATTGCTCTAATTAAGATAATCCTGCTCCTGTAGAAGAGGGAGTTCGTTGATTCCGTCTTTATTAATAATTCGAATTTTCATGGCGGGAAGGGAAACGATAAACCGTTTTTTCAACTGAAAATGCGAATGAAGTTAAATTACGCTGCCGTGGTACACAAGTAATCGTTCCTGACTTTACAACAAAAGGCCCTAAGTTTGAAACTCTGTAAAGTACCATTGGTATTCGTGAGCAAGAGCTTCAGGAATTTAAAGTGCTGCGTTGCTACCGCAAAAAGTTTGGTTCAAAAGCGAGTGTGTAGAGGTAAACATGCACTGAAAGCAAGCACAAACCTATACCTGGGTCGCTCGTCTAATTTTAATTGATTTTATGGCAACGTAAAAAACAATTTTCACCACGTGATCGCTCAGCTCATATTTTGGGTGATGAATAACGCTCAGCGACATAGACCACAGCACCAATCAACAACCGCCTCAGCGTGGTGTTGCGGGTTTTCCCTCCTGGCTGCGCCCCTGCCTCTTCTGGAGATCCCACACCTACCAACACTATGAATCCTCCAGCTTGTATACCTCCACTGTGCTACGTGGCCAGAGACGTAGCAGCCGCCCCCCAAACCCCCCAATTGGGGGGGGCCCAGGCCAACTTTGGGGGCCCAAGTTAGTCTGAAATTGCTTTTTGGCTACGTGACTATTTTCAGTTCAGCAGACTTGTTTACAACCGATTTAAACTGTAGGAAGAAATTGGCTTGTGACATCATAAGTGAATGCTACATCATTTTATCTCGCAGAATCTAGAATATTTCGATTGATTTTCTGGTAGAATCTTGAATATTCGATTGACGTAACAATGCCGTTGTTACGCAACAATCATAGAATGGTCTGGAATTCTGTTTGGCTATAAATACCGGGACAATATATATACACTACAGAGTGCAGATAAAGTATTTTATTGACATTGTATAGAATGAAACGTTCAAAAAGTGGTGCTCAAAAGAGAAAAGAAGCAGCCACTGCTCGAGATGCTGTAGCGAAATTGCCCAAGATGACAGATTTTTTCAAGATTACTGAGCAGAGTAGACCTGGCACTAGTACCGAGAGGGATGAAGAAAACTATAGTGTACAAGAAAAAGAAGACTATGACGATCAGCATCAAAGTGATTGTGAATTTCCAGAAAATCTAAGTTGTGATTTACCTGCCAATACGCAACCTTCAATATCAAAAATAACTGAATCTCAATTTACCCCTATCCCTGATGACCCATGTAAATGGCCTGAAAGTATTTTTGATGCTCAACGATGTGATATAGTAAAGCGTGGACCACATCAACTAATAATGAAGTTTCCATATAATAACACAACTCCAAGGCGACGTTTTTCCTCCAACCATTATAAACGTGTGTTACCTAATGGTGAAAGTGTTTCACGGTCGTGGCTAGTTTATTCTGGGGAATCAGATCAAGTTTTTTGCTTTTGTTGTAAGCTATTTGGAAAAACACTAAGCCCCTTTTGTAGTGGTATAAATACATGGGAGGGTTTTTCGAAAAAACTGAAAGACCATGAAAACGGCATTTCCCACCAAGAATGCTGCAGTCAATGGATGTTGCTAGCTGAAGGGATAAGAAATTCATCCACTATCGACAAACGCGAGATGAATATTTTTTTCAATGAAAGACGTTTTTGGAGAAATGTTTTAGAGAGACTTATCGACATTGCCTTGTTTCTATCGGAAAGGAATCTTGCTTTTAGAGGATCTGAAGAAGTCTTAGGATCTCCTCACAATGGAAATTTTCTGGGTATATTTGAGCTTTTGGCAAGAAGAGATCCGATCCTAAAAGAGCTTCAAGACAGAATCAAGAATAAAAACACTAAAGATCGCTATTTGAGTCCTACCATACAAAATGAATTAATTGAATTGCTAGCGACAGAAGTTGAAAAAGAAAATTTACAGCAATTGAAATTGGCAAAATATTTTTCTATAATTTTGGACTGCACTCCAGATATATCACATCATGAACAAATGTCTGTCATTCTCCGTTATGTACTATGTAATGAAGAAGCTGCTGTTGTTAAAGAAACATTTTTTGGCTACTTGAGAATAAGTGACAGTACTGGGAAAGGCTTGTTGGACGCTTTCTTAGAAAAAGCGACCGAACTGCAACTCGAATTGTCTGATTGTCGAGGTCAGTCATATGATAATGGTGCTAACATGAAAGGAAAACATTCTGGGGTCCAAGCAAGAATGCTAGACATCAATCCCAAAGCTGTTTACGTGCCCTGTGCAAACCATACCCTTTAACTTAGTTGTTGTTGACAGTGCTAATTGATCGACGGAAGCATTGACATTTTTTGGAGTACTTACAAGGTTGTATGTGCTGTTTTCTTCCTCTGCTCAGCGTTGGGAAATTTTGAAGAAATATGTGGAGCTGTCCATAAAGTCACAATCTGATACTCGTTGGGAAAGCAGAATTAAATGCATCAAACCTCTTCGATACAATTTAAAAGAGGTGTTGCTGGCACTGAAAGACTTGGAAGCCATTTCCATAGAAAGAAAAGATGGAAGAGCTGCCTCAGAAACAAAATCGTTGATAGCTCATTTATCAAAATGGAGTTTTCTTTTGTCGGTGTTTATTTGGTATGATATCCTATTCCAAGTCAATAAAGCAAGCAAGATTCTTCAATCGTATCGAGTCTCCCTTCATACAATGGAAACGGAAATCCAGGCAACTGAAAAGTTTTTGCAAAACTATCGCCCAACGGGTTATGACAGTGCCGCAACATCTGCTGTTGAAATAGCACAGGAATTGGATATTGATCCTTCTTTTCCTCCGTCAAGAAGTGGAAAGAAAAGAAGATTGTTTGATTACCAAGGTGAAGAGGAACAACGAGCTACTCCTGAACTGAAATTTAAAAGCAACTTTTTCTATCCATTAGTAGACCAGGCTATTATGTCAATAAAGGAGCGCTTTAATTTGACCTGTGCGCAGGGGCTCTTGCGCTTACTTTGGGGGGGGGGCCGAAGTTGGAGTGCTACGGGACTGTACGTGGCACATCTGGCCACCCCTCTGCTAATGCAGCACTCCCGACCCACCCTCGCCTTCAAACCTCTTATCCCCTTCCGCCCACTTCATATCTTCTCCCTCTGTCCTCTCACCACCGTCTCAAGTTCCTGGCTGTTTTCTATACCTCCTGCTTCCTCTTCCCCTCCTGAATCCCTTAGGGTTCTTCAATGGATGCTGAAGGTCTCCGAGCCAGGAGCACCGAACTACACTTCCTTTCATCCCGTATGTTTGTATCCAGGAATCTAACCTTAACCCATCTTTCTCTTTGCGGCTCCCTGGGTTCTCTGCTCTGCGATCTGATCGCACCCACTCCCGGCCTGGTATTCTCTCTCCCGATGCCACGCACGCTAGCGGCGGCATCATTATTTTCGTGGGGCAGGGCTTATTCTTCTCTGAACTTTTTAAGCAAAGAAATAGAGGGCTTAACCTCCTCACTTTATTCGCTTGACCCCAACTCTGATTATGTAGGGGTCAACATCTCACTAAACAAGTCCTCCTCGCTCTCATTATTTAATGTGCGTGCTCCTCCTATTCGCTCTTCTCCGATGGATAGCAGAATCGACTCCTTTTCTCCCTCTATTCTTTCCTCCTCCACAAATCTCTTCATTCTGAGACAACAACTGCCATTACCCCCTCTGGGACTCAAAAGGAACTTCCAACCCCCATGGGAAGTATTCGATCGAGTCATCTCATCTGACTTCCTTCCACACAATGACTCTGACATACCTACTCTTCTCCATCGCTCCTCCCCTGACATCTCCTTTGCTCCCTCCTCTATTGTTCCTGGGAAATGCTTCAGGACCTGGATGCTGATCACCTACCAATTCTACTAACTGCCCATCTTTCTCCGGTCTTTTACCCCAACAAGCGTCCCCCTTCCTTCAGTTTTCAGAAAGCTCGTTGGGATGACTTTGCTTTTTACTTCGACTCTCACTGTCCTTTTGCAGAGGAATACTCGTCTCTTTCTCTTTCCTCAGCTCCTGCTCTCTTTTCTTCTCTGACACTGAATGCGGCCAAATCTTCTATTCCTTTCGGCCGCATCAAACGCCAACCTAAAGCCTGGTGGTCCGCTGAAGTGGAAGAAGCGGTTAGTGAAAGACGTGAGGCTTTCACAAAAGAGATAAAGATCATCAAGCTTACATCTCTGCTTCTCAACATGCCTTGTCTGTCATCGCCAAGACCAAGGCTAAGGCCGGGCAGGCGAATTGCTCTTCTCTCTCACCTAAATCTGTGTACACTCTCCTTCGTTCTGTCGCTGACTCTTCTTTCTCTTCTCTTACATTCCCCAAATGTTCCTCTCCCAGGAAGTCGGCTTCGGTCTTCGCCGATTACCGGAAAACTCACTTTTCTGTATCCCAGCCAAAGGCCCTACGTAGCAGAGCCAGAGGCTACTTATTCGAGCTCCACCGAGCCACGTGCCCTAAGGAGTCTTACTCATCCTTTGGCTGCCCTCTTTTTCCCTGCCGAATTTCTTTCCTCCAACTCTCCTCGTCCACTGCCACAAGCCGTGATGAAGTTGCCAATCCCACGCTAAAGCACCTTCCTCACTCTGACATCTATTTTCTTGTTCACATTTTCAATCTTTCCTGGTTATTGCATTCCTTTCCTTCCATCTGGAAGACATCTTCTAATACACCCTTCCATAAGATGGGAAAGCCTCTCGATTCTCCTGCTTCCTTCCCGCCTATCTCTCTCAAGTCCTGCGTCTCAAAGCTTTTTGAACGCATCATTATATTGCATCTACTCTTCTTTCTGGAGCTAAATTCCATTCTCTCTCCCCGCCAGGGCGGTTTTCGCCTTGGATGGTCTACTCTTGATCAAATTCTGCTCCTTGCTCAGTCCATTTCTGATGGGTTTTAACCAGGGATGTGGAAGCAGAAGCATAAGCTGGAAGTGGTACTTTTTCTGTGGAAGCGGAAGCGCGAAAAATCCACCGCTTCCGCTTCCACACAGGAGGGAAGAATGGAGAGAGAAAAAAATTGGTTCTGCTATCCTTCGTAGAAGAGCGAACAATGGGAGCATAAACATTAAGAAATGAGAGCGAGGAGAAGTTGTTTAGAGAGATGCTGACCTCTACATAATTAGAGTAGGGGTCAAGCGAAGAAAGAGAGGAGGTAGAAAGCTCAGAGAAGGATAAGCCATGCTTGACGAAAATGATGACGCCGCCGCTAGCGTATGCGACATTAGTAGAAAAAATACCAGATCGAGAGTGGGTGCCATGGGATCGCAGAGCAAAGAATCCAGGGATTTGAATAGAGGAAGATAAATTAAGGTTAGATTCCTGGATACATATAAAGTTAACGGGATGAAACGAAATAAAGTGTTGTAGTTTAGTGCTCCTGGCTTGAAGACCCCCAGCATTCCATTGAAAAACCCTAAGAGAGTTAGGGAGGGGAAGAGAAAGCAGGAAGTAAAGAGAAACAGCCAGGAGCACGAGGCGGTGGTGAGGATGCAGTGGGAGAAGATACAAAGTGGGCGGAAAAAGGATAAGAGGTTTCAAGATGAGGGTGGGGTGCGAGTGCTGCATTAGCAGAAGGGAGCCAGATTGAGCAATGGAGGTATACCAGCTTGGAGAGTCCGAGGAGAAAGGCACAGTGCTGGTAGGTGTAGAATCTCAAAAAAGCAGGGAAGGCAGCTCCAGGAGTGAGAGCTTCCGAGAGTTCTTAATCTAGCAAAGGAGAGTAGTGAGCATTTTAAATGAACTTAATTAGAGCATGTGCAGCATTACACTGACCTACCCCGCCAGGTCACATTCCAGCGCACACTAAATAGGGAAAGATAGGGCATGGGTTAGGATGAACGTTGCCGATCATCAGGAGAAAGAGAAGAATAAGAAGACGGGCAAGAGAAAGGCAGGAGTAAAGAGAAGACAGGCCAATTTTAAAGAGGGTGCATGCTACCCTTCTGCGGTCGTTCAGGGGGCTGCACGGCGAAAAAATGGTTTGTGTGAGAAGAGTGCCCGGGGTAACTGGGACCCTCGGGAAGACCAACAGCCATTTTGACCCAACCCAAACGGGTCGGGGACCGCACCACCACGTTGAGGCGGCTGTTGATTGGTGCAGTTTAATTTTGCTCGCTTTACATTTACATACTACATATACGACAGAAATTTCGCACTTCACTATCCAAAAAGATTAGAGTCAATACGTGCGATGGCTCAATAGCGTAGTGGTTAGAGCGTCCGCTTCGCAGTCGGTAGACCAGGGGTTCATTCCCCTTGTCGAGTCATACCAAAAGACTTTAAAAAATGGCATCCGCAGCTTCCCTGCTTGGCGTTCGGCATTTATGGGAGGTTGTGGAGAACAAGCCGGCAAGTTCGCTTGTTGTGTCCTTGGGCAAGGCACTTAATGAGACGCCCCGTCTTTATATGGAAGACAGGTGGCCTATAAACCTCGAAAAAGGCAACTCCCCAGCGAGTGCAGACTTCCCGTCCAAAGTATAACGATACAATTCGCTTTCTCGTGAATGGAGGATAAACATGGCAAATAAAACAAAACAAAACAAAGCGTGTTTTGAGGACGGACAGAAGGTTCGTAATGATGATTAGAGTTTAAGGTAACTCAAAGTCAGAGTTAGTTGGGAATAGAGAGGGAAAATCAACGCTATACGGTGTAATTTGTTGTTGTGGCGACAAGTTATTGTCGAGAGCTGTAATATGGAATCATACGGTTTAGATCTGAGAAGCATTAAGTTAACTTGTAAAAGTAGTTGTAAGTAGTGAATGAACTTGTAATAACTGTCTATTTGTTGAAGTGTTTAATTATTTTTTGAATTGTAGTAACGAAATATTTGATTTTCTTGCAAGCAGTTCGTGATTTCTAAATTTTTGTTAGTGGGAGTTCCGTGACAAACGCAAAAGTACGTTAGGGGCTCCGCGATGACAAAAAAGATTGAAAAGCATTGTTCTACATTCAGCACGAGTTTTGATATCTAAGAAAAATAAACACAGAGTACCGGTAGATCGAAACAATAAGCTCAAGCGAAGAAGGTAAAGTAATAGCTGTAAATGAAGGTTTTTGTTTTCTCAAAAGATGAAGTGTAGGAGAAGGCAGGCTACAAAGTCCCCAAAGTAAAAAAAATTGTCAACGGTCGTTTTTAGGTTTTTTGTTGGTGGAAGCGGAAGCGGTGGAAGCGGAAGCGATAGGTGTGGAAGCGGAAGCGTTTGAAAAATAGCCGCTTCCACATCCCTGGTTTTAACACACTCAAGACGGGCTCTTGGACGATTCCGGCTACTATAGACTTCTCGAAAGTTTTTGACTCCGTCTGGCACGCGGCCCTTTTCCACAGACTAATTTTTCCTGGCCTCCTTCCTTGCTTTGCTCGTTGGACTCCATCTTTCCTTTCTGATAGGCGTGCTTGAGTGGTTTTACAAAATCACAAAAGTCGCTCCTTTCGAGTTCATTGAGGTGTTCGGCAAGGATACGTTCTTGGCCCTGTACTTTTCTTTCTTTTCATCAATTATCTCCTGCTTCTCTGCTTTCTTCATTCAGCTGTTCTCTTTATGCTGACGACCTGGCCATCTGGTTTTCTTCCCCCTCGGTCCCTACTGTGGTCAACGCTACACAAAAAGCTCTGATTTGACTGGAGCGATGTCCTGAGAACTAATGTCTTCCTCTCAATCCGAGAAAATGTGAAGGCTCTTTCTTCTCAGCGGTTACCAATCAAGCTAACCTCTAGTCCCACCTTTTCCTATTTAACTCCTGCTTCTGTTTTAATCCACTCCAACTTTTCTTGGGGTCACCTTCGACTGCACTCTTTCCTTTTCTAGACATATATCTTCGCTGAAGGCCAAGTTCTTCCCTCTTCTCCAGGTCTTACACTGTACCTCTGCTACCCCATGGGACTCCTCTAAGAAGTCTCTTTCTCTTCTGTAACCTTCTCACTTATGCTTCACTTGGATGGTTTCCTTTTCTAAGCGCTACCAATATCACCAAATTTGAACGCCTTTACCAAGCGGCCAGTCGCGCCAGCTACAGCTGCTTCTCGCCCTCCCCTATCCCTCTTCTCCTCTCTGAGGTGTCTCCACTTCCCCTACGAGTCCCCTGACTCATTTTGCTCTGTCATCTTATGGCGGGCTCTTTGTTTCCAAGTTCCTTTCCCAATTTAGGTTTGGCCAGAATTGGAATAAATCCAAGACTCTGCAGTTCCTCCTGGAGTTTTTGCGCCCACTCACCCACTCATGCTTCCTTCTCCTTTTCCTAGGGTGGCCCTCTTTGCTTGCCATCCCTCACCTTCTTGGAACTTGCCTTTCTTCACTGTGGAGACCAACGTTTCCTTTACATCCATCTGCCCTGATCCTCTCTGTCTTGCCAAGGTGCGGCTCTCGCTCACCTTGACTCTCTCCCATCTCACGATCTGGTACTCTGAAGAGATGGCTCTGTTCCTTTTCTTTTTGGCAAAGGCAGCTCTAGCGTACTTGCTAACTGCTCTCTTTGTGGCACTGAGGCCACTCTTTTCTTTTCGACACGCCCAGTATGCTCAAGTTTTTCTGCTAAAGCCTGCGCCATTCTGCAAGCTCTTTGCTGGTCTCGGCAGCACCAAAAATCTGCCACTTCTCCTCTTTTTTCCTTTTTGACTCTCGTTACCCTCCTCTGCTCCGTCTTTCCTTTTACCTCAATCTCTCTGGCAGCAACTGTGCTCTCTCTCCTCCTGTTCTATCAGGCTACAATGGATCCCCAGACACTTATTTTTCCCAGGGAACGACGTGGCTGATGAGCTGGCGAGACATGAAGTGCTATTTGTGCTCTCTGCAACCCCTTGTAGTCTCTCTTCCCTTATCTCTCAAATCCACTCTTCTCATTTCTTGGACTGGAGGCTTACAGCCTCATCTAAATTCTTTGAGACATAGGTTCCCTCAATTTCCACTAAGAAACTTGTGCTTCCTTGTCATGCTCACTGTGTCTCTTTGCAACACAGCCTTCTGTTAAGCTTTTATCTCTCTAGGATTGGCAGAATCGAGAATCCTTCATGCAGCCCCTGGTCCCAGGACACCTCTCATCTCATTCTGTACTGTCCAGTAGGGATAGACCGGGGCCCCGGCCCTGGCCGGGGATGCCAATTTTTGCGCTGGACCAGCCCCGGCCGGGGTGGCTATCAAAAGTGGCCGGGGCCGGGGATAATTAAACAAACAATAAATTTAACAATTCTTGACTTTTGACTGGAAATTTAATATGCTTTTGACTGAGGATAAAAGGCAATTTACTCCATATGCTGATGAAAAGCAAACAAATATTGTCTTTTATCAGTTTCAAGTTGATTGTCTTTGGGATTGAGAGTATGGTCATTATGCAGCTTATGAATGACCACAGCATGATTTGCTGACTAAATGTATTTCTCAGCTATCTTTCATTGTAAACTCCTTATTTTTCTTTTATCTCCAGTCAGCTCTGTTTCTAGTGAGCGTGAATTTAAAGTCGCAAGAGATATTGCTAATGGAAACAGAGTTCGACTGAGGCCACAAAATGTCCAAAAACTCTTGTTTTTAAAATACAAATTAAAAGCAACATCGTACAATTCTGTCACTCTCCCAGAGGGTGAAATACTTGACTGTAATCGAGATTGTCAGCAGCTACAGACTGAAGTTAAGGAATGGTTTATTGATGAAGACTTATAAACAGTGAAACATTTGAAAATTATAGGCGAAGATGGAAATTGTAAACCTTGGACCTAATTGGCAAAGCAGCATACGGGCGTAAGGGGCATCAACAATTTATTAAAATGAATATGCCAGGAAACAATAATGAGTTACACCACCCAACCAATTTAGACGAGACCATCCCTGGATGCATTTCGTCCTTTTGGACTCATCAGCAGGGCCCGTTCCGTCACAAGCAAAAGTAACCCACTCATTAACGTTATCCTTAACAAAAAAAATCCAACTCTGCACATGCAGAAGCACTGAGACTTCAACCGACGATGTATTGCGTTGCTTAACAGGGCGGGTTGACAAATTGGTTGATTTTGGCTGCATATCCACTGGGAGATCAGTTTACACACTGATCTGAAAAAGAAGATTAAACGCTGCATATATAGCCTAACGCCTTGTCTTTGCAATGCCATCACGCTCGCGGCGAGTGCGTTGACAATTCACAAGGTGGGAGCCGGGCAATCTTTGATAGACGTGTCGAGTAAATCCATGCCAATGAATTTTCACTCTATCTCACTTCGCAGTAAACTGGGCTTCCTACAATGAAATGGGCAAATCCATGCCAACTTATTTCAAGTAGGGAAAAAAACTATAGATTTGAAAATTATAGGCGAAGATGGAAATTGTAAACCTTGCATCTAATTGGCAAAGCAGCATACGGGCGTAAGGGGCATTAACAATTTATTAAAATGAATATGCCAGGAATTTGCCCATTTCATTGTAGGAAGCCCAGTTTACTGCGAAGTGAGATAGAGTGAAAATTCATTGGCATGGATTTACTCGACACGTCTATCAAAGATCGCCCGGCTCCCACCTTGTGAATTGTCAACGCACTCGCCGCGAGCGTGATGGCATTGCAAAGACAAGGCGCTAGGCTATATATGCAGCGTTTAATCTTCTTTTTCAGATCAGTGTGTAAACTGATCTCCCAGTGGATATGCAGCCAAAATCAACCAATTTGTCAACCCGCCCTGTTAAGCAACGCAATACGTCGTCGGTTGAAGTCTCAGTGCTTCTGCATGTGCAGAGTTGGATTTTTTTTTGTTAAAGATAACGTTAATGAGTGGGTTACTTTTGCTTGTGACGGAACGGGCCCTGCTGATGAGTCCAAAAGGACGAAATGCATCCAGGGATGGTCTCGTCTAAATTGGTTGGGTGGTGTAACTCATTATTGTTTCCTGGCATATTCATTTTAATAAAGTGAAACATTTCTATACTTGCTTTTTTTTGCCCTAGAGTGTAGACTATTAAACAATGCAGATTTGTGAGGCATTTTGTTTTCCTTATTTTTTCTATTTTGGAGTAGTTCAAAATGTTTTTGTTAGCAATTGCAAAATTTTGTAATAGTGCTCAAATATTTTTGTAAGCAATTTGCATTGCATAGTGGGCTCGTTATTAATGTTTGCATGATTTTTGAGAATTGTCTCACGAAATAAAATCAAAAATAGAATAAAAATTCTACTTCTTACAAAATATGGCTAATTCTTTATTTCAGATTATGGTAGAAATTAGTCCATTACAGCACTTCCGTAGATACGGCAAACTTATAAATATGATAAACGGGTATTTAATATTACATCTAAAGGTTAACACTGAAGTGTTGTGTTTTTAAATAACTTTTAATGGGAATATTTTGAGCATCAAGTCTTTAAATGTACATATAGTACTGTAGTACCTTCATAAACCCCGGCCCCGGCAGACATTAAACCCCGGCTCTGGCCGGGGCCCCGGCCAAAATTGTTGCCCCAGTCGTTCCCTACTATCCAGCTACAGACTCTTTGAGCTGCATGCTCTCTGTCAACTCTCTGTCACTCTACGACCTCTGGTACAGGCTTTAGAGAGTTGCCTGGCTTCTGGGGCTCCATGGTTCTCCGCCATGCCCCATCCCTCGGAAAGGGTTGGGTAGCAACTAGCAACAACAACACATAGACCAAGTGGTGCGGAATCTTCCTTATCACGGATTGGCAAACAATAATAAAGATGACATCATAACGTCAAGCTAAGACCCCAATCTATATCCCATCCAATTTTTTTCTAGCTACATGCAAGTGTGCAAAACCAAAGCTGTATATCTAGAAGAACGAAGGGTTAATCTCGCGTTGGATTTGTGTAAATAACTATTTTTAGTTTATCGTTAACATTCTAGTAACTGACCCTTTTCAAAATTGTTTCAGAAATGCTTTTGTTCTAAAGACTAGTAACATTTCTAAAACAGTTTCAATGGAGAAAGCTTTTCCCTGAAATCTATCAGGCGAGTAATTAGTGTATTAAAAATTTTTTTGAGTTTTTCAAATAATATGTACTCACTTCAGCCATGCATTTCTTCAGCAGAGGTACCGCTTCTGCTTCAGAAAGGTCAGCTCTATGCCATCGATCAAGCAATGAGAGAACGAAATAGGAACCATACCCATGTGCTGCAAATGGCACTTTCGCAGAAGATGCCAAGTAGTCCAAAAAATACAAACTGCTCCCCACCTCAGCATCATAACCTCCAATTAAGAGGTTGACGAAATATGGCTAAAAAACAGACGTTAAAAGTAGTCAAACACAGGTTAGCACAAAACTGTAGTCCTAGAGAAACGGCACTTTGTTCCTTAATGACATCCACAGGTTGGGGGAAAATTAGTACAATCTAGATCAGTGGTTTCTAAAAGCAGACCTTTAAGCACTTTAGGCAGACCTAAAAGCAGTTTTTAAAAGTAGCAATATTAAAGTACCGTACTGGGTGTTTCGTAAATCTAGTTGTGCCACTTTACAATAATCATATTTTCAAAACTGCAAAGGGTAGCAAAGCAAAAACCGTGAAACAGATTGTGTTCAATAGCAATTTTCTAACTCGAGCTTACATGGCTCTGAGTTTTACTACACTGGCAAATAAAATGAAATAAAACATAAATATGATAAAAACAATATCTGCGTCTTGAGACCAGGAGACTATGAGTGTTAATGATTTTAGTAGGAGGACCAGTGGAACACGAAAGGTTGAGAAAACTACTGATAAAATTATCATAACAACCAACAAATTCATAAGGCCCTATTCAAGGGACATCGAAATAGTTATCTAAATAAATTATATAACAAAAAAGGTATCCAACAGCAAATTATATCCAAGTGCAGAGTTCCGCAAGTTTTTAAGAACTTAGCTTGTATTTAAAAGTTAAACTTTTAATTTCACCACTTAGTTAATTAACCGCTCATACTCTTTATCTGTAGTGTTGAAAATGCTGATTAGTTAATAAATCAAAGACATCACTACTCACATCACTTCGTAATGCTTCCGCAAGTGCTTTTCTGGTAAAGTTCACCATTTCATGAGTGGATAATTCATAACTGTTGCGCATTTTATATAGTTGAAGATTTTTTTGAATATATTCAGCAAATTGAGCACTATCTCCCTCATCTCCGCACACAGACATCACTGCTTGCTTGCCAAGAGTTACTGCTTTGTCCTGGTCTGTAAAAAGTGAATAAGTGAAACACAGATGAAATATAATTCATGATAATTATCAAAAGAACAGAGCCAGTGTTCCCTCTCAAGTTTTTGACGACTTGGCGCGTCCCAAAAATCTTGGCTTTGAGCTGAAGATTAAGTGTTCCTCACTTTTTGATGTGAATATGAGTGTAAGACTAGATGTGTACAACTTTTGAATCAAGCTTATTTACCACGAAAAAAAATCAGCATCGCTGTCTTAGTATACAATTTAGTTTTGACGACAGGTGAAACAGAAACCGTGGTATGTTGTTTCAAAAGTGCACTTGCAGTAGTTTTAAAAACATGCTTGACATAAAGTTGATGTGTACCAAAATAAATATGACTTCTAACAAAAAACTAAAGAAAACTAAGCAGAAAAGTTCAATACTTTTGTAATTGTGTATGTGTGGTATTATTGCTGAGGAACGACTGTTTTTTCATCTCCAGCAACTTTGAAAAACATTTATATATTAAATCTTTGCAAAAAACAGTAGCTTAGTTCCATAATAAATCAATTAACCAACCAAATGGTACAAAAATGAAATATGTATCAGTAATAGTTCTTTGACGTTCTATTTTTTACATTTTTGACAACTACACACAATTGCAGTACACAGTAAGTAATAATGATACAGTGCAGAAGCCTAACTAGGACTAAAGTTGAAATATAAATACGTATGCCAAAACAACAATATGCATATATAGCCTACTACCCAAATAACCAAACAGTGCATTAAGAAATGTGGGTAATATCAAAACAATCTGCCAAAAAATAGATAACTTCTCAGAAAGTGACAACACATCCAATAACAGAAAACTAAGGTTCATGTGAGCAAATAGCTCAACGAAATACTGCAAGAGTAAAAAAAAACATAAATGCATAAGCAGCTATTCCACATCACTCAAAAACAAATAAAATATATTTTTCAGTTTTTTGCAAAAGGTTGGGATTGTTTTAATCTTGACTCTTGTGCAACTTGTTAAGCATTTAGGTGCTTGATGATAATAAACAATCAATGTTTCAGTTATGAGATCAAAATCACATAGAGCTTTTGAAAAATATTTGAGATTGTTTTTATGAGGTAGAAAAGGACACATGAAGAAGATTCATAATAAGAGTAATAACTTATTTAACTCATCAAAGATAAGATGAACAAATAGTTTAAAAGGCTATAAAATGACCATAAAGTTTTTAAGTCATCAGTCACTCATACGTTTCGTTGCGATCAGCCTGAGATACTGTGTAAACCTAAAAACGACAGCTTAATGCGAATGTCGCGTGTGCATGACCATGTCACATGCAATGTAATGCCATGAGCATTTAACTTGTAGACTAGTAATTACAAATTTTATACTCATTCTACTGCACTACGCTGCCAGCAATAAATTAAACCAGAGACCTTTACATCTTCAATTTAATCCTCTTTGAACAGTGCTATTAAGGGCTAAATATTACTAAATTGAGCAGAAATATTCGATGGTAGTTGTATTTGTTTTGCAGTTCTAAATCATTTACTTGATGAAAAGGCAATGTCAAAGTCAGATTCATTAATTTCTGAATCTGCCCTCTTACCACAAAATCATATGTGCTATTGAAAAACAATTACATAACAGTAATGCGGACACAAAATTGAATTTAAATTGCAAAAACAGATACTAATAACTGTAACAACACAAAAGTTCCAAAGATAATCTCTAGAGACAGCCCACCAGCAAAAAACACCTGAGCAAGGCATGGGCTGTTTTGCTGGCTATGGAGTTTAACCTTGAAGGCTCTTTGGATGTTGAATGCTCATGATTTGTCAATTAGCAAAAGAAAAGTGAACATGTGACTGGCTCATATTGCTATGCCTCACTACTCAAAAAAGAGAATGTAAAAACAAAATTCAACTTCATCTATGAATAAAAAATGAAAGTAAGTGAAGTTAATATCATGTGCTAGTAATATCAGCAATATATTAACTTATCATTGTTTGACTTCAGTCTTACAACCACAAGCTCTAGCATATTTCAGACTTAGCAGATGGTCTCAGCGTTTACTTGCTTACAAGCTGTTGTAATTACAGTCATTTGACATTTCTCTTTAGGTAGTGAAGCTTATAGTGGAAGAAGCTAGTCATCTTCTTTTCTGATCCACTTCACTAAGCAAACAAAGAGCCACCAGCTTTGACCAAAAAGAAGGATCAACAACAAAATAGCCTTAAAGGATAAAACTGTCAACAGCAAAATAGTCACTTTCTAAAAACAAACAGGCATAGGCCTGCTAAGCTAACAAAGCTTGATCTATTATATCTCACCTTGTTTGAACCTAACTATGCTTCTTGCTGATGCTGTATCAGCTGCAACCAGGACAAATCCTTCTCCAACAAATCCAATACAAAACTCCATTTAAACAGCAGGAAAATAATCAATAAAAAACAAAAATTTGTAAGTCTTGAAATAACCTTATCAGCAGCTCTAGTCCTATAGCATAGCTAAATCTGCAAGTAAATACATAATTGCAATGACTAGGGCAAAAACAAAACCGTTTTAGAAATGGTATGATAGGCTACAGTATATCAATGGGAAAAAATATAGACATAGATATACAAAAATATGAATAACACATCAACTAAATGATGAAAATTTTAGAATACCAAAAACTAAGAAAATGTTTTATTTAATTTAAATTTATCATCTAATTTTACCCAATTGGGTAGTTATACTTTTAGTTTTTATTGACTTCCATAAATTTATGTACTTCTGTAGTTGATACCAGTTAGCTAGTATTTCCATAAGTCAGTAATTCCTTTTTTAAAATGAATTTCTTTATTTGCAAAATTTCTTGATTGATATGAACTACTGGTACCGTATATCTGTGATTACCATAACTTAATTGGTGTCTTCATCATATTTCCATTTATCTACATTTCTGTATTTTATTGTTTACCATATTAGCTACTGACACTCTTATATTAGTTTGGCTACTCTGTTACTGAACATGCAAATATTAGCAGAATGCTTAAACTAATTGTGGGATTGCCACTCAGTTAATTGCTTTCAAAGGGGTTCTGATAGAACTGGTGGAATCATCTAAAGTAGGCATGTCAAACTCATTCAGTGCTGCAGGCCACATTTACACACTTGGTTTTATATGGGCCATACTTAAAAAAAATTAAGCAGGCAAGACTGTATACTGGTTGTCCCCAAACTTTATTGTCTACTGGTGCAGGAATCCAGTTGATCAAATTTGTCAGCACACCAGCCACAGCATTATTTGGAGATCACCACTTCTCTGGGCAACGATCTCCAGAAATCATGTGATGTAGCCCAAAATGGTGCTAATCTCTAAAAAAAAAGGTCATTACCTATCTTGCCATTAAGTGTAATGACACTCGAGACTTACAGTAGTTGTTGACCATTACTTCATGGCAGCATTTCAACTTCAAAGATTTTTTTCATTTGGAGAACAATTTTTTGAAGGCCAAATTCAAAGGCCAGGCATTTGCACCATGCCACAAAATATTTTGTTGTGAGTCACATTTGGCCCACAGGCCACCAGTTTGATCCCCCTAATCTAGAGCATTGTGTGGTGTAACCAACTTATGAAAATACCAGTGCTGGTACCATCAGTTACATAACTGGTGCAGTTTTACAAGTTCTGTGTCACTTCAGCAGCTTGCACAAATGGCAACAGCATGTTGGGTCGTAAAGCTACCCCACATTTGCTGAAATAATGATGGAAATTGGTGACAAAACTGGAACAATGAAAATGCTAACCTGCAGTGTACCAGTATGACGTCTAAGACTTTACAAATTTATTTTGCTATCTACCATGCTTTTCAGTCAGTGGCTATTTTGCCGTCAATGAGCATTTTACCTTTGGAAGCCATTTTGCCATCAGACATTTGTGATTAGTCAATTTCAATGATGTACCGGTACTGTATTAAACATGTGACATTTGGTCATTTCTGATTAGTTCATTTCAATGACAAATTAAAAAAAAATTATATCCCCAGTGAGCACTCCTCTACTCTCCAGTGCATTCACATACTGGCCCTCCTAGAGCGTACAGTGCCATCGGTAGTTATAAATAGGCATAGTACAGGCATAATACTGTAGTAGGCAGAGTAAAAGCATAATATAGGCATAGAGATGATAACTTGAGCTTTTAATGTAAAATCTCATTGCACTCCCTCAATGCTTACATCTAAACTCATGAAATTAATTTTTTTAAAGGAAAGAGGTAAGGCTTCTTTATATTGGTGTGACTGGTTTTTGGTCGCACACCTCCCTACCATCATTGTACCAGTACTATACCGGTATCTACTATGCTTACACTATGCCTGTACTATACCTATTTATAACCACCCACAATTCTGATTAGTTCATTTCAATGACAAATTTAAAAAATTTATACCCCCAGTGAGCACCCCTCTACACTCCCCAGTACATTCACATACTGGCCCTCCTAGAGCGTACACCGCCATTGCCTAAAGTACACAGCCAGCTAAGATTTAAACCCATGATCATCGCATTTCAAGGCAGCTCCACTATCCAGTACACCACAGCATCACTGCCAGAATTGTAGCAAATATGGCCACATAAACAGACATAAATAGTGATGGCAAAATAGCCTCCACGGGTAAAATGTAATTGATGGCAAAATATACTTCCTTGTTTTTGGCTAAATCTTACGCTGAATAAGTTTATTATTTGCAAATAAAGCTATCACACATACGTTTAATTAACTCGATCATACTGCAGAAGCAATCCTACCCTATTGCAATAAGTAAATCCCTCTTCCATTAGCCTTAGTCGGTTTAGTCACTACAACACTAATTACCGTACCAAACCAAATCAAATTTCTAATTTCCAAATTGAACTTTGTCATTCTCATCAAATGTTGCCAAAAAATTTTGTTTGGATTGGGAATTAAATCCGTCAAAATACGCTAAAGCTTATCAACTAGGCCTAAGTAAGCAAAATTTGCTTTTGTTTCATTTGTCATAGCATGTAATTCACCCATATAACTCTCAAGCATCACAAAAAGGAAAATTTTTCCTTCCAGGAAGTAACTTTAACAAAACTGAAAAATCTGTGCTACTTTTTGAAACTAAAGTTTGGAACAACATACCGGTACCTCAAATTATTCGAAATAAAGCAAGCAAACATCAAACTTTCAAAATAGCAGTTAAAAAAATACTTACTGAACAAACCAAAAAACCGAATAGCTCAACCTCAAATTTAATCGATTGTTTTTGTTAACTGACACAATGGCGTAGTGGTTAGAACAGCCGCTTAGCAGTCTGTTGACTTGGGCTTCAATCCCGTTGTCGAGCCGTAGAAAAGACTTAAAAAAATGGTATCTTCAACTTCTCTGCTTGACGTTCGGCATTTACGGGAGGTAGTGGAGAACAAGGTGACAAGTTCGTTTGCTGTGTGCTTGGGTAAGCCACTTATCGGGACGCTTCCACCTATTATATAGAAGACAGGTAGCCCAGATATCTCGAAAATGGCAACTTTCAAGCAAGTGCGGACGTCCCGTCCAAAATATAGCGATACAATTCGATTTCACGTGAATGGAGGATAAATATGGCAAATAAAAAAAAAAAAAAAATAGGAGAGAAAGTTTTGGATGAACAATTTGATTAAACTGTGCCACAATAGCATCATTAAATTTTGTATACCGATATCGTATAAAATTTACGAAAATTTGTTTATTATCTGCTTTAATTCTATACCTGCGTTCTATAGATTATATTTTGTTTATACACAACTATACACACACACACACACACACACACACACACACACACACATATATATATACACACAATTAAGTTATTAAATCTTGTTTCTGATTTTCAGTTGTTGTCTTTATTGATAGGCCTATATTGATTTTTTGTTTTCTTTTTTACTTTTTTTGATATGAGGAGTAGCAGACTCGACAATCTGCAGTTAAACTGCTGCATTGTGGTCTTTCGCAACTCCTCTATGAACTTTATTTTAAATTTTGTATTGACATATGGTACATAAAAGCAGTGTAAATTGTTCTTGACAATTAAACGTTGTTGCTGTTGATATCATTTGCCATAACCTGATATCACAGCACTGTCAGAAACAAAATAGCAAGGTGGTAAAATCTTTTATATCAATATAAACAAATATATGATCATACATCAACAAAGTCTTACCTATGCCGGCGAGGTTGATATCTACATCAAATATAAAATTACGTTTTCTATAAAAAAGCAAAATAATTGTGGTTCACCCCTGTTTTAAAGACTTATGGATTCACGTATCCACTGAACCAATCCACTACTACTAGAAGTTGTGCATAGACATTCATCTTATCTAGCTGACAAAATATACAAATTTAAATGCTATATGATTATTAAACTTCAAGACTATAATTTGAAAAGTGTTTCTCTCGATATTTTTGGTGACTTTAATCAACATCACATGACAATTTCAGCCAATATTCATATTCGCAAATTTGATGACACTTTAATAGGCTACTCGTGTAATTGCTTGATCAGCTCACCAACCAGAATGACATTACTCAGCGCAAACCATCTTGGACCATTGTCAAATCACTAAAATGACTTTTTAAATGTTGCTGTCTGTCGATGTTGAATTATGTAAATTAATCTAACGGATGTATATAATGTGTTTAAGTTGTAAATTAGGTCTGTCAATGACTTCATTTCTTTCCATTGTGTGAAAAATAACTTGCTGTTTGAAATAAGATCTAATTGTCTGGACATGCTAAAAATTGATTACCGGTTCTTCATTGTAAAATTGTCTTATTATTTGTGTTGGTTAAGCAGCCTTTGGACGGCAGACAATCTTATAAATTGCCATTAATTTCATTTGTTTGCTTTCGGTCTAAAAAGCCTGTTGTTTTTGTATTGTAAAACTCTGCCCTTTTTTTCCAGCGGCCACAAGGAAAAAGACTCAGATGGCAGGTGCTTTCTCGCAGCCTGGGCCGAAAGTACTTCTTTCAGAAATGTCAAGCAGAAACCAAACCTGCCAACCTGGAAGGGTAACCCCTCACCCCGATGTTCAGCAAGGGCCTACTACACGGCAAATGCCCTTTTCAGGGCGGAGCGATGTGCCCCTGTCAGGGCACACCGTCAACAAGTTCCGAAGGCCAGCAGTCTTGCAACTGAACATCGAAGGCCTCACTGCAAGCAAGATGAATGTAATTCATCATCTCGCTATGCAGTATGAGGCACTCATCATTCTCCTTCGGGAGACCCACTGCACCTGTGCAGATAAGCTAACAATACCAGGCTTTGAACTAGCTGGATGTTTTTTAAGCAGGAAGCATGGCCTTGCCACGTTTGCTTATAACCGGCTAAAATGGACCCTTGTTGATCAGTCTCCAACTACATCGGAGACTGAGTGGTTGTGCGTGGACGTTGATGGTTATAGAATTGTCAATGTCAACAAACCTCCACCTACACGACTGCAAGCGTCTGATCTCCCAAGTGTTCCCTCACCCCGTTCTTTATGCTGACGATTTTAATTGGCCGCAGGTCAACTGGGGTTATAGAACCAACATTGCCAACGGAAAATGCTTTGTTGCTTGGGCAAGCCTTAACGGTCTTGTCCTTCTCCACGACCCAAAGGATGTGGCCACCTTTCACTCTGGCCGCTGGAACACTGGCACCAATCCTCATTTGACATTTGTCAGTGTTGGTCCAGACAGCCGTGTATCTGACAGACGCATCTTAGAGAAGTTCCCTAGGTCACAACATCGACCCTCGCTTATTGTTCCACCAAGACTTGCTCTGCCTGCTCCGAGCAAGCCTGTTATGCAATGGAACTTCCGCAAGGCTAACTGAAGTCATTGCAATGCATTGACCAACAAACTTGCCAAGAGTTTGTTGCCGCCAGATTCACCGAATGTGGATCTGGCCTACCAGAACTTCTGCAATGTGATCAGAAGAGCAGCCAAAAATTCTATTCTATGCGGTCGTCGAAATAACCACATACCGTATTGGGATGTTGAGTGCGAGAACCTCTACCGAACATTTCTGCAGTCGCCTGAAGGAAACGACTCTAATGGGGCTGCCACTTCCCTGCTCCTCAGGCTCGACAAGAAACGCAGAGATCGATGGTCCGAGACAGTTCAAACTATTGACTTTTCGCATTCTAGCAGAAAAGCATGGAGTGCATTAAACAACCTAACTGGTAGATCATGGTGCTCCCTTCCTCACTGTGTCGTCTCAGCTAACGCTATTGCGTCCCAGCTGATTAGAAACGGCAAATACTAGGGCATTGACCGTAAGTCATCTCGCAAGAAGTGTCAGATCTTTGGAGAGCCACTCCAACAAGTCCAATGAACATCTCTGAAAGCTTTACCTCTCATGAGTTCGCTGCTGCCCTCAAACACGTGAAACCAGGAAAAGCTCCAGGCCCAGATTCTATCTGCCCGAAGCTAATAACCCATGCTGAAGCTGCACTGAAGTCCTGGCTGTGTGGCTTCCTTTCTTCCTGCCTGCGCCACCAAGAAATTCCACAAGTCTGGAGAAGAGCACTGGTAGTGGCGATCCCTAAACCCAAAAAGCCTGTAGAGGACCTGAAAAGCTATCGTTCCATCTCTTTGCTGTGCGTCCCCTACAAGATCCTCGAGAAGCTCATACACGCTCGTGTTGAGCCGATTGTTGACCCACTTCCCTTTAGGAAGCAGGCTGGGTTCTGACGGGAAAGGTCAACCTTGGATGATACTGCTTTGCTCACTCAAAACATCGAGGATTTGTTTGAGGCCAAGAAGAAGGCTTGTGCCGTGTTTGTCGATCTGACAGCTGCTTACGACACTGTCTGGCATCGTGGTCTCACCTGCAAGTTGCTTAGGCTTCTACCAAATAAGCACATGGTCCGGATGATTACGGAACTTGTTCGAAATAGAAGCTTCACGCTCTCTGTTGGTGATAGCAAGCAAACCAGGTAAAAACGTTTGCGAAACGGCCACCCACAGGAATCGGTCTTGGCCCCTCTCCTTTTTAACATCTACACATACGATCTGCCTTCCATGACTTCCCAGAAGTATACGTATGCTGATGATTTAGCATTGCTGTATGCTTCTCAAGATTGGAAGGCTGTGGAGGACACTCTAAGCCCAGACATGACTGTACTTTCAGCTTATTTCCAGATTTGGAGGCTGAAGCTCAGCAATACGAAAACGATGACGGCAGCCCTTCATCTTAACAACAGAGAGGTCAAACATGAGCTTCATGTTTACAACAATGGCAACCTATTGCCACCCTGTCTAGTCCCAACGTATCTTGGGGTAAAGCAGGACAGTTTGCTCACTTTCCGTCACCACCTAGAGGCTTTGCGCAAAAAATTCTCCACTCGATTTGCGCTGTTGAGGCGACTTGCAGGATCAGGTTGGAGTGCAGGTGCCAAGACATTGCGCATCTCTGCTATTTCCATGGTCTACTCCACAGCTGAGTACTGCGCACAAGTTTGGTGTCGTAGTACACATACTCCCCTCATTGACAATATTCTCAATGATGCTTTGCGCATTGCCACTGAATGCTTGCACTCCTCGCCAACAGAGGACTTGCCTGTCCTCGCAGGCATCCAGCCAGCTGATCTTCGCCGATTCGGAGTGACGCTCTCGTTGGTGAATCGTGCTATTCATGACCCCGACCATGTACTGCACGGGCAGTTGGTTGGGCAGCAGGATGCACACCAAGGGAGACTTAGATCAAGACGCACATTTGTACCTACTGGGTGGAAACTATTAGATAGTTTGTCTGAACTGGACATCCGCATGAAGCAGTGGACAAAACATAAATGGAACGCGGACTACTTGAAGAGTACTTCAAGGGTCCGTGCTTTCATTCTCAGGGTCAGTTCAAGGCCACTTGGAATGAGTCTGCCCAGAACATCTTGGGGAAGGATCAATCGTCTGCGGGATGGTGTAGAGCGTTTTCACTCTTTCATGTACATATGGGGTCTCGCTTCATCACCGAATTTCGAATGTAGCGCCACTGAGAAAACTGCAGATCACCTCATATCTTCATTTCTCGTACATCATGTACCAAGAGGAACACGAGATCTGCAGGTTTTGGATGATGCAACTCAATGTTGGCTAAACACCACCACTACCAGCATCTATTCTGGGCAGGGCAGCATCCCGGGGTGGCAAAAGGATAGACCCTCGGCCCTGGCCTTAATTTGAGCTGGCCCGGATTGAATTTGGGTGCGTGACCAAATGACGACGACGAGGAACGATATGTTAAAACTGCTGGTGGCCGAGATCATCGAGTCAGTCAAAATTAGCTGTGGTTAAGTAAAGATCTTTTTTGAAGGATATGGCCACACATTTGACTTGAATAAATCTCGGTTTTGCGATCTTCTCTGCTCTCGCTTTTATTGATTTCGTGTTCATTGAATTGGTCTTGATAGATATAAGATTTATTGAATTTGGCTGCCGCATTGCAATATTTGTTTGAGGATCGCTTTTGAATTGTTTTTCTGTAGTTTTTCAAAATAATTTCAAATATTTCTACTGCGTGTTGGTAAGAAGAGAAGGTTGGATAAAGTTAGGAAGAGCTTCTCGACAAGAAAATAAATAGTTGATTCAGAACGTTCTTTGAGGACGTTCACCTATAAAAGAAAGCTTTACTGAAGGTAACAACCACATATATGCTACTGACAAAAAATCTAGTGCTTAGCAGTGGCTGCTCGTGCTCATGGGCTCCAACCCCACTACGCATTTTTACTATTTATTTTTTTGGAATTTTTATAATGTCAAAATGTCATAGTTTGCACTTTATTTACCAACTAGCCGGCCTCCCACCAGTAACGATAGGGTCAAAAAAATCGATTCAGCCGGCTTTACCCATTGCGCATTTGTGTAAACAGAAACGACAGAATTCTGCTTTTTATGCACATACATAATTTTTGTATTCGTAATGGTGATCACCTTATACTCTTATCTAGGCTACTAATGCTCACAAACAAAGAATCTTCCCACAAACTACCATTAATACTTTTGATAAATGTAAGGGGGTGGGATTGAAACACAGTCAAAAATGATAGTAGGGTCAAAAGTGGTGGTTGTTTTCACAACTACAGAAATAAGCTGTTTAATGGTAAGCCTATTCTGCGATTTAATGTGGCCCTTTCGTGTTTATGTTTGTGGTATTTAGTTTTTTGGCTGCACTATTTGCCTTATTTCGGGTGTCGCGACAAATTCATTTACCATATTTTGGTGGAAACCCATCACGCCAAGTTATTTTTTTAACAAACATTCTCTCAAAATTTAGCTGTACAAATTCTTAGGTTTATGATTATATTGTGATTTTTTCTTGAACTTGAGATGTTCGTGTTGTTTGAAAGCTGCTTTTTAGCAATGTGTTAACCCTTTGCAGACCAAGGTCTTTTGACCATTTCGGGCTCAACAGGACCAAACTAACTTTATTGGTTTTTGGACAAAAAAGCCGAATGTAGCTGATCTTCCAAAAAATCGGTAAAAAATTTTTGTTAAACACATACATCGAAATCTTTGTCAAGCGCATACACCGATTTTTCATCCCTGTAATGTATTTGGTCCAGATAGAGGCGTCAGTTGCGAAGTACATCCCAGGGATGTACTTGGTCCGCATTACATAAAAAGGTTTTACATCCCTGGGATGTAGTTGGCCCGCAAAGGGTTAATCTAGTTACTTAGAGCTAAGGATCAGTTTATAATGGTCGATCAAAAATTGGTTGCCATACATCCTGTTTCATTTTCAGTTGAACCATTATCCCACTAGACCAGTGGTTCTCAAACTGTGCGTCGTTTCAATTTTCCAAAGGCGTCGCGGGATATTTTGGTTTTGTGCCATTAAGTCTAGGTGTTATTGCGTCAAAAGAACTCTGATCGTAGATTCCTTTCTTACTTTCTTCGGACATTTTCACAATAGTGTTTTTAATACACTGTTGTAACGGTTGACTTGTTATTCAAGAATCAAATTGCAGAAGTTTAACTTAATTGGCGAAAAATATATAAAGAATAAAGCATTCAGTTGTATGTTGGACGAAAACAGGAAAGATGAGTTACAAACTAAGAAGAGCGTAATTTTACGATTGAAGATGACAAACCAATCCAAAATCTCGGGAGCATCTGTATAGGGGCAGCTATTTATGTAAATTATGGGTCACATTTATCTCGCAGTACGGCAAACTAAACTGTAGGATGCTGTCTGGTGCGTCGCAGTCTCGCAAGCTTTTTTAAATGCGTTGCATCACAAAAAGTTTGAAAACCACTGCACTAGACATAAGAAACTTGCATTTTCAAGAAAAAGTTTGTTCTTTGGTACATTTTTACTATTCTTTCTCAAAAGCATGCTTTTTTGACATTATTTGTCAAAATTTTCTAAAAGATACATCTAAAAATCAAGTCTCAAAACAGTCTAAACAGTAACCTACTTCAAGCAAATAAATTGGTGATCCACCTACAAAAACACGGAGGTAAAGATGGCCCTGTTTTTATCTTTTGCAACAAATTATCAGTATCGAGCTACACATCATCTAAATGTTTAAGTAATTTCCTTTGCAATTGGCTAAGACTGGGGCACCCGTCTGATTTGATATTCTTACCTCAACATTGTAATAACTTACAAAGCGCTGCTACTGTAATAACTTGACTGTGAGTGCATTACTTTGGGTGAGGCTGCTCTTTCTCTGGCTGCATTTGTGCCAGGACCAAGCAATCTGTGTGCAGCCAGATGATTTAGATCAGGAGTGGGCACACTTTTTGAATCAGGGGCCAACATTATTTCATTCTTAGACTGGCGGACCAAGTGATCGAGCCGCCACTCACATATAGTTTGTTACACAAATAACAAAGGGACAAAAACAACGAAAGATTAAATTAACAACTAACTGAAAAATACAACCGAAAAACATAATCTAATTTAAATTAGGGGTGGTAACGATTAATTTATTTTTAATAATACGAATTATAGGAGCTGGTGTTAGCCTGATTAAGATATTACTTTTAATTAATGGATGTTAAGGCATATAGGCTAACTGCAATCAGTTGAATAAAATACCACTTCCACGACCGGTTTAGTTCCTATTAGAACTAGTCAGGAACTAAACCGGTCGTGAAAGTGGTATTTTATTCAACTGATTGCAGTTAGCCTATATGCCTTAACATCCATTAATTAAAAGTATTATTTTTAATAGTTAACTTTTAATAAATTAACGATTAATTGATAGTTATTTTCGATTAAATCAAAACTTCTGCACTAATATTGATAGACAAATTTATTCTTCATGTACTTCAATTACAATTCAGTTAATGTCACAATGAATGCAATAGACGTTGTCAGCATTTTTAATATTACCGTCAGCCAACAATTTAAATCCAAAATACTCTTTTAATCTACCGGATATAGTTTATATTTGATTCTTCTCTATCGCCATTTTACCGTTATTACTATTGTTTCCTGGATTCTCATACATTAATCAAGATGGGCTAAAAATTAAAGTTGAATCCAATTAATAGTTAAACAAAAAATTAAACATTAAAGTAAATTAACGATTAATTGATTAATTAATCTTTAAATCCCGCAGCTCTAATTTAAATACGTCTGACAGGATAGTTAAACTTTATTTCTTGTTAAAGCATCGAAATTTGGCATCATTTTGGTTGTGGCGATAGTCAGGACAGATTTGAGGTGTGCATCACTCAACTGAGACCTGTGGTTAGCTTTGTTGAAATTCATCAGGCTGAACGTCTGTTCACAAATATATGTGGAGCCAAACAATACCAGCATTTTCTGTGCCATCTTTCGAATTTCTGGAAATCTGGTGTGGCTTAGCGATGCATCAAACTCATTCAGCTTCAGAGTTTTGAATTTCTCCTTTAAAACGTAGTCACTCTGAAGATCGATCAATTCCAACTGCACCTCTTGTGGTGCTGTTGCAGTGACTTGAGAAAGTGGAGCCGAAATAATCTGAAATGATTTTTGTAGTTTTTCGAAATCAAGGAATCTACGGCAAAATTCGTATCGCAGATCATTTAGTGATTTGCTGTATTTATTCGCATGTTTAGGGGCTTCTTTCATCGTCAGTAGTGTGGGGAAATGCACAAAAGAATTGTTGGAGATTTGTGCTGAGAATAAAGCCAATTTTGATTTGAAAGCCGTAACGCTTGTGTACATATCGTAAGCGAAGAGTTCTTTCCCTTGCAGCTTTGCATTCAGCTCATTCATATGTGTCAGTATATCCACAGAAAAAGCAAAACACAGCGCCAATCTCTGTCCTCCAGCTCAGAAAAGTTATCAGCTTTCCCGATTGACTTAAAAAATGAGGTAATGGCTTCTTTAAGTTCCCAGACGCGTTTACATGCTTTACCCAAGCTTACCCAGCCCTCATAAAAATGGTAAAGCAAGTCCTGGTGGTCGGAATCAATTTCCTCAAGAAACTTGATAAATTGGCGATGGTGAAGTCCTCTCCCTTTTATGTAGTTGATCAGTTTTACCACTGCTTTCACTACATGATTGAGGTGCAGTACAGATTTACTCAGGGCTTCCTGATGGATAATGCAGAGCAAAAAAGTTATATCCACCCCAGCATTTTCCTCATTCATTTTGTCTTGAAGTCTTTCTAGCAGTCCGACGTTTTTTCCTGTCAAGTTTGGTGATCCATCGGTGGTAACATTCGTAAGTTTGTTCCATGGTAATTTAAACCTGTCGATCACACCAGTGACTTTAAGAAAAAGGTCCTCGCCTCAAGTTGTCCCTTTTAGCGGCTTCATTGCTAAAAGTTCTATTATCTCAAAATTGTCATTATTCCCTCTGACGAAAATCAAAAGCTGTGCCGTGTCTCTTACGTCATTACTTTCGTCCAGCGCTAACGATTAAAATACAAAAAAATCTGCTTTTCCTTTTAACTCGTTAGCTAAGAGGTCATCAATTTGTTCTATACGGCGAGTTACTGTTCCGCGTGATAAACTGATTTGTTCACATTTGCTTTTTGTATCTGGACACAAGAGACCTGCTGTCTCAACTATTCACTGCTTGATAAATTCTCCATCGGAAAATGGTTTGCTGGCTTGTGCTATTTTGAAAGCCAGTAAAAAACTTGGCTTGGTGATTGACTCATGAACCGCACTCTGCTGAAAAAGAGTGTTTTGCTGAATCCAAAAATTTGCTACTAATCTCTGAGAAGTGACCTCTGGTTGCTGAGTTGACAGGCTGCCAAGATAGTTTGCATGATTGGTGTCAAAATGGCGGAGGAAGTTGTATTCTTTCACAACAGCAACGTTTTTTGGCAAATAAGGCATACCGCAGTTGATCCCATTTCGGTAAAAAAGTATTTCGTTATCCCCTCCTTTTTGAACACTCAGCGCTCACTATCGACTTTTCGCTTCTTCGCTGCTCTCATTTTAACAATATAATTTATCAACAAACTTAGCAATAAGTCTATTTTGCTTCGCATTCCGCACTGACGAAACTGTTGATAAAAAAACTCTAAACTAAAAAATACGGAACATTACTGGTTGAAACCAGAAAGCACTGTTGCGTCAAGCGACGCACAAATGTAGCTGTGACATCATCATTTAGCATGAATCGCTATTTAAAGACAAGAGTTATCCAATCTTCCTATTGAACCTTCACAGAAATAAGTCTTGCAACATATCGATAACATCCGGCGGGCCAGAATAAAAGACCCTGCGGGCCGGATTTGGCCCGCGGGCCCTAGTTTGCCCATGTCTGGTTTAGATCGTACAAATAGACATGCAGTTTCCAAAAAGTCGTAAATAGTGATCCTAATATTCAATAGACTATTACTGAAAATACATATATCAATTGCTTTGACACCTTTCCTACCCATAACTTTGAAATTTTACTTCCACGCACTTCATAAAATGAACAAATAAAACTTTTTATAATTGTTGGCTGTTTCAATTTCGAGCAAATTCAGTTCCTACGTACAAAACAAGACAAGCATGATGCAGTCGAGAACTCCAGAAACCTTTGAAAAGAAATGGCTGCTATGCGCAACTCCCTGTAATGATTTTAAGACTCAATCGATTTCTTTTAAAAAAACAGTCGTTTTGATTTTGTAACGACAATTGAATATGTTATCAACACATTAACTTTTGATTACTATTCTTACAAATATCAATTCGGTGAAGCCGGCTGAACCGATATTTCAAACTCGACGTTACTGATGGGAGCGCTGCTATTGTAATAACTTAACCGCAAGTGTTTGATTTCGGATTAGTTTGCTCTTTGCGTTTATGCCGGGCCCAAGCAACATTCGCCCTGCCAGAGGCGTTAGCTCATACAAATACCCTTAGAGTTACGAAAAAGCCGTAAGTAGTGAGCCCAACATTTAATAGCTTAATTCGAAAATAAATATGAATTATTTGGGGGCTCTTGCGCAACTTTGATATGCTTTCTAGTCAAGCTGGCTACTTGCCGAACTTTACGGATAAAAGTTTGTTAAGTTTTTGGACGCTTATAGTGAAAACAGGACAAATAAGACGTTGCTAGGAGCTCGAGAAACTTGAAGACGTGTAGTGGCTATGCGTAACCACCTGCATATGTTTTTTTATCCATTGCGTTTTAAAAAAAGATCCTTTTGTTTCGGAACGAGATTTCGCCATGTAAAAAAAATCATTTTTTTATTAATGTTTTGACAACTATCCATTAGGTAATGCCGGCTGAACCGATATCGTTAACCTTGACATTACTAATGAGAACCCTGCCGGGCGACGCCAGCTAGTAATTTAAAAGCTGAGAGCTTCTTATCAGAATTCAATGCTTAAGATGACGGTTGCAGTAAGCAGCCAATGGCGTGGAACGGTTTTGACTTGCATTGAACACCAACAACTGTGGAAACAATAGCTTCGAAGTCATCATAGTGCAGTTGAAATAAAATTTATTATCTAAAATTACTTCTAAGTATTTAGTTTTACTAGCGACCTTTATGTAAAAATCGTTTATTTTAATCACTTTTGGGTAATTTGTGTTAGATTGAGCAGTAGTTTTACTAGGTGGGTAAGAACACCCAACAATGTTAAAGTGAAAATGTCACGCTGAGCTGAATCGCGGGCACTAAAGCAGTTCAGCAACATACGTTTAAGGGAAATTCTGTAAAATTAATAGGTATTCAGCTAGACGGGGAATGAAAGGTAGGTTTTGTTAAGAAGTCAATCTTAAGTCATAGTCCTATAGCCTATTGATGTCGCTTTCAATTTTATCTACCAATCTAGCCTAGGTTAAATAAAAACAACAACATTACGTTGGACATTATTTTTTAGTTAAAATATTACTGCAATGCGATACAAAAGATAAAAAACAAATTAAAAAAGTGCTGAGGATGGATTCAGAAAAATAATTTAGTTTTTTGATTCGAGCCCTTTTTTCTGATTGACTTTTACGCGTCACTTGCGGTAGAATTCACATTAAGTGTTGCCATTTGTGAGCGTTTGGTTATTACTTTCCTTTCTTGCCTTTTTTTCCTTTTGCGGAACCTTTTCCTTTTTTTCCTTTTTTGGCCTTCTTTTCTCCACTACCATATGGCCCCAGCCCCTCAGTCACCATGACACCTCTCCACCAGGATTGAATCTAAACAATTGTAGTAATGCAACATTTAGCGTGCCACCAGTGCTTTTATTCAAATTGACAGCTCAAAAGTGAAATGCCAGTTCTTTGTTGTAGCCTAATCAACAGCAATTTCTTCTACTTGTTTGCAGTGAAAGTGGTAGAAACGTAGGCTATGGCACCAACAGTAGCCTCCTGGAAAAGCCTAAGCGAGCTTCAACAAACCTTTTCCTATTTCAACCAAAGCTTTCTCGTTAACAGATGAAATTTTAACTCTTCATTGGAAACACTGCAGATTTTAAATGGCCGGCTAATCTTGGAAATTTTTAACCAACAGCAACCTACAGTAGTCGGTTGCACAAGGCTAGCCTATTATTCGTAAACAAAAGAAAATTTTTAGTCCTGTAGTTATAAAGAGCAACTTTCAAACCTGCATCGAAATTGTCATTGCAACGACGACATATTTTTACTACAAAAACTGAAATCAAGCAATTCAAATAGCCATGGCGCGAGTAAAATTCGCGAGCATTGAACTCGCATTCTTAGGGTTACTACTAGACGTTAACTCACCATGACGGCATTTGTACGCACGGTCCGTTCGTGTAAAATGAAATCGAAGATTCCCTTCACCCCTTTATTACATAGTTCTTGTGGAGGATACTCCATAACGTTGTCATGAAGAGTTAATTCTTTGAGCAACTTTAGCTGATCAATGTCATCTGGGAGCTTTTTAAGATTGTTGCCATGGAGACGGAGTGAGTGAAGGCCTACAAAGAATTACACTTGACCGCAGGTGAAACTAGCTGGGGGGCTTACAGCTTGATCCCCTCGATTATCTGAATCCAATAAAGAAATTAAGGCATGATAGCACTCTGGGTCAAAAACAATCCTGTTTAAAAAGTTTACTTTCGTTAAAAAGGTTGATCAGCAAATTCTATACTTTTGTTCCACCAAATTTGCTTATGACTACACCACTGCATTTGAGAATACATTAGAAACTCATTAGCTTACTGCTTCATTATTTATGCCACAGTTTTTTGCTTTAAAATAACACTTAAATAGGTTCTAGGCTCATATTTTTAAATGAGTGCATTGTTGCAGGCTACAGTGAGAGTCAGTAGGCAACCACCTCTATAAATCTACACCGGCATCACGACCGTCTCAATGTAGCCCTGAAGATTTCTTGAACAATTCAAATGCACTCTATCTTGTTTCAATAACTCTACCATAGGCTACTCTCATGTTTTTACGTGTACCTTAAACGCCTTGCTTGCTGTGCAACAAAAAACGATTTCAATTTATAACTAACTCCAGAATAGCGTAACTTTAGGAGCCTACGTATAGATTGCGTTCCCGCATAGCGGTTTTGCAACCAGGAATAAAACTTCTGGCCGATATCTAAAG
Organism: Trididemnum clinides; assembly: GCA_963675345.1. NCBI lineage: Eukaryota > Metazoa > Chordata > Ascidiacea > Aplousobranchia > Didemnidae > Trididemnum > Trididemnum clinides. The sequence goes on from OY776297.1 coordinate 5,709,940, forward strand.
CAGGTTTTGAGAGGGGGTTTCTTTGCTTGATACTGGTGCAAAGAGAGCGTTGCTCAGTTTACACTCAGTATCAAGCAGAGAAACCCCGTTTCAAAACCTGCTCTAAATATCGGTGAGATGTTTTATTTTTGGTTGCGACCATACGCGAACGCAACACCAGAAGTTTAGACAGATTTTTGAACTTTTGATTCATAAAACATTTATTTCAAACAAAGCCTTGGCTAGTCTTGATATGGGACCAGTTGAATTAACAGATGAAGATAGAGTTTGTCAAATAAATAAGGAACTTTTAGAACTACATGTAATTCATACGGAACTTTTGATACTGTGAGGAAAACTGGGTTGAAAAACGTATTTATTGATATTGAAGTTCTGCATCTAAAATTATTAAACATGAAATACCGTTATTGTAACTCACTTGTGAGTTGGGTGATGATGGCTGGAAGAGTTGAAATCATATTGTTGGAAGCGTCCAGGACTTCCAGGAAACGGAGACGACGAAGAGAATCGGGCAGCGACACTAACTGATTGTTATCGAGATACAAACTGCGAAGATTTGCGAGGAAAAGAATCTAAAAAAATTCATTTAGGCAATCATCCGGTTTCGGAATCTTTGCAGCAAGATCCTTACCTGATTTGGAATTTTTTTCAGCGGATTTCCTTTGTCCTGGCCGAGGTAAAGATGTTCGAGAGAGGTGACAGCACAGACTGGAAGAGGAAAACTGTCGAACTGAACAAAAAACTGTCAAAGTAAAAATAAGCTCGTATGCCCTAAGGAATTATAAAAAGTTTTAGTCTGGTGGGCGTATGGACTTGACAAACCTCCAAATTGAAAAAAATCAAACAAAGGCTTTGAATTCATGTCAGTCGGAACTGTTGCACAAACTGAATGCTTTTGAACCTCTAAAAACTGTCATCAACCTCAAACTAACATCAAGAGAGTCATAATGACGGACCGGTGAAAAGATTTAAAAATCTTTCAATTACCGTGAAATAAACATGAAAAATGTCTGTCAATCCCGAGGTCATACATGAACACCGGTGGTCAAAGTAGCCTGACAATCCACTTGAGCAAAATTATTGTCACTCAAAAAAATATTCAAGTAACTGTAGAGAGTATTGATAGAGTTTTGCTTGAGTAAAAGCAAAAAATTTGTCGCGAATTAAGCTACTTAAGTAGCAAAAATGGGAAGTGATTTTATTTTTTTTTGAGCAGCGTTGTGCTGTTTTTTTCTAGACCAGTGGTTACCAAAAAGAGGCGCCTGCAATACATATGATGCAAGAAGGGATTTTTGGTTGTGAAAACTTCTCTGCGAGTTTGTCGCTTTGCTTGCATTACCGACCACGTCAAGGGTTCACGTGCATGGTGCGAGCAATGACTATGGGGTGTCAGCAGCAAAGTAGGTGGTAAAATAAAATTTTTCAAAGTTTAGAACAAATCATACAGCAACGAAAACGTTTTTCCTTTTTAGGGACAAATCATACAGCAATGACACAACTTTTCCTTTCCAAAGACAAATCATAGAGCAACGAAACAATTCTTCCTTTCCAAAGACAAATTATACTACAAGGAAGCATTTTTTCCTTTCCAAGGACAAATCATACAGCAGCGAAAATACAGTGGAGTGCGGTCTGTACAATGATGCTACTTGTAAAATAGTGTCTCGCACAAAATATGTTGAGAAATTTTTGTGGTAATTTAGAAACACAAGATTTGGTCAACAGCAAAACAAAGTCTTGGTCTATCTGTAAATAACCAACACATGTTACTGTAAACCGAACCTCACCATTATAAATTACCACCACCATTACCGAACACATTTTCCTCGAGGCGCTATTTTTCAAGTAGCGCTATTTTACCGACCGCATTTCACCGTGTTTTCGCTGCTGTATGATTTGTCTTTCGAAAGGAAAAATTGTTTCGTTGCTGTATGATTTGTCCTAAACTCTGCAAAATTTCACTTTACCACGTACTTTACAGTTGGTACCCCATAAATGGCGACATTCAAAAAGGTTCACTCCTGGTGACTCGCTTTTAGAAGACTTTCGAAAGAGGTTGCCTTAGTTTTGATTGATATTTTTTTCAAGAAACTGTAAAGTTTCGTTTATTATTCTACTTGTTACTTTTTTGTTGGAATATTTGATTATACTTTTTGATTATTGTCTTAATACTATTGGTACAACGTTTGACAACACTGTAGTTAAAAGTCATTGAACGTGAGCGACTCGATGAGTCCAATATTCTTCTACTTTTAAAGAAATAAAACTTATATCTTTTTGTATTTAGAATTTTGCGCAAAAATCTTGAGTCAAATGTTGTAGTCTGCTGAGAATTTCTGAGGGCGTTGAGCGAAATATTTTATGTTGGATTATGTTTTTGGTGATTATCTTTATAAATTATTTTGAGTAGTCACATAATTTTGGTTGCAACCAGAGGTACTGAGATTTTAAAGATATTTACTCAGGTTAAGCTTTTTTTAGACAGCACTAGAGAATTCAGCCAAAATCTTTTATATATTTTGGAATTGGTAATTGCATCATTATCTCTCTTCCTACTCATTTGGCAAGAGCGATAGGTGGTGGGAAAACAAACTGATATATGCTGAAAAAGATAAAACAAACTGCAAAAAATTAAAAAAATTGGCTTTGAATATGGCTTCAGAGGACAGATTCATTGCACTATTTTAAAGCAATAAGTGAAAACTTGAACGTTTTTGCCTGGCTCTCATCGAAATCTATAGCCAGAATGATCGGATATACTCTTCATGAGTTGCCAAAATGCCTTAAAAGCCTTTACCACAACTAGATTTTTACTTTTGCCACTGCATCAAAGATTTTTTCTCTTTTGCTGAAAGTATGCAACGATTTCACTTATTTTCAGAAGCCATCATTTTCTCTTTCTTTGATATCTCTTGCCTTTTTACGAGTGATCCTCTGACAGAAAGCATTCAGATCTGTTTTGATGCTCTGTACAACAGTGAACTGGTTTCGCGTATTATTCTTGAGACTCTTCACTGAGTTGCTAACTGCATCTACTACGCCAGCTGAATTCAGTTTCATCAGTGCAATGTTCAAACAGAGTGATGATGTTGCCATGGGCTCTTCACTTGGCCCAGCGCTTGCCATATAAATTTTTTGGATACTACTAGAGAGAATTGTTTTGACGAACCAGTAATCCTGTTTTGTATTTCCACTACGTTTGGTCACGTTTGCCATTTTCAGCGAGAAATCCGCTGTGTCAATTATCTTAAGGCACTAAACTCTTTACATCCTTATTTGAACTTCAATTTGAAAACGAAGCGAACGGCAAACTTTTCTTTCCCATCGTTCTAATAGTGAAAGGTGACTTAAAACCGACGCGATGGTGTAGTGGTTAGAGCGTCCGCTTCGCAGTCGGTAGACCTGGGGTTCAATCCCCTTGTCGAGTCACACCAAAAGACTTTAAAAAATGGTATTCACAGCTTCCCTGCTTGGCGCTCGGCATTTAGGGGAGGTTGTGGTGAACAAGCCGGCAAGTTCGCTTGTTGTGTCCTTGGGCAAGGCACTTAACGGGACGCCCCATCTTTATGTGGAAGACAGGTGACCCATAAACCTCGAAAAAGGCAACTCCCAAGCGAGTGCGGACTTACCGTCCAAAGTATAGCGATACAATTCGCTTTCTCGTGAATGGAGGATAAATATGGCAAACAAAACAAAAAAAAACAAATAAATTGTTGGGAAGCAAACAAATTGGGGTTCTTTAAACCTCAAAATAGAAGACGAAACTTATTGGAAGCCTAGTACACAAGGCTCTATCTGCTCCAAACCCGTGATACCACCAGAACTGTTCCACAGCAAAATTATTTTTTGAAAAAGTGTTATCAGGTAAGCATGTCCAAAGCCGTTGCCAAATTTAGTTACCTCAAGAAAATTGGTCCCTAACATGCTCAGTCTATCTAAAACTTTCATGGATCGGTAACACTTCTAAATTTCAGAAGCAAATCAAAACTATGGTAAGTAGGCGTAACTGCTAGAGGGTATCAGAACTTTGGATGATATTTTCCAGCAAATGTGCTTCACCTGCAGTTCACAGGGATTTCCTTCCAACGAAGCACTGTCGTACATAAATAAGTGGGCCGTTGTGACTGCCAATACGCTGGCGCGATATCTCAAAGACTACAGGACAGAATCAAATAACAAGCCCCAATCAATTAGCCTTGGCAAGAAAAAAAGAGAAGTAGCTGTACGAAAATGTGAGACAACTCCTTGTGACCGGGCAATCGGACGGCATTTACTTAAAAATCGGGACTCTGCCGTTGTTTACAATGACAGTCAGCGTAGGTCACAGCTAGATCGTTCATCTATTTAGACTACCTTAAGTCAACCTTTATTAAAAACAAACAGACCACCCGTATTTTGCCGCAAAAAAAATTCATATTTCTCTTGCTTCACCGGGTTAGAATTGTGAAGCTGCTTACCCAGCATGTCGTAAGAGGTGACTCTTGGGTACCCACCAATGGCAGTCCGCCTTGTTGGTGGTGGGGCTATCAGTCAGTATTTTGCATTTATTACTGGTTCGAAATGGGCTGCCGCTTTCCCCTAGCCTAATTCAGTTAGGTTGACGGCGTGAACCTGGATTTTTGTTCGTGCCGTACCTCCATTCCAAGGAAGAGGAGGGGCAAACCAAGCAACCAAGCAACCAAAAAATTCATCTATGCACTGAAATTGACCCACTAGCAGCTTGAATTTCGAACGCTGGCAAAAATGTGTATTTTTACTAGTGCCGCCGACTGTAAATATCGACGCTTTCTCTTAGCTGCTATATTCTGCTGATAATTTCAAATGAAAGCCGGACAAAAACGTTCTGCCAATACATATTTTAGTTGACAATGCTGACAGTGTTTAGCGAAACATTTCAATAAAATATGTACAGCAGCATACTTGCTTTCTTTTTTGTGCTGAAAAACGTTCAAGTTTTCAGCCAATACTGTACAAGAGTACAACAAAGCCGTCCTTTAGAGCTTTATTCAAATTACTTTGAATTTTTGCTCCGCTAAGCAACTGTTAAAAAGTTATACAGCAAAAACATGCTATTTTAATTTAGTTCTTACGCTAAAATCCTGTTAAATAAAAAGATATGAAAAAACGCGTCTTGCTCAACTGGCATTTAACGCTAGTTGGTATACTAATTGGTTTGCAGAATACGAATCAATTATGGCCTACTTCAACCGAGGATTTGCCGAAAATAAAAACTTGAATTCAAAACTGCTTTTTTTGTGCAAGCATACTGCATTCCAATTCAGGACATCAAATTTTGAGCATCGGCTTAAATACAAGTTATAAATACTCAAGTAGCTTCATTTCCTACTTAATCCACCAAAGTAAAATAGGAGTGTAAACTGAAACTTCTCAAGTAAGTTGCTCGTTACCAAAAAACCGACTAGTTTGCACAAGCAGAGCTACTTCGTTATCGACCACCCCTGTACATGAATATAGAGTTACAGCCTATAAACGTTTTTTATGGTCGTACCTGATTCCCTGATATTCCAAGTATCTTTAGCGCTCTTAAGTTACCAAAATGCACAGGCAGTTCTTGTAGCTTATTGTCGTCCAAAGCGAGCATCAATAAGTTGCTCAACGCACAAATATTTTCATGAAGTTCTTTGAGCCTGCAATATTTCTAATGTTTAATATTGATTAGCCCACGCCAATTTGATGCCATCTATGCAAAATTGGCCAGCCCGACATCCATGGGTATATAGATAGAACTCCTTTTTTCTTGCAAAAAAAAGGTTGAAGTTCTGCAAACACAACTTCTACAAGTTCTACAACGTCGAAGCAATCTGGTGGGACCCCTAAGTTACATGAAATGTCACTTGAAAAATTTTTTTCTTGCCCTGGGAGTACTTTAGAGAAGTGTCCCACGCCTCCAATATCAATCTTATTTTTTGATATGCGAAGAATGATCAACAAATGTTGGCTATGGCCCATCAGTTCTCTCTATTTACTTTTCTTTTTTACTAACACTCTTCCATTACCTCTGCAGCAGTTTTTTACAATAATTGCTCTCACGACTCAATAGTATATATTAGCAATCTTTCCTTTTTCTCCCACATCTCCCACCAATCATCTTTCACCTCTCCTCACCCAAAAAACTCACACCTCTGTCAATACTTACTTGTTTCCGGCAAGATCAAGAAACTTCAGTTTGTTTAATCGCGATATTCTCTTCGGAAGGTTGCGTAATTTGTTATTGCGCATATGGAGCACAAGCAAATTTTTGAGTTTGTAAAATTTGTGCGGAAGTGCATCGATAACATTTCCGCTCAAATCAAGTTCCTTGAGCTCACTCAGCCACTCAATGCAATCGGGAAGTGACGTTAAGGAATTGTCAGCCACATCCAGTATTTCTAGATTTCTCACCAAGCACACGGCATCACTTAAATGATTCAACCGGTTTTTGGTTAAGTAGAGTTGCCGGAGATTTCGAAGTTGGGAGATCCGTGTGGGAATCTCTGCAATTTGATTATTCTTCAAATTTAGAATCTGAAAATAAAGGGTTTTAGAGATTTTGAAAATAACTTCGAATTGCATCGATATATATCAACCATTAAATGTGGGATATACATAAGATTCAATCTCTAGATAGATTTAATTATGATTAGCATTTGTCTTAATAGAGTCAAGACAATTGCTACCATTAAGCGTAAAAAATTGCATGAAAAGTGCTTTTCTAAATAGTACAATAATCAGAACTCAATCTGTTTTTAAAGTGCCACAAAAATTACGATTAAAGTTAAAATCTTTTGAATTTGAGAGGACATTGCAACTTCCTTGGTGTGAGTTTCATGAATCAACGTACAGTGACATCAGCTAATCAACAAAGCAGTTTAATACAAAAGAAATCAGTGTTGAAATGACGTATTTGTCAATATTTGGCTAAGTATTAGAAACCAAGCTATGTTGATTAGTTGATGTCACTCTAAAAACGGAATTAAAACCCAAAATTAAACCAAAACACGAAAGCTTTTTTAAACGGTTTCATTAAAATTATGATAAATTTTGTCTTGATAAATTCCAGCAAGGAAAGGAAAAGCTTCAGCATTTTGTTCTTCTTTTGTCAATTTCTTTGTTAACATCTTAAACACAATATTTTCTTCCTAATATTTTGTTTGAACAAAGCTTTAAAGAACAGTACTTAGGTACGAGGTCTTCAAGGATTAAGTTGGTGAAGTCGAGAAAGGCGGGTTGAATCGGGGAGAACTCGGTTGCCTTTGGAAAAAGACCTTAATCTTAAGTGCGTCCAGCAATTTTTTTCATACTTTGTTTGACGTTCTGTGAAAATAAGTTTTACTACAATATCAAGGCCTAACTTTAGACCGCATGGTCTTTTGCACGTGAACCTGTGTCCACCTTCTTTCAAAATTTATACTTTTTAAAAGATTTTTTACTTTCTGACTGCGATCTACTTTTTCTAGAGATCAATAAAATGCCTTTACAACCCCATTTCAAATAGATTCCTAAAAGTGTTTACCCACTTTTAACTTTGGTAGAGTGAAAAGAGAAGGAGGAATTTTTTCCAGATGATTCTCTTCCAAATAAATTTCTTCCAATTCCCGGAGTCGGTTAAATTCCGAAGGAAGATCCGTTAAAAAATTTTTTGATAAGCCGAGTAATCTCAAATGAAGCATTGTGCGGCAGAATTCGACTGGAAATTCTTGTAATGAAGTGGCGCACAAACGCAACTCTCTCAGGTAAACAAGATGAGCAAATTCGGAAACAGGAATTAGGATTGGATTCCTGCTGAGGTCGATAGAGAGCAGTTTGCGCAACCGCGAGATGGCCTCGCTGAGCTTAATAATGTTGTTCGAGTTCAGATAAAGAATTCTGAAAAAATCTGAGTTAGTTGGCAAATTGTCATCAGTCGTACTGCTATGAACAAAAAAGAATTAAGTTTTTTTTATCTTCCGGTCTTGAATTGATCTTACCGATTCTATGTCTACACGGTACAAGTTGTGTTTAGGCCTACTTAAAATTGAAAGATACATTGCCGGAACAGTGCAAAATTACTTCAGCATTTTTTCAATTGTACCTCGAACAATACAATCAAACCAGTGAAAAAATTACAGCAAAGTACGTGCTTCTTCAAGAATCAACATCACTGCCATTGGACTTCCATCATTACAATTGCAATGATCTAAATTGGGAAAAATAGAAATGGTGGAAATCTCATCTCGGCATTAAGCTGATCCCCATTTTTTTACCTTAAATTTGTTAGTTCTTTGATTCTCTCGGGGATTTCTTCTATCTGATTGTGCTCTGCGTGGAGTTCCTCAACTTCAACAAAATCGAACAGCTCAACCGGCAGTTGATTTAAGTTCTTCCGACTGATATCAATGAATCTGAATTTGTACAGATGAAATGATCAAAATCTATAAAACACGCAGTCATTGGCATCATTTAGAAATTAGGACAGTCAGAAATCAAAAGATAAAACGAATACGGTTGAAAGCAATTTGAGCAAATTCAGCTGAAATCTGATCTGGATATTTGCATGACTAGAGAAAACAAAATTTTTGTGTAGATTTTCTCAGCTTGTATTATCTGAGTTTATTTTAATTGCTTTCAAAATGTTGTGGTTGGACACTTGATTGACATTACACTTTTGGCCTCATGGTATAGCAACTTTTTGACCATTTGCTCACAAATCCGTGGGTGTAAAAATCCTTATTGCAAACGTTGTTGCGGTTACAATACTGTTTCAATAATTTTCAAGAGTTGGGCCTCATTTCGATGCAAACGTTATGCAAAAGGAATCATCAAAGAATTTGTTATCAAAAATTTTATGGGTTGCCATTTATATTTTTCCCATCAATAATCCTTGCTATAATTGCTCTCTCTTGAGACTTGAGCTATAAGAATGATGTCACTTTATTTCCAAATCTAGTTCCAACCTCAACCTTATCTAAACTGTAATCTAAAGCAAAAATATTCAATGAAAACTAAACAACCACGTAATCTACGGTTGATGCCTTATGCCAAATTTCGGCTAGTTTCTGCTCCAAAATTTCTAATTCAGTTACTGAGCCAGAGAAGGGAAGCAAGGGTTATATTCACCACCCACTTTTTGGCTTAAAACAGCTTTAAATATTGATTGCTTTATCAAAACTCTCTCCCATCGTCCAATTATTTTTTTACTACCGCACACGTCCATACTCACTTTTTGGTGGGTCTTCTTACAAAATCTGCCCCTTCCCGCGTCACAGGCAGCTCAAGGATTTGCTTGAGTAATTGAAGCTTGCTTTGTTCCGCTTCAGTAATTCTCTTTGCGCCATCACTCGAAACCCTGAACTAAATCAATTACATCATAATAAAAATGAAGGGTAATCTGTAGTTTGAATCTTACCTCCACTCCATTCGATTTTCCACTGCAAGGCGGTACGCAGACGACGTCGTCATTGCTGACGTCACGAACGTCACCGGGTACGTCACTGATTTTACTTACTACGTCATTGTCTTGTTTCTCATTCGTCACGGGAACGATATTTTCTTTGTTTTCTAACCTGTACCAAAAAATAACATCACATTAAGCACATTGCCAGACAGAGAGACAGATTTCTTTTCTTTTCATTAAACGCAAACATGCAATGTAAAAAATGTATTTCCCAGGTATGCACTATGCTTTACTGAATAAGAGCAATTTTTTTGTGGACAGGGCATACTGAAATTTATCTTGCTTAGCTTAGCCTAACTGTTCTCCCGGTAGAAAGAAAAACAAAGAACTACAGCTAAAGCAATACATTTATTTTGAATGTTTCTCTCGGCCGGTTGCGCTGAGCATCTTTAGCAAAGAGTAGGAAGAAGTGAATGAATCACTTCTCCACCAGTCAGAACAAAAACATCACAAACTCGACAGTTAAAATACCAGAAGCCTAACTTCTAGGAAAACACATACTTTTTTACCTGAGTGTTTTTTACACCCATACATACATGAGTGCTTTTTACACCCGCCTGATGAGACCCAATAAGGTCGAAAACGGTCGCGGGTTATTGACATGATGTAATAGATTGCTGTATGGTACCGTATGATGCTGGTGATCATTTTTGAGCAAATTTTTCTATTGTTCTAGGAAAACAATGACGCATATTGTTAAGTCATAGCAATATACATATGTCATCAAATATCGAATTGTCTGATAGGAAATGGCATTTAAAATTTTTCCTCTTCAGTAGCCAAATTATTTCGAGTGAAAAAGGGTCAAAATAGGTTGGAACATCTCTGATACACCTTGTATATTTGGAATAGTCGTGAAATGTTGATAGATCTTTTTTGTGGATATGTGTGTGACCTTGGGGTTTGGATAGGAACGAATAAGAGTAAAATCATTTAGTTGCAGCACTGAAAGAGTGTTGTTGGTCTTGTTTATTCGTGTTGTGTGTTTTAGCTGTGTCACGCAATTGTTAGTTATTGGTTTATGGCGTGGTGCAAACTGTAGTGGAGATACCTATCCGTGCATATGGGTTCCGTACACCTGGTGTGTGGGGGTAGCTTGTGGTTATGTCGGATGACAAAAACATCGGAGAAAAGTATAGAGAGGTCTTGTTTCTCTTCCATCTTGAACTTAATGGGCCGCAAATTAAATCTTGATGTCAGGAAAACTGTGTAATGAGATGTGATTTCGAAACGCAAAAGGTATCATCTACATGTTGAAATCTTTTTTGAAGATGCTCGCTGTAACTGCCCGAGCAAAACGTTAAAAATAAACACATAACTTCAAGCTTTAATTATTTGTTTTTCTATCTACCGAAAGAAGGGTCAGCCTAGACAGATGGATGCAATGTAGGCCAGGAAACAACAAAGAACCTAATCAGTGGTTTTCACATCAAGTTGCTTCATAAAGCCAGCTCAAGTACAAAAACGACGTAGATCTATGGATGGTTGAAACTAGCATGAGTCTTAATTGCCTGACGAAGGAACATCTGTTAACGACAGTTGCCAAATAAAATATATAAGTCGACTTTGTGTCAATACCAAGTTTTCATCTGCAACTAAGATGCTATTATTGAAAAAGACGACAGGGGGTATATCGTAGCAGTAAAGATGTAATGGAGGTGCAAGAATTCCTTTTCTCGCTTCATGATGTCGTTTATAAACTAAACCATCCTGTCTAACCGTGGCGAATGCTACATATCGCTTTATCTTCTATCAACTAAGCACCTTTCACAGGCACTAATCCACATCATGCGGCACTGCCTACTTCCTCACCCTAACAATAGTGAGCTCTACAACATCTACCTACCTTCCGGTATTAGGATAATCTTTAAAACGGACACATTTTTCTTGGAAACTTTTTAACTTCGCTAAACTGATTCCCGTACTGGTTGGCATCCTACTTTTTATTTTTTACTTTATTTTTTATATTTCCTTGCAGTGAGCCCTACCGATCCCTACCATTAATTCTACATCAACATAGTTGAGGCTGCTTTATTAATTTTCATCTAAATATTAATATACCATGTTGCTCATTACGTATACGTTTATGACGTTATAACGTTAACTGCTTTATGGTTTATTGTCATTTTAATTGAAGCGAATTCGACTTCATAATTACTGCTGTCAGCTTCCTTCACCAAACATCAGCAAGGGAAGGTGAAGCGACAATGAAGGTAATGTTTATATTAAAAGGGATGCCATTGTCCGTTGCTTTTATGTCAACTTTGTCCAAACTAACGATTTATTGTTAGGCGATTGTGCAAACACCGCGCAAACATCTAATGAATGATGACGTCAATGGACTTTTTTCTTCAAGTGGAGCCAGGTTTAAGCGCTTTCTCCTGGCATCCAACTTCCTTACACACGTAAAGAAACTGTTTCATCAAAATTTGAAAAAATTACAAAAAGAATTAAAAATTCCCAAAATGGCAAGTTTTGCGCAAAAGTCCAAGATTTTAAAATGCTCTGACACTTTATGTAACTTTAGGCCAAAAAATTGATGACATTATTGTGAAATAATTATTTTACTTGATGAAAAAAATTTTTCCCGTAACTTTTTTCCGACTCCCCACGATATTCTTTGGAAGGGGAAATACTAAAAAAAGAAAAAATTTCCAATTAGAAATTCCTTACTTAACCCTCATCTTATCACAGTTTCAACAAGAAAACTGAATTCCTTGGTCAAAAAATGATAAAATGCTTATTTTCGGAGTAAAAATACTTCAATCTATAGAGTTATGCCAAAAAATAAAAGTGCGATTTGAAAAATTGGTTGCGCTCATTTCCTAAAATTCTACTGGTAACCGAAATTTTAAACCGCTCTACATTAATTGCCGGTAAAAATATTTCAATAGTTTTTTCATTTCTCCATAGTTTTCAATGTATATAACATATGTATAAACTAATAAAATTTATTACTGTTGGGGTTACAAGGTGTATTTGATTATTATAAATGGTATAATCCTTATGTCTTCGCCGAAAAACATCACTAAAACATTCCAAGGTCGGTTTCAAAAGTCTCAAGATTTTTTCCAACACATTTAACGAAACGAATACTCCGAAAAAATTTCCGCAAACTTTCTACGTTACCTTGAAACCTTCCAAGATCGTGGGTTGAATTCCCTAGATCGGACACTTACTTGACAGTTTCCACCATTGTAAACTTCAGGGCTTCGCAGCGTCGTCTTGCGGAAACATTATTTAAAATCAAAATGTGAAAAAGTTTTAACTGAAATAGAAGCAATGTTTTGTTGTTTTTACTGACGCTGACTGAGCGATTCAGGCATGGTCGGATTGCAAGCGCTGCATATGCCAAACTGCTCCAGGTTCAAAACTTCTGATTGTGGATGGAGCTGAAAGTCTTTTATCATTTTTCAATAATTTTTAGAGAACCGTCTAAACTAGAACCAACACAAACAACACACTGTCTTCTTCCTGTTTGATGTTTGCTGGTACTGAAGAATTTTTCAAAAAGCATTCCAAAGCAACGGTTTTAGGACTCGGTTTCGAATCTTGTAACTGCCCCGCGCTCGACAATGTAACCTTGTATTCGATTTTGACTACGTCGTGACAACTTCTAACTTGAAAATTATGGCGTCATACTTTTGTGACGCATATTCTGCTTTATCACTAAACACCCCGGACAAGCAATCTTCAAAGCTCATAAAAACTCAAATTAGATATCTTTCTTTAATGTGGCAGTAGGTTACAAAAAACAAACTTAGTATCAGTCTGGACCAGGGGTGGGCAAACTTCGGGCCGCATGCGGCCCGAAGGAGCATTTTGTGCGGCCCGCCAACACTTGTAGAAACTTCCATATATTTAATTTAATATCACACGGGTAGCTACACTTGCCGTACTAAAGAGCCAAAAACGTTAGAAACCATCATTGAAAGAGCCGCTACGCAATTCCTAGTTTGAACTGACGCATTTTCCGTCCTAATAGAGGGTGATGACCTTTTTTTGGACATCATCATTTTCAAAGCCACGTAATACGATATTGCAAGAAGTTATCGCAAGATTTTAAGCTAATGCAAGCTCTTTCATTGTATAAAGCTATTGCAAGATTTTAAACACTGGCCTTCGGCCACTCTTAAATAGGCAATGCGGCCCACGGCCAACTCTTGAATGGTCAATGCGGCCCCCGGCAAACTTTTGAATGGTCAATGCGGCCCTCCGACTAGAAAGTTTGCCCACCCCTGGTCTAGACCTTACTTCTCATTAGAAAGTAACAAAGAAGCAAAGCTATAACGTAGATGTTCTTACACTAAACTCCATGTAGGCTTAGGCTTCAGCAGGGTCAATGCTCAATTCATAGCTAAACCTAGTCACTGTATCTTTAAACGAGGCGAGTGAATTCTGCGTAAATCACAATAATATTAACCAAGTTACCAGGCGCCGCACTAAGGGCCGATTTCTGTCATAAGCTAAATAACGAGTTAAGATCGTAGCAACGCTTTGTTTACTTAGCTTTGTCATAGTGTGAATATTATCGACGCGACATTGTTCGAGCGACATCTCCTGGTCAGTTCAGAGGTAATTTCAAGCGCATGATATCAAATTCAGGAAAGATGTCAAAATGAAATCAAATTTCGACGCCACATTAGATTTAAGTGCCGTTAGGTGGCGGTAATAAGCTTACAAAATGATATTCAACTTTTCCTTTGGTTGAAGTTATTTCTCTTATATATTTACGAGGAGCGTATAGGAAGTAATTCAATCGATTTAATTTCTTGTAGCATTCATTTAACTAACATCCGATTCTTTTACAGGTAATAGATTGGCAATTAAGATTTACACATTTTTTTTAAAAAAGTAGAGTTTCAATTACTACAACCCGCAATTCAATGTTTAAGGTGAGGTTTCATTTCCAGGGTGGTTTTTCTTTCCTCACCATGCTCAGATGAGCTAAAAAACAGCCTTATAGGCCGGTTGCGCCACCCATTGACCACCTACGTAACCGTGTCTCGCACTGGTCATCTTTCTGATCCTTACTATTTCGAATGTTCTTACTTCTTATTTACAAAATAATATGATCTACAGCTGTAAAAACTCCTGCGTTTTTGTTTTGTTCTGTTTGTTTTTTTGTTTTTTTTTTTTCAATTCAATTAAACTGTTCTTTAATTGCTTGAATTTAGGGTTTAGCGGCCATGCAACTATTGCTCTAGTTTTATGGATCCACTGTTTTCATTTGCATGTTTTAACGTCTGACGTTGTGTCGCTTCTTCCTTTTCTTGACTCCATTTCTCTCATTATTATTGTTGTTCAGTGTCGTGTTATGGTGGTGGTCATGAATAAAAAAGATACAGATACAGATACAGAAGCTTCTCCTTTTTATCTTGCTCATTGGAAGGCAACACTAGCATGATTGCCGCAGAGCAATCTTGGCGAAAGCAAAATAAATGTTATTGAATTTGTACTGTAGGGGGGAGAAATAATTTTCAACATAAGCAGAAGGCTTAACCAAGTGCATGGTGACGATGCGGTAGACTACAGTACAATGACGAGGTGGGTAAAGCGCATCAATGATGGACAGAAAGAACCCGGCGAAACACAGCTCAGTTTGCAACGCAGTCCGTAGAATTATACAATGAGAGAGTATGCGTACTTGTTAACAGGTGAGAAAGGACAGTTCGCAAAGCAGGAGAGACAATGTTGAGAAGTAATTATGAAATGCTCACGCTAAGTACTTTCTTTTGACATACATTTTGTGTGCCTTTAAAACTAAATCTCGTTAAACAAACCTGGTTGCATTACTTTCTGAACGCCCCTTGTAGATTGTTGATTTGTTAACAACCATGGGGTGAGTTGACTTGAGCAGCACAAACGGAAAATGGAAAAATAATTCCCCCAGATATCAAAGCTTAGTATTATTGGAAAGCTTTTTGGTCGGTGTTGGTCTACAGCTTTTGCTTGCTTGTAATTTTTATATTGATCTTGTTTTCCTATATGCGGCAATGAGTGTGGGAGGCGTGTTTGGTACCCTACATTCAAATCAAAAAATGAATTTTTTTAACTCGCTTTCCTTCTAGTTGAGTTACGGGAACATCAGCCTATAAATCTCATGATATCCAGCTTCATTTCAAGTCAACTGGTTCAATTTCAGCTCAACTGGTTCAATTTTAAACCTTAACCAAGCCAAGTCATATGCAAGGGTCTGCTTCATCTCAGAGGTCTCTTTCTTGTTGGTGTGACAAAAAGAATTTAAAAGAGTGTTTTTATTACCTAAACAAACCAACATAGCTTGTAGCTCTCAATTATAAAAACCAGAGGCTCAATGTAAATTTTCCAATCTTGATGTTACTAATTTTGATCATTCGATACACCTTCGCATCTTAAAAAAAACGTTTTCATAACTTGCATTCGAGATTACATTCTCTCAGTTGTTATTCATGATTCATGACCATAGGTGAGAAAAAGAGCAAAATCCGATACAAAGATAGAAAACTTGGCTTAGACGGCTCTCGTTTCTTTACCGATTTGGCCGTTTACTATCATTCGCAAATATAACCTCTAGACATTTGAAGTTCTTTAGCTGCTTCAAAGTTCCTCGACAAGCCCGCCTTTCAACTATCTCAGTTTTATTTTAGCTGATTTTATCTAAACACTCTTGCAATCACTTGCAAACCGATTAAGGGCAAGTTGGAGGATGGATTTTGGTAGGTAACAAAAGCAGCTTATCATATCATCAGCAAAAGCTAGCGACTAATTCAGAAACTTCAATTTCGACACCATTTTCAGCAAAACTAAGCTTTTCAATCCACTCCGCATATGCAATGAAAAGGAATGATGAGAGAGTACATGCCTCTGCCAAAGTGACAATATCCAACACTCAATCAACGAGTTAAATTTGCATCTGCCGTTTCCGCATATTATCTAATTCGTTTTTTAGCGTGCAAGTAAAAATATATTAAAGCCGAACCCAACGGGACTCAAAGTGTTGCTAGAGCAATTTCATCATTACTTTTGAATAGAAAATTTTTTTCTTCCGGGAACACTGCCTCAATGGCGCAGAAGTAATTGGCAGCTTTTCCTGGTTGACGCAAGTGACAGTAAGTCCGCAAGTACGTTTGCTGTGATGTAAGGAAAGACACTCAACGAGGCTCATCACCTGTTTCGTGATCCGAGCGGTCTACCTTTCCTGATAACTCTGCTGACAAATTGCTAAAAAACAGAGAATAATGTCATGCGCACGAATGACTCCGGGAGGAAATATTTCACCAAGTCAGGTTTCATTATTAATGCCCAGCAAGAGTGCTATTGGATATTTTTATCTAGTCGTCACCTGACCGCTCGATTCAGTATGCAATCTTGCAATTAACCTATCAATATTCCAGTTTTTTTAGATGCAGAAAAAAATGAAGATGAATCACACATTTGGGTTATTTTATGTCACTCTGCACTTGACTATCATGCGTTGATCGCTACTTCAAGAAAGTACTCGTCTTACCTCGTTCGACTTTCCCTATTATTGTCAACAAAAAATCGACTTGATATAGACTGTCATTCAATACTCTTGATTGAGTGACGTTACAATGGAAAAGTGCTGACTGAACAATGGTTGAGGTGACGTCACATGGCCTAAAATATCGGAGCTTTTCCACGAGACAATAATGATTGTTTAAATAAATACTTTGCGCGTGTCGCAATCACATTACAAAAACTGTCCTATATTTTTGTCTTTCAGTCTCGGAACAGGTTTTGATGTAATATAACTTAAGTTTAATTTAGGCTCTTTTCAAACTTCTGGTTGCCTACCCAAGGCTGGGGTGTAGCTAGCAAAAGATTAGGGGTAGCAATGTTGGACTGCACGCTTGTTATGACATCATGATTTTAACAATTCCGTTACAAGGAATCTGAGTGGAGATGTAGCGATTATAGCGTCCACATCACAGTTGGTAATCCTGGGTTCAACTCCCTTGTCGAGTCATTCTACAGGGTGGGCCATAAGTTTCCATACATATTGTATTTTTTTTGTTTTCCAGATATATAGTGTATTTGTTTTTGTTATAATACATACATAGTGTATTTTTTTTGTTTTCCACATACCCTAGAAGATGCGTTTGACGAAAGAGCAACGAATTGAAATTATACTGATGGCTGGGTCGGGAAGCAGTCGCATGGTTGCACTGAACTTCAACAGAAAACATGGAACGAACATCACACATGACACTGTGGCTAAACTTATTAGCAAGTTTAAGAAAACTGGAAATGTTGCAGATCAACCAAGAAGTGGTCCAAGACGTACGGCCACCGATGAAAACACAACAGCTACGATACTTACAGCGCTTGTACAGAGTCCCAGAAAAAGCACGCGACGGTTGTCTGCAGAAAGTGGTGTCAGCAGATCGAGTATCAGGCGCATTTTAAAAGCAAACAAATGGCATCCATACAAATTGCATATGGCACACCATTTGAGTGAAGATGACCCGGATAGACGCATGGAGTTCTGTGAATGGGCATTAAGTAATGTGAACGAGGATCCAAACTTTTCTACTAAGATTTTGTTTACTGATGAAGCAAATTTTTACGTCAATGGAGAGGTTAATCGGCAAAATCTACGTTATTGGAGTAATGAGAATCCTAAATGGCTGAGTTCGACGAAGATGCAAGGTACCGGCAAATTGATGGTGTGGGCCGGGATATGGGGAGACAGAATTATTGGACCACTTTTTGTCAGTGAAAATCTTAATGCAGGAAAGTATCTTAATATGTTGCAAGAAGAAATTCTCCCTTCCCTGCTAAACGAGGAAGGTGACTACCCAGTTTACTTCCAGCAAGATGGAGCTCCACCTCATTATGGTATTCAAGTGCGTCGGTTTTTGGATCAGCAGTTTCCGGATGCTTGGATTCGTCGGCGTGGTCCTGTAGAGTGGCCTCCAAGATCTCCAGATCTCTCCCCTCTTGATTTCTATCTTTGAGGGCATTTGAAGTTTATGGTGTATCAGGTAAAGATACAAGACATAAATCACCTAAAAGAGCGAATCACCGACGCCATTAGAAGCATACCTTCAAATGTGCTGATGCGTGTTCATCAACAGTGGGAAACACGGGTTAATATGTGCTTTGAAAACAATGGGAATCATATAGAGCACATTATATAAATAAAAATGGTTTTTCAACATAAAATGTTTATTTTGCCTGTGTATGGAAACTTATGGCCCACCCTGTATTTACAACTCTACTGCTGGCGATCATCAGGAGAAAAGTGGAGCATAAAATATTTACCTTAACATAGTCTGTCATGATTGAAGTGCAATAGACCGCGATGATTTCAGCTATCGTCGCTGTTGGTACAACAGCTGTTGCAGTGATAGGAATATAAGGCCAAAAAGATTAGGACCTCTCCGAAACTTCTTGAACCCGATAACGAAGCTATTATTCAGCGTAATGGAAACAGAAAGTCCATCTCCGAAAAAAAATGTTGTCAACGAAACAGAAGGGATAGAAAGCCTGATGGAAAAATTTATTTTAACCTTCCTAAAACTGGCTGGTGGTGGAGAAAACGGTATTTTTTATACGTGGCTAACCTCACTGTTTGAAACCTTTTCTTCTTCATAATCAAAAAAACAGCGGTGTTCTTGCGTTTAGTTGCGGCATCAGCACACAGCATTTCTGCCTTCAACACCACTACCTAGCAGAGGAATGTAATTAGAAATCTGATGGTTGAAAGCCACACTTTTTCCCGTGCCACCGTATCAAATTGCTTTTACACATCACCAGTTCGAAACTCACACCGTTTGAGTTCAACTTTTATAATAATTTACACTCGCAGCCCCGCAGCTGGTGACGTAATACTGACAACACGTTTCATTTTTTAAATAAAAAGAAAGAAATTCCACGTCAGCAAATTCGCTAACTACGGCTAATGGCAACAACTTGATGGCGCTATGCAGTTTCCCGCGATCTTAAACTGGATCGAGAGCGTTCTTTTTCTTCCGTCTTCTCGTTTTTGATGAAATGGGACGCAATGATTCGAGTTTGTGAGGGCGCCTCGAGTGTTCATCCAGACCACCATAAGAGGCGGGGAAGGGATACCCCCCCACGATCTTTTCTGGGAGAGGTTGGCCATGACCGTTGAAGCTCGGTGACATATTTTCGCCATTCATCTGAAGCGGATTTCCTGCAAAACAAAAACCGTTGCAATCGAACTTCACGACGCATCACCAAAGCAGTTACCATAGCGATAAGGATCGCTGTATGATGACCCGATAATCTGCTTCACTTGTCTTTTGGGGGTGAAGTAATTGCTCGTGACATCTTCGTTCTTCATTTGGTTGAGTTTAGCAAAATACCGGTCCTCGTCGCTGCGCTGTTACCAAGGCAACAAGTGGTTAGCAACGCCAAGCACGACAACGCGTACCACGTGACTGACCTGTGAGTAACTCTCCACTGAACTGGAGGAAGGAGGAGAATATTCACGGATCCTTGCTCCTCCGTTTCCGCTCTTCGTTGAAACTAAATCGTGTAGAAAGTATTCGTCATGTCACATCGAAAGGAAATTAATGACATCACATTAAGGTAATTAACGTCACATCAAAAAAAGGGACGTCATATTACAAGAGGAGTTTCAGTGAAAGTTACTCACGTCATGCGGCGTTGATTTAACGTACAGGTTAGAAGAAAAATTTGTTTGATCCGCAAAAGCGTTTGAAGAAAAAAAAAAAGAAATTAGCGAGAAAACAGCAAACTAAGAAAGATAATGACACCAAAACTATAAGCTATACCCTTCTACATTCGTCAGCCTTACAAAAAATGACTGAAAAGTATAGTGCCACTAATGTATTGTATGCAGTCAAACGGTAGCCTTAACACGGAAGATTTACACTTTATAGATTTCACATCTTCCTCAAGGTTGATCCAGGAAGAACGACAGTTACGAGCTACCGTAGTTTCATTTGCCTCAGAGCGATATTCTGCTGTATGTGGCAGTTTCAAATCAAGTGTCCAGGTCAAAAATTAACACGAATTGCCAATTCGAACGCAGCTAATCAGTGATGTGACGTCACAATATCAAGCAACTACGATCAGGTAACTTACCGGCATTAGGTAATGAGGTCTTAAGGAGAACGAGGTCGGGCAGGATCCATTGTTGGTTGTCGTCATCGTAACGAGCCTCCGACCGGATACGATCCAGGTTGCTGTAGTTACAGTCTCTCCTCAGAGTGGGGTGGATCTTAGCTATTATTCCCTGCAACAGAATTCAGAACGTTATTACGTCACCAACTCACCAAGTCATGGACGCAACAAAACAAAATTGATGTGTGTATTTCAACTTTACAGAGAAACTCGCCCAAAGCAATCCTCGCAGTTTTATTCCACCGCTACCTGTACTTCTAAACGCTCTTTGGAATTACGGTAACGATTATAACTTGCAGTACTAACTATCAGAGCAAGTAGTTGTTAAGATGCGGTATTTATAGCAAAATCCAACGCGGCCAGAGGGGCTGCGTAGACGCATAGCAACCGGCTCGGTTGTACTGCGGTCAAAACTTCTTCCTCACAATCTGACGTAAGTCAGACAAAACCACCGAGACGGAAGGACTGCTCGGACCATTGGCCAGCCACGTGAAGATGGAGGCATTCCGTTAAGTGCTCTTTCCAAGGTTCCAACAAGCAAACCTACATGCGTTTTCTCAACACCATCCTTTTCGTGCTTAGCGCCAAGCTGTGAGTACCACTTTTTAAGTCCCTAGTACAACTCGACAAGGGAATTAAACTCTGGTCTACCACTTGCGAAGCAAGGGTTCAAACCAACATGACAGAGTCGTGAACAATTTTTATGACGACAATTTCACGGTCAAAACACCACCTTCCATATTCTAATTTAGTTTTAAGGATCAGGCAAATAATCAATTGTTTAAAACAACAGATTTACAATCTGATTTTCTTAGCAGGATCCCACCTGTAGGAACGCTATCTCTTGTTCTTGTTTTCTGATACTAGAGAGGTATTCCGACCTGTCACGTTCGAACTCATAATTGATATCTTCAATGTCCATCTTCAAACTTTCAACCTGAAAGTAAATCAAAAGACCTTTTCACACTTCTGCACCTGCACCAGGTTGGCTCAAAAGATTCGGATTCCAATAAGATAGAAAGGGCGCTAAAATCCACGGAAAAATCGTTTGTTTAAAAATATTTATGCGTGGCATGGTAAAACATAGTAGTACGGGTAGGTGCACAACATGCCCATTTGATTTTAGAATGAAGCGTGGCCCTCCTTTGAACTTGTCCTTAATACCATCCTTTAGCTAAGAGTGAAATATGTATACAAAGATGTGTGAAATATGTATCAAATGTGTATCAAGAAGTAGTTGTAGGGGGGCTATTTCTAGCACATCAAATTAGAAGATCGTTTGGGTCCTTACATGGAGTAAACTACCATTTCGCAAAGTGTCAGTTCGGTACCTGCTGCTTCTGCCTTTCAATCCTCTTGTCGCGCTGTCGCACGTCGTCATGGATACTGTCGTACACTTCAAGCATAGTTTCATTATCGTCACGCTCCGCTGCCTCAGCTAATCGCCGTTTCCGTTCGTCCACGTGCTTCCGGCGAGACTGCTTCCGCTTCTTGGCTTCTTCGTCACGTGATTTTTCTCCACCAACCATATTTTGTTGCAGCATCTGCAATCTAAAAATGGGGCAAAAATAACTGCGGTTCCTTCACATAATTCGCAAGCCTTGTTCAGTGCGTTGTGAAGCTGACTTGTCAGGAGCTTGAGAAGGCGTAGAAATTCCCGCCACCACTGGCGACTATGAAGCATGTCTCAACCCAGAAGCAAGTTGTTCAATCAATACCCACAAACGGCTAGTCTGTGACTGAAGGATAAAATACGGAATTGCAAATTGACAACTGCACTCCGTCGAACCTTTTGAGCGCCTCTTCGTGTTGGGCCATGACGTCATCCTTGTTGGTTTCACCGTCATCATCGAAGACAGCGCTAAACTTGCGACCTTGGGATCGACTCCCGATGTAACGGGCCACCTAAAAGCATATTGTCAATAAGAGATGTCTAAAGGTATAATCACACTGCATGCTACGAGTGCTACACGTTAAGTCCAACATACCTGACCTGTACCTTCCTGTGCATCCGCTCCCTGCAATCAAAAATAAGAATCATTTCAGTTATCTGGACACCAACAACCCACACTTCAATAAATCAAGATTTTCTTCACCCCCTCCTTATAGATCATTCACAAATTTTCTTCTGAGTTGTAATCGCTCTCCCTTCTCTTTAACTCAGCCAGATCGCTCACCTCCACTGACGATGACTCGTAGAAACCGACGTCTGAATGCGAAGTCGTAGACGAAGCAAGCTGAAAAACGAAGTCAAAGTTTACTACGTCAAAACCACTCATGTGGTACGACATCGACGAGCAAGCATGACGGCAACATGCCCAGAGCCACAACAGCGAAGCCTACTGCGATCCTGCGAGCCGCGTTCCTAACTCCTGGTATTCCGTGAATAGATCTCTTGACGGACACTTGAAGCGCGTGATTGTAAATAAGCTCCGAGAGCTTCAACATAAAGTTGGCCGACTGTCGGTAGACTGTAACGTCATTTCCGTCGCTCTTATCGCAACTTGACGCGCTGCTCATGACGTCATCGTCCGAGCACGAGCTACCAATCGACGACGTTGACGTAGTGCTGACGTAACTATCGGAATCAGGAGAGTAAAGACAAAGCTGTGGAAGAAATTGAGATGTCGTGATAAAAATGAGTGTAACAAGAATCTGCTCTAACATAAGCCCGGAACAAGTCAAGTGGGACACGAGTTTCATGTTGAACCAACTTCAGAAAATAAAAATAAGTTCTTTTGCATTGCACTTCTGCTCAACCACCACCAGTCAGTTCAACTGTAAGTTAGTATCGCGAAGGAAAAAATATTGATTTATGTAAATGTGGTGTTTGATATGATACGTGGTGTGATGAACTACTTTGGTGGGTAGACTGATGTAAGTACGTGACTGTAGCATTATTTTCAGAAAATAAATCATCTTTAGGCCAATCTTCCAATTTTACCTTTAATCTTATCACCAAACAACCTTAAAAGAGTTTTATTGAATTACCACAACTACAAAAAATGACCCAAGTCAAGCCCTTGAAGTATTTTATATTTAGGTTAAATCAAAAATAAAAAATGGAAAATACATTGACTTTAGTTCAATGTATTAGTGCAGTCAAAATGGATCTTTCGGTCAATATATTACATGAAGCGCAAAAATTGCCTGTCATTGTTATTGCGACGTTACAGCATTGTTATTACTACGTACGTTGGTGCCGTAAATTTCGTTTTGATATGAGAAAAACTCTTCAATTTACTAAATAAAACGAGCGTCATAAAACGAAAGTCAATAGTGTTTGACATTTTGTAAGCCATAAATAAAGAAAACGTTGTCAAAATGCCAAAAGAACATAATATTATCTTTTAGTCCATAAAAGCCCTTTTATGAATTTCATAAGGGAGATAATCGAAAACCAAAAAAATCTATGAAGATGGTATCAAAAAGCTTGTGGGGAGATGGGAAGAGGTCATTGATAAGAATGGTGATTATGCTGATGATTAAATAAAGTTGTATTTTGCTTAATTTTTATTTTCATTTAAAACCAACAAAAGAGACAGAACTTTCGTTCCAACCTGATATAAATAAAACAACTAGAATTTAGACCTGCTTTGGGGTTTCGAGTTCTACTGACACTGATCTCTTTCGGTCAAAAATACTGCAAACAAACGGGAAATAGCCGTACAATGTAAGCGATTCGAGCACTGAACTCACAACCGCAAGATCATGATTCGTCGCTCTATCGCGCTGGGCCGCGGCTCTAGATGTCAGGTTTTCCAAAACCAAATGCACAAGGTGGCGCTATGCTATGGCCACGCTTACTTGGTTGCGTGTCGTCGTCGAATGAACATCAGCAGCAGCTGCGCCTGCAAAAACGAAGGTAATGAAAGTCACGTGATTACCGACTGACCATTGAGCAACCGCCACCTGCTTGCTTGACGTGCTCGTCATACTGTGATTTAAGTTTGTTCATATCTTCCTGCAACTTCGCTTTGCTCACTTGCTCCGCTTCGTACTGCATTTTCAACTCATCGATCTTTTCTTGGTATTCCTGAAACAATTACATAGAAAACTTGCTTAATCGCCAATCAAAACACGATGACAAGATTCGAATTCAGAGCCTCCCAAACTAACCAGTTTGATTCGCTCGGCATCTTCCTCTGATTTCTCGGTTCGTTCGCGTACGTCGGTCTTTGATCTGGAGACAGGGGATTGGCCTTCGAGTAGAGCTGCAAAGACGAGGCGTTAAAACGGAGTGCTATGGTAAGACCCTACTTTTCAGCCAGCGCTTCCTCTTAGCTCTGTTACAACTTACAGTGCGTCCAGGCAAGATACAGGTGTCCGGCCATAGTGCTAGGATATGCCCAAATAAATCCCCAATTCGGTTACAAATAGGCCAGAAAAGAACTGCGCTTCAATCAATCGCTTGTTAACGTCATGGCGGTCCATGTAGTCAAATCCAAATCTTGTATGACTCATCAAGCAAAAATGATGACCGCTCTACACCTATTTGTCGTGATCCCATTCAGGAACGCTTATAGAAGCGCTTTCACCACACAAACTAAGATTTCAACCAATCTTGACTGCTCTTGCTGCTATGGAAATAAAATATTCTTAAACGGCAAGAATATAGAAATACAAGCAAGACTGATATCCAATGATGGTCATGCCATCATTGGCTACGAAGCAAGCTACAACTAACCAGACCGCTGTATCCCATGAAGTTGTTCAGCTGAAACAATCAGACGGGTTGAAGAAGATGCAGTTTAACTATGGCCGCCTTACAGAGCGGTAGGAGGCAGGAAAGTAATTTTCCCTAAAGCCAAGGTTCTACACATTTATGAAAAGAATTCACCAGCTCTTAACGGCGTAAAAACCTTAATTTTTAAAATTCTAGTATTTTGCAATCTAAAGATCTCCTTTTTATGAGATATTGATTCATTTTTGCCTTTCGCCTTCCTATTTGCTCTAAGTATATTGTAAAGACTATCAAGACTTTAAGAGCAATTCAACCAAAGTTGGGATAAAGTTTGTTGGTTCAAGTCCCCACAAGTACTCAAGTTACGATGCTCATCATCCTCCTTTTTAGGATGGAAGCACAGTATGAAAACATTTTCCAGATTTGTACCGCACGCTGAATCGATATTAGGATGGAGAAAGCAGCAAGTGATTTCGAACCAGTCATGAATACAAATTGAAGGGACGTTTATTGGCTGGTGTCCAAAAGTGGCCTCAAACCGTATGCTAAATAAACAGCTTTTACTTTTTTGTTAGAACGAAATAATTAAGGCGACATTTTGAAACAAACAAGTACATGTACTATAAATTTTCGCAGGTTTTGACAAAGCTGCATATTTTGTGAAATTTAGTAATCGAAACTTAAGTGGACAATGAGATTCAAGAGTATCAAAACTTAGTACTGCATGAAACACAAATAGCTCATTTTGTCAGAATTAAAAAAAATTTCTTACCAGGTTTTCAAAAAAGAAGAAAAAGTGTAACTATGTAAATCCCATGACAGGCAGGTCATTAAATTACGTCGGAATTAATGCAAAAAATGGGATCACATTTCACCTTTAATACCATCCGGACCCAGTTGTCCAGCGAGGAGCCCCCTCAGTTTCTTGATTTCCTCCTGGTACTCTCGCAAGAGGGCATCCTTCGGATCCTCATTAATGTGAGGCTTGTTCTTGATGTTCTTAGCGCGATTCGCGTATCTGACATACAACGTGTTTAGTTTTCCGAGCTATGTTAGGCCTAACAAAAACTTGATGGTCACTCATGTTTTCATTGATACTTATGTCCGGCCACCAGAGGAACAATCAAATCTGACGTGAATTTCGATCTTTTTGCATAAACTACAAAGCAGAAGAAACTATGTAAAATATTTTCAAATATTCTTCGCACCCAGCATGTCATTAAACAAGCCTTTTTGATAGCTTTTTACTGCACATGTGTACTACGCTAGGCCCAAAGTTAGGACGCGAGTAAGCTGTAAGGAAAATCAAAACAATGAAAAAATCTTGCCTACAAGTTGCATTCTAAACAAAGTCAGTATCAGAATGTGAAATCTGCTTAAAAAATAGTTTCAATGTGGAACAGACAAATTCTTGGCAAGTTGTTATCTAGTCCAATAACCTCATCATCACGCCTTGAGTAAACAAAGTCTATTAATATCTAAACATCTTAATTGCGAGGCGAGCTACATCAATATCGATGATGTCATAAAACTAGATGAGGTCATACCTGAGAGTGCTGAGCGTTTCGTCGTAGTTATTATCGGCGGGGGAGAGGCAGGCGACCATGAGCGTTTTCGTATTGCCCCCCAGTGAATCCTGTAACAATCGCGTCAGCTTGGAGTCGCGATACGGAATATGTTTCGACTTGCCGTCGACCAGCGCCGAGATAACGTTGCCTGCAATGACCACCTCATCACAACGCGACGTCACTTTCTACGTCACAATCAACTCACCGAGCGCAGACAGCGACAGATTAATCTTCGTCGCTTCTTTCAATCGCTCGCCAGTCGAGCCCGTCTTGGACTGCCTTTCACTGCCAGCAAGATCAACCAGGTTGAGCTTTCCAGCACGGATATGATCCCCGCCGTCAATACCTGTAAAATGACGTCACAATGCTCATGCACGTAAGGCTTCATGCAGCATGCAGAGAATAATACGACAAGCATCTCACCCGCCAAGAGCCGCACTGATGCATGAGAGCTGGTTAAGATATCGCTCGAATGCCACATCATTCACCAACCCACCTGTGTCGCAAGCTTCGAGATAAATCGTGAAGATCGAGTGCGAGCGTGACGAATCAGCGTTCATGAGCGTAGCGCCCACCGCCCGGTTGTTCCATCCAGTTGCCATGATACGTTCGCACTCCCCCACGGAGCTCACCCTCTTCATCGAGAGGTCGCGAACGTACACTCCTCGATCAGGATGCTCTTTCAACTAAAAAATTACAATGAGCAACTATCATTTTCACCAACACTTTACCTTGTACCAGACAGTCGGCATCCACCAACCGCCACTAGCATTTCCTTTAACCAGGCAACTCAATCTCACACCAGATTTCTAATCACAACCAGATGCCTCATCAACCATGTCCCTACAACAATGAGACACCTTTA
Organism: Trididemnum clinides; assembly: GCA_963675345.1. Taxonomy (NCBI): domain Eukaryota; kingdom Metazoa; phylum Chordata; class Ascidiacea; order Aplousobranchia; family Didemnidae; genus Trididemnum; species Trididemnum clinides. Next base: position 5,737,608 of record OY776297.1, read on the forward strand.
CCATCAAACATCCAACAAACCACCAGATTTCCTCACCTCCAATTTGTCCTTGATGTTTTTACTCAGGAGATCCCGCACATCCTCGTTGTAGATTTCCAAGTACGAGGCGTGCACAAGATATTTCGTGTTCTCTGCCACCTGTAAACGAACAATCATGATACATTTTGTCACATGATGAAAACGAGATGTCACTTACGGCGACACTTTCAAATATATGTTGGAATGCTCGAGGTATGATTCCCCTCTGTGCGGCAGGGCTGTCAACTCCCTGCATTGTGAAAGATTTGCCACATCCTGTCTGTCCATACGCAAACACAGTACCATTGTATCCTTCCACAACACCCTGCAAGTAATACCTTAGTTAAATAAAAAAACACGACAAAAAACCTCGCTTTATTACGGGTTATAAAAATCAAAAAGACCCAGCATGTACGAATCGGCAACTTAAGACTCTCTGCCTTGTTGGTGGTGAGGATACCTGTTTGCTTTTATGGCTAAATTTAAATTGGCTGCCTTTTACCCATAATGTGGATAAATTTTCCTGAGAGACAGGGTTCGTTTTACAAAGTGCACAAACCCAACAAAGAAAAGGCAGTTTTCATCATTGCTTTAAAAATCATACGTAATCATTAGTGGTGTAATCAATTAAAATAGGAAAAAATATAGGGCGACTACAGTCATTCAAGGGAACAAAATCTATCAAACTTTTTACACAACGACTAGCATATAGATGCTGTACAATTTTCATTATAATCCAGATCGAATTACCACGATTTAAAGCGAGGTATTTCGAACATGCAGTAAGGAGTAGAGAGGGAGTAAATAATTTATGATCGGCTTTTACATAATTTATTGCCAAATCGAAACACTCATGCACTTTACCGGGTTACAATAATGGAGCCGCGTACCCAGCATGTTGTGAAAACACACTATTTACTGCCCACCAACACCAGTCCTTGTAAGCAGCGAGCTGACAAGTCTGTATTAATGCGAGTGCAAAAATAGCGAGCTGCTCTGTCCTTGATCATCACGTCACTAATGCTTGTTTTAATTTGCTGCGTCAGCTTGACTGGATATTTTACTTTCCACCGCACTTTTGTCAGATGAAAAAATGCACAGTCATCATTGAAGTCACTCACTTCCACCAGAGGATAGGCTATGTCGTTGTAAATCTGCTCAGTGGTCGATTCAGTGTAGTACGCGCCATCGAATGTGAACTGCTTGGGAGGTTGCTTTCCGGCCACATCAGGCTTATGAATGGTGCATACTCCTCTGTCTTCCAGCATGTCAATTATGATCTATAAAATACGTCATAATCCAGTTAACGTTCATGATATTTTATCAGCAATTATCAACTAGGCTGTTTAGGTAGCCGTTAAAGCCAAGACTGTCTGGAATAATATTTACGGGAGCTGTCGTTGCAATAACGACAAGAAGTCATTGGCCTGCAACCTTGCTCATTTTTGGGACACACATGAAAATTAATAAGCAAAAAATAAAACCACATCATACAAGGGCAAAAACTGACTCAACAAAAAGAAACTTCTCAAAAAACTGGAAGTCAAGCAACAAACACACTCAAATCACCATAAAAGTAAAGATTGAAAGTCGTACTCCCCCTCAACCGGCGTCATAATATGACGTCACTTGGCCACCCGAACGGATTTTCCTCCACCACCACTATTACCTTGCAGTTGAGTTTCCTCTCTCGTTCGTTGATCGGTCGACATCGAACGATTACTTTCACTGCTTCCGCCATCTTGCCGGTAAAGATCGTTGCTGCTTTCTACATACATGAGTTTTAATCAATGCTCGTAGTGGACACGCACTGTACCAGCATTTTGCGCAATAAGTCTAAACATATAATGTCTATGTATAACCATAAGAGTTGTTCCACGAACAAGAATAGCCCAACTAGCCAGATTCAAGTGCTTACAATGTTGTCTCATCACGGTATCCTAACAAATAAAAGAATTGAGGTTACTTATACTTACCATGAAACACCGCGAATAGCTACAACGATACCAGAAGGATTCGAACTCAGCAGAATCGTTTTTGGGCAATTGTTCTGCTATATCGTCAGTGTAAGTGATGCCAATCACTAATCATGCATGAAGTAAAATATACACTTTCGTAGAAATTACTTCTTGTTTTAACTCAAAATACTGCAATAATGATATATTTCCGACAATTTTGTGAAAAGCTTTGCCTTAGAATGCTCTATCGTTTAGGGCCATCACGAGAAAAATAGTGGTTCATTAGCGATGTTAAGACAATTCACTTAATGTCAAAATTTGTTGCAGTTGAACCAAGTGAATCCTTTCCCAACTTACCTCTGTACGCTGAATGTTCAACATTTTCTACCTACAGCCCTCACCACAATTAAATTAACTACTAAAACCGTAGATAATAACAGAACTATTTGATAATTCAAATTCTACGATTAAGTGAAAAACAGCTCTATTAACCAGTGAGAACACTAATCGGTAACATGGGATCAACCCTTCCTAGTGCAAAACACACAGATGTGAATAGATGGCAAAAAATGTTCTTGGTTACAACGTTCCTCTGAGGTCAGCACCCAGAGCAGCCAATACAAATAGTGAGCTCAAATCTTGCTCGACGATAATTACTGATGGCGCTTATATAAACCTGCATTACATTGACGTTAACTTCACCACTAAGTTCCACATTTATAGGTTCTTTATTTTGGACAAAATGTCTAATTTCTATCTACTACTTTACTTATCTGTTACACTTCCAACAATTGTCAGTCACTGCAACTCACAAAGCTCAAATCTGTATCACATCCATTTCTTTCGAGACCTAACTCCTGCAGCATCTCAGTACGTTCAATTTCTCACTTCATCTAAACACGTAATGAATCCTGGATCTAGCAAAAGCTGTGCTTTATAACTATGCTTGGATCATATGAAAAAACTCATTTTCTTTACTCTACCAGTTCTGATAACTTTGAAATAGAATTTGAGTTGGTATTTTGACGGTAAAAATGGCCAGAACTAACTTTAACCACAACACTCATACAGAATGCGTTTCAGATAAAAAAATGATAGTTGATTCTGCACTTCACCCCTTAGCCCAATTACGAAATGGTTCAACGCAATTCAAATTGAAGTAGTCTTTACTAAAACTGGTTTATATAAAGCAGTGATGACCAGATATTAAAGAGCTCATTCAGTTCAAGTGCACTCCAACATCAACAGAACAATTCTCAAAGACATAGAAACGCATGATTTACGTCAGCAATTTACTTACCTTAATATATGTCAATCAGATGTTGAGCTGAGATAGAATTAGGAAAAGGCATTTTTTTGCATTGTTTTTATTTACGGAATGTAAAACTTACGAAGAAGGCTAACTTTAGGTTCTAAAAGGAAAAAATCAAAAACTGATCTACATGTTTTTAACAAACTTATTTAAAACCACTTGACTTACTAACAATAAGTTATTGATTACGATACTTCATATAGAAAACAACTTCCAGCAGAGCAGCACAATAACAAAAATATGCACAAGAATTTGAACCCAAGTCTCTTAACCAGATGATCTACAACTACCAGTGGCGCTATGACATACACGAATTTAAGGTAACCTTTGGTTAAAAGTGCAAACAATTGTGTGGTAACTGCCAAGCTTTGCAAAGCCAATTATCAGAATGAAGATTAGTCTTACTTAATACTGGCAGAAAATCTGACCAATAATAGAGAGGACGAGGATTTGAATTCCATTATAATGCTTTCAGCTGTCATGCCGCTATAAAGTAACCCTTTTTTTCAGAAATGGTCAACTCCATACATGGCTACCTTCATAATATTATTGACTACTTTCAAAGAAAATATAATCCACAGTGCAGAAATAATTTTGGTCACAAATACAGATTGTTTGGAAGTACTTTAATTTAAATTAATTCGTTTGGCAAAATGCCTTAACAACCATAAACATAACTCATACTCGTAAATTATCTTTGATTAGTCAAGAAAAAGCTGTTTTTCACATCCTTTATATGCACTAAGACAAATTCTGGGTAGACGCCATGTTGACTAAAACTTTTGAGGAAACACTGATTTGAATATTACTCAATACTCAATTTTTACTCTAATTCAATAAATTGAAGTTTAAACAAAATAAACAAAAAATATGTATAGCCACTCGGATAAACGAGTTAGATATTTTTCTCCTCTGATTACTAGAAAAGATTTAAAATGCCAGAAAAATCAGTTTTTGTATTGATTCTTTTATAAATGAGTTAAAAATTTGCCACAATTATGCATCATTATCTCGTTTCAGATTTGTTTGACTACAATAAGTCAGTTTATAGTGGTTTTCAATGAGGTAATTATTTAGATAGCACGCAAAAATAAAATAAATATTTACATCATAAAACCCAGATTTCAGCATCTACCTGTATCTAAAACATTCAAAAACTATAAGCAAACTGCAGACAGTGACACTGTTTTGACCAATCAAGTCTATTCAGTGTAGTTGGTGACCAACAAGTAGCTAGAAGCTATAAATAAAGCATAAATTAGATCATCACATTTGTGGGACCTATACTAGGTCCACTGTAGTGGATGGTCTGACAGTACTCTGTGAAGCTGTATCACTTGTGAATGAGGGATGCAGCTTCACAGGTGCAGGTGCACTAAATCTAACTACTGCTAGAACAATAGTTCTGCCACAGCTCAATGGTCACAAGCTCATAAAGTAGTTCAAGAGGCCAGTGATACACTTTGAGGAAACAGCAGACAGTGACACTGTTTCAACCTAACAGGTCTCTTCAGCGCAGTATGTGACCCATAAGTAGCTAGAGGCTTTAAAAAAATTCTTCTTGGTCACCAACTGCACTGAAGAGACCTGATAGGTTGTAACGGTGTCATTGTCTGCAGTTTGCTCAAAATGCATCGCTGACCTCTTGTAATACTTTAATTCAAAAACTACTTGTTGACCATTAAATATGTACATTGTGCTGTGTGAATATTATATTAATATCATATGTGAATAAAAATTTTGCAAGCAAAATTTTTAGCCTACAAAGTCTATATTTTGAATGCTACATAATCAACTTCCAAACAATTGGCATCAACTTTTAGTAATGAACTAGGTCTTCACCTTTATGACATGGAAACTCAAGCATTTGTTGACACTTTATTATGTTACAATTTGTATTTACAGTAGATAACCTACACAACTGCTGCATTTTTCAGACAGTTTTTTGTCACCACAAGTAAAGCATCCGAGCAGAAGGGATCCCATTGAAAGTGAAAAGCTGCCAAGACATATGTTGCTCACAGAAATACTAAAAAATCATTTATTGCTATTGGCCAAACTTCTTACCATGTAGTTCAGGAGCATACTGGACATACTTCTAGCCTTACTCTCTAGACGAGAGAACATTTTACCGTGAAAGGCAAAAAATAAACAAGCTGCATAACATGCTTGTTAGAGCCACACAAAAGCCATCAACTAAAACTAGTGATTAGAAAAAAAACTTACAGAAGCATGGTAATCAAGTTTATAAAAAATTAGCAACAAGAATTTTGCCAACTACTACTCTGGAACTTTATGGAAAACCACAAAAATAAAATTCAAATTCTTTTAAAGAACAATTGCAATTTTTTTAGCTTTTAAAAGTGCTTGCATTTCAGCTAGATCAAAATGTCTCAGACTGTTGAAAACAAAAAGCAATATTTAAAGTGTTTTTTATATGTTAAAAGCAAGTGCTGAAAATAGAAAAATCATTTTTAGCAACACATGGAAAAACTTTTTTTCTGGTAAGTTTTTTAAGAATAAACATCAAAGCACTTTTGTTTCAATGGAAACACAACAACTTGCTACTTTTTATCTAGACATTTGAATAGCCTGGTACTAACACATCAATGTTAAACCTATCAACAAAATAATTGATAACAAAACAAATGTCAGAGGGAAAACAGGAATAAGCACCTTAAACATTCAAAAACTGGCTTGCAGTAAATACAAGTAGCAAATACAGTCGAATCCAGTTAATTGCATATCGGACAATCGCATAATCCGTTTTATCACATTGAAATCGTAATTCCCAAACCACACTCAATCATTTGTAAAGAAAATATTTTGGATAATCACATAGTGGTTTATTGCATAATCCGCTTAATTGAATAAAATTGAAAACAATTATTTAAATTACTAAACCAAAGGTTGCAAAATTTCAGTGACAAAAACACAATTGTTTCAAAGTCTTAACAGAAACAAACTGAAAGGTACAGAACAATGTCGATTGCCAACGTCACAAAATGAAAAGGTTGCCCCCGATTAGAGATAAAAAAACAATGCAACGTGCAATGTGATTGATGTTCAGTGATGCAAATCTTGCTCTTGTATATCACGTTTTTGTGAAGAAGTTTTACAAAGCAATTAAGTTGAGAGTGACGATGCTAATGAAGAAAACTCTGCCGAGGCAACTGCTGTGATCCCACCAAAAAATAAAGAAGTGCTTCACCCACTTGATATAATTAGACGACAACTGCAATTTAAAGGGGAGAATATGGACATAATTTTTTGGCTAGAAAGAAAAATGCAAGATAGCATGCAAAATAAAATCAAACAAACAGCAATCGCACAGTATTTTGCTTAAAACAAATCAAATTCAATTAAACCCTTTATTTGCATGTTTTTATTTATTTTTTGAGCAAGAATAAGACAATTGCATTGCGCTTGCTTTGAAGTATGACGTGTAGACGTTTTTATGAGTGACAACCGTTGCGCTTCAGTTTGACTTCGCACTTTCGCATAAATGCATAATTTGTTTAATTGCATAAAAAGGCTTGGAAAATTGACTATGCAATTTACTGGATTTGACTGTATAGCTCAAAAGAAAACAAAAAATGACTAAATAGTAGAACAAAATCCTTATATTGTACCTTCTATTTTATATTAGGTGTAACTTTGGAACAGGAATGTTTTGTTGTTTCAGCATTTTTACTAGTTAAAGAAAAATACATAGTACTTGAAAGCGTAGGCAAGCTGCAAGTATACTGCAGAGTACATACATAACATCTAAAACAAAATCACTCAAAACTTTAATCAGCACAAACATGAAATCAAGCCTCTGACTGTGCCAGGCATACATGTAATGAAAGGCTATTGAAAGACTGAAAGACCATTTTGCAATTTTGTAAGTTCTTCATTTATCATGTGTATGATAGGTTATGTAAATTCACATTATTAATCATCTATCAGTTATCCTGACAGTTTCAAGAACCTAGTAAGGGATCTCTAGGAAAGCAATGATATTGATATTTTTGCTGATTTTAGATAAAACTGCTTGCAATGTAAATGTTTGATTGTTAAAGCTTAAGTAGTCAGGAAGGGTCAAGGGTATCAGAACCTATTTACTACACCCATTGCAACAACAACACAAAACACGAAAAGTTAATTTTCTTGAAATTTTGAAAAAACCATTACTATACTAGGCTTTTGCAAATGAGAACATAGTTTTTGATTTCCTATGTTTTTGACCTTTGAAAACGTCAGTTTTTAATCCCTTGATGTATATAAACGGCAAAACTGGAACAGTGCGATACAGGACTACCTTTGAGGTGAAAGAATGAATGACGAGAACATACTTGACTCATCTAATAGTTTAAAATCAAAACAGAATATCAGGAAAACTTCAAAGATCTTTACAAACTTTAATTTATGCCTCTGCATCATTTCGATCAGCACATGCCAGGCTTTAAACCTAAAACGTGAGCTCTAATGCAAACTTTGATTCTGTTCAGCCATACTAGGAGCACCTGACCTGCAGGCTTTTGATGACTAGTGCCACATTTAATCTATTGCACCACAAAGCTGATAAATAAAAATTAATTACCACAGTTACTACTTATACTTTTAACTGTGAACGATAGTCTAAGGTATACTGTTGACGCTAGGGCTATGATAAATCACAAATACTATTTTAACTACCTTTTGAAACTGAACAAACTACAGTGGGTAACATCAAGTAAGTTAGCCTTTAGTACAGTTTATTTAGTCAATTTTGTCCCAGGATCACACACAATAAACAGCTGATTGAAGATGATCTCTATACTAACCTTTAATAATAAAAAAATTAAATACCTTTTTAAAGCCAATTTAAGTTTGAAGCCAAACATACATTTCTTAGCCTAAGCTGGTTAATATGATTAGCCCCAGTTATATAACCACTTAAAAATTTTTTAGCTTTGTGTTCCCAGCAACAAAAATAATGTCGGAAAAGATTGCCACTTAGTGTTTCAAATTTCAAATTTTCTACAAGGGTTAAAAAATGAATTGTAAATTTTCTTTGTGGAGCATAATTGAGGTTTGACCTGTCAAGTATCAGTACATTCCAAAAACAAAAATTTTCTTGAATTCTTAGGAAAACAAAATTTTCATAAAGCATACAAGTGTTTTTACTTTCAAAATAAATTTATCATGATATTAATAATAAGATAAATAGATATAGATTTACGATGAAATATTATAGATTTATCTTAATTTTCAAAGCTAATTCGGAAGAACACAACTCCTCAAAAACTTTTATGCAGAATTCATAAAATAATGTGAACTTATTCAACTCATAAAATAAAAAAGAAAGAGAGATATCGGATAATTGCAAAAACAATTTTAGATTTCCTTTTTGTGCTACTGCTTTATTTTGCCTTAATCTACGATCTTTGATTTACCCGTCACTCTCACTCATAGGCCTAGTTGGGGTGGAACCAAATCAGAAAGATTAAGCCCAGTTGGATCCGAGATGCACTTATAATAACATTGGCACTAAATATGTAAACGCAAGTCTAAATTTGTTTACTGACTATCGTCTACACGAAACTTATTTTCCTTTCCTTTATCTCAATTTGATTGTTTTGTACGCAGTGGTGGTGAAGTTACTTTTTCAAAGTATGCCTAACTAAATAACAGTTACCAAGAGAAAAAGTTACTAAATTACAGTTTCAGATAATAATTTTAAAAAGCAACTATTTACAGTTATATTTGCTAATTGGTTACTGTAGGATACTTTCAATGGCCAAAATTTTTGATGCAAAATTCAAAAGTGACCCACTTTCGGTGCAACGCCAAACGGCCGAACCGCCAGTTGGAAACGCGGTTTCATTCGCTGAGAAAACAAAAATTTCTAATTCCTGTTGCAATAGTCTACCGTCCCCCTTTAATATTTATGAGCTATTTGCACTCTCGTCCAAAAGCAGTGGATGCTAGCAAATGGAACAAGAAACTTCTATTAGGTGCCCATCTGACATAGTTTTTAACAGTGTTGGCGATGTTTTAAGAATTTACGCTCAGACGCGTAAATTTTTCCTAGCTCTACAGTTTCTGCAAGAGTTAATTACAAAAGTGCATGGCTTTGAAAATCGGTCTTGAAGGATAGTCCGTAAAAATTAATGCGAACGGGATTCGAACCCACGCCCACAAAAACCAGTGACGTGCATTGGTTTGAAGGTTGCGGCAGCCCTTCACCATAGTACAGGCGTAAAACTACTACAGTATCGAAGCACAGTTTTTAACTGTTAATAAAAGCGTTTTGGGCGTTGGCCTATGTAAACTGTTCAGCAAATGCTTTCTTGGCGTCTTCTTGTTATTTTGGGCATTTTCACATCTGCACGCCAACGTGACCAGGATCTAGGTATCATATCGGTTTTCGATAATATGAGTGAGACCAACGGTAACCCTACTTTGGCAGTGGAAGTAGTAAAGATGCTAACTTCCTGTCAGTCATTACAAAATTGCTCTAAAACCACCAAAGATTGCGCTTTCATACTTTTTGACTTAAAATATAACTTATTCATATACAATCTCTGACAATTTCAAGTTACTCGGTTTAGGTTAAAGGGTCTAAAATTCCCAATTTGTCAAAAGGATCCAATAAAATAAAATGTGTTGACCAAAAACGTACCGGTAAATTAGCTTTTATTTATTTAATGACAATTTAGAAAAATATCCGTTTTTTCTGCTGTAAAGAAGCAAACAGAATGTAAGTAGTAACTTATACAGAGTCTAGTTTATAACCAGTCACAAATTTCGTTACTTCTGCAAAAAAGTAACAAAGTTATAGTTGTTACTAAAAGAGTGACTAGTCACTGCCCCCCACTGTTTATACGTTCAATTGGGCAAAAAATAAATTCACAACCGTATTCACTGCTTCTCAGAGATGTTAGTTTACATCGTACATTACACGCGGAATACTTACGACGTAAAATAATTGTCAACGCTGGTCCTTATGCTGTAAGCGTCAACGTTATTTTTTGATGGGTTTACGGAACTCGGTACGCCGTGCACTTTTAGCGACTTTCTAATCTAGGGTATTTTTGCTATGAGCGTACGGAGTCATTATTTTTGCTATGCGCGTACATCCTTGCTACTTCTTTAATTTTTAAATAAATAACTGTTTCACCTCGTCATATTGTTACTGCAAACTAAATTACTACAAACTTACCATCCTTTTTCATTGGCCGAGGCTCATTAAAGATTTTGAAAGGGGGAAGGGGAAACGCAAATTTTTTTAGTGCTGCAAAAACAGTGCCAGTTTTCCGTTATGCCAAAGGTCTTTTTTAAAGGTAGGTCTTTATTAAGATGACGGCAAACTTTATGTGGAAATCAATTTGATGGTGTTGACAATTTTTGGTTTAACTTGACGACTATGTTTGTTTTCGAGACTGATTTGTAAGACAGTCTAGCGCGCCTACAACTGGCCATGTGTCGAGCACAAAATGTGTCCTATATGCGCAAGTATCCAGTTAGCACTGAACTTCAGTTTGGTTTTCAATCATTTGTTTGCATTGCGTTATTATTGTTTAAATTTGACCTCACAATAGCACTTTCTTGGATCACGTAAATAATCAGTTTAAAGTGTTCTTGGAATTTTCCTGTTAGCGAGAAGATCTCGAGTTGGTTTTTAAAATATTAAAATGCTGACTAGGGGTCTTTGAAACGAATTTTACTGGGGCGAAACGAAACGAAATTTTATTATGGAAAAAACAGTTTCAAACGAAATTTTATTATAGAAAAAACAGTTCGAAACACGACGAAGCGAAATTTTGTTTTGAAATATTTTGAAATTTTTCCATCATCACTCATCTGTGCCATCTTTCAAATATTCATGTGACGGTGATAAATGGCCGTTCGGTGCGAATTTCTTCACTAAAAAACTTAATTCAAAACAAAATGAAATGAAACCAAAACAAAGCAATTTTGCGTCGGAACGAAAAGAAACAAAACGAATTTTTGAAATATTTTTGTTTTGATCACTCCTAATGCTAACTTAAAACATTCGAAGTGAAATCGGTCCTGGTAAACCGGTTTTTGAGTCCAATAATGTTAAACATATGAGCCTAAATTTTATGCGAATACTCAAGTGTTTTATAGTAAAAGATCCATCTAGATATCGTGACCCCTTTTTACATAGTGCTGTTTTTCATCCCTGCATATAATTCTTACGATGGCGGTTTTGTTTCTTCGGAAAAGCTACTTCAGTGTTTTCTTTGCTAGGGTGTTACAAAATTAAAAATTTCGAAATGGCAACATCTTTGAGAGAGAGAGAGAGAGAGAGAAAAAAGTAATTTTATACTTAACAATAATGATGACCCGTTGCTGACGAAGAATGCGTTGTTGTGCCTTAGGAATGCACTTCACTATTCAATTTCCTGCGCTGGGTGAACTCTAAGAGGCGCTCAGGCAGTAAATTAATCACAAGCAATTCAAAGGGAATGTAGAAACTTCGAAGTCGATCTAGCGAATTGTTATCCTATGCTTAGCGCCATTTATGCAAGTCAGGCGGATAAAAATGCAATAAGTCTATGCAGTACTATGAAGCGCAATTCTGTTTGTGTGTCCTCATTTCTCCGAAACTATTGCACGTACGAGCATCAAACTTGGTACGTTGATCATCACCCTGGGATGAGTGCCATAAGAAAGTTTGTGACGGAATCAAAACATTGCAATCGAAGATAATTTTTTAGAGTTCGCATTTTTTGACGAAGTGCAGTTTTTAGTTTAAACGAAAGCCAACTTACCACCTTCAACAAATTTTTCTTCTTTAGGATTTCACATGACGTCATAACTAACGTTTAATTGAAAAAATTACTTTTTTAATTTGTTTAAAAATTACTGCTCGTAGAAACGCGATGAAATGCTTTTTTGGGAAATGGTGGCCGGCTGCTTTTGATAAAAAAAGTTGGACAACAATTTAGAATCACTTGGCGATGCAACGACATATTCTTTATTAAAGCATTTTAAGCCTTCTAAGCATGATTCTTCTTTTTTCCTGCAAGCTTGAAACTGGCGCTAAGAAATCATAATGCTGACTGACGCTATCAACCTATTCTTTCGCAAACAAGGATCCTCATATGATGATTTTTTCAAAAATTGCAAAAATTTTACCAATGCAGTGTACTTCGAAACTGATTTGTGACCTCATTTCTTAACCGGTTTACAAAATTCATTTCACCAATGAAAGGGTATTGGTGGTATAGGACATGTATTTTGGCTCCCATTTTGCGATGTGCTTTGCGCGCAGAGTCAAAGGTCACGCATAACTTCAGTTTAACATTGTATAACTTCCGTTTACACATGTATAACACCTGTTTAACATTGTATAAAATCTGTTTAACATTATATAAATTCCGCTTAACATTGTATAGCCTCCTTTTGTACTTGAATCTGTTGTGTGCTGAACTTGACAATGAAAAAGATAGTGTTATTTGTTTTCGAAAATAATTTTATTTGTTTTTGAAGATGATTTATTTGTTCTTGAAAGCGTTTTTATTTATTCGGTGTTGTTCCTCCGCTTTAGAATATCCCACTTTATAACGTCCTCCAGTTTATGTCAATTACAGTTTAGTTTTCAACTGGAAATATTTTTATTTGTTTGGTGTTGTACTATCGCTTCAGAATACTCCCACTTTAGAACTTTCTCCAGTTAATATTGATCGCAGTCTGACTTTCAACTCGTTGATACGATCTTGATCTTTTGTTTTACTGTAAACACAGTCGTTAAAAAAGGAAACACTAACTTCTACATCGCGTCTTAAAAATAGAAGCCTTTGGTAGTATATCACAAACAAATCCATTCAAACTCTGTTCTACACGGAAACATCGATCGGACGGAGGCGTTCACGCCGCATCTTAAAAATTGAATCAATGATTATTATAAAAGTAAAGGATTTTACGTCATATCATAAAAATAGAAACCTTTGGTATTATGCTATAAAGAAACTCTTTTCTGAGCGGAAGCAGTGGTCGTACGGAGGATTTCACGGCATATCTTAAGAGTTGAATTCTATTATAAACAGCTCTGTTCTAGATCTTTCTAAACATAAATATTAAGGATTGCGTCTTTTCATCGTAACTTTAGTATTGCACCCACACCTTCCTCTTCTTCGACCAATTACTTAATTCTTATCCTATGCTTAGCGCCATTTATGCAAGTCAGGCGGATAAAAATGCAATAAGTCTATGCAGTACCATGAAGCGCAATTCTGTTTGTGAATCCTCATTTCTCCGAAACTATTGCACGTACAAGCATCAAACTTGGCACGTTGATCATCAACCTGGGATGAGTGTCATAAGAAAGTTTGTGACGGAATCATGACGTTACAATTGAAGATAATTTTTTAGAGTTCGCATTTTTTGACGAAGTGCGGTTTTTAGTTTAAACGAAAGCCAATACCCAACTTACCACCTTCAAGATGACGTCATAACTAACGCTTAATTGTTGATAGCTTGTTGAGTTTGAGAACGCCTCTGGTGAAAGCAGGGCAAATAAGATGTTGCAAGGGTCTCAAGAAACTGGTAAGACAGGTAGTAGCTATGCGAAACTCCCCATTACGATTTTTTTATCGATTAGTTTTGTTTTAGATTTTGCCATGTCAAAAAACAAACTTTATAGCCTATAACTTTATTCGCAACTATGGGTTGGGTGAAGCCAGCTGAACCGATATTCTTAATTTGCATTACCGATGGGAGGCCCTACGAGCGATGCTGGCTAATAATGAATAAGGTAGAGTGACAAAAAAATGCACTGTAACACCATCGGCGCTGGCGACTTTAAAACGAGTCATAAGTCTGAGCACAAGCTGTTCTATAAAGCATGGTAGAAATGATTAGAAGATTAAAATACTAAATAATATAAACTAGTAAACTCTTCTATCATTCATGATTTTTATTTCAACATATGCTTTTCACATTGAACGACGCAAAGTATCTAGCGATGCAATACGAACTTACATGAGTGTATATAAAGCCTATTTTAAACAGTAACATTATGAATGAAGAAGTACTGCATAATAGAAAGGAAAAGCCACAGTGATTACAATGAATATGTTAAATTGATGGCAAGCTATGAATGAGTGGCCAAAGTGGTTGACAAGATATCCCCCCTTTCAAGGGAATTCCCAGTTGAACCCTTATTTGAAGACCGTCTTTTCTTGTCTCTGGCTGTCCTCATGTAAGCTTCTCTCTGCCCGACAACAGTTTGCCGAATACTGTGATCCAGACTAATTGTTACACCCTTCAGTTGCTCCACATCCGTCTGCAGCAATCTCTCTTTCTTTATTTCTTTAAGGAAACTTGCAAACATGTCCGGGTGGATGTCAAGAGAGAGAAGACCTCCGTCTTCACTTTTCGATTGAATAGCGTCCATCTCTGGAAGAACACACTTCCTGCAAGTCACACGATTAGACAGATCACGTGATGGCAATGACTCAATATCGCAAGTTTAACAGATGTGGCTGGTCTTCGTAACAAAAATGTATCGACTATAGAGAACTTTTACAGCTGGTTTGCCGCGACACGGTAAAACCATAACCATTAAAATCATGTTCTTAAAGAAAATCGACTATTTTTGTCATTTATTAATCTTCAACAACGGAACTACTGAATTATTCTTTTTTTCAGCGTTGTCTTAACTTGTTAACCGTAGGAACAATGATAATTTTTTATGTTTGCTAATCGGTAGCTTTACTTACATGAAAAAAAGGTCGAGGTTATTCATGAATCATGAAATGTAGTTGTGAAGGTTTTGCAATATGAAGGCAGAGCTGCTCTGGCAAGGAGCAAATCATTACGAAAAAAAATAAAAAAAAATGGGCAGACACAATTATAATTTGTATATAGCCTATAAAAAATCTTCATAAACATACTGTAAACATTCGCGCCCCCCCCCAAAAAAAAATTGTTTAAAGCATCAAATTCAGTTGAACATATTTATTGACAACCTGTTTGCTTTCTTTTTACCACTCAAACGACATTTTTACTCCAATTAGATACAGAAAAAGAACTTCAGTGCAAAATAATAACGCACGCATGACTGCAGAATTGAGGAGAGCAAGCTTACTCTATGTAGCGTTTGATGGATGGAGTAGGAACTCCAATACCGCAAAAGTCCAAATGAAGCAAGACTTTCGCTTAACCAACAACATCAACCAAACTCACTCATAAACGTCAATAAGGCAATCGTTATGATCTGCGTCATCTTCTGGTTCTGTTGATGGTCGTTCATGCATGTCATCCCATACTTCGAGCAGGTAGCTCATGCGGTAAGGCCACTGATCTATAAGAACCACCCAAACCACCAGATCTGCTGCTAATTGCTTTGTTTTTACCACTAAAACACGATATTTGGTTGTTAACACCAACTCTTTTTCGACCGAGATACAATATAAAACCGGCACGTGGATTCACACAACGAATGAAATCAAGACGTTGTCAGGAAGAGAAAACATTCACATTGAACCAGTCTTGAACACAATCGCATTACGGGTAATTCACCCACCAACAGAGCTGATTGACGTAACTGGGTATCAACTGTGCAATTGCACATGCCCCGAATCTCAGGTATGCAGCCTCGCTAAGAACTTCGGTAAAACACCAAGACAATATTTTGTAATTCAAGCTATTGCTTGAAATTAGACGTCCCTATTACTCACGCTTGATTGGTTCGAACTTGAAGAGAGAAGAGTGGGGGTCGGTGTTGGTGGAAGGAGGAAGAGTTGAGTTTGTGCGAAGAAATTCGTACCTTTTTTTCTGAAAATCATTCATGTGAGAACTCAAGGTTCAAAACCATGCCCGGCAAAAACAACGAGACCAAAGTTAAAGATCTTGCGATGTTAACAATTTCGCCATTCTATCTTAAATGTCTAATTGCTCGTAAGAACTCTTTGTGTTGTACAAGTTTACATGAACATATTTTTCTGCTGCAATGCAAATGCACACTGCGCAAACAACAGCGCAAAATTCGGATAGAACAGAACTTTGAGCTTTATGAAACGCTGTTGACAACTTTAGCTATTGCGGTAGCGCTTTACTAGAATATGTGGCAAAATTTTCAGTTGCGTGTAACCACTGACACATTTTGACAGGGCTTTGGCGGTTGCAAACTTTGATCATACAATTTGCAGTCGTGCCTTATTCATTTGATTTCAAATGTCCAGCTCTGCCAAAGCGCAAGATTGGCGGCGAAGTGGGCTACGAGATTGCAACAGTGCGTCGTTATTGTACGACTAATTAAAACCAAAATCCTTGAAAATGGAGGGAGTTACTTGCCTACCTTCACAAGCTTTCCTCTTCCTTCTTACCTTTCTTTCGTAGCAATGCATGATCCAGGAGGTCAGAGAAACGACATTAAAAATTCGTTTAATGTTGCGTGGATTGCCCTCTAGGTGGCGCTGTATCATTTTGTTGCGACACAAAAATTCTCTAAAATATATTTAATGACGTCACTCTTGCTTCAACTGTGGCAATATTGGCGTTACCTGCATTCAAACAAAAACTCAGACGTGCTTAGAATTCTTTCCTCTTCGCTTGATGGAGGAGGACTAGAGGCTGTATGATTGAGGGGCGCAGTGGGGGCAGAAGGAGTGCAAGCCGGGGGACTTAAATGATTTGAAGTAATCGATGCAGTGTCTTGATTCTCTGTATAAGTCATCGGGAAGATTACATGTCACTGATTGCTGACGCAATTAACCGCTTACCTTCTGATGTCGTAGGCGGCAGTTTGCCTTCTGATGACGTAACAGGGATAGGCAGGCCATCGGTCACATCATCAAAATTATCTGGGTGGGCCATCAAGGGTGTGCGAGAAGGACTATTGTTCACGTCAGCAGCGTGGAAATCTGTGAATTTAAGGGGATTAGTTTATGGAACAAATGTCAGGGGTAAACTCCGCTCACTTGCTGGTAGTGTGGAGCGTCTTCTGGTATGATCCGCTCCGCTGGTAGAATCTGTTCCGGCCGACACATCTCCGTTTCTTACGATCTCCCTTTCTTCTGGATTGCTTACCGCAGGTTGAGGAAAATTTGAAACTGGGGCTATTGCAACACAACTAAATAATAAAAGACGGGAAAAGAAATTATGGGGCGGCATACTTACCATCTGAGCGGACTTTCCGCACCACTTTCTTGCTGGTTTCATCCGCGAGATCCATCAAACCATCGATGAAATGGCGTTTCATGTCGTTGTGAATCTAAACAATAAGGTGACGTCACTCTCAGGAATATCCTCATTATCCCTCACATATGTTTCCCAAAAAAATCACTATTTCAACAACACCCCCATCCATCTACAACCCTATCTATCGACACTCTTGTGAAACTTTACTCTCACAAACCCCTTCTTACCTCTGGCAAGCAAAAGGGCAAGTTGATTATCTTTTTGAGGTATTCGTGTCCATTCATGTTGTTTTTGATCAGTGATGCCCCCATTGTGTCTTCGATGCATTTTACTGCGACGCGCGAATCAATCGCGATTAGGCACACAAACGCGGAAGAGGGATCACTTAAGAGGATGCTCACAGCCTCCAATACAGATTTGATCTAAGAAACCGAAAATTTGAATGACGGAAATTACGTATTAGGACTACAGATTAATGGAAAAACATATGGATTTTGAAAACAAATACTATATAGAGTACAAAAATTGTGGCTAAGGATTCAAGGTTTTGAATTTGCAGATCTAAACATGAATGCAAAACTTACCAATTTGTGGATACGAAAAAAGTTAGGATAACAGGTTAATGATTTACAAAGTGCATTGCATATAGAAAGTAGGCATATTGTTTTACCCGAAACGATTTCACCCTACAAGGGGAATAAACTCCATTAATATATTTAATTGCAACGATACATTGTACAATGTCCATCAATAATTGATTTATATGAGTCATCATAGCAAGTTTATCAATAAATAATGATTCCTTATCGTGAAATATTCATGACTTTTTCCATTTGTTTAGCTTTGTGGTTAAACCAGCATTTATACCGCAGCAATTAGTTGCAGCAATTGGACTGCTTCGTTTGATTATACAACGTATTCTATCGCAGTCTAAGAATTTTTTTCCTTCTTTGGTGCTCACAAGGCAATACTTGCGAGTAACTACTGTTATCCAAAAATAAAAGTCAATCTTGTCAGTGATGGGGCAATACCAATCTGCACTTAAGGACTAATTCAAAATTGACTGTCATTTACAATTTCCCATAACCTGATGATCGTAAAAAAAACCCACAAAACTTTTACCGCAAGAATATATTTTTAAAATCGCAATGGGATATCTAGGCAAGCATTCAAAGCGTTAGACTTCTTACCTTATCGAGAGCGCATCGATCCAAGTCATCAATCGAAATGATAACTCTGTATTGGTGTCGATGCGAATATTCAGCACATTGAAGTAGCTTCGTAATGTATTCCACCTGAAATGACACGCTTGGCTAATCATAGAACGACCATTGTGATGCCATACTTGGACGACTCCTCAATACACTTACGTCATCCAAGCAAAACCAGCAAACAAATACTGTCGTAAAAATTTTATGTTCTTTCATTCATCGCATTAAAAGGCAAGCTTACGATTATGAGGCTGCGAGATTTAACTACCTCAAGCCTTCTGCGTTGATGCATTTTTAGGAAATGCACTTCATAGCTACTTCCTATGCTTGGATGAAGTGCTTGTAGTAAAAATGCACTACTCCAATGCCAGCAGAACTGGCAACACACAGTGGATTGCCATACAAGGTATTCCGTTACAACGTAAAGCAAAACACACAAAAACGATACCAAAGCAGCGCTCTTATTAACGCAGCACTTCTTATTAGCGCAAACACGTAATGTTAATGCTATTAAAAATCTGTACGGCTAAGATCATGCAGATAAAAATTGTTTCATTTACATTGCGTTGTTACGTAATGGCGAATTTCAGACGTAGAGTGAAAGCAGTCAAACGAGGTAACAAAACACTGGGCGAAACAACAAAAAATAAACGGAAGCCACAATACAATTTCAAATGTACAATTATCCCTCTTTGACAGCAATAAAAGCGACGCTTCCGTTCCTCAAAAACAAACGTAGCGATGTTTCACCATGCACTCAACAAAGTATGTAGGGCGCTCCTACCTCCTTCTGCCGCTAAGATTTTCTATGACTGAGGACATAAACTCAACTACCGCGGTCACAAGCTCTCCAAGCATTGCAAAATTAATCCTCGTTTAGATTAACACCGATCCAAACTTCACGTTTTACTGACCTCTGTCTTCACTTTGTTCATGAAGCCGAGTTGGTTGGCCATATTTGCCTTGGCACCGGACAGAGCGGAATGAATTCTACTGCGCTGAGAATGGAACATAGCCCACACAAAGCGGATAAGAACAAAAGAAGCGGCACCGACAGCTGGAAGCCAGGACACAATTTGTACGATAATAGGAACTGCACGACCGGTCTGTAGATAAACGGCCCATGATGAAAGAATGATTCAGGTAAACCTTGACTGGAGAAAACGTTGCACACCACAGAAAGTAAGAAATGGTGCTTAAGCCTACAGCATCCTGATTTTTTCCAGCTTAAGCGTTGCATTAAATTTATTGCAATTTCGTTTTCCAAACTTGCAAAACAAAACTATTGCATATCAAAACGAAACTATTTCTCCAAATTCAATAAACGAAACTACTGTTATTCTTGCAAACTTGCAAAACGAAACTATGTTGCATATAATCCATAATCCAGACCCTGATTCCCAACCTTTTTGGCCCAGTGAACCGCTAAAAGATAATCTAACTGCGTAGGATTACTATTTCCAATTTTCTCTCATATAGGCTGCAACACTTTAAAAAAATCAATGACATTTGAGTCACTAATTTAGCTTGGGCCGCAATGCCTACAAAGACATTGAGGTTTAACAAAAATTGTAGCCTACAAATATAATGCTAGAAAGCAAGAGATAGGGTAGAGTGCCCAACAGCGCTCCATGCGCCAACAGTGTGCTACTTTTATTTTCTCACAATGAATTTAATACAGCTTCCCACATGATAGGTAGCATGAGCAGTAAACTAAAAGCACTAGTGGCAGTAGTGTTTAAGGCGAGGATCGGCAGTCAGTAGTTACGTAGAAATGAAGTCCAGTTTTAAGAAGAAAAATTACAAAAAACAGCAGTTAATTCTCTGGTGATTTAAGCTTCGGGTAAAGTTTATGAAACACGTTGGAACTTGTTTTTGTTAATAGAGGTGTTACGTCACATCATTGGCTGGCCATTTCTGTTGCCAAGACTGTGATCAAGATGGTAGACACAATTTTGTCTCACTTTCCTGTGATAACAACAGTGCTTCATGTCAAATTTCCAACAGCGCCCCTATGGGGCAAAGCCGGAATAATTTGCGTATGAGGCTTGGTGTAGCATAGGTTTATCTTTTATAACGAGAGGTCTTGGACTGCAGTTTTCTGAAAGTTTGTGGCTCTGGTTGAATATAGCCTATTGCTTCTACGCCGGCTGAGTTATCGAAGTCCTAGCTCGAGACACTCTCAAATGATAAATTTATAAATTATTGAATATATAAGAAAGTTGTACGATTTTTCAGTGTTTCGTTATATCAAATTTTCCAACTTTGAAAATTTGAAATAGCTATTGTGTGTAGTAAGCGATACGAAGACAATCAACTAATCAATCAAAGGACAAAGATTATGGGCACAGTTAGAATCATGGTGGGGCAATGTGGGACACCGTGGCCAACAATGCCCCAATATGACTCGGTGTTTTCATTACATCACTGCAGAATAAGGCTATAACTCGTACATTTTATGTTCAATTACTTGAGAATAGACTAAATTCAATGCCACAAAAAAATTTTGAAAAAGCATTTAAGTTTTGGTCAAAACATGCTATTTTGTAAAAAGCGGAGCACTGTTGTGGTCTTTCTCCTTCTAAAATTCTAATTCAATTGATTCTGATAACCGTTGCAATTGCCTAATTCATAAGCTCTGAGCCTACATAGCAGCTAGCCTTAAATGTGCGACAGTGTTGTTACAAAAACAAGCTCAGAAATTTCTATTGATGAAAATTGACATAAGGACTCACGTAGAATAAGCATTTTACATCAAATAATTCTTTTTCAAGGATTTCTCGGTGGACCACCGGTTGGGATTCATTAGTCCAGACCTATACTTTAGGGTTTACAAGTATAATATTACGCCTTAATTTTTTTGTATTACTTTTGATAAATTGACTGCTTGCTAAAATATGGCAAGCAGAGCAAACCACAGTGAAGCGTAAAAGGGGGCAAAACAACGCCGTCGTCATGAGGTTAGAACGCGTGACTATTTAATCAAAGTTGGATGAAACGACTCTTGAATCCTTTCCACCACGTGATTTATTTTTAGCAATTATGAACTGAAGTTAGGTTCAATTCTTCCACTGGACAGTGAAATTATGAAAGCGCCATGAAAAAAATTTCACTCAAGTCAGGTTTACAACCTTGATAAGAAATTAAGCAAATTTCTTTGCCAGATCACTCCCAAACCTTTGCCCCATAGGTTTACTTAAACCTTCAGTCCAAAACCTAATAAGACAACTCACCCTGTAAACGTCCAGATCGAGCATGTCGGCCAGGGTGTATGTGATGATAGGGAGTGATAGTAAGGAAAGTACGGCCAAGATGTACCAGTAAATGTTTGGCACTCCACAAAGTGTTTTTGGGTGCCTCATAAAGTGCCACAGGCAACTGTGGGGTTTTGAAGTGACATCAGCAGAACAGGACTCGACATCGGAGTCAGAAAGAACACTACTGCTTGGATGTTCAATAAATGTCGTCGTTTCCCAACTTCTGTTGTGTTCTGTTGCGTTCTGTGTTTCCATGACCACTTGAAATGGAACGTTGTTTGGGTGTGCGCTGCAGCAGGGGTTGGCTTTCAACACTTTTATTCCTAAACCTGAGAGAGATTCAAATGCAGTCTCTGCTCCCTTCTTGTTCGCGAACTCCACTTTCCACCAATCGTTCAACTTTTTATTGATTGGGATTTCGGATTTCTTCTGCTGTGAAAGTGGGGCACACTCCACCACCACCCCGTATTGAGTCATCGATGAACGCACAATGCCAGCGTTCTCAACTTCGGGAAATTTCACATAGATGGCATTTTTCACTTTCTTGACGACATCAGTGATCTTGCTCACTTTAAGCATACGACAAAGTCGTGCTGTCACAGTGCCGAACTCGGCTTCGATCGCGTTAGACAGAGTCGTGATGATACCCGCCCACAAAGTGTCGCTGCCGGCGTATTCCCACGCGTTGAAGTTGACGAAGATGTACCTGAAAGAATCAAGTCATAGCGATGTACCTAAAAATTATACTGCATACATAGAAACATTATTTTGTTACCTACTTTTTGTTTGATGTCACTTCGGGTTCACTCCCGACGTCGCGCGCCATCATGACGTCAAAATCGACGATTTCCTGCACGACTGGTTTCTCGAACGATTTGATTGGGAGTTTGGTAAATGCAACGAAGAAAATGAGGCGCAGATTCTTCATGGCCCCGGTAGCCCACCATTCATTGTTTCCGCAAACCACGATTCCGACCAGAACGATGTAAAAAAGAAGAATGCTGAGGGCAATGTAGCGGGAAAAATGATCCGCATAGGACTGCGCTGGTAAAGTCGTAGTGGCCAACGATGTCTCGTTAACGTCAGTGACCGACAATATGTTGACGTCACTGGCCTGCGACTTCACGCTGACATCAGCTATCGTGTGTGTTGGGTGACTAAGGATCGTAACAAACAAAGCGGGATGTGCCGCCCATATCGAACATACAACGATGATGCAGAAAGAAATAAGAAAAAGAAGAACTTGCACCAAGCAGGTGCATTGCCACGTCATCTTGATTTTGGAAGAAGAATGTGTCAAATTCGCGCGGTTTTGACGCTGACGTCGGTCCAATAAATCTGGAGGGGAAATATTTTACTGTTGACATAGTGAATCTAGTGACGCAATATTTACTCACTTTTGATGTGGTTGAGCAAGAACGATTTTCCACTTCCCCATCGCGCAAAAATTCCGATCGTAATAGGAGTCCTAACGTGGTCAATTTTCTCTGCAAGGGCTTCCGCGTAAACAGAATGACCGATGTAATCCACTCCGTTGTCGGTGTCGTTTAGAATGTTTCCTATACAAATAAATACTGAAGAACATGGCTATGGAGAGTACTTACGTGATCCAGAAGTGAAACTTCGGTACTAAGCAATCCTATAGCAGGTGGCGTTAGCAGTTGGGAGGCGGTTTGTTCAGGGTGATACTTTGACAGTCTATTCTATAAAAAAAACCCTTTATAAATGGTGGTTGGTGATGGTCAGGCCAAACCTTTTTAAAGTAGGACCTGGAAATTATGACATTTAGTATACTGACTACCAGGTGCAAACACTCGGTGTTATTTGGCTTCACAGCTTTTCTGTACAACGCTAAGCACGGAAGGTATCGTGCGGAGAAAAAGCGGGAAGTGCGCTTGTTGTGCTCTTGGTTACGGCACTTGACGGAATACCTTTATCTTTATGTGGCAGAAACGCGGTGGGGTTGAGCACTCTACCCGTCACAGTCGCAGTCAGGCAAAAACTGCATGAGCACATTCGCATGGATGAATTTGGCTTCTATTAATAACTTACCAAACTATCGCATAAAAAGGGCAGGTTACGCCACAACGACAGTAGGAAACTTTTCTGCCGACGTCATACATAGGGATGAATATCTTTACGACTCCCCAGTAAAGCATACTACACACTGCAGTCCTACCTTTCGGTTTTACCACTTTTCGAATTTCCGGGTTACTTTCATCTGCCATCAGGAGCTACTCAAGGTTGACATGACGTACAGATAAATGAGATATGTTTTTACACATAAATGTTTATACTTAATCTAGACAACAAAATTCTGAATAAATCCTTTCCAATGTAAAAAATACATGGAAGAAACCGGCATTAAAAAAGTTTGAGTCTCCACGCAGGGCAGGCGGAAGGAATTGCGGGCCCAATTAAAAAAGTGATGGCGGGGCCCCTACTCTGAAGAAGTAAAAATGCATCTATGCTTATATTTCGTGTAGTAAATTCTGAACCAGCCGATCACCTTCCAATCATATTTTAGTCTTTAGAGACGTGCGGCACAATATCCATACTGTTCCACGCCATCTAAATGATTAATAAGCCCACTCTTCCTGTTTTGTTATTTTTCTATACACTGATATATTGTCAAATTACGTTTTGTTGTAGCACAATATATCCCTGAATACTTAACAAAACACAATATATCCAAAGAGGAATGATACTCACGACTCACATGAAAAAACAGAGTCTTTACACAACGTACAAAAATCTGAAGGCACGTCACTTAAAACAATGAGGAAACGACGTTTTTATCGTAGACTAACCTAAACACGGACGAACACACACTTTTGGTTCAAAGACATACCCCTTTGATTGTTGACAGTGACATAGGTGACAAAGCGACAATTTTCTGTTATCTAGTATGCATAATAAATTAATTATGTAGGAATAAAAATATTACATTCTTCATTTCACGTTTTCAGTAGTGGTTTATTTCTCTTAGATTACAGAAAAGTCTTTACACCGTAACTCTGTCACCGCTGGCACGGGGTCCTTTCAAGGTGTGGGGACCAATTACATAAAATTGGTCAAATAGGCTTAAAACCGGTCCTGCTCCACGACTGTTGCAAAGATAATTTGTGGCATCGTAATATAAACAACCTCAAGTCAATAACTGTCCAAAAATAGAAGTTGGTCGTAATACAGAGTATATAGTAACACATTTTGTCCTCCAGTTCGGTAGGACGGCAACGGTTGCATCAAGCAGTCGGTAAAATTCCAAGCTTGTTTCGTAATTTCTGAGTTTCGGCTTAATAATAGACCTCTTTCAATAAATAGTAACTTACTAAAATTCTCCCAGAAGAGGAAGTTATTGTACGCGCCTTTTTCAGAGAGCAATGATGATGATGAGGGCAATGATCAAAAGATGCGTTTGAAAAGGGAAAAACCCCTCTGTTAAAAACTGTATAAAATTGAAATAGTTGCTTCTCTCAAAAATCTGAAGAAAAATTTGTTTAAATCAGGGGTCGGCAACCTTTTTCGTACTGCGGACCGGTTTAAAACTCAAAATTTTTCGCGGACCGGCTTTCAATAAACCACAAATGCTCAACAATAAAAAGTGATAAAAGCTCAAAAGTATTTACATTTTTAATTCAATGAGAACCTTGAGCTTGTTTTGCCGCCACGAGACGCTCCCACCTAGGAATCATGGTACTCAATGACACCCGTAATGTGTCCCTGACGTCCAGTCTGTTACGTGGTTTCGTCTTTGTTGCTGCCATCACTGAAAATCTAGACTCGCATAAGTAGGATGTTGGAAATGGCAGTAGAGCTTTTAATGCTTTTATGGCAAGATCAGGGTATTCTGGCAAGACCTTCAACCAAAATATTGGCAGAGTCGTATGAAAAATACCTTTCAGACTACCATCATTTGCAATGTCCAACAGCTGGTCTTCTTGTCGTACAGGTAAGGTCGAATCACCTGGTTTGAAACTAAACGGATTAGGGATCCATTTCTTTGAAGTTCGAGGGTCTTTGGCGCTTGGAAAATAACGCTTTAACTCCTGTCTGAGAACACGCAAATGGCTGCTCACAAGGTCCGAGAACTCTTGGTCAGGCTCGCTGTCTTTCAAAGTCTCTGCTAACGTTTGAAACATATCAAATACTCATTTGCTTACGCGCTGCTCCCACAATTCAAGTGTCTTTAAAAGCAGCCACTTTATCTGCCAACTTGAATACAGTTGTCATTTTTTCCTGAAGTGAAAGATTTAGTTCGTTCAGCAGATTGAATATGTCACACAAGTATGCAAGCTTTAGAAGCCACTTTTCATCACTAAATTTGTTTGCAAGATCAGAATTTTTTCCAATAGAAACCTTTGCAATGGTTCACGTAATTCAAACACTCTGTTCAACGATTTTCCTCGGGAGAGCCATCGCACTTCTGTGTGCAAAAGAAGACATTTGTGCTCTGCATCCATGTCCTCACATATCTGCTCAAACAGCCGGGTGTTAAGTGCATGAGCTTTAATGAGGTTAATCATTAGAACTGCATCAGTAAATACACTGTGAAGCTCAGGTGATATTTTTCGGCTAGCCAGCATTTCCCTGTGAATGACGCAATGAGTGGCCTCGCACTCTGGTGCGACCTCTTTAATCCGAACAGTCAAACCAGACAGACGGCCAATCATGGCTGCAGCTCCATCCGTGCACACCCCAACACAAAACAACCAATTGATCTGTTTTTCTATGAAATAATTATTTACAGCCTTAAACAGTTCGGAGGCTGTGGTGTTTTTTGGCAACAGCAAAGCACATAAGATATCTTCATGAATATCCTCTTCATAAAGATATCGAACAAACAATAGCAACACAGCTTTGTTTTCAATATCTGTAGACTCATCACACTGAATCGTAAACCATGGTGACTTTACAATTCGCTCTATTAACTGAGTTTCAATGTCTTCCGCCATATCCTCAATTCGTCTCGCAACAGTGCGAGCCGAAAGAGGAACCTGCGCTATCTTTTTAGCTGCCGGTTCTCCTAAAATTTCACGGCAAATATCAGTACACGCAGGTCGAATCAATTCTTCTCCAATAGTAAATGGTTTATTGGTCTTAGCAATGCGATGAGATACCAAATACGATGCTCTGAGTGCATTTGAATTTGTTGATAAAACAGTCTTCAATAATCGTTTTTCACCTTCGTGATCACGTTTCCTTCTTTCAAAAAACTCCAGAGGTTTATCTTTTATTTCTGGGTGCTTGGTCTTCATGTGCCGAAGTACTTTTGATGGCTTCATTGCCTCGTTTGATAACTTGCTCTTGCAAATTAAAGAGTGGACAAGGTGCTTCGGAATCGCCAGTTAAAATAAATCCGTACTTTAGGTACGACTCATTATATTGTCGGTTAAAAGAAGCTTTCCTTTTTTTTGTGATTGTAGGACCCTCGGTCTCGACGTCAGATTCTTCAGATGATATTGGTCCATTCCCAAAAAAACTCAGCATGGATGTTTGTTTTGTAGGCCTACCGGTACTCATTTTTCTCGGACTAAAAATTTAAATGCTAAAACTTTTTAAATCTGTAATACAATTGCCCATTAAAGCAATTGTATTACAGATTTGCTAATCTGTAATACAATTTAAGCTTCAGTAATAATTTCTATTCAAGTGTCCCAATTTAACTGCTATTGTATCTTTGCTCTAATACCTTATCAAAAATCTAATTCCTAACGCAATATGATCTTACTACATTTGCTAATCTAACTTAACCTAACTAAAGTTGGAATGCGTCAAAATCTTTTGCTTCGTCGAACAAAAATTCGCCCCTGCAGTGCCAAAGCAACTTTCATCGCTATAGTTGGCAACGCTAGCTAGATGTTTCAAGCCGCAAGCGCAAGCCACTGCAGCAAGGGACTCTACTGGCAAGCAGTTAGCCTACGATCAGAGAACGGTAGCAAATTCAGATATTATCTCTGATAAGTGACGATGAATTTGCATTATTTCATCACAAGATGCTAACAATCGAATATTGCGAGCAATCAAGGCTTTAAACAAAGCTCCTAAAACAATAACATTTTGCGTCAAGCTTTAAAAAAATGTTTCAAAACTTTAGTCTGAAATGCTAAAAAACTATACGGCCCGGTAGCAGACTCCTTGCGGACCGGCACCGGGCCGCGGCCCGGTGGTTGCCGACCACTGGTTTAAATAAGTCATTTTATTGGTTCAACTTAGGCTTCTACCATCCTCCTAAGCCTAAGAAAATTTTTTCCAATAACGCCTAAACTGGAGTCTCCCACGGAAGGTACTGTAGTAGTTTCTTTTCACGTCATCAGACACGATTGTTTTTGAAAAGATCGCTTTGTTGTTCATTATGATTTTGAAGTGCCTATTTAGAGGCTACTCTGGGTAGGCCTACCGGTACATGCCCAGCATACGGTATTATTTTAAAACAGATTCTGCATACAAGTTGTCTTGACTAAATTAGCACAAGCGTGCTATTTAAATGAACTTTTGGTTAGACTTGATGATACGCCAGGAAGTAATTGAAATTAACTGCAAAAACAGCAAATCGTTTATTTGTTTCTTTGTTGATACGAACTGTAACCGTTGTTCACCTGTCTGACTGCTTTTAGTGTTGGTGGATTGCAGTAGCAACATCTTGAGTGCTGCTGGTTCAGCTGACTGTCAGTCGTTGAAGCTTATTAAAGGAACTGCGTTTGGTTTCGTCTCACTTCTTTGTTTGTTATTTAGTAATCATTAACAGCCTAGTATGCTAACGTTATCTCGGTTCTCTGTGGAATTGACTTTCTCCGATCGCAGTAATCTATGCTTTGAAACAAATCAGCTCTGGTGTAATGTGATACTGAAATCAATATAAAAGTTCTTTTAACTGATCTGTCAAAACTGTTTGGTTTATCCTAAACCATGTGGTTAGGTTGTTAACTCTTGTTATAATTAGCAGGTCAACCCTATTTACTTTTTTATGCCCAGAGACAGTTGCCGATACTCGCCAGCTCAAACCATTCGTGTTACTGTCAACTGTTGTCTCTTCAACTGATCAAATTAAACAACGCAGTCACTTTGCTGGTCAAGAAAATGATAGCGCATGTTATTGCTACCAAATTTAGTTGCCTCTTCAAAAAAACTACAGATAATATAACCTCGAGTTAAGAAGTTGCAGGCCTACTATCTATCTCAGTGCCACGGATTACATGTACGACTCTCATGCAAGATGGGTTGCAGCATTTTTAAGTTGTTTTTCAATTTGATAGTTTTAGGACTAGGTGTCGCAAAGGCATTCTGAATAGTTTTTTTAAGTACAGGAGAAAGCAGAAACTACCGTGTCTAAGTGAATACTTTCATCAGATAAATGAGACCATCACTCCAACCGGTAGAAAATCCTTGCTTGTGCGCTAAGAAAATAACGAGCCATTTCTTTTGAAAATTTGCACATTTCTTTGCTTACGAACAACTTTTTGGGGGAGGAGAAATTAAAAAGTCCCCTGCCATTTATAAAATTGGTCTCGTTGGCATTGTCTTCACTTTTTAGCGATCATGGCTTCGTTTTCCATACCTTTAAAAAAGGCTACAGTGCCTCGGTCCCGGCTTTAGACGTTGATAACCTGGTAAGCGATTGTTGCATAATTTAAGACATTTAAGTGCTAAACTAAGCTCTCTGCTTCAGCTGCCTCAGCCCTTACGCCTATCTAAAAAGGCGTATTGATTTTCACTCCTTAGCCATCTCAACCACTTGCTGATAACTGGCACCGTTGCGACTATTTGCCGCTTGCGCGCTGTGTCATTGCGTAATTATAGAGTTGGTCTGAAGTGAATTAACAATGCGTACTAAAATCAGATATTTCATTTCGGAAACAGTTCTATTAATAATTTAGAAGGAATCGAGTTTAAACCTTCGACTTAGGCTTCTTATTTTTGATTCTGATGGTTGGCTACTTTGCTTGAGCCCCAACCCAACTCAATGCGATAATTAACTATCTTTTGCCAGAAGATTTCAATGACACACATATTAATCGCGGTATCGCTCGTTTGATGAGATGCTATCGATGATGAGTGCGTTACAAAAAGATATTGCCAAGTATTATCTACAATTCAATTTTGAAAGTACTCTTTCGCCATCATTTTGTCTGGCCTTTCCAAAGATAGTCCAATAATAACAGATTGTTTCGTTACTGTAGGCTACATACTTCTTGTGTCTAACAAAAACACAATAGCGACGTCGCAAAGAAGTGGACAATTACAAAGATGTTTTCATTTGAATGTTTTGTTTGGGGGAAAGGAGAAAGTGCATAACTTATACAATCTTTACCAAAAAGCAAAATAATTAAATGATTTCAAACTGAGCCATTCTAGTTTCAATAAATCACAAAAACATTAGTTTTGCAACTACTTTCAACGGGATATTTACAATATTCTCATATAGGTGATCGAACATAAGATAAACACACAATAGCAAGGTTGCACGCACGTGATGAAATGTAATCAATGCAGTGTACTACTCGAAGAGTTTATTGTAAGCGAGATCTATTTAAAACCCTTACCTCTATGAACATAGCACGTGATCAACATAACCGTATCATACATCAATTTATTAAGTTATAAAGGCAATCTACGCGTTTTATATCCATGATCACGCAACTGACGTGGTTTTTTCACAAAGTAATAGTATTGCAAATAATAAAAGCCCCTTGCCACAATTTGACGAGACCATCCGTGGACGCGTTTCGTCCTATTGGACTCATCAACAGGGCCTGTCCCGTCATTACAAAAAATCAAAACCTCATATTTGCAATAAAATATGAAAAAATGTATTATCTTTTTGTTACAAATTCCTTCGCACACATCACGCGCGTAGCGCATACTATCACTTTGGTACGGGGATCCCATCCGTGTCGAAGATGCAGTGTACTACTCGAAGAGTTTGTATTAAGCGAGATCTATTTGAAACCCTTCCTCTATGAACATAGCACGTGATCAACATAACCGTATCATACATCAATTTATTAAGTTATAAAGGCAATCTGGCGTTTTATATCCATGATCACGCAACTGACGTGGTTTTTTCACAAAGTAATAGTATTGCAAATAATAAAAGCCCCTTGCCACAATTTGACGAGACCATCCGTGGACGCGTTTCGTCCTATTGGACTCATCAACAGGGCCTGTCCCGTCATTACAAAAAATCAAAACCTCATATTTGCAATAAAATATGAAAAAATGTATTATCTTTTTGTTACAAATTCCTTCGCACACATCACGCGCGTAGCGCATACTATCACTTTGGTACGGGGATCCCATCCGTGTCGAAGATGCAGTGTACTACTCGAAGAGTTTGTATTAAGCGAGATCTATTTGAAACCCTTCCTCTATGAACATAGCACGTGATCACCATAACCGTTTCATACATCGATTTATTGAGTTATAAAGGTAATCTACGCGTTTTATATGCATGTTCACACGAATGACGTGGTTATTTCACAAAGTAATAGTATTGCAAATAATAAAAGCCCCTTGCCATAATATGACGAGACCATCCGTGGACGCGTTCGTACATTGCATCTTCAGTACGGATGGGACCCCCGTACCAAACTGATAGTATGCGTTGCGCGCGTGATGTCTGCGAAGGAATTTGTCATAGAAAGATACTACATTTTTCATATTATTGCAAATATGAGGTTTTGATTTTTGGTGATGACGGGACAGGCCCTGTTGATGAGTCCAATAGGACGAAACGCGTCCACGGATGGTTCCGTCAAATTATGGCAAGGGGCTTTTATTATTTGCAATACTATTACTTTGTGAAAAAACCACGTCATTCGCGTGAACATGGATATAAAACGCGTGGATTACCTTTGTAACTTAAAAATAAACGTAATCAAAATACGCTTTCGAAAAAAGTGGCTGACAACTTTCAGTGTTTTTGCATTTGGTTGGAGTGATAACGGTTTTTGCAAATCAAATGGAAAAACGTGAGAGTAGTTAAATATGTTGTTTTGCTGATGTTATGGAATGAATCTCAAGACAAAGAAAGGTAAGAGTTGCTAAGATTTGCTTGTTATTGCTACTAGTTAGGCAAATTTTATGGGCTAAACATGCAGGCTTGTTTGTAGTCTGCTTCTGTTAGGGTTTCATATTTGATTAATCAGCGTGTTTGGGAATGCTGAGTTTAAGTTAATTGTAATGTACAACTTATACAGTATATTTAATTGCATACGCATACTGAAAAGTTGAAAACCTAAGTTATACTGTAGTCTAAATGACACGGCAGACTTCTGTACTGTTTGTCATGTGTTGGATTAGATATCGATGGATAAAATCAGTAATTCTTTAAAATTTTTTGTCAATAATGCTTCCAGACCAGTTGGATTGAACTGTCAGATGTAATTTTGTGATCTTAACTATTCTTTAAACAATTTTTTTGGCTATTGCTTAGGCTGCTGGACCAAGGGTAATTAAAAAAACTTACGGTACCGATAGTAATGATCTGATAATGTTTGTTTTTGTTAATGTACCCACGAGTATCAATTTACATAGAGTTATTTTTAACTAAGGAGCAAATGGTATTTAGATGGCACTCCTCTTAGGACCAATTTTTTTGTCCAATTGGCACGAAGTACTGAGCTTAGACTAATCAACTGAAAGACCTAATCTCCACCAAATCGCTTTTGATTGAATTTATTTATTTCCGAGTAGCAAACTAGCAATAATTCATTCTAATTTTTAATCGATTTCTCATTTGTTTTCAAAATAACCCCAAAAGTTAATGTTCGCCCTATATCTTTCCAGCGTAAATTACAACTTTTGGTCAGCCACTTTTTTTGGCGCCAAATGTCTGATGTCACATGCAACCTTTCTATTTAATAGTCCACGAAAATAAATGGCCTTATCCTTTCCTCGAGTCAGAATTTGGTTGCTACTGTTGTGTTTATGCAGTAGCCGCTAATCATGTAATGGTATGTCAACCCAAACCGTAGGTTAGAAAGCAATCAACAGTTGAGCTTGATTACACTTCATAAAACGTAACGCTGTTCCACTAATGTACCTCGGAAAGGGGGCATTGCACCATGCCTTTCTTTTTGGGCCTTAGGACAACACAAAAAGGAATGAAAATGCTCCTGTGAAAAAAAATCATTCAATCAAGAAAAGGGTCGAAATAGCTTCCACCACAAACTTATCTCCGAGAAGAAAAAGGTGATAGAAGAAAACGTAAGCTCTGCCTCCAGCTGCTTTCAAAAAAAGGTCTTTTAGTCAACAAAGTAATCTGGCGCTGGTCCCCCTTTTCAGAAATTCTCGGCACGCTGTAGTGCTGGCCACTGACTAGGCGTAGTAATTTTGCAAGTCTCTCAACAAGACTGCCATTGAGTTCTTCGCACCAAATTGCGTACAAAGATGTCGCAAGAAGGTAGGGGGGGGGGGGGGGAACAAGGGAGGCCACAACTTCTCTGGAATATATTAATTATTATTATTATTCTAAAATATGTTATATTAGTCTATGGCAAATGCACTTACATGGAAAGTAACTTCATCAAACGAAAAACAAATTACAGCAGCCTATGGTATTGCCCCCCCCCCCCTAAAAAATTTCTGCTGACATCCTAAACAGCTAACGACCGTATTAACGATTCGGGGTTGCATGCAAAATGTTCAGGATTTTACTAGAAAATGTAAATATTTGAAATCATCATATTTTTCAAAAATCCAAAGCTAAAATCCGAGAGATTTCATACAATTCATTTCACATTTGCGAAGTCACAACACTTAAGACACTTTTGAGGACACAGCCACAAGGCTCGTACTCCGAGACGACTTGCTTTTGTATTTGACGGAGGGATTTAGGACACAGTATAAAATGAAGATCGTAATTCCTTGTAGTCCATTGAATATAACGTTACAATACATAAGGGTCACGGAGGCATCAAGAGTAGGGAGGCCTGAAAACAGTCGCTGTTGCAGCATTGTCTACTATTAGCACTTTGGCATAAAGCTGTAATAGCACTAACCTATACTTAGTACTTAAGGCAGGAATTGGGCAGCTTTAATGATATAGACAGCCACAAAAATATAAGCCATCTTGGCTTTAAGGATCCAAATTGTGAGAACTGTGAACTTCCATTAATTAAAACTGGTTAGGGAAAAAATGGATAATCTTAATTACACTTTTTCATATTGTGTGTCGTATAGCTACTAATCAATGGTGACTAATTAAAGAAAGAGCTAATTATGGTTTTTGTCCATCAAAGTTTGTTACATCAATTTGGTAATGTAGGACACTGAAACGTATTTCGTAGCGCTTGTAATGACTTAACGTTAATGAAATGCCGGTAAAATGATAAAAAGTAAAAAATACCAGCCCAGCGCCACGGAAGACACTCTGGGGTAACACCGTTCTCCAAACTACTGCTTGTGCTTACCTCAACCAAAATTGTGTAATCCTAAATTGAAGTGATGCACCAGAATAAAATTGTGCTTATGTCCTTTTTACACTAAAATTGTGCCTCATATCCAAAATAGTCCTCTCAAATCACAGCATTTAGAAAAAATTCAGAGCCAAACTTGATGAAAAGATTTTTTGAGATCAACCTGAATTTTGTGCCCATCCAAATTATGAATTTGCACCCATAAACGTAGCTCTCTAGCATCAACCACGGAAAAAATTTTTAAATTAAAACGTTCACGCTGTATTTCACACTCAGGTACCGGTAGGTACATTAGTATAAATCTCTGTCTTAATAAGATAGGCTACCATCGGCCTATTCTGTTGCAGTATAATAGCCTGAATGTCAACGTCAAGGTTGCATCCTACATTTAATCTGCACGAGCGAGAACAAGATTTGTTATAATTTTTACGTCACATTGGCTAATTTTTCTCATTTTTATGGGGACATTCGTAGCAATGGGTATTTTGGGGAGTAAAACTACAAACTACGGTGCGATCTTTATACTGTACTAGTCTGCTGTTGATTGTACATTAGCCTATACCATACAGACTAGCAACTGCATCACAATTCAATTGCTTCTGAACACTGGATTTAATTTTTGTTGGTTTTTCGGAAAGTTTGACCATCTAAAATTAAATTTTGGTAAGCAACTGAAAAAAACTTTTTCAAAATCAGTGAAAACAAAATAGTGAATTTTGAAAAGTGACTTGAGGACCACCAGTGGTCAATGCCTGCTGTACCATATGTTCTTTTTAAAAAACTTTTTCTTTCGTTGATGCACCTCATCTTTCTCTTCTCATTGTTTCATCAATATTAGGCGTAAGAAAATCGCCTAAAAGGACAAATCTTTATTGGTGTGAAAGATGCATTTATAAAAACGAATGAAGTTCCTTCTCTTTCTAAATAGTTTTTATGAGGGTTTCGCTGAATAACCATAAGCTGCACTTGAACTCAAAGTCTTTTTTTTGGTATTCCACTCACCAGTCATAAAACCAATCACCCACGGCAAGCCAAGCGTACAGACTAGAATTGCTAATGCTTTGAAAACATTCCTGAGTTGAGCCGATTCCTCCTCAGAGCGGAGATCCTGCTTGTAGTTGTTTAGTGCAATGATTTTTTGAACCACCTGACAAAGAGAAGATTATCAAACAAATTTTCGGTTTCCGTATTTCGCTGATTTAAAATCATGAAGCAGCTCACTAAAGAAGTTCTAAATTACTCTAGAGCAGGGGTTCCCAACCAGGGGTGCGAGATGATCATTCAGATGAATTAAGGATAAAGTAAAGACAAGTGCAATACATCTTGATCATTTGTTTGGTTTATTCCCCAAAACAGCTATTATGCCAAAGACGGGACGCTCAGCTTTAGATCGCGTCCTGACGGTGGAGTGGATGAAAATGGTGGTGACCTTTTTTTTTGGAGAACCACTCCACCGACAGGGCTAGCCTTTAAAATCGCAACATGTTAAAATATTTTAGGGGTGCGAGAACATATTGAGATATTTTAGGGGTGTGGGCCTTTAAAAAGGTTGGGAACCACTGCTCTAGAGTCTAGAGGATTTATCAATGGAAGTCAACGTCTTTGGTGGTAAGACTTTGTGTTAACGATTTGCTCGAAATGGGTTGCCAACATTCCCAAGTCGGAGTTAGTTTGGGGCTGCTGTAAACTCGAAAGATAGATTTTTCGCCTTACCTCCATCCCAAGGAAGAGAAGTGTTAGCTAAAAGAACAACTTTTGGTTTCATGCATTTTTTTATGGACCAGTTTTTTGTTTTGCAAAATTCGATTTTGGGCACATGTCAGTTTGTAATCAGATCACACGTTGGCGAATAAGCAATTCACCTGGTTGCTTATATTTTATCTACGTCAAACAAAAAACACAAAATTTGCATTTTGGCCAGTGCCAACGTTTCAGAAAAATTAAGTTCATTTTGAGGTAGATCTACTGGTCAAATTTAGCCGATATTATGCTAGTGCACACTAAATCATCACAAACTTAGGTGGAACATTTTCCCAAACCTAGATCTGGAGAGATTACACATTTACATAAAACTTTGAAAACAAAATTTTTTATATTTTCACTTGAATATTGGTTTATGCAGTATATACTTAGAAAATTGCTTCTATATAAGCTATGCTGTCGGCTCATGCATTGGGCAACTGCAGGTATAGTATTCTATTACTATAAAATGAGGCAACGACCAAAAATGAATTAATAACAAAGCTTGTATTCGATGCCATAAACAGATATAGCCAAAGTAGCCTAAATATCTACTTGAATAAAAGTATCGTTATTCTCCCAAAAATACGCTATTAAAAGTGGACAGTGATAAAATGTTTTTTACTAGGGTGGCAGCAAAAAAATAGTCGCAAAATTACTACTTAGATAGCGAAATAAAAAGGAGTTTGACTTTTTTAGCAATTTTGTCTTGTATCTCTTTAAATCAGTAATTACAAATTTAGACCGTTCGCGCCATATAGAGCACGAGAAGGAATTATTAAAGTTATAAATTTCTCTGCCAAGTTGTAGCTTAATTTCATTGCCTACCAAGTTGAAGATTTACGAGAATAGTGCAGCCAAAGTGGTCAGTATAACAGAGTGTCCGCACTGGGAGACAATGTTAGGGGGTGATACTATTTTGGGAAACTTTCAAATGGGTTACTTAATTTAGGTTGAAGATCTTTTATCGGAGACACATTCTATTTTGAGCTGACTCTTGGGATCCTTCTCGGATGACATAAATTATGATAGAAAGAAGAGTGATAATCGATTTTTTTCTTCCAAGAATAGCAAGATGCCAAATAAATTGGGATTCGCTAATTTTGACCAAAATGGTGGGACATAGTGCCCTAATTATGCTAAGAACTACTACGTTTTTGCAAATCTGTTTGATTACATTTTTTGATGTCATATAATGCTTTTGTAGAATGTTTGTCAATGGTAGAAGATAGTTAAAATGTAAAGCGACTCGATAAAACCAATGTTCTTTTACTTCTACATAATAAAAAACTTAGATATTTTGAACTTAGATCTTTATAAATAAAGAAATTTTACAGATATTGGGTGGGGTGAAGCTTATATGACAATCTTTTTTTAAAGAACACTAAAAAATTCAGCAAAAAATAGGACTGGTACAAATCTTTTTGGGGACCATTGCCTTTCTGGCTGTTGCCTGGACAAAAGCAGAAGCTTGTTTCGCGGACTAAATGATGTATGCTTAGCAAAATAAAACAAGCTGGTAAAACGTAAATTTTGGGGAAAGTTTAAATTTACAGGGTCGATAAATTATCGCTAAAGTTTCAAAAATTCAACACAAATTTTTTCGAAATATTTTTATTTGGTTTGTTTTATAGTACATTAGCCGGCTTTGCCGGCGTCACCCCGTAGAGGCCCTCCTTCAGTAATGTCAGGGTTTAGTATTTTGGTTCAACCGGCTGCGCCGGCCCCACCCATTGGGCTCTTGTGTAGGCAGTAGCGAAAAGTTAATAAATTTATGTATTTTCACAATTTTTGTACATGAAATTGTGATCATCATGTTCTCTTAATCAAGACTGGCAATGCTCACAACAATCTTGCCACAAATTATCGTTAATACTTGTAATGAAGCAGGGATTGAAACACGATCAAAACTGATTGCAGTGGCAAAATGGTGGTTGCTTTTACAATTACACGAATAAATTATTTAATGGTGAGCCTATTTTGCGATGTGGTACTGCCTTTTTTCAATTTATATTTGTGGTATTAAGTTCCTAATTTGACTGCGCTATTGATCTTATTTCCGGCATAGCGACAAAAGCGGCTACAAATTGTTGTGGTAATGGTGTTAAGTTGATTTTTTTTTAATTTGGGATTTATTACAATGCTTTAGAGCAAGGAAGTAAAACCTACGGCCCGCGAGACGATTTAATGCGACCCGCGGGCCAAAATATGGCCCGTGACGTAATATTCTGAGGCCCATGTAAGGATTTTCTGTCAGAGTTTGAATGCATGGTCTCCGAACTTGGTTTGCAAAAAATTGAGATATATAAATGGACATTTTGCGAGCATAGGCATAAAGTAACAATCGACAACTGCTGGAAGTCGCAGCTGGCGTTACAGGTAATGATCTTTTTTGGGGGGGCGGATCAGCATCATTTTGGGCTACGTCGCACGACTTTTGAAGATCGTTGCCTGGAAAAGTAGTAATCTCCAAATAATGCCGAGACTGGTGTTTCGCGAAATTTGATCAACTGGTTTTTTGTGCCTGCAGACAAAAAGTTTGGGAATCACTGATATACAGTCTTGCCTGCTTAAATTTTTTTCAACAGAGTCTGGCCCGCACGAAATCTACATACTGTATGTAAATGTGGCCCGCAGCACTGAATGAATTTGACACCCCTGCTGTAGAGTATAGCATATCAGCATAAGAAAAAGTTCTTGCTTTATATTATAAACGACGGCGTCACCCGAAGAGCCCCGTCAGTAACGTCGGGTTTGAGAGTGTTGGTTCAGCCAGCCCTACCGATTAGGCTCTTGTGTGAACAGTTACAAAAGTCTTATGCGTTTTCTGCACATAAAATTTTCACGACTTTTTGTGCTCCTTTTCCTCAAAGAACAACTCATTTCCCCAAATGTTTGGTTTGATCCCGGTAGCTCTATAAAGCTATTATAAAATAAAATACCTATAATATCTTCCATGTGGTGTGATTTCACACAGTGACGTTGTTGATTTTAATTTTTCCTCAGGCTTTCTCAAGTCCCTGCTGGCTACGCATTATGATTCATATTCGTTTTATCCTGCTTACAAATGCTCATAGAAGTGACCTCATCATGTTTCACCTTTGTTCTTCCCAAATTTTCAGGTTTGATTCCGATAGCTCTATAAAGCTATCATCAAGCAATATAGAAAACATGTTTCTCCTACGTATGATGCGATTTTACACCGGCAGGGCATACTGTTACTCGTGCCAATTTAAAACGTATCAATGGATGCAGCTGTGTCAGCTTCACCGTACAAACATTTGTGAGAGCAACAACAAAATGTTTCAATAAATATAAGCCATATTTCCTGTACATGTAATGGTGATGATGTTGGTGTATTAATCAAGACAGGAAGTATTAAAAAAAGAATGATGACACAATTTACCGTTCGTAATTCTTAGAAGTGTAAAAGGGGGGGAGGTGAAGAATAATTAAAATTGATGGCGTCGCCTAAATGGTGGTGGTTTTGACAATTAAAGAAATGAGCTATTTAGTGTTAGGGCTATTTGACAATTTGGTGGCGTAGCTTTTCTATTAATATTTATGATATTAAGATTTTTGTCTGTGCTGTTTGCTTAAATTCGGCCATAGCATAAAAAGGGGCCATGTTATTTTCCTAAGTCATGTAAGCTATTGCAATAGGAGTCTATTAAGCTTTTTTCAAACAAAAGCATTCCCTCTTAATCCAGTGTTACAAGTTGATGCCATTATTGTTTAATTTTGATCTTTTCTTAAACTTGGGACGACGGCGTTACCCGCTGAGTCCCCACCAGTAATGTCGCGATTAAGACTGTCGGCTCAGCCAGTCGATCCGGCTTCACTTGTCAGATTCTTGTGTGAAGAGATACCATAAGTTCATGTGTTTTCTGCACATATAATTTTTACGACTTTTTGTGTTCTTTTTCCAAATAGAATTTCTCATTTCAAGGTTCTGGCTATGCCTTAGGTCTATGTGCTTGTTCATTGCTGATAAAAACCCATAGGATCTTGGCATTTCCCGCAGTTTGGAAGTAGGGAGAACATTTCTAATATTAAGCTATTTTCAATCAAAATAGCAACAATGTCTTTCGTGTGGTGCGATTTCACACAGTGACGCTGTTTTCTTTTGATTTCCCTTTAAACTTTCTCAAATCCCTGCTGGCTACGCATTATGATTCATATTAGTTTGACCTTGCTTAGATGTGCTCATAGAAGTTAAAATAGTCCTTGCTTTTCCCAAATTTTCAGGTTTGATTCCGATAGCTCTATAAAGCTATCATCAAACAATATAGAAAACATGTTTCTCCTACGTATGATGCGATTTTACACCGGCAGGGTATACTATTACTCGTGCCAATTTAAAACGTATCAATTAATGCAGCTGCGTCAGCTTCACCGTACAAACATTTGTGAGAGCAACAACAAAATGTTTCAATAAATATAAGCCATATTTCCTGTACATGTAATGGTGATGATGTTGGTGTATTAATCAAGACTGAAAGTATTAAAAAAAGAATGATGACACAATTTACCGTTCGTAATTCTTAAAAGTGCAAGAAGTGCAATGTCGCCCAAATGGTGGTCGTTTAGAAAATTAAAGAAAGAAGCAATTTAGTGGCAGACTTATTTGACAATTTGGTGGGCTCGCTTTCATATTAATATTTAAGATATTTACATTTTTGCCTGCGCTGTTTGCTTAAATTTGGCCACAGCATAAAAAGGGGCCATGCCTTTCTTTCAGAACCTATCAAACAACCTATCAAATGAGAAATTCTATTAAGCTCTTTGCAAACAAAAGCCTTCCCTCTTAATCCAGTGTCACAAATTGATACTATTATTGTTTAATTT
Source organism: Trididemnum clinides (assembly GCA_963675345.1). Taxonomy (NCBI): domain Eukaryota; kingdom Metazoa; phylum Chordata; class Ascidiacea; order Aplousobranchia; family Didemnidae; genus Trididemnum; species Trididemnum clinides. The sequence continues at coordinate 5,778,510 of OY776297.1, forward strand.
TGATCTTTTCTTAAACTTGGAATTTTATTACATTTTAATTTGCCCTTAATCCAAATCTCCCTACTGTTAAATGAAGATTAGTGTTTTGTACCGATATGCTTGCAATTACAAATATCAGCAATAGGCTTTACCATTTATGTTACCTATCAAAATGATAATGAATAATTTTGCTGCCTGCTGCTGTTTTCACTAAATGGTGGCAAGCACTTTAATGTCATTTACGATTACGACCTAACAGTCCGTTTTAAGCCACTAAATATTAGGATAGCTACCAAACACTTTTACCTCCCTGTGGGCGAATTAATATGAACTAACGTCTCTGATTGCGTGCATGTTCCTTGGCCTTGGCATAAATGCCGCGATGCAAAAAGCAAACTAACCCGAAATGAAGCACTCACAGTTAAGCCATAGCAATAGCGGGGCCCCATTAATAATGACGAGGTCAAGAATATCAAATTAGCTAGCTGCACCAGCCTCACCCAATTGCAAAAAAAATTGTTTTAACATTTAGATCATATGTAACTCGACACTAACATTTTGTTGTAAAAGACAAAAAAGGACCATCTTTACCGCTCGTCTTTTTCTTGGGTAATGTTTTGAATGTATTGATGAATAATGCCAAAAATTTATGCTAAGAAAGAATGGACAAAATGTACCGAAGGACTTAGTTTTTCTACAATTTCAAAATTATGAAGTTCAGGGACCATCATTTTGTGTGTTTCTAAGCGGTACACTACATTTCATAAGCATGTAGGTACTTCAGTTTTTAATGAATCTTTTTGAAAACGTCGACAGGCAATGTAAAAGAACCATGCTTGTGAGGAAAAGTAGTAAAAATGTACCAAAAAATTGACTTTGGTTTCACAATTGCAAGTTTATTAGGTCTGGTAGGATATTTGTTCAACTAAAAATGAATGATGACATATGGCAACCACGTTTTGATCAGCCGTTATAAATTAATCCTTAGCCTTGAGTAATTGGAATCACATATTGCTGGAAACCCAATTTCCTAAGCTTTTAAAGATAGTAATTGTTAGTACCTCACAATAACGTTTTTGTGTCAAAATTACCTGTTTTTACTGAGCTTACCACTTTTTGAAAGGGGTAAAAAGTTACACCACATTTCTTAAAGTTCAGTTTTTTCAGTATGAAAACTAATATTAATTGTACGTATTATACACTATTGGAATTGCTTTGAAATAACCGTTAATTTGTTAAAAAAGTGTAAACATCGGTTGAGAAATTAGGTCACAAATCAGTTTTTTGAGTAAACTGATTTTGCAAACAGGGTGCAATTTTTGAAAACATCTTCATTGTCACAAATAACAAGTTTGCGTTGTAGGAATAGTTTTAGTTTGTGTGATTTGTCGTTTTGGTCTGCCGCGATTATTTTAATTGTAAATCTGAATTTGTAGCCCAAACTCGATTTTATATCGCGGCTGTTTTCGAAAAAGACCTTTTTTCTTTCGCATTTAAATTTGTAACTCACGCGCTTCTTCTTACGTCACAATGGTTGACCACGTTACTAAGTTCTAGAGTATTCTGGTGAATCTTGGTTCTTCTCGAAGATATTTTTTTCGTTTTTTTGTTGCCGATTACGTAATTTATTAACAGTGTTTTTTCTGTGTCATGTGATGCTCTAGCGTTTTCAGGAAGCTCGTTTTTTTGTATGTGAGGCGGCGAGATTATCAGGATTGAGACAGAGTAGTTCAGTAGTGGTAGAGTAGAAAGAATAGTAAAAGTGCGTTGTTCTGTAGTTATTTATTGCGGATTTTTTGAGTGACAGGTGTTAACGGATAATTGGTGGAGTTAGTTTGGGCTGTTTCTGGATTATTATTTTAAAGTGTTTCAGTTACTGTGTTTGACAGGTGAAGGAATTGAAGTTTTAAAGCGGTTTGTAAATATATTTGTTCTGTTTTTAACTTGGTTCAAAGTATTTTAGAAGCCAATCTTTTCCTAGCAATTAAGTTGCAGGCAGACTTAATTATTTGAGCGATACTATATGTCACCTCAATTTTAAGAAGCAAATTAAAGTTGAAATAAAATCAAAAAATTTCTATTGCACGTGACATTCATATTATGATGTCTGATAGCAAAACATTTGTGTTAATCGTACGAGACATATTTTGACATCATGGAGCCAGTTTTTAGCGTGCAAGGAAAAAAGAGAAGAAAAATGCATGTTGGGCTTAAAGTGCTTAAATAAAGAATTGCTCGTAGCATTGTCAAATATGCATTTATTGTTGTAAAGTTGTTTTTATCGAAGCGCCTTATTAACATCTTCTGAAAGAGCGTGTAATCGCGTTTTTGCGATCAGTACTTTTTGAGAAAGAACAAAAAGCAAATATTGCAATGAATCGTTGATTGTGACGTCATTTCAGACCCCAAACAAATAAAAGTTCTTGTAATGTGGTGAGAGGAAAGCTGGTTTTAGTTTATGCAAAAAGCGATTGTCCTCCGTTAAGAAATGCAAATTAAAAAAACAATTGATTATGACGTCATCATGGCGTCACCAACGCCGTTATGACACTCACGTAGGGGAGGTGATCAATCGTGTTAAGTTTGATGGTTGTACCTCAAGCAGTTTTAGAGGAGTTAAAGCAGACACACAGACAGAATTACGCTTTGTGGTATAGATAGAAATTTTTTAGTTTTTCTCTCTTGACAGGTACTTTTTGAAATAATCAGAAACGAAATTATGATTTATTTAGTGACCAAATAGAATCTTTTGAATTTGGCTGCGAAAGTGTAGCTTATAAAAATGAACACTCGGCAGGAAATAATCCAATGTGCTTCCTGGTTTACAGAGACAAAGTCAGACATCCAAACCCAGCGAAACTTTAGACGCGAATATCGAAAAGAGCACCTGCGAGGTCTACTTTTCATGACTTAAAAAATTCATTTTAGACAGGATTGAGCACCACCTCATTGATGACTTCAGGTCGGGCATTTTCTGAACGAAACAGTTTTAGATCGGTGGAGGACGTGATGGCCTCATCCCTTGGCCTTGTTTTTCCCCTGATATTTCACAGTTAGATTTTTCCTTATGGGGTTATGTAAAAGGTATGGTCTACCAAACCATAATCCTAGGCATTATTGATTTACAGCACCAAATAGCTGAAGCAGCTACTACAGTTACTGTAGATAAGTTTGCAAGAACATAACAAGAAATTGAACATTTGCTGGATGTCCTTCGTGCAACTGATGGTGCACAGGTAGCATATCTTGTTACTGTAAAACAAACCGAATGAAAATATTTCAAAAAATTTTTTTTTGAATATATGAAATTGCAGCGATAATTTATGGACACTCTTTACTTCTGGCGCTAAAAACTTTTTCTAATCAAAAGACATGGCAACAAATCCCACTGATAATGAATCACAGCATTTTGCCAATTAGCATAAGCACTAGTAGGCCTAGCAGTTGGTCTTCAAAATTCAAATCTAAACTGACGCACTTCAATGGAAAATTTGCAGAGAGTTAGCATGAATTTAAAACTGTTTTTATGCCACCATACCGCATTTCAAATCAAGAGACATCAAATTTTGTGCATCTACTTAAATAAAGTTTTAACTACTCAAGTAGTGTTACTTCCTACTCAAACTATTCATGTAAAAGTAAAAACAGCAAAAAATAAAACGGCTCAGATTAGTAGATCGTACCTGAAAAATCTACTTTAATAGACCTACTTTATTGCTGGCCACCTGTGGCCATAAACCAACCTTGCACGTAATCCACAAGTTAAAGATGAGCACAATGGCAACGGGAATAGTTACCGAAGAAATGTAGATGGGGCTTGTAGGGTCTAACCAGCAGGTGTCGTATCTTCTCACGGACAAATCCCATTCTTTTCCTTCTGCTTCCAAATGCTTTTGAGCCGTATATAAATAATTTTCCTTCATGTATCTTTCTAGCGTCCAGCCGATTGCTCCAAATAGTAGGATGATACATGTGGGAATACCCCACCCAACAATCATATAAAAAGTCGCTCTCCTCTTGGAATATGCTCCATACCTCATCGCTTTGTTGGAGGTGCCCCAATAAAGCCGCAAACCCTCCACCAACATCCAAAATGCTGAAAAAATGTCGATGGTGATATTCAAGGTTGCAGCTAGTGGTATATTTAGAAAATTGTTGAGGGATCTCAGCATTAACCCAGCACAGTATTATTACCAGGTGTGGGACATATGCATTTGTTACCAAGATCCGGAAACGATCAGTTTGAAGATCATTTTTTGGGCAATAGCTGTGCCCATTTTGGTTTCAACGCTAACACAAAGATCTTTTTTCTGAGATCAACCTTTCTAAAGTGCTTTATTGTACATTTTTTCTGTGATATCGTTTGTGGGAGTAGCATTCTCTTTCTTAACATAAATACGCCACGGGTAGTAGCTAACCGTATTTAGAAATTATTTTTGAAAATTATAAGAACTGGGAGGTAATGTTAAACATGTGAAAACAAAAGTTCTTCAAACAAGTCTCAGTAACCATGAAGCTCTGCATCTCTCATGCTGCGATATGAGCGCATTTTGCAGTGATAAAGCAGAACTTCTCTGGACTTTCTGAAATACAACTTTGGTGAATGCAATTAAGCATGATATAATTTTCATTAATTTTATTCTTCTGACGCGAGACCCTTCGTCAGTAGTATACAGAATAAGCTGTTGAAATTTACCTGATGACAAAAAGAAAAAGTGAGTGCAAAGTGCTGCAGCGGCGCACGCCTCATCCAACCGCACTACGACGTCGTGTAAGACCAAGACGAAGTGAAGCATAAGAAGAGAGAAAGTGAGATTGGCTTGGATCATTCTTCTGTCACTTTTCACATTGTCTGAGCAGCGGATAAGTATTGCCAAAGTGGCAATAAGAAAGAGGATGGAGATCGACTCGGTTATGTAAGAAGCAATCTAAAGCAAGAGGAATGAGAGCATGAGTACTGCACAGTAATGCCTTGTTGTTGATTTGGTTCATTGGCTTTATCCTCACTCATAAAAATTGATACAATAAAGATATTAGAACAACTTATTTTAAGACCCACTTTGGGGTGGCCAGTAGTTCACCGAAGGCCGAGTGCTTTTCTACTGCAAACACCGCAACCAACGAGGTCAAATGGCCTTGGTGCCTTTTACAAGGATAAAACAACCTTAAAGCTAAGCTAGCAATAAAATCATAACTCTCGATTGCAAATCCCAAATGTATTGCGGGAGCAAAGATTGAGAATCATGGAACTAGAACTTACCTTGACGCCAGATGGAATGACTGTCGCGTGTATAGACAGTAAAATCGCAAACACTGTTGTATGGTTGCATTCGCAGTGGATTGGTCCGTACGGATTCGAATCCCTCCGAAAGCAACCAGAGTCTGAAAACTTGTTTCTGGTCGTGTCTACAAACTCGCAAAGGAAACTGACGCCTTTAATTATGACGTAATCTCCACCGGGATTGTTCATGAAAGGTACTAATTGCTCTGCGACAATGTCACTGTAGCTTCCGTTCCAGATAAAACTTGCTGTTGTATCTGATTGTAGATTCTCTACATAACCAGTTACACTCAATTGTGGGATGACGCTTGCTGTTGTGACGTAATAAACATCGCCATAACGACCAGTGTTTATATGATTTGGAATTAATTGATTTGCACCTTTGCTAAGTATCATCAGTTGTGACGCCACATGCAAATAACGAAGGCTTTCTTCAAAATATATCGGACGCGAATAAAGGCGATATTGGCTTAAAGAAAAGTTTGCATTGCATTTGTGCACTGATACGCAGTTCTGCTCCAATGTTACCATCTCAAAATTTTTATTTTCAACATGAGGGACGCCGAGTTTTAGCTTCTCCTGAGCGAGTTTTGATAGCAAATTTTCCGACGTTTTGTAAACCTCTATCAATTGTTCGACGCAATTTCTCGTCATGCACATCTCGTTGACGTCATCAAGTTGACGGCTAATGTTTCTAATTAGATCTTGAGCAACTGTGACGTAAAAGAATTTTACGTATTTTATGCAACTTTGTATATTTTTAAAGTTTTTCGTGTGACCCTCTTGAAAAAGTAAACAGAAAGAAAATATCATGGACGACCCTCATAGCATGGAAGCACTGATTTGAAATCAAATAAAACTCTGCGTAATTAGCCAGCTCAAACACCAAGCAGATATAAACAAATCTGGGACTTTCTTATCATATAAAATTGAGAGGGCATTTGAAATTATTAGGGATTTATACCCACCGAAAGCGCGTGAAATGACTACGATGCCAGTCTCCGTCAAATGTATTGTATCGTAATTAACTATAATGAATAAACACCAATATCTTTGTTATAGATTTCGATCAATGTTGAATTGAATTAGGGTTAAGAAGTAGAGGGTTCACAAAGTGCAAGAGTATCAAGGTTCGTGATAAGAATTAGTTTTCTGAAATCATATTTTTTAAAGAATAATTCACCATTCGGAAAGGATATTGTGAACTTACAGTGCACGCAATTAAAGCTTTTCACAATTTATACCATGACCAACACTCTGGGATACCGGAACAGGATGGGAGCACAATGCCTCTCTAAACAAATGGGTTCCTAATTTGCTTTGAAATTTTATGGCTATTAGGTTAATCTGCTATGGAAAACTACTTTACTCGAGGCTACATAATATCTCATATTTTGATACTAAATTTATCGTGGGAACCTTTTTGTCTCTCTCATTAGAATGATGATCTTTCTAAAATCAACTTCTAGTAGTGGTCTTTCTTCAGTGATGGAAAGTCACTTCATCAGTTGGGCTATGCCTCTATGCTAAGTGAAAAATACTTTTTTGACAAATAAAAAGTGCTCTTTTATAACATGTTCCATTCGCCCACGGGCCCACAGCATCCATGCTCACACTTGGCTTAATTCGAATTTACAACTGTGATATAGGTTAAGCATATACCCCATTGCTTTTTGTTTTCTGCTAGAAAAGAACGTCGATTTATTGAATTATGAAGGTAATCTACACGCTTTATATGCAAGTTCATACCAATGACAGAGTTATTTCACAAAGTAATAATAATGCAAATAATAAAAGCCCCCTCCATAATTTGACGAGACCATCCCTGGACGCATAACCGTCTCGTCAAATTATGGGAGGGGGCTTTTATTACTTGCAATACTATTACTTTGTAAAATAACCACGTCATTTGTGAGAACATGGGTATAAAGTTCGTAGATTACCTTTATATTTCAGTAAAGCAATGTATAACACTGTTATGGCGATCACGTGATACGTTCATAGAGGTAAGGGTTTTAAATGGATCTGGCTTGCTACAAACTCTTCGAGTAGTACACCGCTAAAAAAGAAGTAACCATTCTGTTTTCCGCAGTACAAGCTCCGTTCACTTTTGTATTTTTCTTTGTCACCCTGAACAATGCTATGTTAAAAGCTTTGGCAATATTTGGAGAAGGGCAGCTGGTACTTTGAAAGGGCATGACACGGTACTTGGTACATGGCTAAAAAAATGGAACGAAGTCCTGGTACTGATACAGCAAACATAAAGGTATTGGCAAAAATACCTGGGTCTTTAAAGCGGTACTTTAAAAAAACTAAATTTGCGGCTTTAAATTAAGATAACTTTTAAATCATCTGACATAAGAGAAAGTGGCTCCAAAGGACAATGAATACAATTTATTGGCATTACCTTCGGGGAGACACTAGCTGATGTAGAACTTTTAGGAGGAAATGGACTTAACTCAAGCTATTATTCTAGTAGAGACCTTTTTTAAGAGAACCCGGAAATATTGCCAAAAATGAACGTTTTGTGAATAAAATTTAGGGAAAGACTTTTGTATTTTTAAAGGTCAACTCATAAGCACAAATTAAGTCGACATTTTTGATGAGTCGCCACCACCAAAAGGAAGGCAAGGCGCAGTGCTTTGCACCCCCAGTACGCACGTGGAAGAGGGTCAATTCCTTATCAATTGACGATATATTTTCCTAAGTCATACAATTATGCTAGCAGAACAGCATTACTAGCCAAAGAACGATTTGCCAAAAAGCTTTGGACGAGCGCGATACAAAGGAAAAGAGGTTAATAAATCGCCAAAAGCGTCATAATATTCTATGATGAATCTTTCATAAAACCAATTTAATGAAATATCTTAGGTCCTCTATTTTCTTAGGCAATATTTATATCACATGCATAAGTGGAGATGCTTAACGGCAATAGGAAATTGTAGTCCTTCCTACATTTTCAGCTTTTTAATTAAAAGATAAAAATGGTTAAAAAAATTATTTTATTTGCGAGGATCGACGAAAAAATCTAAATTTTCGCGAAGACAGATGGGTAGGGATTCGCCTCCTACAAAATTTTTTAAAGCTTATGCTGACCAGATTTTCAAGTTGACACATCTTCAAGTTGATACTCCACAAATAAAATGCTTTATCTACCGCCGCAATAACATATATCCTGGAATTTAGTCCCCATAAATTTGAGGCTATCTCAGCCGATGATAACATGGTAGCGATTGGAAAGAAAACATTGGAGGATGGACCGAAAATACGTCAGGCTGGTTTCATAATAAGTATAAGGGGTCAAAATTTAGCCAAAATACAATACATTTTTTTTAAACTTCAGTTAAATCACTAACGTGGTATTTAAATTTTGTAATGCAAACAGACTTTAAAACCTAATTTTTAAGATTAACCTGTTAAGCGTCTCTTTTTTGCCATTCATGCTTTAATGCATTGTCACATTCTTTTTCAATGAGTTTATTCCTAGTGTCATAATCAATCATAACTGTCATAATCAATCATAATTAATCATCATAAAATACCCAAGTTTGTTTGTAAATCATTACTCATCTGTTTACTTCTACATCAAGTGTGATATATCGTTGAAATCTCTATTTCTTGAGGATTTCAAATATAATAAAAACAAAAAAAATTTTTTTTGAATATGCAAATTAGCCCCCCCCCCCTACAGGTGCTGAGTTGTCTTCAAAGTTAAAGTACCCTTACCTCAAAGATCACTACAGATTTCATTTTTCTACCAATTTCTTTAGAAATGGTCGCTAGATGATGCTAAGGACATAAGCCTTCAAGGTACATCAGTTAAAACTTATCAAAAAGCCTAGGTTTTCTACAGTTTGCTACTTTCTGAGACCCATGACCTTTTTGTTAACCGGTACCGACCGGTACCAAATTTTGTTAGTCAAATGTAGTATCTAAAATATGATCAGTTATTATCTGCTACAGGTTAGCCTAAACCATGTAACATTAAGTATTTTTGAACAGGAAATTTCTTGAAGATTCAGAAAATATCAAGTTTAAATAGAATATGCTGTCACTAACAATGAAACAGCAACTTATTTACACCCTTTCCATGTGTTGAGAAACAAGGGGGATACAGCAAACTTTTTATTTAGAGAAGCCAAACTTTTGCTAGCTGCTAAACTTGTATTTCAGTTTTTGTTTCCTTAGAAACTTGATGCGAAATGACGACTTTAGTGGTGAAATATTTGCAATTTATTTTATCTTTTTATAGGGTGTAGTTTTTCCAAAAATTTCAATTTAGTGAAGGTAAGTCAAAAAATTTTGGGGGGTTTTGAACTGACATGATTTACAGTACCCACTTTTGATCAGTAAATATCATATATCGCTTAGCCTAAACTATTCAAAGTTATATATTGCTGAAAAGCAAATTCTCTAAGCTTTTAAATGAGACTGGTATTAAGCAACATATCATATTTTTTGCGCACTAAATCAACTTTTTTTACTTACCGTACAAATTTGTTTGAGGGGGTTTTGAGACCCCTAAAAAATTTGAAAATTTGAATAGGTAAATTTTATCATTATTGCTTGAAATTTTGTCAAATGATGCCCCAAAAGAGTAGTTTTCAGACTGTGTCAATGATAAAAGGTTTGGTTTTGTGGTAAATCAGGTATCTTGATTTGAATTCAAGGTAGTTGGCTCTTGCACGTGTCTGCTGAAAATTTTGCAATTTTTGTCGTCTGCGACTGGGTTCTTGATCCTTTTAACCCTTTTTCGGTATGAAAATTCTAGAATTAATGCACAAATTATACATCTTCCGATGCGTGAGGAATTAAGCGTGATCTTTTGAAAATTTTATAAAAATCGGATGAGAAATAAAGTCACAAATCGTTTTTTTAGTAAACTTTTTGAAAAAAATATCAAGTCGATGACAAATAGAATAAAAACCAAACTGGTGTGGACAAGATATTGTGTCCATGACGCTTCCTATAAGTTTTGCGCGGACTAGATATTGAGTCGCTGACGCTTGCGGGATGTTTTTAAAGGGCTAGATATCTGGACGGAGACGCTTAACAGGTTAAAACGTTTAGTTCTATAAAATCAACAAAGAGCAAACAGCTTAGAAAAATGACTACAGTATCTATTTTCTTTTAAAACAACAAGTTTTAAATAGTGTATTACTCGGTCCAGGGCTCTTAGATTTTTTAATGTTCTTTTCCATGAAATATCGTGTTCCAACTGCAATTCTGAACGGAATTAACAAGTAAGACTTAAAAATATTTGATGAAGTTGTCCATCAGGCATTAAATAAAAATTAATTCTTAGCTTTCGTTCTACCGGTGAGTAATAATTACTACACAAATTTCTTTGCTGGTACTTTTATTTATGTTAGCGTTTCGTCGGCCAGAATGGTCAACATCATCAGAGCAAACTGGCAACTTACTTGCTGCAGCAGCATATCAATATAATATTAAAATGATTGGGAGGACAGGATTTACAAGTTAGAATTGTCCAGTAATTTATCATGTAAAAGGTACTGTGGTAATTGAAAAAACAAACCCAGTCTCGCACTGGCTAATTGGTGACTGTGACGGATCAAACGTAGCGTGATATCACCATTTAAACAAAAAATAACCGGCGCGATGGCGTAATGGTTAGAGCGTCCGCATCGCAGTCGGTAGACCTGCGGTTCATTCCCCAAGTCGAGTCATACCAAAAGACTTTTAAAAAAGGGTATTCACAGCTTCCCTGCTTGGCACTCAGCACATAGGGATAGTGTGGAGAACAAGCCGGCAAGCTGGCTTGTTGTGTCTTTGGGCAAGACACTTAACGGGACGTTTCCATCTTCATGTGGCAGACAGATGGCGGGGCCAAGCAGTCCACCCATCGTGGTGGCCCAGTCTGACGAAAGACATGCAAACCGAGCATGAGCTCATACGCATAAACAACTAACAAAAAATAACTGTGAAGTGGCGAGAACGGTGAAGTTAAGCTAAAATAATGGCGCTGGTTTGAAAGAAAACAAGCAATAACCTAATAATAGAATACAAAAACAGAGCAAGCAGTGGGAAACGCCACAAGAACAACAACGATATTGGAGCAGCAATAAATTCTATTGTCTAACTAATTTCTTGTGGCCTGAAGATAATGTTTTACCATGGTTTCTGTCCATGTCATGAAGCTTTTTGTGATTAGCCAACTTTCTGCAAAAAAGCGTTTCAAATAGTCTTTGAGCTGTCTGTCATGAACAGAAATCATGGTAAAACCTTTCTTTCAAGCTACAAGAAATTAGTTAGACAATAGAATTTATTGCTGCTCCAATATCGTTGTTGTTCTTGTGGCGTTTCCCACTGCTTGCTCTGTTTTTGTATTCTATTATTAGGTTATTGCTTGTTTTCTTTCAAACCAGCGCCATTATTTTAGCTTAACTTCACCGTTCTCGCCACTTCACAGTTATTTTTTGTTAGTTGTTTATGCGTATGAGCTCATGCTCGGTTTGCATGTCTTTCGTCAGACTGGGCCACCACGATGGGTGGACTGCTTGGCCCCGCCATCTGTCTGCCACATGAAGATGGAAACATCCCGTTAAGTGTCTTGCCCAAAGACACAACAAGCCAGCTTGCCGGCTTGTTCTCCACACTATCCCTATGTGCTGAGTGCCAAGCAGGGAAGCTGTGAATACCCTTTTTTAAAAGTCTTTTGGTATGACTCGACTTGGGGAATGAACCGCAGGTCTACCGACTGCGATGCGGACGCTCTAACCACTACGCCATCGCGCCGGTTATTTTTTGTTTAAATGGTAATATCACGCTACGTTTGATCCGTCACAGTCACCAATTAGCCAGTGCGAGACTGGGTTTGTTTTTTCAATTACCACAGTACCTTTTACATGATAAATTACTGGACAATTCTAACTTGTAAATCCTGTCCTCCCAATCATTTTAATATTATATTGATATGCTGCTGCAGCAAGTAAGTTGCCAGTTTGCTCTGATGATGTTGACCATTCTGGCCGACGAAACGCCAGCATAAATGAAAGCACCAGCAAAGAAATTTGTGTAGTTGTAGCGGATTAGTTGGTCTTTGATTGCTTCTGGTCAGAGATTACTGTTGCCAGAGAAGCATTCGCGCTACACGTATATAAAAGTTCTCTCACCCCCCGTCCAGTTGAGGCCGAATAAATCCTCTCTTCACAGCGAAGTGTCTTGAGAAATATCCAAAGAGAATTATTGCTATTCAAAATGACTTAATGTCTAAAAACAGTTACAATATACTGACACCTTCTTCTACTACTTCGTCCTTTCTCTCTCTGCCGTCACATGTTGGCTGGAACATCGCGTGATCCAGTCTATAGTGACGTCACAATACTTACAATGGCATGATAAGTAGCATGGTCTTTGACCTAATGCTACATAGTAATTATTACTCACCGGTAGAACGAAAGCTAAGAATTAATTTTTAAAACTTAAAAACGCTGAAAAATATTGTCGGAAAATCATTATTTTTCAACTCGTTTGGAAGGTTTTGCTAAAAATTAGTCAGCTGAATTTTTTTCGTGCTCTTTTTGAGTTACTTTGTACAACGATCCAAAAAAATTATCAGCTTTGTGCTCGGCGTCAGACTCTGTGCTGCTGCTACTTACCGCATTGAAATATGTTCTAAATCTAAGGTTTTCTGTCTAGCCCTAGATTAAGTTGACCAAAAGGGTTTTTGTTTAATCCAGTAGGCTAAATTCATTCACCTACAGCAGTGGTTCTCAAACTTTTTTGCAATGGAACCCTTTTACATTATTGGTGACATAACTGAACTCTTACTTAAAATAATGCTGTACATATTACAATAAAAGAAATGTTTTATTTGACAAAGTCAATGTCATGAAGACCTGTTTTGAGATCGACCGGCTTTCGACATGCAATTTTGGGATATATTCGCAAGATTGGCTCTTAGGTGCGGGATTCCCTGCGGAATTCCTTGCGATTGCAGCTTTACGAAACCCCTGACCTTGCTTCGTGAAATCCACTTTGAGAATCACTGATTTACAGCAACCAGATGACGTAAAATTAAGTAAAATTTCAAAAAGCGCAAGAAGTTTGTAAATTACCGGTATGGGCCAAAATACAGCCAAAAGTGTACCGCAGTAATAGCACAGGTACAGTTGTAAAAAAAGGCAGCATTGTCGTTACCGGTACAAAAAGTACCGCGGTACTGGCCACTTGTAAAAATGTTTGATGCAGTCTTCAAATAGAAGATTAAGTTGCAATCACTAAATAACATGTTTATTTCTCTGCCATCTATTTTGCTTTTCAAAAACAACGAACTGGATTCATGATAACTTTCGCTTCATGGGCGTCCGCAGGGTAAGGCAAACGAGGCGTTTTCCCCCACAACCATTTTGGTCGTAACACAAACTAAATATTTGAGTAAAGCTAAGCAAAATAGGGAAAAAAGTTGCATTTATTTCCCCCTGAAAGAGTTTCAAAGGACGCCTTTGTTTCGCCTCTTCGTCGGTGCTTTCATCGAGTTTGCAAGTTTACATTTTCACCACCAGTGATGCGCAGTTTGGCGAGTGTAAATAGTGATGAATATTTAGGTTTGTTAGTTTTTTAGCTATGCTTTTGCTAGCTTACTGCAATGGTGATTGTGAAGATGGCAAGCTGAAAGTACAATTCTTCTACTTTTAATTGCCAAGAGCAGCTGGAATACCAAGAATGACATTTTTAAGTCTTTGAAACAGGAAGTATGACTCAACGAAAAATGAAACCACGTTCTTCGACATCGCATCACATGACCTGTGACCTTGATACCTGTAAATGGTTACGGCATCCCTTACCGGTTCTAGAAACTGCCGTTGTTTTTGTGATCGAACTGTACTTGTCGGTTATGACGTCATCAAGTAGGATGCTTGTTGCTGTGCTAAATTGTGACATCATTATTCCGGGTTCGGTTCGATTTTCATCCGGAGCTGTAGTTACGTTATTACGATGTCTATCACATGTCCATGTGATTAGCACAGAATTTTTTTGAAGAACGATAGCAGAGCAGTTGCAGATGCTGGGATTTGAATCTGTACTCCAAATATAATGATGATAATTCGATGCAGGCATTCTGTATCCATTAGGATTAAGTTTTTTTATGATACAATAATACTTTTGATTTTGTGTCGCAACAGCTAGGATACCATCTTTGCAGAACTCTAAAAAATAGTTGCGTTATAAGTCAGGGATTTAAGTACCTACTTCTACACCAAAAAGTCTGGATTATGTTTCCAAGAATTTGAAAAGCACTTTGCAACCACTGTTTGGCTTACTGATGCTGTCACAATGCTTTACGAGGTGAGAAAAGAAAAGCGTAGTAAAAAAGATAATATTATAATAAGTTTGTCACCTGAAAAGCTTGAGTTCGCTGTTGAGTTACTGTCTGGTCTTCCGGTACAATCTACAAAGAATAATTGTCATCTTTTGCTGTTTTCGTCTGCAATAACAGTAGACGTTTGTTGTTGATAAACATTCTTGAGTGGTCACGTATTTTTTTTCCATACTCAATAGGTTTTTTTTTCATACTCATTTGTTTTGCAGATTGCGTCAAAGGTGCTAGAAATAAGAATTGTCCAGATCTTCTTCATGTTTGCTACTTCCAAATTCCAGGTGATAGCTTGACAATTTTTTTTTACTTTCTATAAATTTATTTTGAACGAAAATTACGGTAAAAATTGCCTTTTCTATTCTAAAGCGTTATGATGCATAGCAGCTTCAATAAATTAAACATTTTTATCAAAATTTAAACGTTTTTTGACACATCATATACGGTCCTATCCTAAAAAAATTAAAATACTCTGCTTTCTCTGAGGAAAGCCATATTTGACCTGTCAAAAACGTTTAAAACGTATAAAACAGGGGTGGCCAAGCTTTTTATGCAAAGCGCCAACTCTTCTACCAACCCGTGTCGGATGCGCCATAAAGGTAGGGCAGGCGTGACCAACCTTTTCAGTCCATGCGCCAAAATATTTCGCCATAGCAACATTTACTTGAGGATGCGCCACACAAATGTTCACTTCTTCTGAAACAACGCCAAATTTAGAGGTGATCTCCAAAAAAAAAAAAAAAAGGTCATTGACTGCTTCGTTGCACCTTTTCCATCACTTTTGGCCTGAAAATGCCACCAAACGTGATGAGAAACAGCTCATGACCTTTTTTTTTTTTTTGGAGATCACCTCCGAATTCGGTGTTTTTGGGCTTTTCGAGCAAAATTTAAGGGCACTCACTCAAATTGCCCAAGAAATCAAAAGTTGCCTGAAATTTTCTTAAACCTGCAATGCGCCACCTCAAACCACGCAATGCGCCACGTTTGGCCACCCCTGGTATAAAAAAATGTTTAATTTATTGAGGTTGCTATAAATCCTAACGCTTTGGTTAGAATTCTATTAAGCTTAAGTTCTTCTTTCAAAAACACACAGTAAGGCAATGACGTGAAAGCGTGATCATGCGATCATTGTTGCCAATGCATGTATTTTTTTGTGGCCAGCTTAATCAGAAAGGTTTTTCGGACGCGACGAAGTTTAACGCTCTCATCAAAACTATCTAAAACATACTATACCAACCGCTTCATATTCCCAATTTTACTGCCATTTACACTCGAAACATGAGGAAAAAAACTCATGAACATATCACGCTCTCAATTGTACGTCGCGAGACGCACAACCAAAGAATTACGCACTGTTAACAGTGTAACTGCATTTTTAAATTGCTTGAGCACAGGGACGTGCCCTCTGGGTAGGCAAGGTAGGCAGTGCCTACACTGAGAAATATACCGTACATCAGCAGCGTTTTTTTCTAGGGAAAAATTATGCACCTAATATAACAAAATTTTATTGGTTGATTTAATTACTATGGTTGAAATACCAAAGATATCGATACATTTGCAGATAAGGCAGAAACGATTTGCACCTGCTTTTCATTTTCTGTGTCTACAATATGCAAAATAGGAAGGTTGCATATGACGTCACAAATTTCGCGCAAAAAAAGTGGCTGAGCAAAAGCTGTAGTTTATGCTGGAAAGGTATAGGGCGAACACCAACTATTGGGGTTATTTTAAAAACTAATGAGAAGTTAATTAGAAATTGGAATAAATTATTGCTAGATTGCAGCTTGGAAATAAATAAGTTTTATCAAAAGCAATTTGGTTGAGATTAAGCATTTCAGTTGGCTAAGCTAAGCTTAGTACTGCGTGTCAATCGGCCATAAGATAAGTGCCATTTAAATATTATTTGCTGCTCAGTGAACAATAACTCTATGCCAATTAGATACTCGTAGGTACATTAGCAAAAACAACCGTTGTCTGATCATTACCACCGGTACCGTAAGTTTTGCTCACCCTTGGTCTAGCAGTGTAGGCAATAGCCCAAAAATTTGTTTGAGGAATAGTTAAGATCACAAAATTACGGCTGATATATCAATATAACTGGTCTGCAAGCATTTTGACAAAAAAATTTCAAAGAATTGCTGAATTTATCCGACAATATCTAATCCAATACAGCCGAGCTACTCAACTAATCTTAACGAAGGTCCAGTTTGATAAGTTCAGTATTTCCAGAGGTCCAGTAAAATTTTTGACTTGCAATGACAAAAATAAAACTATCATGTCAGTACGTATAGAAAAATATTTGGATTTTCTCTTTGTTTACTCACTCTACACTAATCATTAAAATCAAAAATAAAATGAACTTATTGTAGTTTATTCTACTAGTTTTGTGAAAAAAGCGCATTTGTTATTTTTTAGTCAATTCTTAAAACTTGGTCTATGGAAATAAAAATAAATCAAAGGCGGTGGTGGGGTGTTTGGCCCTGGTACTATACAATAGGCAATTGTGTCCCGCAATAAGGTGTGCCAATACAATGTCTGATTTATTCTCTTCAAAGCGGAGTTCAACGTCATAGGTTAATTTAAACACTTGATCGGTTATGCATTGACTATGCCTGAAGCCAGCTTGTTTGTTAAGAAGTTGGGGGTCAAAAACAGGTTCTAGACGCTTCAAGAGTAACCGCTCAAAAAGTTTGTAAAAAACGCTCAACAGCGATATGGGCTGGAAGCTCAGTCATCAGCTGCTTTGCCAGGTTTTGGTACCGAGATAATTGGGGCAAGTCTCCATGTTGTGGGAATTGTTTGGTAGGTCACGCAGGCTTTTTTCAAGCCATGTAACACATTTGGGGCCGCAGTGCTTCAGAACAAATCTAATAGGATATTGTTTGGGCTCTGAACTTTTCCACACTTAATCGGATTAATTGCAGAGGCAAATTTGGTGGACAAGAGAGACATGGATAACAGACCTTCAGCACTGAAAAATAGGTTTTCTCCAGTTTTTCATGCTGATCGTGTTGGTTGTTAGTCCTTTTGTAGGTGCTGTTAGCCGATGCTAAGAATGTGCAGTTGCGCCGAAGGCGCGAAAATTTTTACTCTTTTGTTTGAAAATAACTTAGTATTGAGAATAAGTCAACAAAGTTTGGTAAAATGGGTATGGGCTTTTTCGCAACCTGTAGCTGCACCTACTGTACTCAACCTGGAGCTTGAGATCCAGTTTTAATACTCGAAAGGTCCGGATTCAGAACGAGGTCCGCCAATTGAGTAGCCCTGCAATACAGTATGTGACAAACGGTACAGATGTCTGCTCTGCCATTTAGGCTACAGTATAATTTTCGTTTACAACTTTTCAGTATGCTTATGCAACTATGTAAGTTGCACATTACATTTAACTTAAACTCAGCATTCCCAAACTCGCTGATTAATTGAATATCAAATCCTAACAGAAGCTGGCTACAAATAAGCCTGCACGTTTAGCTCATAAAATTAGCCTAAATAGTGGCAATAACAATTTAACAACTGTCTAGTTTACCATTCAATTTGCAAAAAACGATATCACTGCCATTCAATTTAATGCAAAAACACTAAAAGTGGTCGGTTACTTTTTTGGAAAGCGCATTTTGATGACGTTTGATCACTGCGTGAAACCTTTCTATACGCTTAAAGTACACATGCCGTTTCATTTGCTCAACACTTTGCTATTCTCCAGCTATTACAAACAGAATTCATTGTACTTTCGTTGAAGATAAAAAAAGTTTCTAAAGTAGCAAAAAACATTCGATCTACTTAATTAAATATTCGCCATTAAAAACATGCTTGATTTTACATTTGAAAATGAGCTAAACCATACATTCCCTGAAGCTGCGAAATTATTATACTTAATTTTGACAATTCCGGTCACAACTGCCGTGTAGAGAGGTCATTCTCTGTTTCGAAAAGAAATTAAGAGCTACACCAGAAACAGAATGACAAATGAAAAACTTTCGTCACTTTTTTAAATATCTATTGAAAAGGAAAAACTTAACAAATTAGAGCAAAAACCCACCTTTAATTTTTATGAAATAGAAACTGATATTATTGCTACAAAAAAAGAACAAAGAATGGACTTCATCTACAAATCTAATATAAAAGCGCAATTCTATTTGTGTTCTGTCTGCGGGTCTGTTTCAACTCTGAAACTGTTTGAGGTACAAGCATCAAACTTGGCACGATTGATCACCACCTGGTGTTGAGTGTCATAAGGGTGTTCGTGACGTCATGATGATATCATAATCAAAAATATTTTTTAAAATTTGCATTACTTGACAGAGGACAATCGCTTTTTGCTTAAACGAAAACCAGCTTCCGACTTACCACATTACAAGAACTTTCATTTGTTTGGGGTCTAAAATGACGTCACAATCAACAACTCATTGCACCATCTGTTTTTTGCTCTTTCTCAAAAAGTACTGATTGCAGAAACGCGATTAAACGTTCTTTCAGAAGATGTTAATAAGGTGCTTCGATAAAAACAACTTTACAACAATAAATGCTTATTTGACAATGCTACGAGCAATTCTTTAAGCACTTTAAGCCCTATAAGCATTTTTCTTCTCTTTTTTCCTTGCACTCTTAAAACTGGCTCTATGATGTCATAATATGTCTCGTACGATTAACACAAATGTTTTGCTATCAGACATCATAATATGAAGATGCTTTCAAAAATTGCACCCTTTTTGCAAAATCAGTTTACTCAAAAAACTAATTTGTGACCTCATTTCTCAACTGATTTTCAAACTTTTTTAACAAACTAACGGTTATTTCAAAGCAATTCTGATAGTGTATAATATGTACAATTGATATTAGTTTTCATACTGAAAAAACTGAACTTTAGGATATGTGGCATAACTTTTTACCCCTACCAAAAAGTGGTAACCAGAGTAAAAACAGGTAATTTTAACACAAAAACGTTATAATAAAGTACCAATAATTATTGTTCTTTGAAAGCTTAGGAAATTGGGTTTCCAGCAATATGTGACTCCAATGACTTAAGACTAAGGATTAATTTATAAGGGCTGATTAAACTTGGTTGCCATATGTCATGTTTCATTTTTGGTTGAACAATTATCCCACTAGAGCTAACAAACTTGCAATTGTTAAACAAAGTTTGTTCTTTGGTACATTTTGACTACTTTTCCTCACAAGCATGGTCCTTTTGCATTATCTGTCGACGTTTTCAAAAAGATCCATCAAAACCTAAAGTATCTACATGCTTATGAAATTTATTGTACCGGTTAGAAACACATAAACTTTGGTGCCTGCATTTCACAAAACCGCAATTTTTAGAAAAACTAAGTCCTTTGGTACATTTTGTCCATTCTTCCTCGATAGCATTGACGTTTGGAATTATCCATCAAATTATTCAAAAGATTCATCAAAAAATAAAGTCTACAAATTTTGATCTGTAGCCCACTCCAAGCAAAACACTTGGTGATCACCCAAGAAAAAGACGATGGGGTAAAATGGTCCTTTCTCATCTTTTGCAACAAAATGTTAGTGTCGAGCTACATATGATCTAAATGTTGAAGCAGTTTCCTTTGCAATTGGGTGAGGCTGGCACTGCCGGCTGATTTGATATTCTTAACATTATCATAATTAATGGGAGCTCCACTATTGCTATGACTTAACTGTGAGTGCTTTATTTCGGGTTAGTTTGCTTTTTGCATGTCGAGGTTTATGCCAGGGCCAAGGAACATGCACGCGGTCAAATACATTAGTTCATATTAATTCGCCTGACAGTAACGAAAAAGTGGTTAAGTAGCGATCTCAATTTTTAATAGCTTGAAACACATTGTGAGGTCATAATCGTAAATGACATCAAAATGCTTGCCACTATTTAGTGACAACAGCAGCAGGAAGCAAAATTATCCACTATCAGTTTGATAGCGAACATAAATGGTAAAGCCCATTACTGTTTTTTATTAATTGCAAGGATATTTGTATGGGTACAAAACACTAATCTTAATTCAACAATAGGGAGGTCTGTATTAGGGGCAAAGTTAAATGCAATAAAATCCCAAATTTAAGAAAAAATCAAAATTAAAAAATAATAGCATCAATTTGTAACACAAGATTGAAAGGGAAAGTTTTTGTGTGAAAAAGCTCAATTTATGAACCAAAACGACCACCATTTGGGCGACGCCATCGATTTTGACTATGCTTCATTCTCCATACACTTTTAAAAATTACAAATGGTAGTTTGTGTCATCATTCTTTTTTTAATACTTCCAGTCTTGATTAATACACCAACATCATCACCATTACACGTACAGGAACTATGGCTTATATTTATTAAAACGTTTCGTTGTTGCCCTGATAGATACTTGCACGGTGAAGCTGGCGCAGCTGCATTAATTGATACGTTTTGAATTGGCAGAGATGATAGTATGCCAGCCGAGGTAAAATCACACCATACTTGAGAGAAACATGTTTTCTATATTGCTTGATAATAGCTTTATAAAGCTACCAAAATCAAACCTGAAAATTTGGGAAGAGCAAGGACTCATTTAACTTCTATGAGCATACCTAAGTAAGGAAAAACGAATGTGAATCATAATGCGTAGCCAGCAGGGACTTGAGAACGTTTGAAGGCGAATCAAAATTAACAACGTCACTGTGTGAAATCGCATCACATAGAAAATATTATTGATATTTTGCTTTATAATAGCTTTATAGAGCTACCGGAGTCAAATCAAACATTTGGTGAAAATCATGGACTCTTTTAATTACCCAGGGGACGTCAAGAAGGGAGAAAAAAACATGCTACATAATGCGTAGCCAGCGATGACTTGCGAAAGCTTAAAGGGAAATCAACAGAAAACAGCATCACTGTGTGAAATCGCACCACACGAAAAACATTTTTGATATTTTACTTTAGAATAGCTAAATATCAGAAATGTGTTTCCTATTTCCAAACTACGGGAAACGCACGGCTCCTTTAGGTTCGTGTCAGCAATGAACAGGGCTCACAAAACTAAGGCATAGTCAGGATCTTGAAATGAGATAATCTATTTGGAAAAGGAGGACAAAAAGTCGTGAAAATCTTATGTGCAGAAAACACATAAACTTTTGGTAACTCTTTACACAAGAACCTGATTGGCAAAGCCGGCTAGGCCGGCAGAACCGACATTCTCAATTCCGACGTTTCTGACGATGGCTTTTCGGTGACGCCGTCGTATATACTACAAAGCAAATATTTTTTTATGCTGATATGCTGCGCGTTAAGGCATTTATCGTATACTGTACAGCATTGTTATAAAATCCCAAGTTGAAGAAAAAATCAACATGAAACCATAATCACAATAATTTGTAAACTGAATATAGAGAGAACAATAGCCACTTTTGTCGCTATGCCGGAAGCAAGATCAATAGTGCAGCCAAATCAGGAACTTAATACCACAAATATGAATAGGAAAGGGGCAGCACCACATCGCAAAATAGGCTATAATTATAAAAGCAACCAACATTTCGCCGCTACAATCAGTTTGGGTTATGTTTCAATCCCTTCTCCCTCACGAGCATGAACAATAATTTGTGGCAAGATTCTTGGTGAGCATTGCCAGTTATGATTAAGAGAAGATGCTGATTACAGTTTCGTGTATAAGAATTGTGAAAATGCATAAAATTCATTAACTTTTCGCTACTACTCACATAGGAGCCCGATGAATGAAGTCGGCGAAGCCGGTTGAACTGAAATACTAAACCCAATCGTTACTGATGCAGGGCCTCGGCTGGGTATGCAAAGCCGGCTAGTTATATACATATTAGTAAACATTTTGATAACATTTTACTCAGCTGTGATCACCGACTGCCTACCCTGAGTAATTACTCACGGCACGAGCCTGCTCTAACAATTTTTGCCAGTCGACCATATTTTGGTTACATACGAGGGTCGAATTTAGATAATAAGAGGCCCAAGGCTATTCCATTTTTGAGGCCCATCCCCATTTTCGAACTCTGAATTTCTCTCTAAACAACTCAACATCACATTGCTAAATGTCAAAGATATGAGTGTAGTATACATCTAACGATGCATTACATAGACGTTAAAATTAACACTGCGAAAAACTTGTGTTAACTTGGTATCTAAAAACATTCTGAAATCAACTGAAATTTTTAATAAACGAAATAGTAAGATTCCAGTCCTTTTTGTTATTATTGTCTTTCACACACGAATTAGCATTCTGCAGCAAGTTTCAAAGCCCAGACTGTTTCGACGGCGTAATGGTTCGAGCGTCCGTATTAAATGCCATAGGTGTTGGTTTAAACCTCTACCGGGTCATACAAAAGATTTTTTAAAAATGTTTCACAGCTTCCCTGCTTGATGTTCAGCATTAAAAAAATAGTGTGGAGAAAAAGTTAGCCATTTCGGTTGTTATGTTCTTTTTGCAATTGCACAAAATTTGCAGCCATACAAAATCAGTTTTAATTTGGAAAAATTTTTCTGATTTAGTGGCCCCTCACTTTCGGCTTGTGCCCCACCACTTCGTTTTCTCTGGCGACGGCACTGTCTATGACAATTGCAAGGATGGAGACAACAACACCAGTGTCAACTGTTATCCAATACGAAGGTCAACAAAACGATTGAGGTTAACCGAAGAAAAGCTATCACCTGGTCAGAAAATTGTGAGTTTATCGTCTTTTAAAAATCGTTTACCTTGCGTTAAATTTCTTTCCACAGAATAACGCATCTCCGCACGATTCTGTGTGACAATCACTTCGCAATTTGTACTGAAACAGTCTAAAAAACAATCGCATCAGAAAGAGGTATGAAATGATTTTTTGTGACACAATCAAAATGTGCTCATTTTGCTAGATAACACCAAATTTATATGCCTGCAAAGTAAACTTACAGAATGAAATAAAAAGCCAATTGTACCATGTCTTTGCAGTCGGTTCAAGTCGTAGCTACCAGGGATGCCAGCTAAATTTTTCGAAAAACCCAAATCTTGTATTCAAAAAACCCAGCTGAGGCAAAAAAAAATCCAGGCAGACACCATGGCTTTCATTTGTGCTATCTTTTTTTCTTTCAACCAATCTTTAAATTCAGGATCTTTTAGCCATTGCTTTTTGAATGAGTGTCCATAACGCAGTTTTCGTTTCTTTTGTGGGATTTCACTTTCATCACTCATTTTCGTTTACTAATTACTATAGAATAATTGCAAAAACGCAGAAACAGTACAAGAGTCTGCCACAAGCTAACGACCGAACTAATCTTCTTTTGCTTTCATCATACTGGTAGGCCTACATCAAGGTTGCCATACATGATGAGGCAAAATTCCGGACATAAACGTTCACTGTTTTAAGTATTGGTAGTAGGGTTGGCAAAGTTGTAACTTTTGGTAAAAATGTTGTGACGTTTAGCTGACAAGTTTGAAATTTGTTACTCAAAAATCTTGTTGATGGTACAAAATTTTAATACAGCTTTGAAAAAAGCTGTTTGAGTCATAAGCTTTGCAAAATCGCGTCAAAAGGAACGATCTAGAGTGAGTAAGTGTTTTATGTGGTTAATATGGACGTTAGGTAATCAAGACGAGCCAATGATAGCGTGGGTGTTGTAAAGCATACCAAACAAAGATTTCGCAATAGCGAAAGTTAGAGAAAGCGCAGCAGGAGACCAAATAAGAACGCTGCGATTATCGAAAGAGTTTGAGAGCACAAACAAACTCTTTCTGTCTGCATAACACCGAGCTCTGGGTCTTGGTATAAGCAGCCTCTAAGAGATTTAGATGGAAAGAGCTGCGTGCTGTGGCGGGAATTGAAAACCGCTTGTTATCATAGTTTAATGCACATTGATCATTTTCCAAACGATGTTGACCAATGGCAGAGTCACAATCCGGTTTAGTGTCATTTCGTTTGCACGATCTGTATGGTTGAGATCGGCGTGGACGGGCCAATTGTTATCTTAACCATTGCGGAACATGTTACTTGATGCGATCCTGCAGCCGTTGAGATGTTTGCCCTACGTATCGACTATCACAGTGGCACTTATATTCATATATGACAAAACTTTTTTGAGTAGTAGGTAGAACATCCTTGCGGGCCACAGGCAGCATGCGCTTTGACGTAAAGACCAAGCGGGTGCTGACGGAACCATAGGAGCTTTCCATGGCGGTTTTGACTTCTTTTCCCAAGTTTGTGGATGGCTTGCCTATCCAAGCGACCCTCAGGGCACTTTTCTGGACCAAATCGCTTACAGGTGGAGAACTGAGCGATTTTCTTGGTGATCTGAGCGTTGATGACGTTTTTAAGATAGTCATTGTCCAGTAATATTTTCTTGATCCGTTCTATTTCTCCATTGAGTTTACGCTTGGTCCAAATAATTAGGGCTCGATGCACTAATGTAGATATTGTACTTATTTTACGGTTGAGACGACTAAAGGACTCCCAACGTAAATACTGGCCGGTGAAAGTAGGTTTCCGGTATATACTGGTTTCAAAGGCAATATCTGTTCTTTCGACGTAAACATCAAGAAACGGTAGACATTTGCCTTTCTTTTTTTCAAAGATGGATTTGAGGCACGGATGAAGGCAGTTGAGTTTGGTCAGGAATTCGTCTGCTTCAGTTTCGTGATCGAAGATGGCAAACGTCTCGTCAATATATCTGAAGTATGTTGGAGACTTCTGCGTTTAAGAAAACAATGCTTCTCCATAATATCCAACCAAGTGGCTGTAAATCAGAATCGTCGTAAAGGGCATCTGAACAGATTTTGATGGTTTCATCGAGGGGAACGTTGGTGAACAAGCTGTACACATCAAAAGAACACATGAAGACATTAAGGCCGATGTCAAGATTTTGCATGGTCTTAGCAAACATAAACGAATCTGAAATGCAATGTGACCAAAACCGCTCCAACACAGGTTGTAATAGGCAAGGAAACTACTTGCCAAGTTCATGATGGGATGAACCTGTCATAGATAGTATAGTGCGAAGTGGAGTGCCTTATTTGTGTGTTTTCGGCAAACCATACCTTCGAGGTCTTTGCGATCCAGTTTGTCGTACTGCGTCATATATCCCCTTCGGCGTAAGATCGGCTTTGACTAAGTCAAGTAACCGCTTCTGAAGGCGCGATTCAATGCCGGCCGTGTTTTCATTGCTGGAGACCGGACCAAGTCTTTTGAATTTCGATTGATCATCAAGAATCTCGTTCATTTTATCGACGTAGTAGCTTTTGTTTAAAAGGACAACGCCGGAGCTCGAACCAGGTTCAGTAATAATGATATCATTATTCTTTCAAAACCTGTTGATTGCACAAAAGCACTCTTTGTGCATTGTGAAGTCACGTGAATCTATCGTGCTGTCACAATACAAATGTGCAAGGTTGGCAAGTCGGGCTTTTAAAGCAGTGCGATATTCAACAGAATTGGCACTGCGATGTAAAAGCTTTGCTAAGACCATGCAAAATCTTGACATCGACCTTAATGTCTTCATGTGTTCTTTTGATGCGTACAGCTTGTTCACCAACGTTCCCCTTGATGAAACCATCAAAATCAGTTCGGAAGACCTCTATGACGATTCTGATTTACAGCCACTCATTCCGAAGGACGTGTTTGTTGAATTGATGAAGAGCGCTACATCGTCGGTTGAGTTCAGCTTCAATAACACTATGTACAAGCAAACAGACGGATTAGCTATGGAATCATCACTTGGTCCGACTTTGGCTAACATCTTTGTTGGATATTATGGAGAAGCATTGTTTTCTTAAACGCAGAAGTCTCCAACATACATCAGATATATTGACGAGACGTTTGCCATCTTCGATCACGAAACTGAAGCAGACGAATTCCTGACCAAACTCAACTGCCTTCATCCGTGCCTCAAATCCACCTTTGAAAAAAAGAAAGGCAAATGTCTACCGTTTCTTGATGTTTACGTCGAAAGAACAGATATTGCCTTTGAAACCAGTATATACCGGAAACCTACTTTCACCGGCCAGTATTTACGTTGGGAGTCCTTTAGTCGTCTCAACCGTAAAATAAGTACAATATCTACATTAGTGCATCGAGCCCTAATTATTTGGACCAAGCGTAAACTCAATGGAGAAATAGAACGGAT
Organism: Trididemnum clinides; assembly: GCA_963675345.1. NCBI lineage: Eukaryota > Metazoa > Chordata > Ascidiacea > Aplousobranchia > Didemnidae > Trididemnum > Trididemnum clinides. The sequence goes on from OY776297.1 coordinate 5,805,198, forward strand.
CAAGAAAATATTACTGGACAATGACTATCTTAAAAACGTCATCAACGCTCAGATCACCAAGAAAATCGCTCAGTTCTCCACCTGTAAGCGATTTGGTCCAGAAAAGTGCCCTGAGGGTCGCTTGGATAGGCAAGCCATCCACAAACTTGGGAAAAGAAGTCAAAACCGCCATGGAAAGCTGCTATGGTTCCGTCAGCACCCGCTTGGTCTTTACGTCAAAGCGCATGCTGCCTGTGGCCCGCAAGGATGTTCTACCTACTACTCAAAAAAGTTTTGTCATATATGAATATAAGTGCCACTGTGATAGTCGATACGTAGGGCAAACATCTCAACGGCTGCAGGATCGCATCAAGTAACATGTTCCGCAATGGTTAAGATAACAATTGGCCCGTCCACGCCGATCTCAACCATACAGATCGTGCAAACGAAATGACACTAAACCGGATTGTGACTCTGCCATTGGTCAACATCGTTTGGAAAATGATCAATGTGCATTAAACTATGATAACAAGCGGTTTTCAATTCCCGCCACAGCACGCAGCTCTTTCCATCTAAATCACTTAAAGCAGTGTTTCCCAAACTGTGTGTCGCGGCACACTGGTGTGCCGTGAAAGATTTGCGGATGTGCCGTGGTGTGCCGCGAGTCCTTTCAAAATGCTTTTTGATGTCACAAATTTTCTGCCAAAATTGAGAAAACGCTGCCATTACGGGTCACGGCGAGAGAAGTAATGATCTTTTTTTGGAAGTCAGCACCATATTGGGCTGCATCTCGCGATTTCTGAAGGTCGTGGCCCAGAAAAGTGGTGATTTCCAAAAAAAATTAAAAAAGGTCATTGCCATTCTCCCTGTCGCCTGTGATGCTACTCGACATTAGTTGGAATAGATTCTAAGGCTGGTGTGCCGCGAAATTTGTTCAACTGATTTCCTTTGCCGGCAGACAAAAAAGTTTGAGAAACACTGTCTTAGAGGCTGCTTATACCAAGATCCAGAGCTCGGTGTTATGCAGACAGAAAGAGTTTGTTTACACTCTCAAACTCTTTCGATAATCACGGCGTTCTTATTTGGTCTCCTGCTGCGCCTTCTCTAACTTTCGCTACTGCAAAATCTTGGTATGGTGCGCTTTACAATACCAACGCTATCATTGGCTCGTCTTGATTACCTAACGTCCATATTAACCACATAAAACACTTACTGTATTTATTCGATTATAAGACGGTTCGCTTATAAGACGAGTCCCATCTTCACCTGGGAGATTTAGACTCGTTTATATTTATTTTCTATCTCTGCAGACCTCGTCTATAAGACGGGCCCCCAATTTGAGCCCGAAATCTCAAGGAAAAATCCCCGTCTTATAAGCGATTAAACACGGCAGTCACTCCAGATCGGCTCTTTTGACGCGATTTTGCCACTGATGAGAGCGTCACGAAGAGCTTATGGCTCAAACAGATTTTTTCAAAGCTACATTAAAATTTTTTAGTATTGTTACGACGCCACCAAAAGTTGTTATTAGTTCACTTGTTTGTTAACAAATATTTTGGACCCGATGTAAGGAAATAATGCTCTAAAATAACGGTCGGAGATGTAGGAGCTCGTGATGTGTTACCCAAAATAAAAGTGTTCTCCAAAAGAAAAAAATGTCATCACCTGTCCCGCTGCCATTTGTGCTGATCGTGGCGGCAATAATGATTCAATCCAAGTGGCAAGCTCAAACAGATGGGCCACTTACGGTAAATATTAGATTCTAATATTGCATTTTTTTGTTAACTGCTTTTACTGTTGCCTATCTACAAAAAAATCCGAACTCTTGAGCAAATTTCCGGACAGAACACCTGAATTTCGGACATCTCCGGAATTTTCTGCAAATATGGCAATCCTGGCCTACATTAAACATCATAACTGCCGTGTTCCAGCAAAAACAATTTGAAAGTTGCTCGAATCGAAAAAAACCCAGATTCAGCAAAATTTTCCAAAAAAACCTAGAAACCTACACATGCTAAAAATTCCTAACTCTAGGTGGAAAAACCCTGCGCTGGCATCCCAGGTAGCTTGTACCTGACACCTGTCACGTTGCATGACAAGGGACAAGTGATATAAAGTCACGTATTACAAGTGTGACGATGAATCTATCGCACAATGTTTCTGCAGTCACTTCGTGGACTTTATGGAAGCCAATTTAAACTGTGCCCCCATATCCTACCAATTTACATCGTAACAATAGAAAAGTTATTTTTGATGATGCAAGGGAAGAGGCAGTGTGCTAAGAGGGATCCGGAAAGGAACAATAGCGAGTTTAGAAGTATGCCTCCTGGAGGTGCACGATTAAAGTAGAAGAAGAAATGGTTTTCAAAAATAAATTATCAACTCTTGTGTAGCCTACCTTGCTCCGAACTGCTAATATATACAAATGAAGGAAAAACAAGATTTTGTGGAAGATATTACAAAGTCCGTTATGAAATAGAGTATATTTTGGTATAACTTTTTGATTGACTTAAAGTGTTTAGACCTATTCTATGTTAAACAAAAGGTAGCTTCGTCTGTTAAATGCTTTTTGAACAACATAGCACTAAATTTTGAACAAGAGAAGCTGCTTTTTGATTGATGTAAGATGCCTGATTGCTTTGTCGTGCTTTTCTAAAGTTTTGTTTGTGCAGATAAACTTTTGTCCAGAAAACGACTTATAAATCTTTTGAAATATATCTGGCCTCTTTTTTTTTTAGTAAATCGTCGCTGTTTTATTGAGAAATGACGTCATTATTACCAATGTTTCCTTGTCCTTGTGACGACACAATATCCAACAACGCAAAGCATGCAACCAAAAGCATAGTGAAAATCGGACTCAAGATCTTTACCATCATCAAAATTGATTAAAAAATATATCAATAAAATATCAGGCAGAAACAAACCTAAAATTTCAAAAATTCTGATCAGTTGTTTTCAAAGTTAAGATGTTTTTGGGTTTTTTCTAAAAATTCATGCTTTTCCAAACTTAATTTCAGCTTCATAAATGGCTTAATATCAATAATGTAATACTATGCTTAATGTAATAAGGGTAATACTGTAATAAGGGTAGTACTATGCTTCCTTATTTACCGAGCTAATTCACCTATTCCATAAAAATTGAAGCACTTAAAGCGGAATGAAATCCATGAAAACGACTTGCGTGACTGATATGCTTTACCAACTGCAAACCAAGCGATTGTGAACCTATGGATAGCGAGTACTAGTATTTGATTGTTACTTGCTGTAGGGATGGGCCTGATGCGGCCCAATATTCTACCTGCCATATGCCGCCCATTGTGCGACGACAACGATGATACAATTGCTCTTTAAGAATCACAATGCTGGACAGATGTTTCTATTGATGCAAACTGTAAAAGTAAACAATCAAAGAGCTGAAGGATTGTTTGAGTTAGGAATATATCGCCACAGCTGTCACTGCGTAGCATTAAATATTATGAAGTTTTGATATTTTTTGATAAATAGATGGTAAAATTAAGTTTAAAGACCGAAGCATGATTCCAGGTTTATGATAACCATCCCGATATAAATTCACTGATTCTTCTGGCAATTCATTGCCACAATTTTCAATGAAAAATTTATTGTGAAAGTAGTCTGCCATGGTCAGTTCCTGCTTAACTACTATCAATCATTACAGAACTTCTCGTCTCGAAACGCAACGCTGCATTTGTCCGTTATTTTTACTCAAAAGTTTAGGGATAGCGAGCTAATATTAAATTTATTTTGAAAAATTTTGCAAATCGATTGCAAAGAGAATAAATTAGCCTTAGGAAAATTTTGGTGTTTTCGAACTGCATCTGTTAAAGCGCCAATCGCTCGAGCTGCGATTTTTGACTAAATGAACAGAAGTGTGGCGACCACCAGTTTGAGTAACTGGCAATCGTAAGCTAAGAATAAAGATAATCGTTGATGCTGGCTGGTTCGCTTGCTCGCAGACCAAACCAATACATTGTACAAAGTATGGACCCATTTATTTAACAAAGCAGATCAACAGAAACAAATGTAAACTGAACCAAACTAAATTAACTGAAAAACTGAGTTGAAATGAACTGACCGCCATTGATACCAAGTGAACGTGATTTAGCTAATGCGTAAAATGTTTAAAGCAAAATCGAAAACCTAAAATGTGCGCTTAATTGCTTGAACAGCGCACAAACTAAAGAAATCAAATCAGCAGGTACACAAATAAACGTGCGTTGCTGCATAAAGTAATTTATTAACTTCAAGAAGTACTAGAACATAATAAGCGAGTTTGAAACCGCTACAGAAATATCTCCCCTTCTACTTGAAAAAAAAACAGCTTTAGTGGTGTAGTTACCAAAAAAGGCTACAGACTAAAAGTTTCTGAGGAAGGTTGTTACGCATTTTCGCAGGTAATGAGGGAATGACATTGTCCGCATTATATTTCTATCCGAAATTGTGTGCTTCGTTTATTATTCTCCTGTTATCCTTACTGCTGAGTGTTCAGCAAGCGATCTGATTAGATCAGTTAAAATGTCTATAATGTGACTCGACCAAGTGATTTAAACTAATGTCTACTAACTGTGAAGCTACTAACTGTAAAGCGAACGCCCTAGAGAAGTTAAAAGCGCCCCTCCAAGTGGCAAGTACCCCCGCTTCCAGTCCCTAAATACAGTAGTCTACGCCTCTGTTTGTAAATGTGTATCAAGTGTTTTGTGAACAAACATTGCAGATGGAACCAATCGCGAAAAATGGTACATCTTGTGCTCGTTTACAACGTGCACATGTAATTTAATCCATGATGAGTTTGAAAAGTCGCCTGTGTCAACAATAAAATACCGTACTTTGTTTTCATTATGATGTCAAACAACAAACTAATTTTTGCATCACAAGACAAAGGTGATGTTCAGCAGCTGCAGGCCTGTTTATTCTGTGCTGAAAGGCTGAGGGAAAAGATTTACATCAAGAAAAGAGAGGAAACACGAGGCAAATTACAACAAGAGCGACAGGGGGTTTAAGAAAAGGCAAAAAAGACAAGAAGGGATATTTTAAGTCAGAAAAGAAAGGGAATGCTTACAGTAGGACAGCGTGTTCCAAGCAAGAGCCCGCGGAGGTATTTTTTGTGGCTCATAAGCGAATTTTGAGAGAACTTTTGAAAATTAGTTAGCAAGGGTAGATTTCTCATTAATTTTGCGTTAAAAATGCTCTCAACATTTCGAAGCAAATGGGTATATCAGAGTACATTTTAAGTAATAAAACAATTTTAAAGAATTTATAGTACTTTGAGAAAGTTTGTCGAAAATGAGCATTTGGAAGAAATTGATCTAAAGCAGTGGTTCTTAACCTTTTGTGGTTCATGGACCCCTAAAACGTTTTTTCAAAAGCTATGGACCCCTTTGGCTTGGTAGAAAAAAACAAACTGCAATTACAATATTAGCTGTAATCAACGTAATAGTAGTCAAATAGTTTTTGGACTAAACATAGCGTTTAAGTAAACGAATATCAGTCCATAATAATTCCAATGCAGAATTAACTAAATTATACAGCAATAAATAAGCAGTACCTTTGCTTTAACTAACGTGAATCAGTAAAAAAAACACTCGTGAAACATTAGTGAAAAAAAATCAAAAAGAAAATGGTTGAAGCAACTTAGAAAACTCGTAAAATGCATTTAATACAATTCAGTTTTTAGGTTTTTATTTTAATGCGAATGTTGTTGTTGCTTTTTTTCAACAAGAACATGAAACTGTGGGATGGTTTTCGACAGGGCCACGCGCATGTCATCCTTAACGTTCAACCTATTTCGTTGTTTTGTTTTAATAGCAAGAAGAGCCGAAAATCCCGACTCGCATAGGTAGCTTGTAGCAAAAGGCAAAAGAGCAACCATGGCTCTCTTTACCAGGCGAGGATAAGCGTGGGTCAAGGAACACCAGAATTCTGTTATGTTCTTTGAGTTGAAATCGTTTCTTAGCATTTGCATTGTCCTCAACTCAATAAGATCATCTTTCGCCAGATCGTCGTCACAAACAGCATCTAGATCCGCAAGAAATGGATTGCGAATCCACAATTCAAAATTTAGATCATCTGGGCAATAACTTTTGAAAGAGTGCTGTAATCTATCTAAATTTTCGCACATATTTCCGCGCAGGGAGGGAGATAGGGTTTCAATGTTATTGATTCGGCTTTGCGTGATTACTTCCTCCAGCATTGGGAAGTTAGCAAAGCTGTCTGTCTCTAATCTTCTTTTCCACAGAGGAAGCTTTGCTTGAAAAGCTTGCAATCTTTCCATAGCGTCTATGATCGTTATATCTGGTCCTTGAATCGACAATTTTATTTCATTTAGGTGTCCAAAAATATCTGCCAAGTACGCTAAACCACAGAGATACTCTTCACAGTCAAATTGCACTGAGAGAGGATTTTGTTTTTCCCTTAAAAAGAATGAAACTTCCTTTCTCAGTTCCATCAAGCGTTTTAAAACTTGACCTTTTGAAAGCCAGCGAACTTCTGTATGATAAAGAAGAACTTCATGTTGCGCACCCATTTCTTGACAAAGCTTTTTGAATATGCGATGGTTCAAAGCTCGAACTCTGATAAAGTTGACAACCTTTACAGAAGTCGACAATATCTCTTGTAAATTTGAGGGTAGAGTTTTTGACGCCAATGCATGTCGATGCAAAAAGCAATGAGTCACAATAATTTGAGGAGCTTCTTTCTTTACCAAAGTGGCAAATCCTGAGGTTTTTCCAAGCATTGAAGGCGCTCCGTCGGTACATAAACTACCAATATTTCTCTTCCAGTTGAAGTCTTGCTTGGCAAAGAAATTATTTACTGTCTGTAACACATCTGCAGCCTTAGTACTTTCAAAAAGAGGCTCGCAAAATAGAAACTCTTCCTTAATTGCATCGGCGTGCAAATATCGAATATACGCAAGAAGTTGCGCACACTGAGAGACATCTGTGCTTTCATCCAGTTGCATGCTAAATGGAAATGGTGAAGCTTTCAGCTCCTCCATTACTTGTTCCAGAATATTATTGGAAATGTCATTAATTCTGCAGTTGATGGTATCATTTGACAAAGGAATGGCTTCAAGTTTCTTTCTATGTTCTATGCCACAAACCAGCTCAGTCATTTCCAAAGCACACGGTTTTACCAAAGTCTCTCCAATCGTGTGCGGTTTCTTTTCCTTGGCAATGCGGTAGGCTACTTTGTATGATGCTTCGAGGCAAGGCTTCTGTGTCTTGATGAATCCGAACTTTGGCAAAGTCCCACTTTTCTCGAATCGAACTTTCTTAGAACGAAAAGATTCAACACTATCCAGCGCATTTTTAGGATGCATAGATATGAGGTGCTCCTTTAGTTTTGCTGGTTTCATACTTGCATTGGCAAGGACTTCACCACACAGAAAACACTGCGGTCTTTCACTGCCATCACTATCACTAATGAAGGTAAAACCAAAAGCTACATAGTTTTCACTGTACTTTCTCTTTTTTGACATATTCTGAATGGCTAATTTTTCTAATTTATTTGCCTTGCCTAGTGATCAACTTTTTAAAATACGTTTGAAGCGCAAAATTCAGCCTCACACCTACAGTTTCTAGTTCACTCTGTTATGACATAACATCGTGTATGTTACGTCACAAACACTATGATGCCTTTTTCTAGGGTAGTCGTGGTGCATATATGGAGTTGCCATCTATCTTAATTCAAAATAAGGACAACCAGAAACCTAAAGATTTGTAACGCTAGAAGTATTTGATTAATATTTATTCATGCGCAAGAACGGTATGGCAATCCTATGTGTATATATAACTGCGATTGTGACCAATCAAGCGGACCCCTTAAAGTACCTTTATGGACCCCTAAGGGGTTCATGGACCCCCGGTTAAGATCCCCTGATCTAAAGAAAGGTTTTCACGTGGCTTTAGAGAGAAAATTGTGAGAAAATAAGTCAAAATCATCGTTTAGTAGAAATTGATCTCCAAAAAGAAAAAAATTCTTTCTGTTGTTGTACTAGCGTTTCCATTGGATCTTTACTGACCACAGTTTAAGAAGCCCTGCTTTACACAAATTGACGTGAAAGTTGATAAATTAGTTGTAAACTGGCCCACTGACCAAAACTAGTTCGACCATCCAGAAGTTGGCAAAGAGCAAAGAGCAGATTTGCAATGGAAACAGTGAGACTGAGAAGCCAATTCGCTATCACCGCACGATCAAGATGCATTGTTGAAGAGACGTCATCTACTTTGTGATGGCAACATTGTGAAGGATGATTGCATCATGTTGCGAATATTTTTTTATAATTAGGTTATCTATCTTGATTAGGCAGCCATGTTTTACGAGATTTTGATTCAATCTGGGAGCGGGTTTTTGTTCTCCACGTTACTGGCGGATCTGATAGGGCTCCTAATTACCATATTCGCCGTCAAAAATATGATCATACCTGCTATACGGAACTACCGCCTGGCCACTGTTCTCAATGATCTGTGCGGTACCGACAGCCGGCACTGGTTACACGGCCACACCATAAAGGTAAGGTAAAAAAATATTCTCTTTGAATGAAGTGCTGGCATAGGCCTGCAGTTGACTATTATTCGCTTTTCACTTAGAAGCTTTTTAATAAATTTAGCAAGATTTAAAGTAGACATATGTTAAGACTGCTAGGCTACTATTAGTCTTAGTAACTCATTGCAAGCGTTGAAAAAAGAGCTGGCTATCGATAGCGAAGTGGCCAAAAGAAGGAAAAGGAGTTGCCTTCTTTTGAACGTTATCACGACAAGCGAAAGTTTGTAACTTGTAGCTCATCCCTCCCTTTTTGTGGCTACCCGAATGGTTGTCAGTGCTACCACAATTTCAACATGATGTTTCACCGCACTGCGTGGCATTTGATCTGCGATACTGTCCAGCAATTGACATTTTTTATTTCTCACAGTACGGGTTCTCACAAATGGGTTTGCTCAATATCGCGAAGCGGTCGAAAAAGTTTCCATTTGTCTTCAACAGCTGGATCGGCCCTTTCCTCCCAGAGGTCTCTACCCATCATTCCCAGTCTGTGAAGGCAGTGTTATCTAGTAGAGGTAAACTGACTAGGATTACAAAAAAATTGTTGATGGAATGGAACGTTGCTACAGCTTTGAAAAAAGATGCTTTGACACAAACTTTTAAAAATGTCTAGCTCAGTGGTTCACCAGCTTTTTAATGCCATGGATCAATTTTGAAGATTGGGCTAATGCTGTGAACTCTCAAGCTCATTAACCAGACACAGTTATTAACAGGGGCTGAGAGGTTGACCCAGGCCCTGTACCAAAGTATGTAGGCTGTAGTTTTAGCTTTTTGCGACTTTTATATTTGGAGATAATCTTGTAGAAATTGATGTATTGCCTTTCTCAAGTTGAAAATCTTTCTTTCGAAAGGGATTACTAGGCTACGTCTAGTTTGCGCTATTTTTGCTAAATTGTTGACTAACCTTAGTTGAAATGTTGTTCTTTCCTTTTTCTCAAGTTTAAAACCTTTCTTTTGATCATCTATATAAAATTAAATTTTACTGGTGGTTATCTTGGATGTTTACCCACATCTGTAGGTCTTAAGTCGTCACGACTGCCAAGCCCATAACCAGTGCATCTTTCTGAAATCTTTTGTGTGCCCCCAAAAAGATTTTGTGTGAATCTCTAGGTGTTCATAGACCCCCAGTTGCGAACCACCGATTTAACTCTTCTCATTTGACCCAATGCCGCCACTGATGAGCACGACCCAAAAATTGTCTACCACAATAGCTTTTTTAAAGTGCTGAACTAAATGTATAAAAGTCAGTTTAGGATTTCAAAAAATGCTAAGGATTTTGATTGCTTTATTGTTAAGGCATATGTGAGCTAAGCTGGCATAATAATAAAACAAATTTAGTTCAATCTAGGTTGCTGGGAGAGTAGGCTCGTAAACCCCAATACGAACGCATCAAATAGCTAATTCTTTTCAGTTGCTGGCTTTACGTATTAATGATTTGAGTTGCTTGTTCCTAAATCGGAGCTGTACGAAAGGCTACAAACGATTCTATTGGGATTCGAACCCACAGTCTCCTAATTACCGGTCAGATGCTCCACCAAGTAATCTACGGAGTTTCAAGCTCTCGTCCTCCTAATTTGCCTTTATAAACTTTCACCCATGGACCCATCTGTTGTTTTTTGACCAAGAGTTAGGGGTTGATGACACCATATCGAGGCATATATTAAAGTATTGATCACATAAGATAAACCAGAACTATGAGAGAGAAAAATCAAGCTCTCGGAAAGCGGGGTGAAGCTTTGAAAAGAGGAATTTTCTTTCATCGAGAGAGCACTTTTAGTTGATCGAGGGCCATGGAACAACAGAAAAGCCATGCTCAGTATTTAAGCGTCTACATCACAAGTGCATCACAAAAAAGGCCCTTATTCAAACAAAAGGAAAAAGAAGGTTCTTGCCGCAAGTACATCTCCACGAAAAATGTTTTTGACCTAAAACCAGCAACAAAAACCACAAAGCCAGAAGTTTTCCTCAAAATTTTGCATGATTTTATCCAGAAAATTACTTATTCATCATAAAATAGCATGAAAGGCACACAGTTGTAAAGAAAATAACTTTGATTCATTGTTTTCTTTAGAGCACTTTTGCCGTTCTTTTCCGCTTTTTTCCTTCCTGGGATCACCTTCTATGGCAATTTTGGTGTGTAACCAACTCCTTACTAAATGCCTCTGTGACGTCATCAAGCCTTAAAGCGTGCAGTTCATTAACAGTAATAAGGGCAAATTAAATATCATTCATCAAATAACATTTTTTGACCAGGCCAAATCTGTGAAGACCTTTTGTTACTTGGGGGACAGGTTGAAGGCCAGTGGTGGAAATGAAGCAGAGGTGACAGCACAAACGAGAATTGGATGGAAAAAATTTAGAAAATGTGGGTAGTTGCTGTATGGAAGAAAGTATTCGTTAATGATAAAAGGAAGGAAATATAAGAGTTGTTTAATGTTAGCAATGCTGTATAGAAGCGAGATATGGTGTCTGAGAGAGAATGAGATTGCAATTTTGAGAAGAACTGAAATAGCAATGTGTGAAGTAAAGTTGATTTAGAAAGGAAGGAGCGAAGAACTATTGAGTTTGCTGGTTTTGAAAAATACTTTGGATGGACTGGTCAGGGCTAGTGGAGTGTGATGTTATGGGCAAGTTTTGAGAAGGGGTAATGATGAAGTGTCGAGAAGAGCGTTGGATTTTGAAGTTGTGGGAAAAAAAGAACGTGGGCGACCAAATATGACGTGGAAAAGACAAGTGGAAGAACACATTGATAAGATTGGACTGAAAAAGGAAAATGCCACTGGCAGAACAAAGTGATCTAATGGTGTTTATTAACTTTCTAGAAAGGTGAGGTGAATCCGGCAACCTTTGTTAACGGAGACAAAATCCAATTTAAAATAGTGGATTTTTCTATAAGAGTAAATTAACTGCGCGAGAGATAGATACAACAGCTCCCATGGTAGAACCTCTAACTATTGATTACCAAATGGTGGTTTGGAATCCCATCGAAAACGTTTTAAGCCTTTCGTACCGCTCCATGATAAGAATAAGTAAACCCAATTACTAACTGCCCATACTGTAATACAAAATACTGTAGAAGGTCACCTCTAAAATATTGTTGGTGGTAAAAAATTTTAATATAGCTTTTAAACAAGCTGTTTGAGCCATAAGCTTTTCGTGACGCTCTCTTCAGTAGCAATATCGCATCAAAAGGGACGATCTAGAGTGAGTTACTGTTTTATGTGAGTAATTTGGACGTTAGGCAATTAAGATAAACCAATGATAGCGCCAGTATTGTAAAGCGCACCAAAGGAAGATTTCGCAATAGCGAAATGCTAAAGAAAGCGCAGCAAGTGGCCAAATAAGAACGCCGCGATTATCCAAAGAGTTTGAGAGTGTTAGCAAACTCTTTCTATATGCATAACATCGGGCGTTGGGTATTGATATAAGCAGCCTCTAAGAGATTTAGATGGAAAGAGCTGCGTGCTGTGGCGGGGATTGAAAACCGTTTGTTGTCATAGTTTAATGCACATTGATCATTTTCCAAACGATGTTGACCAATGGCAGAGTCACAGTCCGGTTTGGTGTCGTTTCGTTTGCACGATCTGTATGGTTGAGATCGGCGTGGACGGGCCAATTGTTATCTTAACCATTGCGGAACATGTTGCTTGATGTGATTCTGTAGTCGTTGAGATGTTCGTCCTACGTACCGACTATCACAGTGGCACTTATATTTATATATGACAAAACTTTTTTGAGTAGTAGGTAGAACATCCTTGCGGGCCACAGGCAGCATGCGCTTTGACGTAAAAACCTAGCGGGTGCTGACAGACCATAGCAGCTTTCCACAGTGGTCTTGACTTCTTTTCCCAAGTTTGTGGATGGCTTGCCTATCCAAGGGACATTCAAGTACACAGGGCACTTTTCTACGCCAAATCACTTAAGGGTGGAGAACTAAGAGATTTTCTCAGCAATCCGAGCCAAGAAAATCATGATAGATTGACAGGTTCATCCCATCATGAACTTTGCAAGTGGTTGGTTGGCCTATTACAACTCGTGCTGGAGCGGTTTTCGTCATATTGCATTTCAGATTCATTTACGTTTGTTAAGACCATGCAAAATCTTGACATCGACCCTAATGTGTTCATGTGTTCTTTTGATGTGTTCAGCTTGTTCACCAACGTTCCCCTTGATGAAACCATCAAAATCAGTTCGGAAGACCTCTATGACGATTCTGATTTACAGCCACTCATACCGAAGGACGTGTTTGTTGAATTGATGAAGAGCGCTACATCGTCGGTTGAGTTCAGCTTCAATAACACTATGTACAAGCAAACAGACGGATTAGCTATGGAATCATCACTTGGTCCGGCTTTGGCTAACATCTTTGTTGGATATCATGAAGAAAAGTTATTTTCTCAAATGCAGAAGTCTCCAACATACTTCAGATATATTGACGAGACGTTTGCCATCTTCGATCACGAAACTGAAGCAGACGAATTCCTGACCAAACTCAACTGCCTTCATCCGTGCCTCAAATCCACCTTTGAAAAAAAGAAGAACATATGTCTACCGTTTCTTGATGTTTACGTCGAAAGAACAGATATTGGCTTGGAAACCAGTATTTAGCGGAAACCTACTTTCACCGGCCAGTATTTACGTTGGAAGTCCTTTAGTCGTCTCAAATGTAAAATAAGTACAGTATCTACATCAATGCATCGAGCCGTAACTATTTGGACCAAGCGTAGACTCAATGGGAAATAGAACGGATCAAGAAAATATTACTGGACAATGGCTATCTTAAAAACGTCATCAACACTCAGATCGCATAGAAAAATTCGCTCAGTTCTGTACTCTTAATCGATTTGGCGTAGAAAAGTGCCCTGTGTACTTGAATGTCCCGTGAATTGGCAAGCCATCCACAAACTTGGGAAAAGAAGTCAAGACCACTGTGGAAAGCTGCTAGGGTCTGTCAGCACCCGCTTTGTATTTACGTTAAAGCGCATGTTGCCTGTGGCCCGCAAGGTTGTTTTATCTACTACTCAGAAAAGTTTTGTCATATATGAATATAAGTGCCACTGTGATAGTCGGTACGTAGGACGAACATCTCAACGACTACAGAATCACATCAAGCAACATGTTCCGCAATAGTCAAGACAACAATTGACCCGTCCACGCCAATCTCAACCATACAGATCGTGCTAACGAAACGACACCAAACCGGACTGTGACTCTGCCATTGGTAAACATCGTTTGGAAAATGATCAATGTGCATTAAACTATGATAACGAGCGGTTTTCAATCCTCGCCACAGCACGCAGCTCTTTCCATCTAAATCACTTAGAGCAGGGGTTCTTACTCGGGGGTACCTGTACGCCGTGGGAGTACAGAGCACCGAAGTAGGGGGTACGAGATGAGGCGTCAGAATAATGGTTATTTTAAACTATTTGCTAAAAATTTATTTTCAATGTTATTTGAAATAAGAAAACATTTTCGGAAGCCTATTTTGACATTTGCATTTCTGAATGATTTTTTGTCATAAGAAAGAGTTACTGTGACGTAAGAAATAGCTTCTTGTTTGTTCCGACAGAATTGGTTTTGTTGTGAACAATATTGTGGTTAATAAATATACACCGGTAACGTACTACATTGTGTTTTATTTCGTTGTTAGATTGTGTATTTACCGGTAATTTTATAGGTGTTTGTTCGATAGGTCAAGGGGTACAAAAACATTTCACAAAGTTTTTAGGGCTACGAGCGCCAAAAGGATTAAGAAACACTGTCTTAGATGCTTATATCAATACCCGGCGCCTGTTGTTATGCAGATAGAAAGAGTTCGCTTACGTTCTTGATAATCGCGGCGTTCTTATTTGGCCTCTTGCTGCGCTTTCTTTGGCATTTCGTTATTGCGAAATCTTTCTTTGGTACGCTTTACAATACTGGCGCTATCATTGGTTTATCGTGATTGCCTAACGTCCAAATTACTCACATAAAACAGTAACTCACTCTAGATCGGCTCAAACAGCTTGTTTAAAGGCAATATTAAGGTTAACTCTCGATATTTAAGGACAAGATTTCTTTAAGCAATGTTACACAGTTCATATGTGTTAACACAATATGTCATGTGTAATAATTTGGCAACGGAATGACAGTATTGGTGGTAGCAGCGCCCTTTTTGTATCAGGTTTGGTTTACCGAGGTTACAACAATGCCACCTTCAAATCTGTTCATGCAAATACTTCCTGGCCAGTGATCAGTTGTTATAACATATACAACATTCTGCTTGCCATGCTGGGATAAAAAATATTTGGAAGTCTATGACAATTTTCCATCGAAACAACAAATCAATTGTGGTAGACATTACAGACAAAAAATATTTATGCGATCGCAAAACTACTACAGCAGAAGCAGGGTAATTAGAAATGTTATTTTCAACTAATGCATCGGGACGCTTTTTACCTCACATTGTTTGAGTGAGGACAGTTATAAACAACTGGAGCATAAGGCACATTGATGCAGCTGAGTTTGGCCTGACCATTGCAGCAAATAAGACTGCTTTCACGGGACTTAATATTTGCGATAAATATCCTACAGGCTATATGCCAGCACCAGTTAATGTCTCCCGCATAATTTTTATTGCTAGCTTCAAGTGGTTGCGATCGATAGAGAGCGACTTATAAGCGAGAAACAATACAACAAAGCGAGCGCTGAAGGTGCGAGGCTTCCGGAGGAGTTAATGTCTCCCGCATAATTTAGACAGAAAATTTATTAAATTTAGCCCTCGAGCTTCAATGGCCTAAAAGGATGAGACTTAATTTTCACACTTAAAGGCTAATAATCATTTTCATCTGGTTGGTACAAATGTGGGTTTAAATCCCGTTTCCAAATTTGTTTTTAACATTTTAGAAATCATGAAATTTAGAAGTTGATCGCGTAATTATTTCCCGTGTTACAGTTGATTGTTAAGTGAATACATCTTTTTTAGCTCCAAAGAATGAAACGGGATACCGTCTCATGCGGCCATGGATAGGAGACGGACTCCTAACTTCATCAGGAAAAAAATGGCTGCGGAATAGACGACTACTAACCCCTGCCTTTCATTACAACGTTCTCAAGCCGTAAGCTTTTTAAAGTTTTTTTTTGTGTCAAGGCTCAGCATAACACTATCGGCAATGGATAGTAAACTGGACTAGACCTTGGTTTAAAACTCAGCCTTGAAAGTTTCTAAAATTTTTAGCTGTTTATAAAGCGTTATGTTTTCAGATACGCATTGAACTTGCCAGTAAAATACTACTGGCACTTTTCATTTCTGCCGCTGGGAGCGCTGTAAGCAACTAAATAAAGCCGCTGCAAAGCGCTTTGCTCAGAGACACCCTCGGAGAATAGATACGAAGCATCACTTTTATGAAATTTTGCTTATTGCCACGCGCTAAGCGTAAAACAGACCTGATCGAATATACAACGAATATTTCATCAGGTGCTCGACTTTTGACGCTAGCTCAAAACTTGATGTAGGAAATGAATTGGAACGCGCGTAGAGTGCATGTTGCTTTCACGTTGCTGCTGCATTATTGATTGAATGTGACTCAATAGATATTTGAAGATCTTCAACGCGAATGTGAAAGTGTTGCTAGAAAAGTGGAAGGGTAGCGATTGCATTGAAGTAAGTGAGGACGTCAGCCTGATGACGCTCGACACCATGTTGCAATGTGCGATGTCGTATAAGACTGGATGCCAGCATGTCAGGTGAGATAGTACTTGGTTTTATTGAGTAGACAATGTCACAGTTAAGATTGGACTGCTAACATTTTTGATAATAACGTCATTATTGTGTTTATTCAATCAAATTTTGGTTTTGATTGATAACTTTGTAATCAAGATTAAACGCTAGATGTCAGAAAACTCATGTCATAGCTGATCAGATAAACTTTATGAAGTGAGATCAGTCCGTTTACCCCGCAATCAAAGCAACGATTTTTGAACAATTTAAATAAATGAAACATCATTCAGGGGGAAGCATCCTTACATTAGTGCGGTGCAAGAGCTTGGCAGGATTGTGTTGGATCGGATCAGAAATCCGATTATGCTCCTGGACTTTATTTTTTACTGCACTCCGGATGGGTACAGATTTTACAAAGCCAATAAAATTGTGCATGACCAAGCGGAACGGGTGAGTTCGTTTAACACTACAATTCCGGACTATGCCAATTTCGACATTTTGTTTTTCCAACGTTAATTTTTTTGTACTTGTTGCGATTGTATTGTCATGAAATTCCACACTGTCGAACAAATTTTGCTATAGTTTATTTTGATATGAGGTTTTGTTTGTCCGACTTATGGAGCAGAAGTACTTAGAACTTATACCAAGAATTCTCCTCGTGTCGATTTCGACATTGTGCGTTTTCTATTAGCTAGACAGCATTTGATAAATTCTACAAGCCTTGATTGCAGAAAATTGGGTCAATTGCCGTTTCTAATCAGTTTAGAGATAGAAATATGTGAAAAGGTGGCAAATGATGCATTGCTATCTAGGATTCTAAATGCATTAACATCATGCTGTTTTGTGCTCTAAAATGTGTTGTCTCTTTATTAACCTGAAAAATTTGAGTTCATCCATTGTCACCCTACTTTCCTTTTATTCTCACACAGTTGCTCTAAAATCTGAACTAGTTTGCATTTCAGCTTGTCTGTTCAGCTCTGTTATTCGTTTTTGGTGAAGGTTGAGTTTTTATTACAGACAAAACTACATGAGCATAGAGCAACACTAAGCTTGACTTTTTTAGGTGCAATAATGCTGTGTACACACAAATAGAGTTATGTCTAGCAATAGTTTTTGTTGTAGGTATACTGCAGAAGTCGCCTATGATATGCTGAACCTAGCCTAATATCAATTAGGTTGACGGCATGAACCTGAATTACCGTTCATGCCGTACCTCCATCCCAAGGAAGAGGAGGGGTAAACACACACACACACACACACACACACACACAAGACTATGATATGATATCTAATGCATCAGAGCCAGAGGAAGAAGCGCTAGAGGGCACTGCTACTGTGCCCACCAGTGTTGATGAGCCCACACGCAGTCAGTTACTGATAGTGATTTTTCTTCCGACGATGATGATGATCATCAGGCAATGTTATCCAACCAAAGCTGCACATAAGTAACAATGGTATGACTTGGGCTCCTCTTTATATTGCAAGAGTCCACCTGCCACAGCAGCCAACGTTTTTTGAGTCAAAGACGGTGTTTATCAGGCTATACGGAGCCGAGCAGGTATTAGCCCTTACGAGTGCTGGAAGCTATTCATCGACAACGACATGCTAAGAACCATCCAAACTCACCCAAACAGGGAAGCAAGAAAAACTGATCCAAATTTCTCACTAACGATGGAGCAGTTAGAATCATTTATTACACTTCAGTATACCAGATGTACTGTATATACGGGAAACATCACTCTGTCCATTTTCTATGGAAGAAAACCTATGGACCGAGTATATTCTGAGATACGATGGCAAGAGAATGCTTTCTAGAAATCAAGAGGTTTATCAGATTTGCTAACAAACATAGCCGGAGGCAAAGGCTCACTGAAGACAGAGCAGTTAGAAAGCTTTGTGACAAAGTGCTTATTCAATTACACACCTGATTGGAGCGTAACTATAATACGAGCAGCTTTTCCAACAAAAATTAGGTATCCATTTATCGTCTACAAGCCAAAAAAGCTCGACGAGTTTGCATTGAAATTTTGGATGTTGACAGAAGTTGACTCAAAGTACCTGTACAAAATTTTTCCGTGCTTGGGAGCTCTAGAGAGAGAGCAGAGAGATGGAGAAGACCGAAAGACCACTTGCAGAGGATGTCGTTATGAGATTGATCCAAAGCATCCACAACCAAGAAAGATACTACATTATTACCGATAACTTCTTTGTCTCCTTGGTTACTTTGCTTCTAAAAAAGAAAATTTTGATGGTCGGCACAATGAGGAGCAACAGCAAAAGGCTTACAGAATTTATGACCAAAAACGACAATGAACTGAAAAAAAGTAACTTTTTTTTCAATGATGGCAAAGAGATACTTTTTGTAAACTACCAGTGCAAGAAAAAGAAGAGTGTGAATTTAGTTTTCGCAATGCATAATGCTCTCAGCATTGACCAAAGCAAAAAGAAAAAAACCTTGTGTTATTCATTTTAACAACAAGGTTGGCGTAGACGTTGTCGAGCTAATGTTGCGGCAATATTCCACTTACAATGATAGCCGAAGGTTGCCCTTTGCTGTTTGGACAAATATCTTGGACATAGCAACTTTGAACTCATGGGTTCAAAGGTGTGGTTATCCACAAGGAAGTCACTGGTGAGAAAATCAGTAGGTGTGATTTTTTCCTGGACTTGGTTGAAAGCTTGAGAACCAAGTGCGGCACTAAGCGGGCTTTTCTCTGTCCAGAATCTGTATCAAACGACCTTCCACCTTCAAAACGTCGGAAGTGTGCTGTGAAGGGATGTGTCAACACTACAAAAACAGTATGCCACATCTGTCACTTGCACAAATGTGGAAAATGTGGTAAAGCCAGTTTTAAGTAACGCAGTGTAATACGTGTTTGAGCTGGCGAGAGCACATCAATGAACTGAACTGTGACATATAGTTATTATGATGCAAAAATGGTATAGAATTGCAAGTGATTTTCGAGTGCTATTTTGTTCGTGCTACTTCCTCTATCAACAAAACTTCAGAATATGAATGAATGACTCGAAAATGAAAGCCAAAAAAGCGCGAGTGCGATGAATACGATAAAAATAGGCTTCATTTATAACAAATTAAATAAATCAAAAACAAATTAAATAAATTAAAAAATCGAACATCTTTTACTACACTTAGCACTAAGTGCCATTTATTTGTTAAAAACACACCCTCAGTGATATCGAAACGTTTAAGTTACAGGGACCCTGAAGTTCGAAAAAATGTCGATTTCGACATTGTCGGAGTTCTAGATAAATTTTTTTTCCAGGAGTTCTAGTGTTGAACTACACGATGATTTCTGCCTTGTCAAGAAAACAGCGAAATATATCTACTGTACTCAATGCAACTAGCAAGTTCCGGAGTCAGGATCAAAATTTAAATCGAGGCCTAAGAAAGCTATTCTTTGACAAATATATTTTCATCTCTTACCAACATATCACATTCTGCAAGCATTAGTGCATGACTCGAAATTGACAGTGGCGTTTGCAATATTTGGTAGGCATCTCTTGCGCCATCAAATGGTGATGCATTCTACTATTACATTGGCAAGTTTTATTGTTTAAATCAGTGGTTCCCAACCGGGGTGCCATTTGTAAGCCAATAGTGTCGCGAGACGTAGTTAAAATACTGCCGTTAGTTTTACAGTTTTTTCAACTTACTCAGACGCCGTCCGTTTTTCTTAAAACTTTTTATTTTTTATTTATTTATTCAAAAGCAACTTTTCACTAGCGCTTATTTTTTTGGTGATATATCTCTCGAACGTGTCTTTTTACATTTTTCGGGATCAGATAGTTTGGAGGCATCGCCTCTAACCCCCCTAAAATATTTCACTCTTACAAAATGTTGCAAGCTGTCTTTTCAGTAGGATGTAAGCTTATAAAAGTAGATAATCACTGGTTTGAGGGTGCACTGTATTTTTGTTTTTCTTGTGCTTTTTCACATTTGTAATTATTTTAGAGTGCCAATTACTAAACTGTTTTGTTGCACAGCTTATCAGGAATCGGCGCGAGATTTTAGCACAGAAAAGTTCCGACCAAAAGGACGGAAAAAAGATTTTAGATTTTCTTGACATTCTTCTTGAAACTCGGGTAAGGCTGATATTTACCAATCTCTTAAATTTTATTTAGAAAATTCGCGTATTGGGAGAGAAATTTTCAGCTGGTTCTGCTGTACAAAATTGTTTAAGATTAAAAATAAATAAGTTACTGGTGCTGATGTTTTGACTGGTTTATTAAGTCAGTTTTGAGTTACCAGTATCTGGAAACTTGGAAGATGTTTTCATTTACATTATAATATTAGGCAACAGTATGTCAAAATCTCTTCATCCATTAACTGCAATTCACACTGCTAGTCAGCGCGCTTTGACATGTGAGTGGTCCGAGTGGCATTACCCATCTCGCTAGTAAAAATCTAGGATCACAGCAAACACCAGTGGCTGCGCGAAAGGCGGTTCCGAATTTTGTTCCAAATGTGCTTTTACTGTTTATATTTTTACCGTTTAAAAATAAAAATAATTTTACTGTTTAAAAGCAAAAAAAAGGGTAATACTATTACGGCATCATTTTTGGATGGCAATAGGATGAAGACGGGAAAGGATTAACCGATCGAGAAATTCGTGATGAAGTCGATACTTTTCTGTTTGAAGGCCACGACACGACTGCAAGTGGTGAGTGATGTTTGTTTATAAAATTACGACTAATTGACAATTTAGAAAAACTGTTAGGTTCACAAATAATTGCAATTGTGTTTATTCAGGAATTTCTTGGATTTTTTTCAATCTGGCCAAGTACCCAAAACTTCAAGCGAAATGCCGAGAGGAAGTTCAGCAAGTGCTGGGAGATCGAACAGATATCGAATGGTAAGGATCTTAATGGGAGCACACGATATTGGTAGTGGATGGACACTCATATGTGTGTTGTTAAGCAAAGCATCTCAAAATGTCTAAAAAATACAAGTTAACCTCGTTGGTCTTTTAACAACGTTTATTTTTGCCTCTGCGACTTGATCAGAATAGCATAGGATGTTCTCACACGCAGCTTCCGATCCACAAACAGAATTATTTTGTTTGTGGTGCGTAACAGGTTCTACACTTATGACATCTTGAGCTTGAACTGCATGATAGAAATTTACTAAAATACATGATAGAAAAATGATGTAGACCTGTCAGGTAGATTGCACAACTGTTTGACTATAAACTACCTTAAAAGCAATGTAGATAGTTGTTATATCTTGCTGCATTGATAAACAAATAATACGTTTCCATTGCCAAAAATATGACTTGTCCTTTGCTATGTAGGATTACATTCGTTATTTGTGGTTTTATAGTATGACGTATGTGTGTAACTTGACAGCTTTTTTTTATGAAAAGCGTTTATGTTGGCAAGGGATGAAATCGATGTTAAAGCGTAGTTGCAGACATCTGACTGGTAAAACTGCATTAATATAAAAGAGAATAGGCCTAGCCAGTTGGTGAAAAAATATCTGGATCTTATGTTATCCTGCTACTGGAGACACAAGAGCATCATGATATGTTAATATTTACAGGGAGGATCTAACAGAATTGCCATATACCACCATGTTTATCAAGGAGAGTATGCGCTTGAATCCACCTGTACCAGGTGTAGGACGTTACCTCAAAGAGCCGCTGATTGTACCAACAAGCGACACCAACACCGCCCAGATTCCCCCTCGGGCGAACATAAGCGTCATGATATTTGGGGTGCACAGGAACCCTCACGTGTGGCCAGACCCTGAGGTGAGACCATGCAATACGCTCGTTTCTAATTAGGTAGTTCATTTCAATAATAATAGTTTCCTTATTATTTATATAATTTTGGTAAAGGGGTACTCTTGTCTTGTTATACCACAAAGCAGCAAAACAAGCAGACGATATATGTTGAACAGGTTATATTTAAACTGAACGTTTTCGGCTCATCAACATGGCCCTCTTTGTGGTATCAAAATTAATGTTAACATTACAACTTCAAAATTAAAAATGAATACGTATATTAAAAAAATTTTAATGACACATTAACAGCGCATAAATAAGATAAATATAACAAAATAATGTTACTTCTCACGTTATAGACAAATGCAGGAAACGTCACAAAGCAAAATTAACGTGGGCGAATCATACTTTCATTTGTTTTACAATTACCGGTAGTTTATGTTAAGCGCTACGCTATGACGTTATCATTTGTCTATTACGTCAGCATTAACATTATTTTGTCATATTTTAGAGCTGTTGATGTTTCTTTACCAATTTTTGCTCACATAGTCATCTCTAATTTTGAAGTTGCAACGTAAACATGCAATTTTAATACTCCCACGAGGGCCATGGCAATGATGAGCCAAAAACTTTCAGTTTTGATATAATATGTTTAACCCATATCGTCTGCCTTATCTTTGCTACCATATTATTTATTTAACAAATTGTGACGTATTCATACTGATAACGTTTAAATTTTTTTCAGAAATTTGATCCTGAGCGATTCAACTTGGAAAACTCAGCAAAGCGATCGCCGCACGCCTACATTCCGTTTTCCGCTGGACCAAGGTAACAAACTAAATTGAAAACAAGCTCCTCTAGCCGATAGGTTGAATTTTGACCGCAATTACAATACATAGCAATTAGAGTGTATCAGAAACCCCGATATAGCTGGATTTTGCTGTGCATCTCTTAAGTTTCTGCGACCACATGAACCAAAGTGTATGCCGATTTCTTTTACGCATTGCACAGTTCCAATATGGGCCTGTGCTCGATTGTATTTTCAGGATTGCCATTTGGCCACTGGCTCAATATCCCAGGCTGTGTAGCGCGTTGGACAGTGTTTTCAAGCGTCATGGGTTCAATGCTTTGTGAAGGAAATTCTTTTTAAAATGGGCTTAAGAAAATCAGCAGGAGTAATTCAGCGTTTAGTTCTAACACAGGGTAAATTACGAAGCAAAA
The DNA here is from genome assembly GCA_963675345.1 of Trididemnum clinides. Classification (NCBI taxonomy): domain Eukaryota; kingdom Metazoa; phylum Chordata; class Ascidiacea; order Aplousobranchia; family Didemnidae; genus Trididemnum; species Trididemnum clinides. The sequence goes on from OY776297.1 coordinate 5,828,400, forward strand.
AAATGCTTGCTTACTTCTGATGAAACAGCAAAGAATAGGCATTTCTCTTTCTCTCTAGCCAATCAGATCGCTGAAATGGAAAACCCATCGTAAATATGCGTGTTTTCTGCGAGGCAGCCATGTAAACGAGTGGTTAGTTAATGGGTAACAGTTTCCATTATGGTACCTTCGCTTTTTTTCAGACATATGTGCATTACCAGAACTGGCTCTCTTATTTTCTGCATTTAATAACCGCTAGAAAAATCAGGTTCATTCTTTTCGTAGCAAGGAATTCTTGGAATAATGGACACTAGAAATCAGATCAAAAGAGATCGATTAGGGCTTAGAATAACAAACAATGATGCTATCATTACTGGATGCTGTCTCCCCTCGTCAAGGCAAATTTCACGATGTATCATTTATCATGTTCAAGAAGGTTTTTCTCAAAGAATTAGACAAAGTAAGAGATTGCTAAATTAAATCGTTCTTGACAAAGCTGCTACATTCTACGGGAAATGTAACATTCCAATGACGGCAAAACAGCGCGCTTGCCAAAACACATTTAAATTGCCATAGGAAAATGACATATTTAGGAAGATTCCATTATCTCGAAGGTCGAGGCTATCAATAGCAACCAAACTCAAAAAAAATGAGAAGAAATGTCGAAAAGCTTTCCGTTGTGGCCAGCTAACGTAACATTCCGTTGTTGCCAACTAACGCAACATTATTGATAAAAGGCTCCGAGAATCCGAATTTTTTGAAGTTTATGAAAACATATCGAGGCATTGCCGGGCTGGACAGCGTCACTACTGCTTGACAGAAACAAATCAAGAGCGTGTTGAAGCTAAACAGGCAAGACGTAATGCTGCTGTATTGGAAGAATACAAACTGAATTATTCGAGACCGTTGTCACCTGACAGTGGTGCAGATGAGAATGAAAACATCTAGTACGACGGGTCAGAACAACCAAAACAAGCCCACAAGAAAATTGAAACTGGGTCTAAAGTATTTTTAGCACATGATATTTTTTCTGTTACCAAAATCATCATTTATGCCACAGGATATTTTTCTATTACCAAAACTGCAGCAATGATGAATATCACCCCAACACAACAATCAACCTTTACGGAGGTGTTTATTGAAAAAATCGGCGGCTACTTTTCCAACGCATCTTAGTCGTATTCACAGACTGACAAAGCTGGGTGAACTGGGTGAGAAAAGCTAGCGAGTGAAAGCATGTACTTATGGCTGTCACCAAAGTTTGCATCACTGTGTTGGAGTGGAAAAATTATAAATACACTTGATAATCAGGATAAAAAAATGAGCGATTATCTATTGTAGGGGGTGACTTGAAGGATATAAAGTTTTATCACCACCATATTAAGCTGAAACAGGTCAAATATATGGTACTACAATTGCTAATTTAATGTTGAATACTGGTGTAATGGCGATGCAGTGATTCTATAGTAAGCATGGTCCTTGATACAACAACAGCAAATACGGGACACGTAGCTGGTGTATGTATAACGATGCAGAAATGGTCTAAGCATTGGCTTGTGTGGTCTGCCCATCAGCCTCACGTTGGTGAAATCATTAGTCACTAATTTGATGATATGATGACAGAAGTCAACAAATCTTCTAAAGTGTCTGTTTTTCTGAAACTTGTCGGTCACCAACTACACTGAAGAGACCTGATAGATCAAAACAGTGTCACTGTCTGCAATTTGCTCAGAGTGTATCGCTGGCCTCTTGTATTACTTTAAGAGCTTGTGATTACTATGCTGTGACAGAACTATTGCTCTAACAGTTGTTAGACTTAGTGCGACAACCGCCATTTATTCACAAGTGATACAGCTTCGCAGAGTACTGACAGACCTTCCATTACAGTGTATAGGTCCCACAAATGTGACTGTCTAAGCTATGCGTTATATTAGCCTATAGCTTTTTGTCGATCACCAACTTCACTGAAGAGGCCTGATAAGCCGAAACAGTGTCACTGTCTGCAGTTTGCTCAAAATGTTAATCTTGTGTTGGATTTATCAGACTTCGTGAATGTATATTACTGACTTTTCTTTTTGATACTGAAACTGATTACTAAGATGCTCCACTAAGCTTTTCAGCTGCGTGTTGCATATACACACGACAACTGATACTAGATCCGCATATTTCTTTATATTGCATCCAGCTATTAATAGTTGCAAGATCAGTCTTGTTGTAAAAACATGTACCGGCTACTTTCAACTTGCTACTTTTGCTGAATACTTCCTTCCCATCTGATCAACATCATCTACTTATGCTTTAGTTTTGTTGCTGAACAAAAGATTCTTCGGTTTATTTTCGCCAATATTTTTCGAAGAAACCACTGCATGGGGATGAAGTGTGCTCAGTGTAATTGCAGGCTTTGCCTTTTTACATTGGTAACAAGTCTAAGTTACGCTTGACGGCAAGGAAGTAATTTTGCAAACTGTACTATAAATGTGTGAAGCTGCTGTTTTGTTTTGGCAGCCTGAGGCAGTTCTCATCAATTTTAAAGAACAAGGGAAGCTAAGCTACGTTGATGACATTGTAGCAGCGCTTGAAGAGTAGCTGTATCAGTTTTATGGGTGGGCACACTCATGGAAATGTCTCTAGTGACATCTTTGCCTAAACATAAAAGCTGTGATACAAATAGTTGTTGCAACATCAACAACCATCAAAAATTTTATTCGACATTTGTCTGCGTTATTGGAAATTTACTACATAAACTGACATCTTGCTTTACAAGGAGGCAACTGTTTATTAACTGTCACGAAAACGAGAGAAACCTAAGAGTTTTTGTTATTCTCACCCATGCAGTTTCATATACAGGAGAAAAGGCAAAATTTGTCTTCAACCAGTTGAAGCATTCTTTCAAACTTGACGTCAAATCGTAGAAATTTTATTATCTCCATGAAATTGTTTCTGGAAAGTGTCTTACCATACGCTCGGGCCCCCCCAAAACATGTTCCACTGATTAGAGCTGTGATTCTCAACCTTTTTTTTGTTGTGTCTCACTTATAACGAGTTCAGAATTTGGCGGCATACACAAAATAATTTAAAAATTTTATGGATTTAAATATCATATTCCTGGTAAAAGAATTTTTCTTTTTAAATCATATTATTTAATAATATCAACAGAATTATATATCTAAAATTTGGTGGCACACTTTTGTAATTTCGCGGCGCACAGTAGTGCCGCGGCACAGTGGTTGAGAATCACTGGATTAAAGCAAGGCAGGCCATCTTGCTTTAACACACCCGTAGAAATAACAACGCCTATAAACTTATCACGTTCGTTCAGCATCACATTTCAGTTGACATTCCACGTCACCAGGGGTGTAGTGGGGTAGGAACACGTGGGAAAGGCGTTTCCACAGTTTTACATTAAGCTGATTGAATGATGTATATTTCTACTCTGTGTGTTCCCACGCTTATTGTGTGCTCCCACACTTCTTTTTTAGCACTACATCTCTGCCTGTTACACTTTGAGCGTCAGAAATAGTACATTTCTGAAAATAATTCGAAAGGAAGAAGATGGTCAACCATCCATTAAACGGTTTGATGCAAACGAAGTTGAACCGGAGCTGACGTTTACAACGTTTTGTTATTGCAAGCGCCCTCACTGTGGTTGTAAGGTAAATAACTTTTGAGACGAAGAATCATTTTTTCCGTTACACGCAATCATTTTCAGCGGAATCAGTATCTGCATTGTTATCAATATCTTCGTTACTTGAATCAGTCATAGTAAATTCCTTTTTATTCTCCGCTGCAGATGAACCTCAAATGCTTCTCAAAGAATTATGATTGTCAAAAAGTTTATCTTCCAAGCAATCTGATTCAATAGCTTGTAAACGCTGCAAAGCCCGAAGAAGCAGTCAAACTTTTCACTATATTTTTGGTCTACTTAGACTGCGGTATATTTCTTCTGTATTATGTGCTTTTCTTACCCACTACCCGAGCTGCTAAGCAGATCTGCATAGAATAGAAATTTTGATAATACCACAGTTATCAATTGCCAACTTTATCAAACAATTTTGCAATACTACAAACAAATCCTAAACCCTTCAAGCAGTTGTTGGCCTGCTTTTGAAATTACTGACTGCCGTTGCCAAAGCTTATTACCTCAGTTACAATTCGCTTTCTCATGAATGGAGGATAAACATGGACAATCAACAAAGATTGCTGTCAAAATCACAGCAATTACTGCTAGTTGCATCGCCCACAAGATGTTTGTTATTGCTAATCTTTGTTCGCCTTGTTACATCATGCTAAACAGCGCAGTATTAGGCATTGCTAAACTGTACAAAGCTGCATTGCGTTAAACAGCCACTTGGTTGTTATAAGTAGTTTCATGGGTGACTTTTTTTTATTGCAATAGCCAGGTAACAAAATTTACACCCAAGACTGACGTCAAGAAAAAATAATTGGGAATTTCAGTCAAAAGGCGGAAGTTATAAGTGAGAGTTTAAAATGCAAAAGCCACTTGGCTGTTGTGATGTTTTAATATTTACGGTCTTGATGAAGATAGGAGACATTGGTTTGTCAAATATGAGAGAAACAGTATTTGGTTGGTGTTTTGTTGCCCAATTTTACGTCCATTTTTTCCGCAATTTTTGTAGATGTTAGAGATGGGCTAATGATTCTGTGTATGTCTAAAAATACATACCTGCTTTAGGACCGGACTTTGTCAATATATTTAGAGTGGACAAGATTAGTTAAAAACAGTTGCTTACTATCAACCAAAAACTTTTAGAAATTGCATCGGGCAAAACTTCGCCATGAATGAAATCAAAGTGACAGTGGCACAAGCGCTGAAAAAGTACCAGTTCTACCTCGATCACGAGACACCAGAGCCTGTGATGGAACCGCGGCTGATTCTGTGGAGCAAAAATGGGATTTTTGTCAAAATACGACCGATCAAACATATCCCTTGATCAACTAATATATTTCCGTAGCGTTAATTCATTCTAACTCAAATTTCAGCAGAAATTAAAAATTTGAAAAGATATTGACTTGATGAAATAGACTTCTGTATGGTACCATATGATGTTGATGATCATTTGTGAACAAAATTTTCTATTTTATCTTATTGTGATGCTGGAGATAGATCCCTCTTAAAAGGAGGTCGCCTTGAAAATTAATACCTAGCAACTAGCAACTTCTATAATTTGATTTTTAGTCTAATCGTCTAAGCAATTTTGATTTTCTTTCGTTCCCCAATATTGAGATTGCACTGTGTATTTATTTTAATCTTGTGGTTGCAAATTGTTTCGCAGACTTTGTTTTCAAAGCAGAATGGAATTGAGAATGATTTGACGAGCGCAGGCAACCAAACAAACCTAATCAATCATTTTGCGCGTGATGAAAAGTGATCGTGAACTTTTCAGCGAAATTAACATAAAGAATGCCATTGATTAATTTGCTCAGAAAAAATGCAAAAAGTGTAAAAGTAGGACAATTTTTTTATATTCTAATTACTGGAAATTGATGACTATAGATCTTGAAATTCATTATGACAAATGAGATCTCTAAATTTTTTGCTTCAACATCACAATTACAATTATTGTTTTTACATGAGCGGTTTGGTTAATCAATTCAATGCTCAATACCGCTCGTGGTGACGTTAATATTGCACTAAATTGGTAATGCTATAATGAAATGAAAATTGTTTCGCTTGATATGTCATTGATTAAGTTAACCGGTATTTGTTGTTAATCTGCTAACGTAAAAACAATAAATTTGACTCGACAAAAATTGTTCTTTTTTTACACTATTTTTTTAAAACGTAGTGAGTAAAAAATTTAAATTCGGTTATCTAGTTCAGATCCACCGAGACTCAGGATAGATTTGACCTAGATTCATAACATTTGTTGAGGTATTGGAATGGTCGCCTATTGTTTTGCGCCGGGTAAGTTTTTTATTAAAGTTCGGCAAAACCAAAACCATCTTTATTCACTCGGTGCTTATGCGTGCAAATGCCCATTTGAAAGTAATAAAACAAACAAAGCATGCTTATGATTGCCTTCGAACATCACGCATTTTAGTGAAAATCAGAAAGCATAGCCTATAGGCCACAGGTAGCCTACATACAGCAAAATTTAATCATTCTCTAGAATATAATTTGAGGGTGTTACAACCACCAATATTTGAGCCGAAATTTTATGAATTTCCTTTTTTCATTTATACGTTTGAGTCCATGTTCTGTTTACATGTCTTTAGTCCGACTGAACCACCACGATGGGACTGTTCGGCCTAATCACTCTTCTACCGCATAAAGATGATGGAATCCCCTTATGTCTTTACCAAGGACAACAAGAAAACTATCCAGTTTTCCCCCACACCATCCTTTTTGTGTTGAGCGCCAAGCAGGGAAGTAGGAACACCATGGGTGAAAGTCGTTTGGCCCCGACAAAGAAATAAGTGCAGGCCTACTGACTGCGAATCGAGCGCTGTAAATACTACACCCCCCTCCCCCCGGTTATATAAATTTAATTTATGCTTATTTTTGTATAAATTTATTTATGCTTATGAGAAAACTTATCCTAGCTTTGTCGCGATTGCGTAGTTACATTTTTTTTGAAATAAAACGATTTGTTCGCGGTGTTGCTGTTGCTGTGCAATAGCTGCTACTGATTGAATATGACTTGCAGCAATCGTTGAACGGCATCGAATGCTACAAGTTGAACAGCTCGGTTTATGTTGTTGTTGCTGTGATTAACTCTCCTCTTCTTCGGGATGGAGGTGCGGCACGAACGGCAATTTAGGTTCATGCCGTAAACCTAATTGAAATTAGGTTAGGGGAAAGAAACATTTCGAACCAGTCATGAGTGACTGGTAGCCCCACCACCAACAAGGCGGACTGCCACTGGTGGGAAGAGTCGCCTTTTACAACATGCTGGGTTAGCAACTTCACAATTGTAACCCGGTGAAGTACTGGTAAGCCATCTGTCTGCCACATAAAGGTGGAAGCGTCCCGTTAAGTGCCTTACCCAAGGACACAACAAGCAAGCTTGCCGGCTTGTTCTCCACACTATCCCTTTTTTATGCTGAGCGCCAAGCAGGGAAATTGTGAATACCATGTTTTACAGTCTTTTGGTACGATTGGACTTAGGGAATGAACCCCCGGTATACCGACTTCGAAGCGGACGCTCTAACCACTACGCCATCGCGCCGATTAGCTCGGTTTATCGCGTTTGACGTCGCATCGGTTTATTGTTTCACGTCGCATTGACAAAGCAATCGGACTTGAGAGCGTTCTTTGTTTGATTAGATTTATGCGCAGTATAAGAAGTTTAGTGGAGTAGGCTCAGTTAAAATTTATACGCATAAATTACTGCAGATAGTGAGCCTGCAAAGTTAGACCTTATGGCTGATTCACACAGACGACGTTAAGGGCAAAAGGTGAGCATTGCCATTTACGACAAGTTCCGAATGCTGCAGACTTACAGTAGTTAAAACAAGGAATAAGTAAGCAGGGATTGCCGACGCGTGTTTATTTATTTAGCGTTACGCCTGACCAATCGTCAAAAGATTGAATGGTTGTGTTTGAAGTCTTGGTCTGGTCATTGGTCAAACAGGTTAGTTTATGTTTCTCAGTTAAGGCGAGTCAGTTCACAGTTAAGTTCACAGAGAAGATATTGTGGTGTATTAACAGTATAAGAATGATCTAGTAAATATCAATTCCAGCCTAGGTCTGTAGATGTCAGAGTCTGTGTTTTATTGGGATTTTAGAGCATGGTAAACTAGAATGGTGTACAAAAGTTAGTAATGTGAAAGCAAAATTTTTTTGTTGAAATCAATTTTAGGTTTGAACTTGAACGCGCCAAATCTGTGACTCATAGCCTATATGTTGGGTTTCTGCAGACCTGTCAAAAACTTACAGTAAGCACCTATCAGAAATGTATTTTGGTTGGCTGTTGAACGTATTTGGTAGACTAGTATATCATTAATATGTAATTTTATGACTTGTTTAGGGATTTTTACTGATTACGTAGTTTTTGACAAGTTGATGCTTCAATGAGGATGTAGTGGTTCACTATCTAGCTCCAATTGTGTCTAGATTCCAATCCCAAAATTTGTTTCAAATTATAAGTGGTTGTTAACTTTTTAAATGCCAAGCTCAGATTGGTTTACACTACACGCCAAACTCGAAATGATGTAAACTATACAAATGCCAAATTCGAAAACTAATTGAAAGATGCACTACTAAACTACATCACCTACTAATTTGCCAAAGAGTGCGCAAAAAAACTATAAAGTGATTTAAAAAATGGAAAATTAATCAACAATACGTACAATAAGGTGAGGTGCTGTTACGCAACTTAAAGGCAAAGTGTACAAAATTAACGCATAAATGATTTTAAAGAAAACATCCAATAAACGAAGTAAAATTTACGAATAAATAATTCTAAAAATCCAAAGGAAATAATTCCGAAATTAGCGTCCTCCAAGATGGCGATAGGGGATCGACATCGACAAGGTCAACTCAGTGACGGAGTAAATAATCTGAAACTAAAAAAAATTGAAAAACACATAATATAAGTTAAACTGCAAATCTACACAATTAAATTTGGCAATTTTGATAAGCTGTCCCGCTAACAATCAAGAGAGCATACGAGAGGCTATAGCCACCACAAGATTAGCATAGTTCCTCAACTTCAATGTTTCAACTGATTTTGCTGCTAAATCTTCAACAAATATTAGGATTCTAGGATTGCTTGCAATTCCATCGTTAAGGCACTAAGCGATATTTCTTTCAGATCCTTTAATCATTCCAACTTGAATTCATTCTACAGGGTTAACAAAATTGACCAAGTTTTTCATCTGGATGGATAAGTGGCAAACAATTTTTTTCCAGAATATTTATTAAGTTATACTTTTCAGGAATGCATTCTTACTTTAAGTGAGTCAATACGTGCTGATGTATTGGAAACTTCTTCACGCATTTCCAAATACCCACCAATATACTGTAAAATGTGTGTTTCATCTGAGGTAATTTCACAATCATCTGGTTGAAAGAACAAAAAAATAAATAATGATTTGGTACGCGCCAACCTCATATACACGCAATAGTTTTTGACTGCTACTGTAATAGTAAAACGCTGAAAAATGTCTTAGAGCAGGAGTGCCAAACTCGTGGGCTTCTGGGGGCCCCACTGCACATATGAGCAATCGTGCCGAGGGCCGCATGAAGTTTTCGAATTGGAGATCACCACTTCTCTGGGTAACAATCTCTGTGATGTCGCCCGAAGTAAGGTCGGTCTCCAAAAAGAAAAAAAAGAAAAAAAAAGGTCATCACCTCTCCAGCATCTCCGCCCTCTCATGAGGGCAACAAATCAAGTTCTGTCCTTGCACCCAGTAAAGTTGTCTCCGAATGAAAAAAAAATCTATTTAGTAAACCTTTTGCTTGCTTACGTTCAATCATTCCAATCTAGCTCAGAAAAAACTGTTAGCTAGCCGACTAATTTAGAAACAGCCCAAAGCGTTACACTTTGTTTTGTATGAGAGGGGAAGGGTGAGGAGGGGGCATATTTGGAGCTCAAGTTTATATTACCATTTTCAGCTCCAAATCAAATTGAAGATCTTTTTTGGGCTTCAGCCCACCCAGCCCTCACTACTTTTACTCGGATGGAAACAACCAATACCGTACTTTGTACTGTAGCAGGCTACCGTTATGATTTATTAGATTGCACCATGAACTTGATCATAACAACTACGCGAATTGTAAATTTGAAGAAATATCCGTAGACGACGGACAAGATGTGATTTTTTTCTCGTTATAATGACGTCATTCAAGTTTAAAATTTTGGTTGGGGACTAAGTTGTTGCTTGAGGTGTAAGCGTTTGATTAACATATTTAAACTGTGTTCTTGACTATCGAAAACAGGAACTTTGCTATCTTTCAGCTTTTCCGAACGCTTGTCGCACGACGAATTTTGTTCATGTCTAACTTCAACTTATGCTCCAGTACTTGTTCCCAAATACTTAACTTTTGCTTTTCACTTCCATGTAACCCCACTATGTAAAGTTTCACTTCAATGTAAGACGCTCGGATCTGTTGAACTTCGTTTTTTAAATCTTTTAGTCTATAAAGCTTTCTTATAGTCTTACCAGAAAGTTTATGGTGGGCTAATAATACAGTAAAGGTAAAGGTATTCCCATACTTGATTGCGAGCTTTGGAGATGGAAGGATAAAGACTTTTATTTTGCTGGGCCGATGGCGCTGATATAAGTGGTGGGGCCAGTTCCTTTCTATCGGCTGCCTTTGCTTTGAAGCAAATGTTTATTTGCATTGTAACAGTCTAGGTAGGAGTGAGAAACTGTTTTTAAAATTCGAACTCGGGCCTTGCGCTTGCAATGCGATTGTCGTAACGAATACATCATAGCTTACTACCCTATCTAAAACGTGTCTCTGTACGAACTAGAAATTGCGGTTCTTTGCGTATTACTTACAGTTGTGATAACTGGGACCGAATTAAGCCACAGGGGACCCAGGTACACCACTATTAAAATGAGCTCTTGATCTTAATTAATAGCAGCAAAGATTTTAGGCCACAAATATAACTGATCTACACGTTATTAAATAGCGTTTAGTGCTGCTACTTACTTTTGACCGGGGTTTTATAGCGTTATTTCCGCGTCATACTGATAAAACAAGCTTTTTGTAGCTAGTAATATTTCTACTTTAGAAGAGGAACAGGGAAGACTGTAAAGGTGACAAAGCAATAAACTTTTATTTTCAAGTCAAATTTGCTGACCATTTGACCTGACTGTGATAGGCGATACACATGACATCGATTGTGTCGTAATTTTCAGTTTGTTTTTGCACTTTCCGTATTTCTGTCTGTTCAGCAGAAGACGCACTTTATCTCGGCTTGCATTTTGTTAATCATCAACAATGGTATCACAATGCTTTGCAACATGATTTTGAGTCACACAGACATGAATGGATCAGAAAAAGGAAGCTTAAGAAAAAGCGCGTTTTAACTGATATGTAAATTACAATTTGAAATCGAGATTGGATAGATACAAAGTTGTATTTAGATGTTGAAGCAGCAAGTTGAAAATCATCTGCAGCTAAAAGTCATTTTGAAAGACCACAATTCGAAGCTTAAGAAAGTTATGAAACAGCACTAAAAAAAGATGTTGATTTTGTAGATCACTAATTTTTGCTGTCGTGTGACATAACTTCCTTTTTTGTTAATGATGCAGAAATAAGGTGCTTGCCATGAAGTCGTGGTTGTTTCGCATACTTCTCCGTAGCGGCAGCGGCTTTCTTTTCTCTACTCTCCTTACAGAGCTGGTGCTTTTCCTATCGATTTGTTATGTCACTTGGAAGATATTAATACCAGTTTTGAGAAATTACCGCTTGGCAAAACACTTGGACAGGCTCTGTGATACTGTGCCAAGACATTGGTTCCACGGTCACCTGGTAAACGTAAGTGTTGACATCATAAATTGTAGAGCTAGAGAGGATTGCAACCAAATACAGGGCATGGTTGAGAGCAAAAATTTAGAGTGGGTAGATGATAATTGCAAGTACAGTCAAACCTCGGTTTTCGAACGTCTCGGAGTTCGAACAAATCGGTTTTCGAACGGAAAATTTGAGATGAAAATGACTCGGTCCTCGCACAAAAATTCGGTTCTCGAACAACTTAAGAGAAAGATTTACCTGAACCAAAGAGACAGAGAATAGAGGAAACACCTTTAGAGTTACCATAAGGTTTTATTACAGGAGATTCCCCATCCAGCAAGCAACTCATCCCTTCTTCCCATCAGTTCGCATCAAAAAAGCTGTACATATGTACAATACAGTACTGTATTGTTTAAATCTACATTAAAATTACTTGTTATGTTTTTCGTTTTATTTACACTTTTGTGTTTTATTTACTCTTTGAATAATTGGTTTTATACTATTATATGCCGAGTATAGTGTAAGCAGGCAAATAAGTTATTCTTTTGGTACATGGAACGAATTAATCTCTTCAACATTATTTGTAATGGGAAAATATGATTCGGTTTTCGAACGAATCGGTTTTCGAACAGCCTTCCAGAACGAATTGTGTTCAAAAATCGAGGTTTAACTGTACGCTTACAAACTTTACTATCAGAGGAATTGTGATGGAGTGATGCCTCTCTTTAGGCTTCTTTTAGATGCAGACGTAAAAAGCAGCAGTTGCAACTGGTCTTATGTTTGTTTTAGCTTGGTGGCTTCACCGAGAAAGGCCTGCTAGCCATGGTCGAGGTGACGAAAAAATTTCCTGTGGTCATTAACACCTGGATCGGCCCCTTTTTACCTCAGATATCAATTTTTCACCCCGACTCCGCGAGGGCGCTTCTGAGCAGCGGTGGTAAGTTATCTCATGAGAATGGAAAATTATTTTAAAGCTTTTTGATGCTTAATGAATCTTTTTCACACTAAGAAAAACAGTAGGCTAGTTAAGCTTGGCCGCTCTACGCCTGCAACCCAACGACCTTTGATGTAATTCGACTGCTTGGTCCAGATATTGGTTCGAATCTTACAACTTCACCCATGTTTGAAGTTCTTAGATATAATTATTTTAATACCTCTCTTGATACAGTAAGGTTGGTGAAAAAGAGTAAAGGTTTTGATAAATAGTTAAAAATTCTAAGCTCATGTGATTATCGGTAACAAAACTTTTCATAATAACAGTTTATTGCAAAGTCTTGATGCTGCGATTTTCAATAATTATTATTGCATTAAAACTTTGGTGCTTTTAATCATTTGAATTTTTATGGTAAACACCAGTCAAAATTAAATTCAAAAAGTTGTTCTAAAACACCATTATTTATCGTCAGCGAAGTGCAATGAACTGAGTGCGAGCCTTGTCATCGAAAGGTTGCGGATCGAACCCTCACAGCGTTGCGCTACATGTAACTTGACAGAGAGGAACCGGCGTTTGCATTTAAGCTCACCTTCGGGTGCAAGCAATGACTTGCACCCACTGCATCAACGTGTACGAGTGACTGCTTACGCGAAGACAATGAGGTCACCTTCTTGCCTCCCAAAGCTCACGGTTTCTCGAGTGTTTGATCACTTGAATAAACCTCATTATTGCTGTTTTAATTTTCTCTCCACTTTTATGCGCCTTCCAAATTTATATGCACAAAAGGGTACTTTGAAACGAAGTTATTGCACAGATAGTCTCAAAGGATGTTTTATTTGACATGACAAAGATTTGAAATTGTTATGACCAACACAAAGCACGATACAATATTTATCCAGGGTGCTAAATCGAATACCATTTCTTGCCATAATGGTCTTGAAGTATCTAGTCAACCTAAAAGAAACCAACTTGATTTTTTAATAATGATGGGAGTACCATCTTCCTACTACATTGAATGACGTGAGGAGTTTATTTTCAAATGAGATTTTTGTTTAATCAAAACATAAAGCAGCTCCCTAATAGAATCTAGGTAAAGTTTTCGTCCTGCAAAGGATAAATATTGTGACCATCCGATTATTTCAAGCAACACATCGAGGAAGTTTTATTTCAAACAGCTCCTAAAAGTGAAACCGCTTACCGCATCGTCCGTCCCTGGATAGGAGACGGACTCCTAACTTCATCAGGAAAGAAATGGCAGCGGAATAGACGACTACTAACTCCTGCGTTTCACTACAATGTTCTCAAACCGTGAGTAAAGTATTGGTAAAGTAGTTATGGGAAGGGAAAGAAAAACAGCGAACAGTGGCATTTTTGTTGATTCTAGAAACGAACCTCCAAACTTACGATTGTGCTACATCGTAAATGCCCCATGTACGATAGTGTATAGGTTAGAGTAGTAATAATAGTAGTAGTCGGTAGAGTTCGGTTCAATTTCTTTGACAGGTCATACCAAGACGTCGAAAATAGTGTTCACAATTTACTTACTTGGCACTCGATACGAAAAAGATAGTGTGGAGAAAAGACAACAAGTTTGGTTGTTTTATCCTTTGAAAAACTCTTCATGAGATTTCTCTACCTCTTCTCGGCAGACAGGCGATGACGTCGAGCAGTATGATCGTATTTTGCATTAAAAATGCTCTCAACGTTTAGAAGCATATGCGCATGTCAGAGTACATTTCCTGTTACAGTATAAAACAATTTAAAAAAAATTAAGTTTGTCAAAATCAGTGTTTGAAAGAAATCGATCTAAAAAAAGTTTTCAGGCCGCTTTGGAAAGTAAATTAAGACAAAACAAGTCAAAATCAGCTTTGAGAAGAATTTAATCTCCAAAAAGAAAAAACAAAGGTCTTGGTGCTGCTGTACCAACGTTTCTCCTGGACCTTCACGGACCCTTTGAACCTTTTCCACGGACTCCAGTTTAAGAACCTCTGTTTTAAGCGAATTGAATAGCAAGTTGATAAGTTGGTTGTAAACTGGCTCACTGACCGAAACTAGATAGACCGCACAGTTTTAATCCATAACTACTTTTTGTACTGCGTTGTTATTCTGACGCAATAGATATTTGAAGATCTTTAACGCGAGCACGAAAGAATTAATGAAGAAGTGGGAAGATCAGGATTGCGTCGAAGTCAGTGATGACATCAGTATGATGACGCTCGACACCATGCTGCAATGCGCGATGTCGCTTGAGACCGGATGCCAAAACGTCAGGTAAGTTGACGTCATAAGCGCGAGTTGATGTGGATTGATACATCAAGACCTAGTTGTAGACCTTCAGAGAAAAAGATCATCAACGTAATTATTTAATTCCATTAAAGTATGGCGTTGACGTCATAATAATGCTCATTCGACCAAGATTCATGCGGTTAATGACGTCTTCCTTGTTATCATTTAAGCAACTTGTCAATTCGCCGATGGTACTTTTATTGTTTCATAACCCTGTGACTGGACGCCACAGCGTAGGTATACAGTATATTCAACCGCATTAGCAAGAAGAAAATGGGGGCTTTTTGATCAGTACAAATCCAAAAGTCTGAACAAAGCTTTCCTACTTGTATGTTTCAGGGGCAAACATCCCTATATTGAGGCAGTGCAAACAATTGCCGTGATTCTCATGAAGCGGTTGCGGAAACCGCACCTTCTCATCGACTTTATCTTCAACATGACCAACGACGCAAAGAAACTTTATCAAGCGTACGATGTCGTCCATAAGCAAGCTGAAGAGGTACTGTGACGTCATATTGATTGCTGCAGCCTACAGAGAAAATGGCGTGTTTCGAAAAAAAGAAGTTGCATTATGCCCTCACGATAAGAAGGAAGTCGAGTAGCAACAACAACAACAAAAGATGGCATTTTGGCTCAGGAAAGTGCTGTTTGCTATCAAGTTTGATTGCCACTTGCGTCCTAGGGGCTACAACCACCTCAGCAACTGAATCGTTTTCTAAAAGGCTAAGCTTTTATGAAAATATACATCTATCCGGGGGATGTAAATCTCAGTTTTATAAAATTGTGTTATGAGAAACTACTCATAAATTCTGTTTCAGTTAATCATTAAGCGACGAAAAGCTTTGCAAAATGACAACAAACGAACCAGAAAACACCTTGATTTCATTGATATTTTGATAGAAACCACAGTAAGAAGTTATAGTGCGAATGTAATAACAACATTACTATTCAAATTAAGTGTTCATCATCTGCAACACTTTTCACTACTAACGTTTCACTTTCTTTTCAAAAGTTGTAAAAAAGTTTTGAAGATTGCTTAACCTGACATTGTTGTAAACCTCACTAAAATTGCTGGGATTGTTTAAAACTTGCCTGTTGTTACTTTATATATGTAACGTATTTATGTAACGTGAAAAGTGTCATAAATTAATTGCATTTATCCCATTACAAAGAAAGTGGGTTTTTTACTAAGTGGCCTATAGGTCCCTTTGCAGTCCTACCAATTATCACTGGTATATAAATACTGCATTATACTTTTGTTTTTATTGGTTGTATTAAAAACCATTATAGTTTGGTTGATTGCTTAATTTATTCCGAGCAGTATTCTATAGCATCCAGGAAGATTATGATATTGGGATTGCATTCGTGGTATTTATGGCGTTAAAGACGTTGTATTAGCCATAGTTAGTTATTTCGTTTGAATTATGACATTGTGATTAAATAACAAAAGGATGAAAACGGGAAAGGATTAACAGATCAAGAAATTCGTGATGAAGTTGATACTTTTCTATTCGAGGGCCACGACACGACTGCGAGTGATGGGCATTGTTTGGTTATTTGTTTATTTATTATATTTATAACCTTTTATAATTATATTTGTTTGTTAATGACATAATTGAGAGGTTGGAACGTTGTTTCATGGCGTTAACGTACGAATGATTGCGCGTTCAAGCTTTATGATGAATGCGTTGTCCTTGGGTAAAACGGTTTACGGGAATTTCGGTTGTCAGCTTGAACCGTTTGTGGTTGAATGCACTTTGCTAACATGTAATGATAAATCCGAAGCTGGTCCAAATACAATTCTTTTTCGGATACCCACAAAAGGCGACTGAAGAATAAAAAAACGAATAAAACCAAATAATTTGTAGGGGCGTTTAGCTTTTATAACGAATGAATTCCCTTTTGCGTTGCATAACATTGCACCAGCTCCATTTTTTTTGGTAATGATAGAGTATAATCTTTCTCCTAGTGTGCGAGGCAAAAATAAATTCATTTTTTAATTGCATAACAATTGCATTCACAATGAGCTACGCTGGAGTTGAATTCGATATTTACTTGATATTTTTTGGCGATTTTCTTCAAACTCTTTTAGGAATTTCTTGGCTCTTCTACAATTTGGCGAAATACCCGGAGTTACAAGAAAAGTGCCGAGAGGAGGTTTTGTCTTTAATGGGGAAGAGAGATGAAATGGAGTGGTGAGTTGGTAGGGAATTGACGAGGGATAGAAAGAATTTCTTGTTTACAATAATACCAGATGCTGGGTAAAGTTATCACCATCTTCACCTTGAAAACTTACCTTTTTTGAGGTTTGCCTTTTCCAGGTTCACGATGATTGGTGTTTGGCAGACTTTTGCTCCAACAACCCTTTCTCCCTCCCCCAGCTTTCATTGCCAAATTTATCTCCACCAGCTGTTGCTCTGCCCTCAAGATCTAAATATTGTTGTTTTGTTTTTTCAGGGAGGACCTAACAGAACTGCCTTACACCACCATGTTTATCAAAGAAAGTCTGCGGCTTTATCCACCAGTTCCGCGTATTGGTCGTTATCTCAAAGAACCATTGCTGCTACCAACCAACACCAGTAAAGTGACTATTCCCCCAAACTGCAACGCTGCGTTGTCAATTTTTGTGCAGCACAGGAACCATCAAGTATGGGAAGAACCAGAAGTAAGAGAGTCAGTGCGCTATACATAGGAAGAAGAAGAGGCACTGCCCAACACTTTTTTACCTTAAGATAGAGACAAATTTTTAATTGGAGTAAAAAAAATCTAAATTTTAAAAAACTGCAGCTCCTTGAATCCCTAGGCTCCTCTTAAATTTAGGATTTATCTCGTATTTACGTCATAAACATAGGTGTTATGATATAGGTTTTCGGGGAAAAGCGGAAAACAAGTGATGACGATGCGCAAGAGTACTTATAAAATTTGATTGAGAAAAATGTGTGAAAACAGGACTTTGTTGGCAGCGTCCTACATGTTTTATCTCTGTGTGTCACTGGCTTATAAGTATGGCTTATTGCAGTAATGATGGAATTAAAATTACTGAAATAACCTAGCCTAACCTGAAGCTGATGAAAAAATTTATCATTTTTCAGAAGTTCGATCCGGAACGCTTCAACCTGGAAAACTCAGCAAATCGTGAACCACACGCCTATATTCCATTCTCTGCGGGACCAAGGTGAGGAGCTGGTTAGGAATAGAAAATGATTTAAGAGTAGAAGCTTGTTAGACATAGTCGATTGAATGACAATAGATAAGAGCTTTTTAGAATGAAGAAAGACCGGAGCTTTTGGAATGATAAAAGAGATACTGGACAAATATATAAAATTACATATAGGTTAAGAGCTAGTTGCAAAACAAACAAATTTGAAATGGTTAATTTAGAAACTGGCTGATAATAGAAACTTTGTAAAGACAGAAACCGGATAGAAACAAAAACTTGTTACTTTGTGAATATTTTTAGAAATTGCATTGGGCAGAATTTTGCCATGAATGAAATCAAGGTTGCTGTAGTACAGGCATTAATGAGTTACCGGTTCTACCTCGACCACCAAACACCGAAACCCGAGATGGAGTCGAAGATCATTTTATGGAGTAAAAGCGGCATCTATGTCAAGCTGAAACCCCTGACATCTGGTTAAGATATTAAAATTTAAAATTTTTGTTTGCTGTGAATGCAGAAAACCCGAACACTTTCATGTTGTTTACTTTTGTACCTTGTTGTTTACTACTGTACGAATAAAATGTATAATTAGTTCTAAATCTAGATCTTACGGCTCCAAGCATGCTTAAACAGAGCTGGAAATGGGACTCTAATCCACTTTGACATTAGCCCTAAAGAACAACGGTCATTTTGACTGTTGGACAGGGAGCATGACTTAACCGGTGACATTCTCAAACTTTTAACAGCAATTTACTGCACACGCGAAGCAAGTTTTGTCTAAGGTTAAGACGCTATTCCTGCACAAAACTACTAGCATAACGAGTTGCATATCTCAGTGTTGTTGGCAATACTAGCAATGTGAATTTATCGATAGTGTTTGGAATTGTACTTCAAAGTATTTGCACCTTCCTGAGCCAATTTCTTAAGCTTGACTTGCTTGTTCAACAAAAGAATTATGAGGTAATCCTCTAATCCAGCCGAATAACACCAAACTGTGGCAGGTGTTTCTTCTCCTCGGACCACATATGGTATGAAGGGGCGCACAGAACCCGAAATCTATCGCCAAATGGTGGTGGTGTTGTTCCTCAATAGAACTTTCTGTTATCACTGGTTAAAATGGGTGATGCGGATTGTGAGTTCAAATCCTACACGACGTCAGTTAAATACGATGTTTTCTTCTGGTGGTGACGTATTGCCCTATTTTTATCGAAAATAGTTGAACATTAAAAGTACCATAGGGGTCATTTTGACCCATGGCATCAAGTTATTTGCGTGTATCTCCACGGTTGATTTCAATAGAGAAGTGAAACTTCCTGACTTCTCCTAAATTTATTGGTTGAACATGCTAATGGAACGAAGCGTCGGGACAAAATCTGTTTTGAATTAGCTTGTATGTGGTGATATACCTAGAAGTACCAGCAAGGGTCATTTTGGCGCATATAATTTTCTATGGTTTCTGTGAACACAATTGTCTTGCAAAAACGATCTTTCTCGATGCTCGATGCAGATTCACCCAATACAGTATATGCCAAATAAGCCCGACAAATATGACATCAAATTTTGGATTGCCGCTGATGTGAAAACTAAGTACTGTATATGCTACATAGCTTTCCTTATATGGGGAAAGATGATTCAGCGGCAGAAGTAACATTAGGTGAACAAGTTGTTTTGCGACTAACTGGTCCTTACAGAAAGACGGTTCGAAACGTGACAATAGACAATTTTTTTCGTCGGCAAATCTCGCTAAAACTTTGAAGCAGCGTGGGATCAGCATTGTCGGAACTGTAAATCGCATCCGAAAAAAGATTCCGCAAGAAATAAAAAAAAATTGAAGAGGATCTCTACACAACAAAAGTTTTCAAAGACGATGGCTGCACTTTGACGGTTTATCCAAGCCAAAACAACAAAATACGTTTTCTTGCTTTCTACAATGCACTTTACTGATGATACAGGTGACTACCAAAAATCTAAGCCTGAAACCGTAAAATTTTATTATTCCACAAAATTTGGGGCTGATGTGGTCGACCAAATGGCCAGAAAGTACACTGTAAATGCAGCTTCTCACAGGTGGCCTGCGCAATTTTTTTACAACATATATATTAGATTTGGCTGCAATCAATGCCCACATTTTATATAAGTTGGTTATCGGATCAAAAATCTCGCGGCGAAGGTATTTTTTGCGGTTATCTGAAGAGCTTTGTTCGAGGTTGGTTGAAGAAAGAAAAACTAACTCACACCAGTCCAGTCCCACCAACAGTAGTATGCAGAAAAGCCACAAATGAAAGCACTGGTAAAGCAAAAGTTGCATCAGCAAAACACGTGAAGCGTGCAGCAGTTGCTCTAAGCTTGTTTGTGGTAAATGCATTGGAAAACAGGAGAAACTCATTTATTGTAGGATTCGGAGCGAATAATTATTGCTCATGATGTGTTTTGTCATATTTTTTATGGCTATGCATGCAACGTAACTTTAAAGCTTCGCCAAAATTTTTGAAATTTGACTCATTCAGGAAGCGAACCTAAGTCTGATTTATTCGTGAAATAGATGTCCCATGACCACTGACTCTACGGTTGAGTTAATTGAAATTTAAAAATGTAAAAGGCGTCAATAAAAGGAAGAGTCAATTTGATCCCACTAGGTACTTCTGGGTAGTGTAAAATCTCTGGTACTTCTGGTGTTAAGCAACCACCCAACCTAAGGATAGATCTTGATCTGTATGCCTTGTTATCATTTATTAGCTACATCTTCAGTTGAGTTTAACTTCAATAGCACTATGTACAAGCAAACAGACGAGGTAGCTATAGGATCATCTTTTAATCCGACTTTGGCCAATATCTTTAGTGGATATCGTGAAGAAAAGCTATTTTCTGGTACGCGAAAGCCAAAAACATATTTGCCACCTTCGATGACATACATAACTTGAAGCAAGTGAATTTCAGACCACACATGGCTGCTTGATTCATCCTTGAAATGTACTTTTCAGAACGAGAAAGGCTGGCGTGTATTGCGTTTTGCTAACTGTGCTACAAGAATAGATGTTGAATTTGAAACCAGACTACACGGAAAACCACCTTCACCAGCTATTATTTATGTTGGCAGTCCTGTAGTCGCATTAACGTTCTGTAAAATAAATCTAATATCTACATTGGTGCGTCGAACCTTAATGATGTATACCAAATGCAAACTCCTTGAAGAAATGCAATGGATCAAGAAAATAATACTGGACAATGGCTACACTAGCTCTTGACCTATAGCAAGACATGTCAAAAAATGTCCGAAAGGTGACCGATCAATAATACTGCCCAACAAAAATTTGGTATGTGATAACCTGAAGAGGGTTTTGTGGTAACTTTCGGGTCTTAATCCAAATCTGCAATCAGATTTTTTCTATCACGTTTAGTTTTTGAGATATTGAATATATGACAAAATCTCACTCAATGACTCAGCTCTGAATGACACATGCCGACGAATTACAGAATGCCTTAAACCGACCCCCCTTAACAAGGTGTACAGCTTGGCAGGAATCGCCCCCCCCCCCCAGCATTCGCCGTGAAGTATTCAGCCAATCTGAACGACAAAAATGCAATTTGGACCAACGTCATCCCATGTACTGATTGACAGCCGCCCCATACAGACTAACATCTAGAAAGAGTTTCTTGAGAACTGTTCCTCCTCTCGACAAGCACACCACGCACCAACTTAAAACACAGAACCTATGACAGAACTACACAGACAATATTCCAAACCAACATAAGCTCCAAAATTTCCCAGTTCAAGAATCTCTCCCCCCAGGACACAAGTTACAATGGAATAAATGGCGTTGTCTCAACCGTTTAAGATCAGGTGTAGGCAAGACCAAATTTCTTCTACTGAAGTGGGGCTACTTACCCCCCGGCACTGATACCACCTGCCAGTGTGGAAAAGAAAATCAAACCATGAACCATTTGTTAACTTGCGAAAAAACTGGAACAACCTGCACCATGGATGATCTGTTACAATGTAACAGCAATGCCAAAAAAATCACAACGGGTTGGTGCAACTTAATCTCGCTCAAACGAACTCGAAGAAAAAGAAGACTCAATGCATCGGTGAGTGGTGAACGTAGGTGTTGAGCAAATTTTCGCAATTTTGTTTCAAACTTTTAAGCTCGCCCTTTTTTTAACACGTCACGAATTCCTAACTGCAGGGTGTGCTCAGCACATCTCATGTGATATATGGTATTGTCAATTGATAATCAATCTTGTATTTCTTCAATCTCTTCATCATCGTCTTCATCTTCATTAAGTAGCTGCACAGCCCGAGTCATAGTTGACGCATTGTCAACAACCCAAGCTAACACGTGTTGCTTGCTAATGCTAAGCTGTTTCAAAGTATACTGCAATATTTTCTTCAAATGAGAACTCGAGTGATTGGTTGTAGTAGGCTATCAACTGAAACCAACGTCTCTGCTATAAGACCATGCTCTTCATCGTGGTATTACACTGAAATACCGAGGAAATGTGATTGAAGTTTAGTGACTCCGTTAAACTTGGTAGGAGCCAAACCTCCAGAAACTAGTTTCTACCACTTTAATTTTTTTGGCAGAAAGGTAAAGCATTTTAAAATCCACACTGTTGATATAGCAAGTAACTTTAATTTATTAAAGTTACTTGCTATATCAACAGTGTGGATTTTATTTTTTTTCTCGGATATTTTGAGTATCATGCTAAAGATGGCTTGACGTTCTAGTTGAATTTCCAAATTTTTTGGAAAGTTACCATTTACCAATTGAAATTCACGCGTATGAGCTCATGCTCGGTTTGCATGTCTTTCGTCAGACTGGGCCACCACGACGAGTAGACTGCTTGGTCCCGCCACCTGTCTGCCACATGAAGATGGAGGCATCGCATTAAGTTAAGTCTTAAGTTTAAGTGTCTTAGAACCCAGTACTTTGTTTGAGCAAACTGTTTGTGTACATTAAATCAGAATGCCAAGCCTATAGGTTTTTCATCACAAGTTCAGTAAAGTGACTCCAGCCAGGCACTACGAATGGATGTCCCGTATCATACTCAACAAAAGCATTCGATAGCCTTCCTTCAACCCTTAAAATCCTTTCCTTGATAAGCGCGTTCATATGCACCAGTGGCTTAAGTGATGATCTCGCAGCAGAATCAAATGCTTTTGGAAACTACTGATGTTGAGCGGAGCGCAGTAAACTCATCTCTGCTTCCCTAATCTCCTCTACGGCCAACTCATTTCTAAACACTTGATAATCTCGAAGTAATTTGCTATTTACCTTTAACTACAAAAACACAAAATATCTTCCTCACCAACCGTCAGCTCTTTTTAGTCGATACAAGGAAGAAAACGCAGACATCAAGGCACTTGCTGACAACATTTGCTTTTAACTAGTGGCCCTCAGAAAAAAAGAAACTCTTTTTCTTCTTCCAAACAAAGGAAAATCCATAAGGAAATCGACCAATTTTGCCAGTTGCGTCAGCCATCGACTTCGTGGTTTGCTCAAAAAGGCTGGTCCACTCAGCCAACTTGACAATTTCAACAGCTGAATTGATGTCAAGCTCCTCGATACACAGTCGGGAGGATTTTGCTTTGATGGTAGTATCTCCAACTGCTGATCTCGCTATATCTCTCTATCTTGGCCATCAAATTAGCTAAAATAACCAGTACCGTAAAACGGGGTGAATTCGGACGATTTTGAGACAAGGGCGTAGCCAGAAAAAAATCGAGAGGGGGCCAAATTTTGCAACTATTAATGTGACGTCATTTACTCTATAACGGCATTTTGCCTTTCATGAACTACGTTCGTCGCTACTATAAAAATTGCTGTACAAAACTGAGAAAGTGCGAATGCGATTTCACTGATCTAATGTAGTTTTATCAAGAACGGATTTAATAGTTCAACTTCAATTGTGACATATAACGCACTATTTAAGGAATTTCAAGGAAACCACTCCAACTGGTAGGTTAAACGTTCTGATAAAAGAAGCGACGTCTTTGTAGTAGTCCGCATCGCAATAAAGCAAGAAAGCGCTCAGCGAAACGCTTATTTCTTGCAACTACCATAACTTGGGTTATCAATTCATCGCTCGACTGCGACATAGAAGAAAAACTTCTGCGATATTTAGTGTGTAAAACGTACACATCTTGTTTGATAACATTTGAAAGTTTAAAAACTTAAAAAGTCACGCCCGACTCACCACCCCCTTGCTAAAAGTCAACAATAAACTCAAATGTACCTGCAGAGGCGCAAAAAATTTATGTTTTCATTTTTTTGATACTGTTTTGTAATTTGACTTAAAATTCAGGGGGGGCCATGGCCCCCCTGGCTACGCCTATGTTTTGAGAGTTTGTTTTGGATAAAATTTGTTCTGATTTATGCAATCTGTTGAAACTACTTCTGGTAGGTATCCAGAAACAATATATTAAAAGCCGATATTATCATTTACACTTAATGGTATAGGTACAGTTTTTCTTAATGCTGAGGGTGCATTTTAAGCATCACTGATTTGTATTTTAAATTCATGTTTAAGAAATTACTAGTTTACGAGTAGTAATTCGTGTTGAAGTTGGACTAGGACTTGTGCAATAAAGACGGACTCGGGACTTGGGATAAACATATCTGCGTGTCCAATGCTCTGGTTACTGCGAACAAACATTTCTTTTTAAGAAGTTCAAGGAATACTGAACATCACTGATCTACCTCGGCCATTGTAGGCCTACGAGTAGTGGGATACGATTAGATGAAGCGTTGATTTTTAACTAACGCCTTTCGCAATAAGCATCGATTACTTTTAGTAGCCTACAGAACAGGCTTCTGTTATATAGTTTGAAAAACTTTGTGATGCATAAAACTGATAATGCGACAGCAAATTGCGAGAGACCGCGAAGTGAACTTATGTGATTCGATGGCAGCTACCCCAAATAATGTTGTAAAACAAGATTACAATAGCTGATTACAATAATCGTTTTATTTTTACGAATTAAAAAAAACATCTGCTCATTTTACACAGCCAAATATTTAATGTGCAATACAATACAATACACAGCAGTACAATATATGCCATTTACATTGTCTTTTCAGATTTCTTGGACACACTGTGGGTAAAAAATATCAGCAACATTTTTACATTAAAGTACAAAAATAGCAGAAAATGATGTCAGATAATACACCTGGCAAAAACAACACTGCTTTAAGAAAATATATGTTGGCCCTTATGTTACGTCACTGATCGTTAGGACCATTATGGCCAAAGTAGGCTTATACAGCTGGCCCAAAGAGGTAGTGGGTGGAAAGAACCTACTCTTATCCCAATTTGATCTGCTCCAGTTTGCCCAGATAGCCGCTCATGCTTATTACCGCAACATTTGATTCTCCAACAATAAATCTAATTGTGCAGTAGTGCACAAAACAATTACATCAAAATCAAATAAGTTTAAAAGTTATAACATTTATTTTGCACAATTTCGAACTCCCCTTTTCAATGGTTTTCTTCCGAAATGCCAGCGTATTGCAGCCAGCCACAACTGAGCTTTTCGCGCGGTTTCAAATCGGAATCGGTAAGTACGTGGTCCTACTTGAATCGTCACAGTATTAGCGGATGCTGGATCCAAATCGCTTCTTTCTCCTCGAACTTGAATGGCTCCTCGGCGATCGGAATCTTCGCTATCCGATTTGTACCATGATAGAATCCCGTCTGAGCCTAAGCGGAGAAATCTCTGCTCATAAATTTTCTTTCTGTGACTTGTTTTTTCACAGTAACCTGAAAAAATTCTTTAGGTTGTTATTTTTTCAAAAACTTTTAACATGCAATTAAAACCTATAGAAATAATTCCAAATGCCAAAGATAAATGCTGAGGCGATTTTCTGACTTCTTTTCCGATTAAACAGTAGAGCACAAGTCGTGTTCAAAACGCTTTGGAGTGCAGGACACTGCCTACGCCCTTAGACAATACATTTCTACCACACGCACTGCAGCCAAAGTGAAAAAAGGAGACCAATAATGCCTAAACTTTTCTCGACAAACTGGACATATACATGCGTTGTAGTACTGCCATGGTTGTGGTTTATAAGTTGTTCTGATATCTACTATGGAGATGGCAGCTTTGTGAGCACGGTCTATTAAAGCAGGTTTAAAGACAGAAGTAAACTCTTGTAATAAGCTTACAATCTACCTTCTATCGACGGGGCTACAAAACAATACTGCGATAACACCATGAGCCATTTTTGAGCTTGTACTTCGGAGTTAGTTCTTATTATTAATCCATCCCTTTGGTTTTCGATTACTATACAACGTTTTCCAGTAATCGATATAAACGAATCAGCCAAAGACGTAGTTGTTTGACGATTTCTCTGTTGTTTCGATGGGCAGATATACAGCACACCGTCTAACACTTCTATGAAGTGTATTCCCCATCCTTTGGTGTCGTCCATTACTTCAGCAGCGCCTGAAAAATATTGTATTATAATCAGCACAGATCTAAAAGCCCAAAAACTTATAAAATGGGCTGAAAATGCGGCAAAAAGTAGCACAATAGCACAAAAAACACTTCAAAAACTTGTTTAACAAAAAAATGAGTATTCACTAATGTTGAAGAGCTCAAATTGGCAAAAAAGTTACTCTGGCAATATTGATCTCCGAAAAACAAACGCTCATTGCTTTAGTTCAAAGTTGAAAATGATAAAAAAACGCTCTGAAAAACTTGATCTCAAGCAAAAAGTCTTTATTTTTCTTGAACTCCCAAGTCCACGCAAAACAAACTGTTAGGCCTATGATAATGAGTCTATAATTGGTAATGTAAACTAATTTCCAATGTTGGCATTAAAGTAACAGCATACTAGTTGAGTTATACAGGAGTAGCCAAAAGTCATCTGACAGTAAATCAAAACCATTTTATTACAAGAGGCATTTAATTTTAACAGCTGAATGAATTTAATAAAACATCTAAATGTGAAACATCATTAAAATTGTTCAAACTGAGGTCTTTCTTGAGCGACGCATTTTTCAACACGAGTCAATACAGAGTTACAAAATTTTACGACTCAGTACTTTATTGCCATTAATTTGTTTGAACTCAGATTTTATGAAAGCTTGCAGCTGAGACAGAGTCCTTGGTTTTCCTCTAAAAACTTTATCTTTCATCATTCCCCAAATACTGAAGTCCATGGGTGTGAGGTCACATGGACGTGGCCACGAATGTCCAATCAAACCCGCAGGTAAAGCATCTAACAGATCACGAACCTTTTTGGCGTAATGAGGAGAAGCACTATCTTGCATGAAGAGCAAATTGTTAAAGTCTGGCCTGTTTCGCAGCCGCGGAAAAACACACTCATTCAGCAATTCAAGATAATTATCTCCTGTGACAGTTTCATCAAAGAATTAAGGGCCTAATAATCCAATGATTTTAACTTACAGCATTCAATCAATAAACATTCATATTCGGAACGAATAAATGAAATCGAATATTTAATGTTTATGAAAATTCATTTTATTGTCAAGTGACTTTTGGCCGCCCCTGTATATGCTTATGCAGTTTGATCACTCTGCGATGCGGTGTGAAGAAGTCGTTGCGTACCACAAACAAAACGGTTTTTCCAGCACAAATTAATCTGCCGGTTGGTAGCGCGGACCAAAACGCTCTGTGCTCCGCTAATGACTCGCCACAAAGGCAGAAACGGCAGCCGTTCGACGATTGAGTATTTACACACACACACACACACACACACACACACACACACACACACACACACACACACACACACACACACATATATATTCATATGTAATAGAAAACACAACATAAAGAGATGCGAGTTTTTCCATCTAGTTAGTGGAGCTCTACAGTTTGATGCTTAGAGCTTCTAAAGCAAGCTATTCTCATTTAATTTGCTTTTAAAGAGTCCCACAACGATGGCAAAGCAGTACTAAACAACTTGCTATAGATGCTTAAAGAATCCAGCTGAAGAGCACTTTCTTGACCGAGGTAATTCTATTGCACGGACATTGACTGACATTGTTATTGAGCTCTTTTCAAACAATGTGAGAATAAGTTGCGATGTACACATGTATATATATTTTCAATACCCGCCTTTGTAGTAATGTTTTAAACCACCCGTGTTTACATCTTCTTCAAAATTACTAATACTGCAATGGCCACGGCAGTTGAAGAAGAAAAACTATCTTGAAGCACGTTTTCTAAGTAGGCAACAGTGTTGTCATTGAGAGGTTTGACACCCAGGACCAGTAGAACATGAAATCATAACGCCATTGAACGGCATTTGAACTCACTCGACAATATTTTTGAAATATTTTGTCATATTCGCTTCAAGGAAATCACATTTGTAATTGAAGGAGTACCTATGGGTCTTTTCCAATCTTAGTCTTTTGTCTTGGCCACAAAGCATTTCTAGAGTTCCAGTTCTGACAGGCTTTTTTTTATACAAAAGCTTGCAAAACATTCTTAAACTGCAAATGTTGCTTTCCATGATGACGCTGCCAATATTTGTACTGATGCTGATTCAAAATCGGGGAAACGGAAAATGTTTCCATGCTCTCCAATTGGCTTAGTTATCACTATACACCAGGAGTATGCATTGTGTAACCAGCCGCCAGCAAACTGAAAATTTGTGCCATGGAAATGATTTGGTTTTCGACATGCACAACAGCCAACAACGGTTGTCATCAGCAAATTGATTATTACAGTAAAGGTTTTTAGCATAAAAATCTAACCATTGGAGATAAATCTCAGCAAAAAAAGACAAAATAAAGTAGTCTTCAGAGTAGAAATCTTAAATAGAAGAGATTAATCTCCAAAATAAAAAAGTTGCAGGGTAAAGACTGATGACAGTTTTCGAGTGAAAATACGCCAGATCAGCAAGTGAGACCATCACCTATGAGCAGAGGATCTTAGCACACTATCTCAAAGTTTGTATTAATATTTAAGGGTCGATGGGGAAATGATCAACGTAGAACCGAGATTAAACCCTTGATTGAGATGTAACCTCAAGGAAAATCAATTATCTGTGTTGGATGGATCACTCTCTCAGTAGACCCTTATTGTTAATGCAATCGTGAAGATAGTGTACTAAGACCCCCGCTCATGCACGATAGTTTCGCTGGCTAATCTGGCATATTGTCACTTATAAACTGCACACAACTGTAGGGCGCAATTGATCCAAGCGATGTAGATCATCAAGAATATGGCCTCAGCGTCATGTATTGGAATGCGCACAGTTCACCGGTGCGCTGCGGTGCGCGTGTGGTAAAGGGTTGTTCCGGGTTAGAACTTCCTGTTAGCCTCGGTTCATATCTCAGGGTAACTGTTGCAGACTGTGACCATTCGAAATCAGTTTTACTAATGCTGCTTTAAGGTGGTTATAACTGATTTTCCTGAAGCCTGACATCTCAATCGAGGGTTTGATATCGGTTCAAAATGGATCATCAACCATTAACAATAAAAATTGTCATCGGCTATTAATATTAAAAATTGATAAAAGTCTTTGTCTATCTGAGAGTGATATCCGAAAAGGAAAAGAGGTCTTTAGTGTAAAAAATTTCAACCATTTGATAATTATCTCCTAAGAGTATTGTTTTGTAATTCGCGATCTCATTCAGATAAGTAGAATAGGCCCGTTGTCGCAAAAGATTGCACACTTCTGCTTCTGTATAGCCTAGAACAGGGGTGGGCAAACTTTTTAGTCGTAGGGCCGCATTGACCATTTAAGAGTGGTCGAGGGCCAGTGCTTATAATCTTGTACAGCTGCATGCAATAAAAGAGGTTGCGTTAGCTTAAAATTTTGCGACATATCCTAGCAACGTCGTATTACAAAGCGCAAAAGCGATGGTGTCTCTAAAAAAAAAAGTCATTGCCTTTGCCTTAGGCGGAAAATGAGTCAGAGCATACAATTGCTCCCACTGACGCGTATTCCGTCTAAGGAAAAGGCAATGGCCTTCTTTTTAGAGACATCATTGGTTTTGCGCCCTTTCATACCCTTAGTCATTTTAATTTACATCTGACGAAGTTTCAACAAGTGTTCGCGGGCCGCACAGAATGGTCTGAAAGGCCGTAGTTTGCCCACCCCTGGCCTAGAACATAAGCCATATTCTTAATCTCTTTAATGTAACGGCACACTTTAAAAATCTAAATATATTTGCGGCACAATTTCACTTAATCAATAAAATAAATATGCTTGAAAATTCCATTTTTGATGCAATTACTGTGCTTGCTTTTGAGAGCATATCAAATTAAGGCAAGGCTGTAACGACGTCAAGCAAACTCGCTTTTCATTGTCAATATTGAGATGACTCTCTCTTGTTTACTTCTTATTTAATCAGAGTTGAAAATGTGTATTTGCAAAGCCAAAACCATGCAAATTATAAAATAATCTTTACAGCTTTCGAGCCAGATTATAGGATTCCGTTGTGGACAGTCAACAATTGTATTTGAAAAGAAATGTTTTGGTGGGAGCATTAAGTAGACTCAATCATGCGAGCGATTTCACAGGAAGGTCTTTTTCGATATCAACTTTCTAAAAAGAAGAATTTAGGCTATTTTTTGTCTTCAAACACACGAAGAGCCTGTTTTTGGAGATAACCTATTTGAAAAGACGAATTTTTTCTTTTACATTATGTAACATACTTCTTCTTCTTTATCTTTCGGCTTATTCCCGATTAGGGGTCGCCACAGTAGTTATCCGCATTTTTATAACATGCAATTGTTTTACAGTTGGATGCCTTTCCTGCCACCAATCCTCTTTTCGGAGGGAAAACTGGCCCACCTGTCTTCCACATAAAGGTGGGGGCGTTCCGTTAAGTGCCTTGCCCAAGGACACAACAAGCGAACTTGCCTGCTTGTTCTCCACTGTCTCTCCTAAATGCTGAGTGCCACGCAGGGAAGCTATGAATACTATTTTTTAAAGCCTTTTGTTATGACTCGACAAGGGGAATGAATCCCAGGTCTACCGAATGCGAAGCGAACGCTCTAACCACAACACCATCGCATCGGTAGTAGTTTACACATTTTGCAACATACTATTTGTGGAAATCTTTTCTTTGGAACTTAAGTTTCTTAAGCTTCTGTGATACAGTTTGGGGCAGGCCATCGCCCTTTACATTCCGCTTCTAAATACGCCAGTGACAGCCATAACTCATTTAAGCTCTTTTGAGATGTTGATCGATAGAAAATGTTATTTCGTGAATAAATAAACTGCTGCGCTTTTGCTTTGAGCGACAGATTTAAAGCTTCGCGTTTTCCGAATCGATTGATTAATCTTTTGTGATCATTTACACCGATATCTTGGAAGTAATTTCAAAATGATAACTGTAGCTAAGTCAATGTGTTCAATAATTCTGTAATTATTTTCTTTTTCAACGGAGTAGTATCTTTTCAAATTTTTATTTGGAATTTTCTTTTTTACACCTGAATTTTTTGTTAAATTTCGCGCAAGTAATTTGCTGTGCAAACTGCGTGATGCAGTATCGAAGTACAGACACTTCCCGACTTACGAACGAGTAACGTTTCACACGGTCGTTCGTATCTTGAATTTGTTCGTAAGTAGGTATATCCTCTGTAAAACACAGTAGAGTACTGTTATTCGATGTACAGTACAATACAAATGCCTACCAAACATTCCTAAATCACATACGTAACACATTGAAGTTGTTTTCTTATTCTAAGGAAGCAGAATAAATAATATCCCAACACAAAATATATTTACATAAACATACAATGTACAGCATGGTATGTTATGGAGTTACAGCGGTCTGTCGGAGTAGGAGGCAGCGTTTGACGAAGAAGGCAGCGGAGATGAAGACATTGACTTCACGTTTTCTTGGAGATTTTCCAAAGATTTGACGTTTTCTTGCGGATCACTACGCTTACTGAAGAATTGGTTCAAGGAAGTTTGCACTGTCTTTTTTTCTTTTCATCATAGATAATGCGATAAACTCGAAGAAACCTCGGACGCTTATTGCTACTTTTGAGAATCTCTCAACATTCGGATCTTGATTCCTGAAAATAGCGAGAGCGTTCTTTATATAACCAAACCCATCGGCCATTGACTTTGTTTCAAATTTTTTCACAAGAAGAATCTCTTCTTCCTCATCTTCTGGTCCCTGCATGGTTTCCAATTCCATTACGTTTCCTCTTCCGCACTTTCACTTCGTTGGTCAGTTCCTGCGAACGACTCGAACAGCTCTTGGAAGTCGTCTCCAAGCCGATGTCCAGCTTTTCAAATATTTCAACGAGATTTTCAAGGATTTTCTTGGGCTCCTCTTGATCAAATCCTTGAGCACTGTTGACAAACTTCGTGCACAAAGCCTTCCAAACACAATTCATGTTGGTCTGGGAAACTTCATGCCATGCTGCATCAATGTGCTTAATACACATGTAGATAGTAAATGACTTCCAAAAGTCATTTACGGTCATATTAGAATCCTCCTCCTCTGTCTTTAGTGCTTGCCTTTAAGTACGACGAACGAAATATTTTAAAAATTGGCAATAGCATCTTGGTCCATCGGCAGAAG
This sequence comes from Trididemnum clinides, assembly GCA_963675345.1. Lineage (NCBI taxonomy): Eukaryota > Metazoa > Chordata > Ascidiacea > Aplousobranchia > Didemnidae > Trididemnum > Trididemnum clinides. The sequence continues at coordinate 5,860,710 of OY776297.1, forward strand.
GAGGAAAGTTGTGTTTGGGCGCAGATACAAAATTTTCACATCTGATGAAAATCGTCCAAGTGTGCTGGGTGGTCAGGCGCGTTATCCAAGATCAGGAGGATCTTGAAAGGGATGTATTTTTCCCGGAAATAGAGTTTGAATTCAAGTATAAAGTGGTGGAAAAACCAGTCGTACAATACAACGAGTGTCACCCAAGCTTTTTTGTTAGAGTTCCAAATTACAGGAAAACAACTTTTCCTGATGTTCTTCAATGCTCGTGGATTCTCAGCTCTGTAAACTAATAGTGGTTTCAGCTTGAAATCTCCCGAAGCATTGTCGCCCAACATCAAGGTTAACCTATCCTTCGCAGCCTTATACCCTGGCATCGTCTTTTCGTTACGGCTAATATAAGTTTTTTCGGGCATTTTTTTCCACAAAAGGCCTGTCTCGTCCATGTTGAAAATTTGCTGAGGAGCATAACCACGGCCATCGATGATTTCTTTTAGGTTAATCGGGAATTTCTTTGCAGCCACTTCGTCGGCGCTTGCTGCTTCACCGGAGACAGAAACACGATGCAAGTTTGCTCGTTTTTTGAAGCGTTGGAGCCACCCATGACTTGAGGCAAACGCTTCCTCTTCCGCATTTTCACCAGCTTTAGTCTTCAAATCTTCAAAAAGTGACTTAGCCTCCTCCTGAATCAGCGTGATTCTAAGTCTTACTCGCCGCTGTCACTGCTGCTCCATCCTAAGAAGTTTTTCCGTTTCTTCTATTAGCTTCTCCCCTTTCTTGCTGACAATGGTGGACGGCATAGGCACTGCACCTTTCACATGTTCCATAATATGGTCTTTGCTATTGTGAATCGTGTCATCGACAGTGGAATGATTTACACTGAACGTGCGAGCTACATTCACCATTTTTTACCACTATAGAGTCAAGCTTCTTTGTTATCGCCATTTTTGTTTTCATCGAGACGGCTTGTTGTTTTCTAGCACTACCACTAGTATCACTAGCCTTACGCTTCTTACTATCCATTATGGGTTATTCTGCTTCGTATATTCGGCTAAGATTAGTAGAGTGCTTCCGAAAAAATCACTGCTGCTCGACTGTGTAATTTACAGTGCAGTACTTTGCAGTAGCTTTAAAAACCGCAAAAAGGGATTTTCGTAGAAGAATTGTAGCGATTGTTGACTGGAAACAGGCTGAATGCCAGTTGTTTACTCACTACAAAGCCGATTGTCGTAAATCTTATCAAATAAATCGATGCTACAGCCTTGTGCGTCTTGGGGTAGTAGCCAAAAGTCATATTGCGCTCTAAATACGCATTCGAACTTGCAAAATATTTTGTTCGAATCTACAAATATTCGTAAGTTGGATGTTGCTCAAGTCGGGAAGTGCCTGTACTTTCGTTTGATCAGTACTTGTGTGCTTTTCGTTAGAAAAATCAAAACAAAAAATTTATGCTGAAAAAATTTACTTTTAAATGCAAAGTTTCAAAAAGTACAGCCATGAAATATGTTTTGCGTATTCACTACGTAAAATTTGGCGATACAACTAAAAAATTGTTGCCACACACAGGTTGAGAATCACTGCGGAGTTTTTTCTCAGATCTGGATTTGGACTTGCGGTTATGCAGACAAGTCCAAGTTATTGCTTTACCAACTGGGAATATTTTTTAAAAACTTAGTTTATCAACTAAATTCAAGGAAGTTAAAATTTGATTTGGGGGAAGCTTCAAACCAAATTATCTTGATTGATTAAATAATGTATTTTCCTTTACACTGCCACTCTATTTTTCTTAATGATGATGGTGCATTTTCAACACCACTAATTACTGTTTTCAATTCAGATTTAAAAGATCGCTGGCTTATGAGTAAATTTTGTGTCAAACTTGTACTAGTGCAATGAAACAGACTTGAATCTGCCAACAGATGTCAGCAAATTCAATGCCCCTGGTTTGTAGATGTTAAGTGGCATCATGTTTTGGTTGGGAACAATCCTCATTTAAATGAGCAAAACGTAAAAATGCTTCTTTTGTGAAGTTAGAGGGCAAGATTGCACCTTCTTTCTTTGTACAGAGTTGAGTAAAGTTTTATATTTTTATTTTTTGGTCACGAGAAAAATATTTGTCGGTTACACTTAAAACAATTTTGTGATCAGTAAACGTTTCTCCGTGTAGCTAAAACTTTGCGCAAAGGATATTTTAAAATAATTTCTACCTCGCCAATAATACTATACGGCTTATTTACATATAAGCTTTGATGTGCTTAGAATGTTGACAAGCCGGCAAATGTAAATCCAGCTTAAGAACAGCCTTAATTTAAGTACGATACAGAACAGCGAAAATCCGATTCTGCAGGCATGATATCCACATTCGAAGTTAATATGTACAGCACATACGCTGATGTGTTAAGTTTAGTTTCATCTTCATACCCATGCATACAAAACATAAAACTGTTCTACATATTTGTTCACGATTACGATCGAGCTAAGAAAAATCGCAGGTCATTTCAAATCAGTCATAAATACAAAATTCAAGCCTGTAGTCTCTAAATCAAATGCTGACTGCTCAAAAGTTGTTTTTACGACAAGATGGTTGAGCAACTTAATTATTCTAACTCGGTAAATCGCGGGTAGAAAAATAGACTCATTCTGTATTGTAACTATACAGTACATGGCTTTAACCTTACCCATTTTAATTTCAACTGTTCCAGCTGCGCAACGTAATGGTTTCACTGTAGATGCTTGATGCTGCTGAGGCGTGGAAGACGATGAACTAAGATTCTAGAAAAATGCTTTATTTAATCACAATCGACTTTGAAAAAAATAATAGATAGCGACGAGTAATATGATTAGGCAATGGCTCACAGATATTGCAACCTAAAAAAATTGTAAGCTCTTGGTTTCCACACAGTAGTGGCTTATTCTCGGAAAAGCTCTCCCAACATTTTGTCTTGCTTTGTCAGTGCCTGTCGTTGAAATGCATTGCGCCTGCAAAACACCTGATAATGCCAAAGCGGTTTGTATCTACCAAAATTTGAATCGTTATTGGTTTTCTCATTACTGGGTGATAAAGATGTAAAAACATGATTCAAATTCCCTAATCAAACCAGTAAAATATGATTATAAACACTTGGTTGTTACAAGTACTGCTACATATCCAGAATTAAGGCAAAGGTAAGCTGTTTTGGTGAATCTACTAGGGGAAAACTGTGTGATCTCAATAATAATAAACTTTATACCCTCATTTTTTGTTAGTGTAGTAATTTTTTAAGTGAAATGCGACGGTACTCGATTATTGTTTCATCCGTTTACTTCTTGCAGCAAGTCTTGGGGCATCTAATAGCAGAAAACTGTGTGGTCTCAATAAAAATATAGGCACCTATTTTTTGCTAGCGTAGTAATTTTTTTTAAGTAAAAGGCAATAGTAGGCGAATATTTCTTCAGCAGTTTACTCCCTTCTGCAAGTCTTGCAGTTTATTGTCAGTGGCGTTTAGCTAAAATGAATCGAAGCAGACATCACAGTAACATTATATCTCTACGCTTCTAGCTATAACTTATTATCACGATTGAATTTTAAAAGTGTGTGTGAAATTACTTTGTCTTTTTCCAATTATTTTTGTAAATTTGATCATCCTTACATATAAACACCTTTTTGAGTAACTCTTTTTGGCTAGGCCCAATTCCTTTTCTCTGTACCTATTTTTGATATCTAGAGGAATTGCAAAAATTGGGGAGAGAGAGTTTAAGTTTTGGGTTGTTGTAAAATGATGTTATAACCATATATTGGTATAGCAATAGCGCAAAGTTTTTGAATAACTCACCTCCCCATAACTACATCACTACTTTATACGATCTAGCCTGTTTTGCTGCGTACCTGTTGTGTCGTCATTTGCAGTCCAGTGGGCATAGCCTGCGTGTTGTGCTGTGACACTCCGGACAATTGAGCTGTTTGGTTAGCTGGGTAAGGATTTGGAGGATACATGAATAGAGCTAAAGAAGGTTGATTGGCTGGAGGTGTTGTGGTTGGATAATTGTGATGTCCCGTTGCCACCGGGTTCGTCTGAATAAAAAGTTGGTTAATCTAAATTTCCGTTTTGCATGTACCAATAGAAAATGAAATATCTTGCAGTTTTTGAGGGTTATGACATAAGCTTTCTGACCATAACTGAGTACATTTGTTTTTATATTTTGTTCTCAACGTTTCACCAATCGCTAAATGTCATGCAAACAGAATACCAGTAAAAGCTATTGTTAAAGTCTTTAGTATGACGTGAGAACGGAATCAAACCCAGGTTTCGAACAAAGAAGCTCCGTGCAGATAGCGCCATACAATACAACCTTTTATTGAACTGTCAAAGTCAGGTAGTATCTTCACTTGATAACCTTAATAGCGCCCCTGCGATGCTCGCTGGCTTTTGCAAGTGTGTGTAGTTATTTACTTTGCTTTGATAGGCTATTATGACTTATTTGCTTATTTTTACGCAAAAGCAAATGAAACAATACTCTTTTTTGGATGCTTAACCTACCATACATCATTCATCACGTCAGCTTCATCAGTAGAGGAAGTTTTGTCGGAAACAGCAGAATAAATACAAGCGCACAAAAAAGGCAGCGTAGTTTAAAGCAGCAAAGCGGCGATTTGATATTTTGTTGTTTTGCGTTCAATGCCACGGATTTCTATGTTGCTGTGCGCTTGGGAAAAGTGCTTCTCATTTTTTGACTTGTTTTAATACTTGTGGTAGGAGCACACCGTGCTAGTAGTACTATATAATCATAAGTGAATCTAAACACATATTGATTGAAGTGCTTATATATGGTTTTTCTCGTTACTGGAAGATAAAGATATAAAACAAACATATAAGATCTACAGAGAAGCACAATGGTTCGACTTGTCAGATCTTCTGAATACAGTTTGAATGACACCCACATATCTTGATGCTGACTTTGTAAAAGAAGTCCGGGCTGTGTAGGAAAACGATTACAAGCAAAACGTTTCTTGTTTTGTTGCGGTTGCCTCAAGTTCAATTAAAGCAAAAAAAAGACCACTTTTTGCACGCATGCGCATAAAACTAACCCAAAAATCAAATTGAAGTTACGTTGAAAGTATGAAACTCCAACAAATTATCGTAAATTATCCGTAAGCAAAGTTTGTAAAAATTGTTTAAAAAAAAGCCATGTTGTAATTCTAAGTTGGCTGCGTAGCTTGGTGCGACATAACGCTTGCTTGTAATTATAATACAGCGAGTTCAATGCCAGCACGGATTTTTATATGTTTGCTCTTGAGAAAGGCACTTCATGGCACTTTTCACGGCATGATTTCAAAGCTTGTAGCAAAAATGCACTGTGCAACAATGCTGGTAACTCCAAAGTGCGCCTGAACACCGGGTTATGTTGTGCAGAACCGCAAAGGTTTTCACGTGACCGGATATTAAAAGTATAATGACAGTTGCAGCATGGTGCAATAAACTGAGCTTGAGCGTTAAACTTGAAATCGAAAGTGATTGGGCAAGATGTTCGCAGAGGTACGTTTCATGCAGCACCGCAATCAAGCGGAATCACCTTTTGTTTTTTAAAGCTCGCGTTTTGAGTAGGGTTTAAAACCGGCCAAAAAAACCGTCTCTTCACCGGTTATGAAAATTGCGGTTCGTAACCGGTCGCGGAGAATAATGATCGGTTTATTGTTAACTTAATAAAAGATCCCATATTTTCCTTATTTGTGCAGTTATGCATGTACAGGTAGTGTTCGACTTACGACCTGCTCGACTTACGACTGCTCGACTTTACGACCGCTTCCCTGGCAAGGCTAGGCAGATTAAACTATTATACATCATACAGAACATACGATAATTTTTGCCCTCATATATACAATACATACATGTATATATGAGATTCGACTTACGACCACTCCGACTTACGACCGGATGGTCGGAACCGAACGCGGTCGTAAGTCGAACACTATCTGTAGTAACTTGCTCATTTGCTCGCGAATTAAGTAATTCGCTGCTGAATTTAGCCAATCAGACGATAGTGAGTTCAATTCTCACCCAAAGTTAGTTTTGTGCAAATGAGGAGTTGAGGACGGACTTATAATCTGTTGTTTCAACGAACAATAAAATTTTAAAAAATTTAAAAATTGAAAATGTTTTGTATCTTATTTGGTTTGAATGTACCATTTGTTAGCTTTTAGCTTATTAGTGAATTTCAGACTTCATACGCAAGTATTTATTACTGAAAAATAATTAGCGGTTGGAGTGAAAAAGCATGTAACAAAGCATCTCTTTTTCTGCTTGAACCTATTGCGAAAAACACATAACTTTACACTGCTGCCTAATTGCGCTTGTGAAAAAATGATTTTTAACTTTAACATTGTTTTGTTATATTGAGTTAAACTATTTTCTAACTGAGCGAATATTTTCTAACTGCACAATAGTTGCAAATATTTCCACGAGGCAAGAGTATTGCCAGCTTGTTACTTTGACAAAGATTAAGGAAACTTGATCGGCGAAAATGAAAACCAGTGACGTTTAAAAATTATAAAACGTTTTGCTACGTTGTGCTTAATAAGTGCTTGTAAATTTTCAAACAATAAATTCAAAAAGTGGAAACATTTTACTAAAAAGAATAAAAATGAAGCTAAATTTGCCTTCTGCCTTTTATTAAAAAGTGCTGGTGGCTTTACATCAAATTTGTCGCATCACTTAAAAACTCTGCATCCAGAAGCAGAGACTTCCAATGAGGAGTCAAACATTAAAAGACAAAAGACATAGCACGAATTTGTAAAAAATAAATCTGTAGAAAAAGACATTACAGAACTAGCAAGTGTTTATGGTTTAAGTTTTAACAAAATTGCTAATTGTTTATTTCATTCAAGAGAGTTTTGAAAAGTACAACTACGATTAGGCTCCTCCAAGCAATGCAGTTAGTGCAAGAAATATGGTTATTAAGTACGCAGCAAAAAAGAAAGAGAAATTGCGTTTTTATTTACAAAATGAAGTTAAATCAGCGACTAGATTTTCTTTCAACACTTGACGAAATCACGTCATTGTAAAACGGGAGATACTTAAATATTGATTGATGTCCATGGAGAGACGAAGCATTGGTCTCTAGGCCTTGTTGAATTCAGTGGGTCAATTAATAGTATTCGAACTGCTGAAAGAGTTGGTAAGCAATTGAAAGAGTTTGATCTCGATCTTAATCAGCACGTAGTAGACTGTACTACAGATGGAGCTTCAGTAATGGTAAAGTTTGGGAGAGAAATTAAATTCTTTCATCAACAGTGTGTTGCTTATACTATTTATTTGGCCATTTGTCACGTATTAAATTCAAAAAAGAGTGAAGTTGTGGTTGAAGATGCCAATAAACAAACAGACAACGCTGAAAAATTGGCTCATGAGGAGGAAGATCTTGGTTTATCAAACAGTTTTTTTAGTTTTGAAAACAACGGCGAAAACAAATTTACGACAATGCTTAATGAAAAATTGAGAAGTATAACCGAAAAATGAGAATAATATGCAGAGTTTTCCATACATCTCCTATGGAGCATGCGAAGTTGCAAGAATTTATATAGGAACAGAAACAATATTTAATAGAAAACTGAATGGAACAGTCTATTGAAGATGATAGAAAGCTTTCTCCAGCTAAGAAAATACTTTTAAAAAGCTCTGCGAGTTGTTGGATCTGCAGAAATATTGTCACAAAATGAATGGAATACTATACAAAACTTTGTGAACTGTCTTCATCCTGTTGAAATAGTTCTTAAAAAACTGTGCTCTGAGGATGCATTTTTATCCAAGGTTGATTCATCAATTTACTTCTTACTGTCAAAGCTTAAAAGTAACAACCATTCTATCGCTGCTCAGTTATATCAGCGTCTTTTGAAACGGTATGTTTCGGGAACGCAAAATGATGCTGTTGCACTTACATCATTTCTCCATGATCCAAAATTTTTGCAAAGCAACTATTTTCCCGAATTTTCAAAAGCACATTTTGAAAGAAAATATTTGAAAGATTATATAATAATGAACTTAGCGATTTTGTAGACCAAGAAATAAACGCTTCAACTATAAGTGAGGCAGCTTAAATAGAAAATGAAGGGTACATGAATGCCCAGAATAATTTAACAGCCCAAGTGAAACCAAGTGCTAAAGACGCAAACGTTCTTCGCGAACTAAAATGCTTTAAAATAACATTAACCAGAAGTGAAAACATTCAAAAACTATGCAATTGTATATTTACAATAAAAGCAACCAGTGTTGAAGCTGAGAGAGCTTTTTCAGCAGCTGGTTTGTTTGTAAGAAAACTGAGAACGAATCTCTCAGAAAAGACAATTGATCCTTCATGCTTCTTGAGAGATTATTTCAAAAAGTAATGTGAATATTAGGACGGTGAAATTGAAACTAGGCCTACATTAAGTTGTATCTAATGTAATTTTATGTAAAATGAAATTTGACTGGCTCATATTCTAGTAAAATATGATTTTTTTCAAATTCAATACACATTAGTAAAAATAGAGAAATTATTTTGAATTTAACATAGCTGTAATTGTAATCTGACCATAATGGCTATAACCGGTTAACAACCGGTTATGAAACTTTCGGGCAGTTATTAACCGGTTACACACTTTCCGGTTATTTCAAAACCTTAGTTTTGAGTTCACACAACGGCAGGCATCGACCACAGTGGCGTGCACAGGCAGGTGCTGTTTAAAAAACCAAAGATTATTTCATCCACTGCCAAACTCGCCCTTCATCATGTGTTTAATGGGTAAGTAGAATTTAGCAGTGATATTTTCTAGTATTTATACAGTGTGACAAAAGAAACAAAACTTCAACTACAATTATACTTTTTGCAGCTTTTACTTGCAAACTCACATTGATAGGTACCTGGATTTCCATTGGCGGAGCTGACGCTATTTCCGGATAAGGGCCGGCATGAGGCGTGTACGGAGGCGGCGTAGTATTCATATTCTTATAAAATAAGTATCGACAGCATGTAGACTACGAAACAGCAGATTATTTAAATCTAAACAATTGAAACTTAGCAAGTAATTGGTTCATTGTTGTTTCTTCCTTAAAGCGATAATTCACTGGAGGAATGTAAAAAAAGCAAAGTTTTTAAATTTTTTTTAGAGAATTATGTTCGCCAAGCTGCTCTTCATTTGCTTTAAAAAATGCATTCTTTAACCTATCTCTGCCTTTCCAATATTAAACTTTAGCAGCTAAACTATTCAGTTTTGACTTAAAAAGTAAAAAGCCCTGAAACATGTTTTATCTGTCTAATTTTACCAGTCATCGTTGTTTTAATATTTGCTTATCAGTTGTCTAACTTTTCATTACAGCGTTTTATTAGTCACTTCTACATGTACTTCAATTCGAGTGATTTCTGGGCTACTTTACAAAGCGACTTGTGACATTATACAAAGCTTCACATGACATCATGGTGGTTACAGAATTCTATGTTTGTCAGCGTACACCATGTATAATCATTGATTTTGTTTTTAAAATTATTATAACTGCTTTCATTGATTTTTTTGAAATATGCCATATGCTATCATACATAGACCATGTCCCAAAAAAAGTACTTTCGTTTGTAAAGCATTTTAATGGTCGAATTTGATATCTTTTGACACATGAGCAATTGATCGCAATAATAACAGCAATCGTATTGTCACAGTTGTGTGGACCAATGAATTCAAATTGAATAACATTTTTTTTTGTATAAAGCCATTAAAAAATTGACAACCGGTACCAAATAAGGCATGCTTAAGGACAGAGAATACAAAGTTTAATCTTTACATTTGCAATCCAAACTACAGAGGATTGCGTTTTTGCGTGAAACAGACTGTTGAGAATAAAATGTTTTTCTTACTACCGAGTGATAATTATAAACTATAGCTCATGAATTTGGGTAATTTTTGATTTTAAAAATGAAGTATTCGCAGATTTTGATCAAAACAGCTCAAAACTATTTTTCTTTTAAAAATAACAAACTTACTACTTTAAGCAACCGATGGATTAAGACAATATGCGCGAGGTATTTTCAAAACAAGCTGAAGATAATGCAATATGCATTTAAAAAATAAACTAGAGCCAAAACTTGAAAAAGATGATGTTTTAAGGATATTTCAAATTTTTCAAATTTAAGGATATTTCAACTATCAAATAATTTTTCAAATTGCTTTAAAATACAGCTGTTTTACCACAAGACTTCTTGGCGTGCTCATTAGTGTTGGTATCAGGCCAAATGGAAAAAGCTGGAGAAAACATGTTTTTACATTTTCAGAAATCAGACACAAGCGAGGAAATAACAGAGTTTTTATAAATCACATGTTAAAGCGTTATAATGTAAATAATTGACGTGAAACGAATGAAATTTTTAATGTTTTGTCTTTATTATGATTCTTGCTTTTCTCATAATTTTTGGCTTTTTTGAATACGTCATACCAACTTATATCAACCCAGCCATTTATTACTTGTGCCGACTTGCATATCTGTAGAGCCTCCCTAACTTGACTAAATTCATGCAAATTTTTTTTTGAATGGCCTCGAAACATTTTGATTCCGACCCCTCAGGTAAAGACTTGCTTATTGTTTCCGAGCCACTATCGTAATGACAAAAAGACTATTTTGTTTAGAGTCACAATTAAGATCGGATAACCAGCTTTTTTAGTATAATATATTACTTTTACAGCCTTATAAGATATTTCTCGATACTCTTGGGTATTTAAACAGCGTTTGAAAAAAAGCAAGTAAACTATGTTATTTTATTTAAAAACAGTAAATAGTATTCAGTTGAGCATACGAATGTTCAGGGGCAAAGAATGAGGAGCTAACGGGTTTAAAGCCTCCAACCTTATACCTTGTCAAAAACGGTTAAGAGCCTTTTTTATGGAAACACACAAGCGTTTTTAAAGACTTCCAAAAATTGATTAAGATTGGTCAGCTATTCCCTGGCCGCCCTAAAAATCTTGAATGTGCGCTTTCGTGCAATAGCGTATCTGGGAAAAAAGCAGTGAACCATGCCCTCCTTCTGGCCTTAACAAAAAATCAAATTAATCAACTTTTTTTACGTAAACTAACTCAAAAAATTGTCTTTATGCTCCCCCTTTTTTTCCAAACTTCTCAGCACGCAAGTATTTGCAAGCTATTTCCAGCTTGATTTCGTCAATTTAATTCAAAATGATCAATTTTTTCATTTAGTTTTTTGCTGTTAAAACCTTGCCAGTTTCCATAATAGCTAGTATTGAAAAGCGTTTTCAGCTAGCCACGAATTTCTCTTACCTCTAGTCAGATTCCGTTACTGGACAATTATTTTAGTCTTTATATTGTGTAGCTGAAAATCTACCTCCATCCAACAATCAAAAAACAAATGATCGCTAAGCAAGTACTGTATCATATAGTTTCTTTTTCCCGCAATATCGAAAAACTTAATTTTATTAAAGAATACAGGCTTGAAAAGTGCATAACTAGAATCAAATTTTTAGGGGCAAGATTTGTTTTTATAACGTCTTGAGATATACTTGTAAGAAATCTAAAATTTGCGGCAGGAGGCGGAAGTCTCAGCTTCTCTCCTTTAGCTGTGCAACTGATCCTGAAAACTTATGTTTTTAGTCCAAGAGACATCTTGAAATCCTATTTTTAGTCTAAGACACCTGAGTTTTAAAGCTTTCATTTTCAGAATAAGTGCGCTACGAATCCACTTTTTCTTTCGACAATTGTTATTGTTGCCGAAGAAGAAAGCGCTATTTGCTTGCACTAGGTTGTGGTGCGGTTATTGCTTATAGTATTGACATATGGCCTCATCGCCATCAAAACCAAATCGTTATTTGAAGATATATTTTGGTTCTTTGTGCCAGGCATGCTTTTCCAGCCTATTTTCAAAAACCTGCTTCTATACTTACTGTTGGTCTACAAAAATGTAATCTATTTTTAAAGTGTATTTTTGTCAGTCTCTTTTCGGTTTGCTATAAAGCATTTTAAAATCAGTTCTAAAGCAGCTACAGCGCAAACACAAGTCAATATAATAAAAAAGTCCTTTCGTTTTACCACTGGCACAATGATTCAGCATAAAATATACCAAGCTTTATTCTTTGGTTACAAAGCACGGCTCGGTTCAACGCTTCTGCCTGCTAGAGCGTGTTTCGACAAAATGAAACAAACCAAACTTGCATCTGATTACGCTCGAGCATCGTGTTAATGAAAATGGAACTTGAGTATTTTTATGGCCCTTTTAAAACTCTTGACAAGGGTTTTTGAATAATTATGTAAAAGCACTGGAGTTTCCCACTTCCGAAAAAAAATGCGTAGCGAGTGCAAAATTAGGGACTTCGCATTATGGTCGGTATGCAACCAATAGGTGTAATCAATCATTTTTCTTGAGGTATGGAATCAAAAGCTAACGTTTAGCAGAATTTTTCAAAAGAACGTTCGATTGATTTTCGAGCGTTTTATTTAGCAACATGAATAAAATGTAATGATTTACTAGAGCGTGCTGCATCTTTTCTCCTATCAAAAGTAAATTGATGGGAGTCAGCAGCAGTGGTGTATTTAGGAAAACAAAAGGCGATGTTCCCCCAACGGTATGTCAACACTAAAAAAAAAAGAACAAGGTCCTCATGTCTGCTCGGAGCCAAAAAATGCATAATTTTAGCATTGAATGATTATAATGGTGGATTTCCTAAAAGAAGGTCTTTATGTCTGTTTGGAATTCGAATTGGACAAAATTTTCAGATTCAAAAATTTGATCTCCGCAAAATTGGTCTCCAATCTTACAAAATGCTCTGCCCCCCCCCCCCCGATTTTGACCTGAACTCTATTGCTTAAATTCATCATAGCTGCGAGCAAATCCTTTATCAAAAATGCGTAGCCGGACTGTTTTGTAGAGTCCATTAATCGACTTTGATTTGATAAAAAGTGAAAGTACAGCAGTCAAAACTCCGAATCACGACATTCACGCATAAATATCATTACTGAATCATCGTTCATGAATTACCGTTCATGAATCATCGTTAATTACTCTAATGTTGGATAGTTCTACATAGTTGTCGTGCGAGCAAATCCTTTATCGAAAATGCGTAGCCGCACTGTTTTGCAGAGTTCATTAATCAACATTGGTTTAATAAGTAGTGAAAGTACCCCGGTCAGAAATCCGAGTCACGACATTCACGCAGGAATCATTACTTCATTGAAGAAACGATTTTTGTTATTGGATTTAGATACCGACTTTTGGGATCACGAAAAGTCCGTCAAGCCTTGACAAAAAAAAAATTTAAGTGCCAGCATTGCAAATTGCTGTCTGTACCGTGACGTTACAGAAGATATTTTAAATGTTACTAGTAGCAGTGGTACTGCTTTTAAAAGTTTAGCAAAAAGCTTTTGTCGCAATAATGTAAGCTCTAAAATCTTATGCAATTTTGCTAACATGGTGTTTTCCAGAAATATCAAAATTCGTGACTCAAATCATAATTGCTTGGTCACATTAGACATAATATAGCATGAAGTTATTAATTCAGGAGTAAACAATGCTACTATTTGAGCAAATATCATAAGCTTTCTAGAACACTCTATTTTGTGCAGATCAAACTGAAATAACTTTTGATCTATAACTAAATCTTAAAACACTTGTTTAAAAAAGAATTTTTGTTTTTGGATTAAAAGCTGATGACTTTCCCCACACCCTATCCGCCTTTTCTATATCCGGTACTATGATCAGGATCAGATCAAGTTTAGTTGGGCCCGGGTACATTTACATTGGCTCTAATTGTAATTTTTTTCCTCAAATACTAAACACACTCACCGCGATATCAAGAATCTCTTTTCTGCCAGCCGTTCTCCCTCTCCGTTAAACCAGTACTATCAGTGGCTGTATATTCACAATTTTGGGTCGTATAAATATGCCCGAGATGTAAGAACGAAGGGGGAGAAGATAGGCATGTCTTCTTCCCCTTCAGCGTTTTACAATTTATTTTTTAAAAGTATTCGATTTTAAAACTTGTTTTCTTTTTCAAACATTTCTAAAATTGGTAAAATGTTTGTGCAAATTTTTGTCTATTCTTTCAAACAAAAACCTGATGCAATCAAAGACACACTAACTTGCTATGGTAATGAAATGCGCCAATATTACGGTTTCACTCAGGGGTTCATGACCTTGCGATGAAAGCAAACAAAATCTTGCATAATAAAGTGTGGTATAGTTTAGCATTTTAGATTATCCTATAAAGATCTTGTAACCGGAGATTTCCACAAAATTTATTTAATTTTCTAGAACCATTTTCAATGAAATTGATGTCAAATAGACTTTTATTGGAGGAGCAGACTGCAAAGTTTCGAAGGTTTTGTCCAGGAGGGTACGACCATCTTCAACGTGAGGAAACCCTGCAATTAAGTATTGCACCGGAAACGATTAGATTTGGTTTAGTAGTAGTGACACCTACTACAATTTTTTACCGGACCGGTTGGTCAATCTCATTCTACTGTTCCAACTAAACCACTAGTTTTCGGTTGAAATGCTATAGCAAGCACGCCCAATTGTTTCATGAGAACTTGCAGGCGGATAAAGAGATAAAAATTATGTCATGCTTAAAAGTTGTTCTATGTTGCCATATGTATTTTGCATTCGGAATCGCACTTCGTTACTAAAAGTTATACCGAACAAGCCGGCTCTGCCGGCGTCGCCCGCGGGTCCCCCATCAGTAACGTCGGGGTCAACAATATCGGTTTAGCCGGCTGCTAGTACATTTAATGGTGTTCATCTTTATCTCCTAATCAAGATTGGTAATGCTCACATACAAAGAATGTTGCCACAAACTATTATTAATATTTTTAAAAAGTGTGAGGTAGGAAGGATTGAACCAAAATCAAAAATAATGGTGGCGGCCATATGGTGATTGTTTTTACAATTACAGAAATAAACTATTTAATGCGCACCGTCTAAAATGATGGCGGCACCCAAATAGTGTTTGTTTTAAATAAAAGAAATAAGGTATTTAGTGGTAGGCCCATTTGACAATTTGGCGGGTCTTCTTTTATATTTGTATTCGTGCTATTAATTATTTTGAACGCGCTGTTTGCTTTAATTCGGCCATAGCATGAAAAGGGGCTATGTCTTTCCCAAAGTCATATAACCTATAATTTTGGTGCCTGCTGTTGTTTTGATTATATAGTGGTCAGCATGGTAATTGATATGCATTTTAGGATTAAGCCATTAAATATTAGGGCCGCTACTTACGACTTTTTCGTAAGTGTAGATGAATTCGTATGAGCAAACGCCTCTGACTGCGCGCATGTTGCTTGGTCGCAACATAAACGCAGCCATGCAAAGAGCAAACTAACTCAAAATGAAGTACTCTTAGTTAAGTTATTGCAATAGCGGGGCCCCCATTTGCAATGTCGGGTTTAAGAATATCAAATCAGCTGGCTACGGTAGCCTCACCCAATTGCAAAGAAAATTGCCTCAACATTTCGATAACATGTAGCTCGACACTAACATTTTGTTGCAAAAGATTAAACAGAAACATCTTTATTCCTACTTCTCTTTTCCTTGGGAATTACCAAGTGTTTTGCTTGGAGTTAACAACATTTTAAATTGTATAGGACAGTGGTGGGCAACCTTTTTCGGTTTGCGTGCCAAAATCGGCTAAATCTCAGAACAAAATTCTTCCGCGTGCCAGCCAAAATTTGTGAAAACATGAAGAAAAGATAAGTTACCCAAATGGTGAAAACACAATATAACTAAAATCACGTTTACTCACATTGAAAATAACGCCCAAACAAAACGGACTTTTGCCTCTTTTAAATCAAAACATATTTACAAAAAACTTTTAAACAAAACTTAAATTACTTTTCAAAGAAAGCAAAAGTCCGACAAAATCTTTGGTTCTCTTCATTATTTTAGTGAGACTTCTGCTGCTGCATTACCGCTGACAGAGATTTTACATCAGGTCTATAGTTTGTGACCTTCAGAGATATACATGAACTACTAGTTTCATCAGTCAGGCTACTCCTACTACGAGACTTAATTAAGTTCATAACTGAAAACAAAGATTCACAAGCATATGTAGATGAAAACATCGAGAGTAATGCTGTTGCAAAATTTTTTAAAGACTCAAAATTTTTAGGAATGGCATTCCAAGTCCGCAATAGTTCGTTTTCGGCACTTCTCTCGAGTATTCCCTTCTCTAATCGCCTTTTTTCAATGTTTTACAAGTCAACTCTAAGGTCAATAAACTTTTATTTCCAAATTGAGCTACTCTGAAATTCAATCAACTGCATTTCAAATTCATCCATGTCTATCCATGAAAACTTTTCTAACTTAGGTTCAGTTCCTCCATTTTGATACAGCCTTGATACCTCATGAATTTTGCTGTCTCTTCTAATTCTCTAAATTTTGAAAATCTTGTGAAGAACTGCTTAACAACTGACTCGATAATGTTTAAAAATAGCTTCTTTAGGCTTTGAAGACCTGTTTTGTCATCGGTTTGGAGATCAATAAATTGACTCTTGAGGTTTGAAAAGTATTTAAATTTTTCATCTCCAATATCTTTCTTAAAGATTTCTAGTTTTTTTTCAAAAGCCTTGATGTATCCAAACGTAACATCAAGTGTCTTACCACCGCCCTGTAATTTAAAATTCAGATGTTCACAAAAATCTGCAAAGAACATTAGATTTGAAACCCACTTAAAGTCAAACATTTCTTGGTAAAAAATATCGTGGTCTTTTAAGAAAATTTTTATCTTGTTAAAGCATTCAACGAACCGTTTTAGAACTAAACCCCGGCTAAGCCATCAAACATTATTGTACATTTTTAATCCTCTATACACAGATTCTACCTCATTCAGTAAAACTTCAAATTGTCTTTTATGTAATGCCCGAGCAGAAATGTAGTTTACAACTTTGGTAACTGTTTGCATCACTTCCTGAAGTTCCTTCAGGCCAACTTTTGCACATAATGCCTCTTCATGTATGATGCAATGAAAACCCATCACTGGATGACCAACTTCTGATGTAAACAAACTTACAAAACCTGCCTTCTCACCAGTCATGCTCGGGGCGCCATCAGTTGTGACGGACAGTACTTTGGAAATGTCAATTTGACGAGAAGAAAATTCGTTTATAGCAGCCTTACGCATCGCGGCTCCCGTAGTACGCTCAGGTAGGGTTAGAAGGGCAACCATCTCTTCACATATTTCATCACCTTTACAAAATCGAGAAAATATTGCGAGCCTTGCTGATGATGTAATATCAGTACTTTCATCAATACAAATAGAAAAATACTTGCATGAAGACAAATCTTGTGTCAACTGCTTAGCAGTATTACTTTCCAACTTAATTATCCTATCCTTAACTGTTTTCTTACTCAGAGATAAATCTTTAATACGCTGAATAATCTTTTCTTTTTCTGAAAAATTGTCAAAAAGAAATGGTGCACATTCCAACCAAGCTTCTTTAATATAATCTCCATCACTAAGTGGTTTACCATGTTGAGCAATTACTTTTGAAACTTCAAAACTAGCAGCAACTAAGTTGGAACTGGACCTGCCTGAGATGAAGTTCATAAATTTATCAGCTTGTTTTTTTGTTTTGCTGAGTTTACTATTAATTAACTCTCTTTTTTCTTCTTCGGTTTTATTTGTTTTTGTTATCATGAATACTTTCAAGTGCCTTTTCACAGATGACGTTATACAAACAACCGTTTCAACACAGAATATACATAAAGCTTTATTGTCTTTCTCAATTACACCAAATTTTTCAGTCCAGTATTTTTGAAATACTCTGACATCTTCAATTAAACGTTTCTTAGTTGCTAGTCCAGACATTATTACCATCCGTAAGGGTAAAAAAGAAACGTAATCAAGTTCTTTACTGAAAAACAAGAGGTAAGCCTAAATACTACAACAATTCAAAACATATAATAAAACTTTTCACTCATCTGCTGCGACTTGCATTTGTTTCAAAATCAACCTATAATGGCACAGTAGCAAGCAGCTCTAACTAGCATGCGCTCTACCAACAGCTTCATAAATCAAGCTGAAATGAAGAAAAAATTGCGGCGCAGACGAACGATATTGAGAGAAAATTTGTTAAGGTTGCGAATTCACCAAGTTACTAGGTCATAATGTATTTCTTTGTAGCTATATGGCATCAAAAGTACACAAAGGGTTAAATTAGATAACAGATTGTTAGCAAACGAAAAGAAAGAAACGGACACCGAGTTCCAGTTAATAAAACTGCGGCTTTTAGTTATCAACTTTAAAAAGGATCTCGTTTCCGAGTCCTCGCTCGCGTGCCGAATAGAAGTGCTCGCGTGCCAAGTTCGGCACGCGTGCCAGGGGTTGCCCACCCCTGGTATAGGAACTTGATTTTTCGATAAATCTTTTTGAATATTTTGATGGATAATGTCAATGATCCGTGCAATTGAAAGAGAATAGACAAAATGTACCAAAGTATTTAGTATTTCTAGAAATTGCCATTTTGTGAAATGCAACTACCAAAATTTTTGAGCGTTTTTGTCGGTAGGTTGCATTTCATAAACGTTTAGAGACTTCATTTTTTGATGAATATTTTTGAAAACGTAGACAGATAATGCCAAAGAACCATACTTGTGAGAAAAATTAGTTAAAATATACCAAAGATTAATTTTGTTTAGCAATTACAATTTCGTTAGGTCTAGTGAATAATTGCTCAATCAAAAATGGAACTTGATGTATGGCAACCAAGTTTTGATCAGCCATTATAAAGTAATCGTTTGCGCTAACTAATTAGAGTCATATATTAGTGGAAAGTAAATTTTCTAGCCTTTCAAAGGACAGTAATCGTTACCTTATTATAAGTTTTATGTAGTATATTTACCTGTTTTTACTCAGCGTGTCACCTTTTGGGAGGGCTAAAAATTTACACCAACGGTGTTAAACATCAGTTTTTTTAGTTTATATAATTAATACTAACGATAGACAGTTTGACTTACAACATTTTTACAAAATCAGTTTGTAAATAAACTGATTTTGTAAAAATGTTGCAAGTTTTGAAAATCATTATATGTTAATCTGTGTTCGCAAAAGATTGTGTTAATCGTACCAGACATGTTATGACATCATAAAGCGAGTTGTAAGCGTAAGAGTGAAAATGGGAAGAAGCATGCTTAGGAGGCTTAAAGCGTTTAAATAAAGAATTGCTCGTTGTATTGTCAAACGAGCTTAAATCTTTGTAGTCTTGTTTTTATGAAAAGTACCTTAATAATATCTACTGAAACAGGCAAATTAAAAATTTATCTTTGAATATGACGTCATGATGACGTCACGAGTCACCCTGTGACACTTGCCACGACGTGGTGATTAATTGTGGCGAGTTTGATCTTTGAGCTCTCTATAGTTTTGGAGGAGTTAAAGCGTACGTCCGTTCAGACAGAATCGCGCTTTATATATCAGATGATTTTTGATCGTTTGCTACATTCCACATGGAACTACTGTAGACTAAGCTAAGGAATTAAAAACTCATCTAGCTCAAAATGAGCGGAGAGCTTGGAAGACTAGAAAATAACTTAACAATTTTAAAATCAGGTCTAAGTCAAATTCTCCGCCTTAAATGCCACTAAACTTGCTAATATTTCATTTTCTTTAACGTGTTGTTCACTGTAGCACTTGCTCTTTTTCTTTGTTTGGCTTTACTGTTGTAACAGTATCTGCAGTAAATGCTTTAGGAACTAATATAAAGAGTGCTTATAAGCTGCATAACATGATCATTTATCACGTACTGTGAATTTGCAAAAAATGTACTGCTTGATCACGTACTACAGTCTGCACATTTCATTAGCCAGATAAAAGTTAATGCGTATCTTATGCTCGTACAAAAGTACACGCCAAAAACAACAAAACGTTTCAGGCTTATAACACAGTTTAAGTAAAATAAGAGCCCTGTTAAGAAGGCAAAAGATTCTATTGATGGCCAAGTGTTATGCTGTGTCTACCCATCCTCTTTAGGATGGACTGAAAAAAATTGCTGAAATTCAATTTTTAATTGGGGTAAAAATTTACCCTTTTCATCAAAACTAAAAAAGCTAAAATTTCATGCTTATAGCAAAGCTTTAAAAATCTCCACAAAGCATCAACGAATTGAAGAAATTGCTTAAATTAAAAAAAAGAATAGTCAAAATTTTAATCGTTTTATAGCATGATTTTTTTGTTTCATGTTATGCTCAAAGTTATAAATTGTGAGCTTAGTAGTTTATTAAGCGTTCTACTCAAAGCCAGATTTAGACAATAAAAGGCCTTTGGCTACTCCATTTATGAGGTTCCTCGCCATTTTTGAACTCAGAATTTCTCTCTAAACAACTCAACATGTCATTGCTAAATGTCAAAGATAAGAGTGTAGTATACATGCAATATTGCATTGCATAGACGTTAAAATTAACACAGCAAAAAACTTGGTTTACCTAGTATCGTAAAAATATTAGGGAATCAACTGAGATTTTAATAAATGAAATAGTATGAGTCAAGCCCTTCTTCGCATCATTGTCTCTCGCACACGAATTAGTACTCTGCAACAAGTTTTAAAGTCCAGACTGCTTCAATGGCGAAATGGTTCGAGTGCCCGTCTTGAATGCAATAGATGTTGGTTCAATCCTCGACCGGGCCACACAAAAAACTTCTTAAAAATGTTTCACAGCTTCCTTGCTCGATGTTCAGCATTAAAAAGACAGTGTGGTGAAAAAGCCGGCAATTGCGATTGTTGTGTTCTTGGGAAAGGTACTTAATGGGAATCCAACACCTTTATGTGGCAGACAGGTGGTGGTCAAGTTTACAGAAGATGACATAAGCGTGCCACAGTTGCATAGTGCTTGGGCACATGCACAGCATAACATCTAGCACAAACGAAGCAGCTTCAAAGCCGATAATAAGCTTGTAAATTTTATTGCTTGGAAACTGTTAAAAAAGGACTATCCGTGATTGACATCTTCAGATCTTATTTCATGAAACAGTCAACTTTAAAATCATATCCAATTTATTCGATCATAAGCCGCATTTGATATTGCTGAGAGGTAACTATAAGCCGCGACGAAACTAAGCCGCGCATTATGTTATTTCAACTGCAAAATCGTGGCTGTCTGAAACAAGTCGATTTAGTTAGTTATAAAGGCAATCTACCTGCTTTATATGCATGTTCACACGAATGATGTGGTTATTTCACAATGTTAATTGATGTATGATACCGTTGTAGTGATCACGTGCTATGTTTATGGAGGTAAGGTTTTTAAATAGATCTCACTTACTATAAACTCTTGGAGTGGTACACTGCATCTTCGATACGGATGGGATCCCTGTACCAAAGTGATAGCATGCACCACGTGCGTGATGTGTGCGAAGAAATTTGTTATAGAATGATACTTCATTTTTCATATTATTGCAAATATGGGGTTTTGGTTTATGATGATAACGGGACAGGCCCTGCTGATGAGTCCAAAAGGACGAAACACGTCCAGGGATGGTCTCGTCAAATTATGGGAGAGGGCTTTTAATATTTGCAATACTATTACTTTGTGAAATAATCACGTCATTCGTGTGAACATGCATATAAAGCGGGTAGATTGCCTTTATGAATCAATAAATCGATGTATAATACGGTTATAGTGATCACGTGCTATGTTCATGGAGGTAAGGGTTTTAAATAGATCTCACTTACTACAAACTCTTTGAGTGATACACTGCATGTCTGAAGAAAGATTACAAATTATTACAAAACAGTATGACCACATACGTAATAGCAAGTAAAAAACACGAGGTAAATTAAGCACATGAGCCCACCGGTATTTTACTTGATTCTCTCCTGTTTATCACAAAGGAAATTAATAAGCCCTTAAAATATAAGACGTCATTGATTATAAGTTGCTAACAAAAAGTAGTAGAAAATAATTAGAAAGTTGCAAGTTATGTTATAATTAAAGAAATTCGATTTTAAGAAATAAGTTACAGCCATCCAATACAGTAAGACTGGGTCACAAAAATTTTTTCTAGCTTTTGTCATTGCAAAATCGTGCAAAACTTTATCAAAATTTATCTATCTAAGTTTTTCACTCTCAAGCATTTTGTGGAATGCTTAGTGCGGACAATCTCTCTTGTGACATTGTGGATCTTAGTTCATTTTTGATTCTTCTAAGCCTTGAGAAAGATTTCTCTCCAAAGCAGTTAGTGGCCATTAAGCTCAGAAATAGTCTAAATATTGCTTCCACGTTAGGAAAGACAGTGTAGATTTTTTCTTTGCACATAATTAGATAAAGGTCTCCATGAGACACAAAAAGAGAGTGCTCTTCTGTAAGCTTTTGGTTTTGTCGCAGGTACAAGTGAAAATGTAAAAGTTTGTCAGTAAGTTTCGAACAAAAGAAAAAGTTTTACGCCTCGCACAATTTGTAGCTCAGTTGCTTTCAGATTAGCAAGAAAGAGGAACATTTCTGCAGAATCACTGTACACAATAGCTCATCTTTTTGAATTGGCTTCACATGCATCAAGCATAGGAAATAGGCATCAAGCACGAAGCCTGGTATCATCTTGTTCATTTACATCAGAGTGCAAATGACTAAGATTATTAGTGATGGTACTGTAACTTTCCAAAATGGCTTCCGTGGCTTTTGCTTGTGCATCCCACCTAGTATCTGATAAATGTTTAGGCACCTGTGGCTAAGGATGCAAAAATAATTTTGAAACTGCCCACCTCTCATTGAAAAATGAAAAAAGGGTGTAAATTTCATTGATAATGCCAAAACAGTTCACTGCATCAAGACAGCAATCAACAGCTGATCGGCCCATCAAATTTAAAGAGTGAACAGCGCATGGAATAAATTTTGTAAATTTATTTTTTTCTAGGATTTTTTGCAGCATAACGATGTATCTACCAGCCATTTTCGCAGCATTGTCGTAAAACTGCTCTCAGCATTTATTAAAATCAAGCTGAACCTCACAAGTGAGATATTTATGCACTAAATCAGCGATGCCTTATCCGGAGTGGTTATTCAGCTCAAGGAAAGTTATAAATCTCTGGTAAACCGTTTACAGGAGACTCATATCTGATAATCAAAGTTAACTGACCGGTATGTGAAATAAAAGGGGTAGAACCCGCTGAAAAGCTAAAATATCCCGCTTTTTTCATGTCAGCCACAATTGACTCTTTAACTTTTTTGGCCATGACTTGAATCATCTCTTCTCGTACAGTTTTCGACAAATAAGAGGGATTTCCTGATCCGGAATTTCCATAACGATTGATATGAGCAAGAAAAATGGATCAAATTTTGCTTTTAGTTCTAAAAGACTAAGATAATTGCCGTTATTAGGAGGTCCAAATTGTTCATTGTTTCCTCTAAAACAGGGGTTGTTAACCGGGGGTCCATAAAGGTACTTTAAGGGGTCCGTATGATTGGATCCACTTTTGGGGTGATAAGCAAAACAGATTTCTGGCCAAAGTCGGGACACTCAGCTTTAGATCGCGCCCCTGTGATTGGGTGGATCTCCAAAAACAAAAAAAAAGGTCACCACCTATTTCTTGTCACCTTCGGCAGGTTTCGCTGCCAAATTGCCGAAAATAACAAGAAATAAGTGGCGACCTTTTTTTGGAGATCCACCCAACTGCAGGGGCGAAATATAAAGCTGAGTGTCCCGACTTCGGCCAGAAATCTGTTCTGAAGAATACACCAAGGCAATGATCAAGATGTATTGCACTTGTCTTTACTTTAACCTTGCAAGGAACCAAATGTCAGCCAATGGCAGGGGGTGCTGGACTGCTTAGCCTTGGCCGCAAGGGGTGCTTAGAAAGAAAAAGGTTAAGAAACACTGCTCTGAAAGGTAAGCCTCATTCTGCAAGAGTGCAGATTACAGCGATAATTCTTTCTATGACATGTCACCAATATTACTATTCTACTTTCATTTGTTCCTTCAGCTTTGAAGTAAGCGTATGCCCTCGCTTCCTTGTTAGGTAGGTCAACATGGCATTTTTGTGTTTCTCTGAGTTTTCATGAGTTTGGATAAGATGAGAGTTGTGCCAGTCATCCAACCCATCAGAAGCTAGCCGAAGAGGATGCAGGGTTTGGAAAGAGTTTACAAACAAAGCAATATATTCCCGGCCTTCTGCGGGAGAATTGACTTTTGTTGAATAAAACAGAGCTTTTGTGCAAAATCTGGATTGCTTTTTGAACACTTGCTTGGAACTGAAAAATGGTCAACAACTGTGCTGAACTTCAGAAGGGACTTTTTCTACCCAGCAGGTTTTTTCCTCACGTAACAATTCTTTTCTCAAACCAACGTCTTTTGACTTGGAGTATATCTATGTTTGACATCATCTGCATATGTGCCTGTAATACCTTGGGATTGATTTACTTCACCAGGAGTGAGCTGAAAATTTTGACTATCCAAGCTACTTTCGTGTGGTAACTGAGTTTTGAATTTTATCTGTATTTTCATTTTCTATGGGCATGGCTGCTTCTTCATAACCAGGTTGTTGTTCAACGTCCTGCATTGTTGTTTCAATAAGATTTTTTTCTGGTTGAATGCTAGCAATTAGCTGATTAGCTCCATCACACTGATTACTTGTGTAAGTTTCAACGAACCTGCTTTACTACCGGCACTTGTTGCTTCTGCCAGAGGCTGATGCAAGATAGCAGTGATTGGTCTCATCTTATTTACCATATCATTTTCAATTTTCTTTCTCTCGCACTTGCTTGCACCACTTTCAAATCTTTTACTCATGATAAGATCAGGATACGAAAAAGTAAAAAATAATTTTATAGCTTGATTTAAAGTGGAGACACGTGGGTAATTACTTGGCTACCTCTAATAATAAGGCAAGTAGACAACCAAAGTTATTATCCTTAGTAGGCAACAACGTATTTACCATATTAACAGTAAATACTACACGGTCTATAAATTATTTCAGTAACATGTCAACTATAGGTAGTGTTTTTGCAGAGTAGACTACTTAGTTACCTTCATGACTACGGTTCTTTATAACCTTAGTTACCTTTATAACTACGGCTCTTTGTAACGGGGGCACTTAACGGGTCGCCCCCGCCTTAATGTGGAAGATAGGTGGCCCAGACACCTCGCAAATAGCAACTCCCAAGCGAGTGGGGACGTCCCGTCCAAAATATAGCGGTACAATTCGCTTTCTCGTGAATGGAGGATATAAAAACAATATAACCTAGATAGACGCTATTTTAGCAACACAGGTGTAGGCTCTACTTTAGAGTATATACGTATCAAATTGCACCTAGCCTGCTTAGCCAACACAATCATTTCATAAAGCCATGTCTTTATCCTAGATTTCAAACAAAAGCAAAATTATCCTAGATTTCAGACACCTTTATGTGGAAGACAGGTGGCCCATAAACCTCGAAAAAGGCAACTCCCAAGCGAGTGCGGACTTCCCGTCCAAAGTATAGCGATACAATTCGCTTTCTCGTGAATGGAGGATAAACATGGCAAATAAAACAAAACAATAAAACAAAACAAATTATCAGTCATCGCAGCCTATAATAGATTGGATTGTTTGCTGTCCACAAAGAGTACGGAACAAGTGCTCCATGCATCCGTGCAAAGTTGCCTTATTTTAAATGCTAAAAGTAGGAAATCTGTAACAACAGCAGCCAAATTTTAATGTATGTTGTAAACAAGAACCTATCCCTCGACAGTGGGCCTTGTCGATTTAATTCACTGTCAGGATATAACTTTCAAAGTAGAATTTATTAAATCTGTCGACAGCTCAATGTACAACTAAAACTGGTATTAAATAACAATTAAAAACTGAAACCGTTCAGCTCGTAAAATCGATTTCGTTTACAAGATAAACTTTGCCAGTGACAGCTAAACATAAAACTAGCATTGCTAAAATCTAAAAATATGATATAGCTGTAACGAAGATGGATGGGTGGGTCAGTGCATGAACTTAGAATAAGTTCCTCGGTGTAGTCTATGGCTAGACATTGAAATATAATTTTAAAAATGCGGGTTTGATTACCGCCACCGGCGCATCTCGTCATATGAGAGTCTCTCATTAGAAAGGGGTGCCGCCTTTGGAACCAAAGTAAATGTAAGGACCATAACCAATAATTAATGGTGTGTTCAAGAGCTTTAATATGTAAAAAATACCTTCTTTAATCAAAGCGCATTGTGCGTAGGATCGGGTTGCATCACCCAGAACTTATTTAGCAAAGGCAGGTTTTTAGTGCCACCAAAGTTTTTCCTGTCTCCTTTAGATAGTTAATAAATTAATCTTTTTTTTTTAAATAACTGTAACTCACTGACCACTACATCAACATTCAAGACACTTACATTGTACACCAACTCTAGCTAAGCAAAACAACACCTTCTATCTGTAAAAGCAAGTAGGCGTTTGTTTACATTGCAGGACTTTGGGCACAAACACAGACACGAAGTTTGTTGACACAAGCAATCCCATGCCTCTCGGGCTTAGTTATATGTTATTCAGTTTCAGCCGGTGTTTTCCAATCGGTGTGTCACGACACACTAATGTGACTAAGTAAGGCTTAATAAGGCCTTACTTAAAGCTTTACTGAAATTTATTGATGCATCAGTATGTTTAGCATAGCTGAATATACTAACGTCAGGTTAAAAAAGTGAGTTGGTGTGTCACAAAATTATGTGCATGCAAAAAGTGCTTCGTAAGATAAAAAAGGTTGGAAAACACTGGTTTCAGCTAACTATAATTCTTTGTAAATGCATATACTAACGATTAATTGATTTCCTTCTCATTAGTAGCCAAATTAACAAAATTCAAAGTAACTCAAAAAAGTCGCAAGCAGTGTAATTGAAACTTTAATAAAGCTGAGCTTCTAATAGCAGCCCATTCGCTACTCGTAGCTCAGTCCGGCAACTCTACAGACACGTGACTACAAACTAAAGTAGTCAAAATGGCAAGGTTTTTTACGAATATTTTTGCATTATATTTTTGCGATCAGGTTTAAAAACGAAGCGCATAATTATTAAAAATACGCAGGAATTCTTATAATAGAATTACAAATTTTTTATTCTTTTAAATTTAAAATTTAAAAAACTAAAAATGATTGATAGTTCAAAAGTGAATGTCGAGGCCCCTATAGATTTTAAGGCCCTAGGCTTCAGCCTGCCAAGCCTAAAAGTAAATCCGGTACTGGCTCTACCACATTTATATGAAAAGTTTTTCTAATCGCAACAAAAATGTGCAGTAAATATTCATCTTTTGTGTTTTTGCTCAGTTAACACTAGCTTTACGGAAGGGTTGTTTTCGACCTTGTTGTTGTTTATTTGCTTTATATCTTCCAAATGCGTGACCGAATATCAATGAATCGCTTTGACCTTTTCTAAAATTTATTCTAGATTACATTCCAGGTTTTGAAACTTTTAAAAAATTGCTTACTAGTTGAGTTTTCGCATCTAGAAAAAAGCTACCCCTAGTTTTACGGAGGGGTCGTTTTCTACCATTTTCATGTATATATATAACTCGTTTTTCCAGGAACCAGGCATTATTAGAGACAATGCTGCATGGTAAAACATCTTGTTAGTAGTAGCAAACAATAGCTGGTCTGAAACCGTTCAAAATGTGACAGCAATGTCGAAAGAGCCTTCTAAGTGAATACTATGACAATGAAAAGCAGGTACTGGTATTCTAACTGTGTAGGCTAGTAGGCTGGACGTTTGAATCATCATCACTTTCACCATTACTGGAATGTGAATCAGTGTCTATGTTTGCAGGTGATACCTCTTCTTCATCTCTAGCAGCACCAGAAAAAATCTCTTCTTCATCTGACAGCACATCATCAGTATTCCATGATAAGATTGTGTCTGCAACTTTGTTTACGTTCATATCTATTATACAGTTTGCTTTAGACTATAGAATAAACAAATTCTGCACTCTAAAGTTACACAAATGACCTAACAAATAATCACAAAACAACTTTCGTTTACTCTGGTACGCTGTGGGCGTGTACTGTGTTTCATGAATGAAACTATTCTGGCTAAGGCAAAAACTTTGTTATTATTGGCTAGAGCAAATTCCTTGTTGCTAGCGGTACTCACCTCACACCAACTACTGTAGTAAACTGGAATCTAAAGTGAAAAAATATACACGAAATTCTTTGACCAACTGTATGTACACTTTTCTTTTGATTGTTGTCACCAGTGTCCTTATCCACAAAATAACTATTACTTCAATTGCTGCCGATATTATGCACTACAAACAGAGCATGGTCTCTAAAAAGATCTTTCTAAATGGACTTAGGCTATATCTTCTGAGTGCTTGTTGAACAGAGATGGCACTCCGTGGAAATGCTCCAATGCAGAAAGCAGTGAGGTTCTGGAGCCCATAACGTGTTTACAGCAAAACCAGGGGTTCCTCGGGATGTAGCTTCATCAAGAAGCCCATATGATGTGTGGAAACATTTCATTTCTAAACACATTTTGCGTATGATCTGCAAACACACAAACGAAGAAGCTCAACGAAGAGGCGATGATCAATTTACTGTAAGCCTAGCCGACTTAGAAACGTTTATTGGACTCCAGTATGCGAGAGGTATCTATGGTAAAGATCATCCCGTAGCTTTCTTGTGGAGCAAAAGATATGGCATTCCTATATTTTATAAAGATATGAGCAGAGATTATTTTCTAACAACTTTGAAATGCCTGAGGTTTTGATAGCAAACCAAACAGAGTCAGAAGTAAACCCAATGCTGAAAAGTTTGCAGCGATTAGACCAGTATTTAAACATTTTGCTAATCAATGTCAAAAGAAGTATGCGTGTAAATTTTCGCCAAGAGTGGATGAACAACTGACGCCTTTGAAGTTGTGCTGTTCTTTTGTGACGTTATGCCAAATAAGCTAGATAAATATGGTGTGAAATTTTAGGTCGTGGCTGGCTTGGAAACAAAGTATGTCTCAAACATTGATGTTTATCTTGGAGCTCAAGAAAAAGAACAGCATGGTGATATTCCTCTTGCTGAATCCGTGGTTGTTAATTTTTGCAAACATATCAAAGGAAAGGGTTACAACATATCATGTGACAACTTTTTTCCTCATTACCCGTTGCCAAAAAGCTTGTGAGAGACAAGCTATCTACCGCAGGAACAATGCGAAAAAATCGACGCGAGTTGTTCAAAAAAATGATTGAACCAGCGAATAAAGCTTACATACTCAAGTGAATTTTATTGGCATGATCCCACAAACTTCTTTTTTGTGAAATATCAAGCAAAAGAGAAAAAGTCGGTGTGCTTGCTTTCCAGCATGTACGGCTCGGCAGATGCTGATGCAAGTAATGAAAAGAAAAAACCGGAAATAATTTTATTTTATAACGCAAACAAAGTAGGCGTTGATTGTTTCAATCAAATGGCTCGCTTATACACTACGAGGTCAACGAGTCGAAGATGGCCAGTTGCTGTCTGGGGTAACATCTTAGGCATTGCTGCTATCAACTCCTACGCATTGTATAAAAAAGTAACAAACGAAGGCATATCACGCCGGCAGTTCATACTAATGCTTGTAGAAAACCCGCTGGGCAAGGCAGAACCTTGTCCGAGCAATAGCAACAGGCAGTTTGGAGGAGACGGTGAAGGAGTATGTAAGCGAAGGAAGTGTCATTGTGTACGCTGCGACAACAAGACAGTATCAACTTGTATTTTATGCCAAAAACCTACTTGTGGAAAATGTTCGCAAGACAATTTTAGAGTGACTCACGTGAAGTGCTTAGCTTGCGTAAAACTGACTAGTTAAATGATTTTTTATTTTGTACAAAACGTATTTTTAAAAAGTAAAATCATTTTGTTATGCGTAATCATTGCAAAACAGCATACTAGCAGTTCAGAAACTAGTGCAAGAAAAACGCAATTAGCAAAACAAGATCGGGGTCCAAAATGACCCCTCCGTAAAACTAGGTTTAGAAAACTTCCCATAAAGCTAGTGTTGAGCTTGTTGTGTGAAAATGATTTTTTTGACTCTGAAAATATCTGCTGTAAATATTAAAAAAAGAGTAACATGGTTTACAGGGTGGTCGAAAAAAAGCGCCAGACTTTATATTTTCTATCAAACTTGTATTTTGCAACATTTTGCTTCATTTTTCTAACAGTTTGCGCAGTAAGCTAAGGAAATTCTTTCAATAGCAGAATGGATCAAAGTGGACTATGCACAATGCCGTTGTGCATAAATATCCTTGAGGCCTTCTTTGCCATAAAATCAATGGTAGTGACTCATAGACGATTTAGAAGAGGTTTTAGTAGAATCAAAGTACCTGATTGAAAAACAGTTGAAAGTTTGGTGGCCAAATTTTGGGAAATTGAAAGTGTAGCAAATGCCACAGAAAATTACAATGGTTAACCTCGTGCATCTAAAACTCCCAACAACATCAAGAATTTTCCGAAACGCCTTAAGTGAAAGAATT
The DNA here is from genome assembly GCA_963675345.1 of Trididemnum clinides. Taxonomy (NCBI): domain Eukaryota; kingdom Metazoa; phylum Chordata; class Ascidiacea; order Aplousobranchia; family Didemnidae; genus Trididemnum; species Trididemnum clinides. Next base: position 5,891,084 of record OY776297.1, read on the forward strand.
CTTTGGCCAACTGTCTAGTCCGAACTTTCTTGGCCTAGTTGGAATTACCCAGAAAATCAACACGTTATCTCTCACAACAAGTAGGCATTTAGAGATCTTCGTTGAACAAGGTTACTTCTCTTGATCACCAAGGCTCAAAGAAGTAAGTTGGTGATCAAGAGAAGTAACCTTGTACTAAACAAACAACTGTATGCAAACGGAGCGTCATTTTTGCTAAACGTGTTTTAATCATAGGTATTTATTAAATCATTTAACCAAACAACTTTGTACTGAACTTTACTGTGATTTTAATTCATTTGAAACAATTATTTACATAACCGCAAATCCGATTAACTCCTAGCAGGCAATCGTTTCTATTATCAGGCTTTTTGTTGGCAGTAACCAGACAATTACTGAAACCGCAGAATAAAGTTTTACTGTTTTTTATTAAAACTAACTTATTTTCAAGTTATTTTGTGTTTTTTTGAGTTTTCGTTCAACGAAAGTTTTAATGCTGTAAATATTTGTATATAGATCCTAACGAGGGCGATATGCAGCGCCGAAAACGTTTGAATTTGCTAGATATGTTGTATTATTATGTTCAACGGTGTATTGCTAGTAGCATTAATAACAACTTGGATACTAAAAGTCACCTCTCTACCGAAACTGAATTATTCAATTACTAAACCAAAGGTTGCAAAATTTCGGTGACAAAAACACGATTGTTTCAAAGTCTTAACAGAAACAAACTGAAAGGCACAGAACAACGCCGATTGCCAACGTCACAAAATGATAAAAGCCGCTCCCGATTAGAGATCAAAAACAACGCAACGTGCGATGTGACTGATGTTTAGTGACGCAATTCTTGCCCTTGTACAGTATATCACGTTTTTTGTCACTGAAATAGAATGAAAAATTTTTGTTATCTCCGCCCTGAATCTCAGACAAATAAATAAAGTATCCTTAGAAAAATGCAAGATAGCATGCAAGATAAAATTAAACGAACAACAATCGAGCAATATTTCGCTTGAAACAAAGAAGTTCAATTAAACCCTTTATTTGCTTGTTTTGCGTACTTTTTGAGCAAGAATAAGACAATCGCAGTATGCTTGCTTTGAAGTATGACGTGTAGACGTTTTTTACGCGTAACGACCGTTGCGTTTCAGTTGGACTTCGCACTTTCGCTTAATCGCATAAAAAGGCTTGGAAAATTGACTATGCAATTAACCGGACTCGACTATAGTCATGAAGACGAATATTAGTAATAGAATAAGAATTTATTCAAGTGATATTGTTTTAATCAGGCTCAGGTGTTATTTAGACACGATAGTGCACAACGTGCTGGTTAAGTTGTTATTTATTGCAAAGCTGCATAAAGTTTGCGCAGCTATGTAAAAGTGTTTAATTTGTTGTAGCTTTTGCATTCTTAATGTGTGGCCTTTTTTGTGCTTGCAGAGTTCAGGTTTCTAGCCGTGATACGATACCCGTTTGTAGGCTTCGTCGGTTTAAGTGTTTCCCGAACCCGAGGTAATTTGCATTCGAATTGTCTGCCTGCGCTCTAAAGTCTCGCTACTCGTGTTATTTGTTTGGCTAGGTGTTTCATAGTTTGGTGAGTTTGGCGCATAATTAATACTGAAATTAGACTGGTTTTTATTTAAAATTATTTATAGAAGTCGCTTCGCTGTAAATTTCTGTTCGTCAGCAACAATATCTATCTTGTCTCTATTTCGAAATAATTATTCGCTTTAATATACGCCATATTTTTGGAAGTTATCGATTACAAAGAGGCAAGATCAACAAACAAGTAATTCAAACGTGAACCGCTTTGTAACGTCAGCGGGTGTCCAGTCCCACTCATTATGCTGTTTTTGCTCTTAGTCACGTTTATTGTTACGTTGCAGAGCCGGATGTAGGGAAAAGAGGTCAGAGGTTTAAGCTTAAGGGCCGCACCACTGGGGTAAAAACCAGTTTCAACTTTTGAAATCATCACGCTAATTTAACACAAATTGGACCCAGCCTGCCTGAGCTCTGGACATTCTGTTTTGCGAATCCTTTACTGCTTGTATGATAGTCGTTTTCGTGGTTATGCATTCCTGTTTTATTTACGTACACAAATTCACCGCTTGAGGTCATTAACTTTAAGCTCAAAACAAAAAGTCCGTTGCACCTACTTGGCTTGTGGGCACAGTCAATTTCTTGTTAATCAATTTTGCATAAATATTGGGCATAAAGGTTCACATTTTAGGTAGGTAAAGTCGGTAAGCAATCCAGTAACCTAAAATCTAGTTTCAACACTCTGAAGAAGCGGATTTGGATTCAGGTCTCCCAGAATTGTTGCTTCTTTGAAAGTCGTTGGTATGTTTATTGAATTACAACCAAAATTTTGGTAGAAATTGACAAGGATACTATCTATTCCATGCATTCCGATAGTACAGAAAGTTTGGGAATCACTAATCTATTTTTTTGGTGGCTTTGTATAAAAGTTTTCATAACGAAATAATTCAGTTGTGTGTCTTTTTAGATGAATATATTCCACTGGTTCTCCGACTTTTTCAACATGACGCATTCGAAAAACATGCTATACTTGGGACGCACCTGATCATACTAGGCTTCGACATTGCAGTTTTTGCGCGCCATTTTGAAATGTCGATCTATTGGTGCAGTTGAAGACTTTTTTTAACAATTTTTTGTCCATTTTTGTGGCGCACCCTATTTCTATGCAAAGTTTTGATAAATCGCTTGTTGAAATTGATATTTTTGAAGCGTTTGCATTAATCATGCTTGCAGCGCTGTCTTTTTTAAGCAAAATTGCGAAAACCGAAATTCATAAACTTTCAAAAAGTTGAAGATACTTTCTTGGGATCAACTGTACGAAATTCATTTTTATGCACTTTTCTAAAAGGGCACATCGGCAGGCCCGGGGACCACCGCAAGGCCCTTGAAAAATTAAAACGACGCCCCAGGGCGTAGCGACGCACAGTTTGAGAACCACTGGTATATTCCATAGCGTTCCATACCAAAAGCAATCAAAAAATATATCCTCTCTCTCCAAGGAACAAAGCGACTTTTTAAAATTTGCCAATTTTGGTCCGTGATTGGCAGGAGAAAGTAGTGCTGTAGCGACCACCACTTTTGATGACTGGCAATTGTACGTAAAATTGTAAATCTTTGTGTCTGCTTCTAGTTGACCAAAATATTTAATCAATTAATCATTTTAGTTTTGCCCAAATCAGCATACGTAGAAAATAAATTTCACAGCAGTGGACAAAAAAAAAGAGACGATGACAAAACGATATGCGTTAATAGATGCACAAGAATTTAGTTTAAATTTAAAGATGGTGTTATGGCGGTCGCACCTGTAAAATAGCAGATAAACAAAAACACACACGAAGAAAAAGCACATCCAGTATGTGCAAGATGCCACAAAATGCATTAAATATTAACAAAAGATATCATCTTTTAACCCTAATAGGGGAGACTATCAGGTGCTACACCTTGCCCAAGGGTGACCTGGGAGCAACGACTGCTAAGATACAGTTCCTTTAAGTCTCAAGGCATAAAGACTTTGCCTCCAGTTGTAGTTTTAAGTCATACACCAAGGGCTAAATTAAATGTTTTGAATTTTAGCTATTGTAAAAAAGAAGTTGTTGTGGATTGGTAGTACCGGCATGGTATCGCCAGTTACACTGTTGGCATAAAATTTAATCAACTTAATCAATAATTAATTTGATGCAGAGTGACCTTATACGATGAAAATAACTTATCATCCTAAACTGATATGCAGTGATGAAGTTTCAGTAGTTCAATGCTCTTTATGAATCGATCGTTCATGGTTGACTGTTCTCACTTCATTGTCACAGCCTGCAGAGGTTCCATCTAAAAACACAAAAAAGAATACAGAAAGCAAAGCATTACAAAAACCTATATCATAAGCAGTGACATTTGCCAAATGTAAATTTCAAGTGGATTAAATGTTCATGAGGTAACAACAAACTGCCTTGACTAGTTGATAAAAGATTTCAAAGATTTTATTTCTCTTAATGCTGGAGGAAGCTTATTCCATTGCACAAGAGCTTTGTATTTGAATGATTGCTGGGTTAGTTTAATTCTGCAAAATTAAGGAAATAACTTAGCTTTCGACTGTGACCTACCAGTATCGCAGTTTCGATGATTGTGCTGAAAGAAGTTATTTAATGCAAGTTATTAATGTTATTAAAATACTGGTGCATAAATTCAACTATCTCTAATTGAGCAGTTTGTTCTATTGTCATGATGTTATGTTTTCTATTAACTACTTTTAGGTCATCTTTTTTTTTGCCATTAAATGCTAATCGAATGACTTGATTTGTTGTGTTCTGGAGTCTGTGAATTAGTGTTTTGTTGTTGAAACACCAGGAAGAAATACAGTATTGAAAGTGACTTTGAATCGTGCTATAACAAAGCAATTGAAGTGATTTTAGGGTAATATTAGGTTTTATTTTTTGTATGATGCCACGACCCATTGTAATTTTTTTCAGTAGCAATTCCATGTGAGATTTTCAGCTTAGATGCTCGTGAATTGTTACACCTAAAAATCTGATAGATATTACCTGGTCTAATGCATTGCCATTTAGCTTAATTTCAAGATTAGGTGGAACTGGAGGACTATTACGAATTTTAAAAGTTATGACCTTAGTTTTTTTGGTGTTTAAAGTAAGCTTGTTTGCAGTAAGCCAGGAATCAACTTTATGCAATTCCTCATATGCTTTTTTGAATAGTTCAGTATATGAAACATTATTAAAGAATAAGTTTGTATCATCAGAAAACAAAAACATGATAGCTTGACCAGAGGAAAGACATTTCGGAAGATTGTTGACATATATCAAAAACAATAATGGACCAAGAATTTACCCTAGCGAGCAGGGCTGCGAACTCGAACTTTTTGCCAAAGTCGAAACTCAAAATTTTGTTGGACTCGAACTCGAAACTATTTAAAGCAAGTTCGAGTTAATTTTCATTTGTACAATATCACTACAACTGACTTTAAAAAGAATAAAATCGTTTCATTGGAAATTAAGGATCTCATGCAGAAAGTAGGTTTAAGCAAGGCTTTTTCTATAATTGTCTAAGCTCAACTTAAATCATCGATTTCGTATGCAGAAAGAAGTTTTAGCATTAAGAACGACTTAAATACTTGTTTAACTAAGTCAGCTTTCTGCAAAAACCGTAAATATTTTATGAAAACATTAAGGACACTGAGACGAACTCTCTAATTAGATTTTACAGCTTTGGAATGTGAACAGTCACAGTGGAGAATGGGTGACCATAATTGATATTTAACTTTTTCTTCGTAAACAATGAATCTTAGACATAGCCCTTGTTTTGATCGAAAGCGCATAATTACGGAACCTACAACGATTCAATTGTAAATTATTTTTCAATTTCGCTTTCAATGCAAATTCACAATACATATATTGCCTGGCTTATGGCAACAACATTTGCTTATTCGGACAGATGTTTGAACATAAGTTTGAACGCGCAATTTTACTGCAATCATGCTTCGGCTAAGTCAATCACTTTATTTTCTGAACTCGAAAAAAACTTGATAAATTTTCACAGGACTCAAACTTGAACTCTGCAAAAATGAAAATGTTGAACTCGAAAAACAAGCTGAACTCGAACTCAAACTCAAACTAAAAATCGACCGAGTTCGCAGCGCTGCTTGCGGGATGCCTAAGTTAATCAATGTACTGTAGGAGGTCATAGTTTCCCATTAATTTCAGTTTGTAAAGATCGATTACTTAAATAACTTTTAAACCATTCAAAAGGTAATCCCCTAACTCCATAGTGATGTAATTTGTAAAGTAAGATATTATGATCAATTGCGTCAAAAGCCTTTGTCAGATCCAATAAAATACCCAGAGTCCATTTTTTTCTTCAAATGCTTTTGAAACATTTTCTATCATAACTGTGAAAGCATTGTTCGTGGGGTGTTTTTTTCTAAAGCCAAATTGATGTTGATAGAAAAAATCTGTTGGGCTCAAAAATAAATACAGCCTTTGGTAGAAAATTTTTTCCAAAATTTTGGACATTACAGGTAGTAAACTGATTGGTCGATGGTTGCTGACATCAGCTTTGGATCCTTTTTTTGTGCACTGGAATTGCTTTAGCCTTTTTAAAGTCATTAATAAATTTACCTTGTCCCAATGAAAGATTAAAAATATGACATAGTATTAACAATAAATTATCTGGTGAAAACTGACATTGGGATTTCATCTAAACCACAACTCTTTTTTGATTGCATGCCAGGTAAGATATTCTCAATTTCTGAGACACAAGTGAGGTTTACATACGTACATACATTGCGATTATAACGAACCAAAATAATCATCAAATTTAGAACGAGTGTGGTTCATGTTTTGTTTTCGGTCACTGCCAATCGTCGTGAAGTGGTCAGCTATTTTTGCATCATCGGTAGATAATTCCCCATGAATACTTAAAAAAGTGAAGCTATGGTTTTTAGTTTTTCCTAAAAGAATGTTAATAGTCTACCATGTTTTTTTTAATATTGTGTTTTTGTTTTTCAAGAATCGATGCAAAGAAAGCTTCCTTTTTTTCTTGAATGCTATGAAAATATTTATTTCTAGCTTCTTTGCATTTTGCTTTGGCTATGATAGTCTTTTTGGCAATATATTTTCTAAATAACTTATCTTTTTCTTTCATTGGTTTCAGCAAATCTTCATCAAACCAGTTCTTGCTTTTTCTAAAAGATCTTTTTTTTTACCTGAGGGAAGCATTGATCAAAAATAGAAGTGCATTCATTGATAAATATAACAAAGGTTGCCTTTGGATCAGTTTCTTGCAAAATCAAATTCATATTTAATTTTTCTAATTTTTGTTGAAAGATTTCAATGTATACTTGGTCAAAAATTCTGATTTTGTAGTCTAGTTTATGCTTTACTTAATTGGTATAATAACAAGTGGTCCGAAATAGGACGGAGAAGCACTCGTGTTTTGATGTTTACAGAATATAAATTTGTCCACACATGATCTAAAATAGTTGCACTGGTGTCTGAAATGCGAGTTGGTTTGCTTATTGTCACAAATAAGTAAATTTGCGTTGTAGGAATAGTTTGTGCAATTTGTGGTTTTGTTCTGCCGTGATTATTTTACTTGTAAATCTGAAATTGTAAGCCCAAACTTGCTTTCATATCTCGGCTGTTTTCAAAAGACCTTTTTTTCTTTCGTATTTAGACTTGTAACGCACCCGCCTCTTCTTACGTCACAATGATTGACTACGTGACTAAGTTCCTGAGTATTCTAGTGAATCTTGGTTCTTCTCAAAGATTTTTTTATTGCCAATTACGTAATTTATTAACGTGTTTTTTTCTGTCACGCGACATTTATCAATGAACAAAACGAGTTATCTGACATAACGTCCATTAGATCATTAACCATGCTAATATCATGTTGAAGGAGGTTATAATTAAAATTAACAAATATAAAGCATTTGTGATTGCTCTTTATAGATTCAAGAGTTTCTTTTAAGTTGTCAAAAAAATTTGATTTGATCCAGTGTCATGTGAAGGAGACCAACAGATTGTTCCACAGAAAACACTTTTATTTTTCAATTCTAATTTAATAAAGATAGATTCATATAGCTTTTTATGCATAGTGGTGAATTCAGTCAAAACATGAAACCTACTTGTGCCTTTGACATAGAGCACTACACCTCCCCCTTTGGAATGAAGCCTAGAGTTGTGAACAAACTTGTAACCTGGAAGATTTAAGAAAGCACCTGAGCTTGGAGGAGTTACCTAAGTTTCTGAAACACATATAATGTCTGATTTGTATGTCATAAATGACAACAGTGCTTCTAACTTGCAAAAATACCATTATTTTTCAAATAATCTCATGTTTAGTTCCAGGGCCAATAATTTATTTTTAGGTATCTCATCAGTTACAAAGTCATCCAATTTTGATAAGTCGATGTATTGGCTGGTACTAATTAAAGCCTCCAAGTCCAAGACTGCATTGCTGTTTTTACAGCTCTGATAACGGTCACCAAACATCAAATTAAGGCTATCAGCAGAATACGTCAAAGTTTCCTTACTAAGGTTTGTAAGTATCGGTATTGTAAAGTTGTTGTGTTCTCAAAACTAGCTTTTTGACTGTTTTTATTATATAATACATTTTGCGACATTACAAAAACACAAGTACAAAGTTGAAAAGGAAAGAAAATAAATTACTTAAATTTAAAAAAAAAGGTTTTTGGTTTGTCATGTGGTGTGGTTAACAACACACAAATGAGGTAATAAAAGGCAAACTAATTGTGGGATTCAGTGTAAAAATCTAATCTTTGAGTTAGCTCCGAAATCATCAGTATAGTGCCTTTTGCCTTCAAGGTAACAATAAATATTCCCCTTCAGTGTCCAGACGTTATGGAATCCAAATGCTTTTTGTGATTTAGCAAGCAGTTGAAATCGCCGTTTTGTAAGCGATTTCGTTAACAAAAGTTTTGGGTCCAAATTCCTTACAGCTTTGAGCTGGGATTTGTTGGCAAACACCATGTTCCTAACTGTACGGCACACAAATTTGATTATAATTGGATGTTTAGCCTTTCGAGAAGATAGAACATGGCAGATGTCAATGTCTGTATTTGCAATTGGCTGGGGGGGTGGAGTTTTAATGACAAAATTTTCAAAGTCCAAATTACTGGCCTCTTTATCTAAGAGATTGATGTGCCATGTAGGATGAGACAGTTACTCCTGCTATAATGCTCCAGATCATCTAGGTGTCTTGCATTCTGATACGCCTGATCAGCCAGTTGCTCAACAGAAATTTTGAGAGTTGCTACCATCATATTTAAATCATACAGTAGCAAACCTTGGGCACGGGTGGCATTTGAAAAAGAAGCAGGAACAGAACTATCTGTAGACCTAGTTTTACAAGAATTAGAGAAATATTGCTTGCTGTGCTGAGCTTGTTGTTTTGTAACTTCATCAAGCTTTTGCATTACTTCGAAGTCATTGTTCGAGGTATCAGAAAGTTCAAAGTATCAAAATATTTAAGATATTATTTAAAAACAATCGTTGACCACTATTACAAAATCCTTACACATGCATTTCAACCTTATTCCAATAAAATTTAACAAAGGAATGGATCCATTTTTTTAACAGATTAAATAGAACATACCGAACTGAATGAAAATAAGCAAAACGAACCAGTTGGGCTGAACTGAATCAAAAATACACTCAGTTAAGGTAAAGTTAAAAATAATAATTATAACCAATTCAAAATATGCTTAAAGCAAACAAAAAAATTAACCAAAAGCCCTGAAAAAATAAGGTGATAGAAGACAACTAAGGTCAAAAACACTGTTAACACAAAATCCGGGTTCGAAACCGCTACAGCACATTCTATAAAAGCAGTAAACTGAAAGGCTGCATAATAATCTGTAAAAGTCTGAAATGCTTAAAAAGTCTTCACTTTGTCGGACAGTTAATAGTCTCCAAGAGCATGGTCTTTGCTGAGTTTCAATTTCTGGTAAATGAAGCAATAAATTTTGCCTAAATTTGACAAAGATGGAATGCAGCTTACTGTACATCTTTGATGTAAACAAACATGAAACGTGAAGTGCAATGGCGTATTTAGAAGTTGGGAGAAATAAAGAGCGATGGCTCCCCTAATGATATCAAAAAGGTCTTTTTGTTTGTTTGCGACTAAAAAAGGCAAAAAAATGGTCTTTACATTTGTTCGAAGACCAATTGGAGGAAAATTCTTGGCTTCAAAAAAGTTAATCCCCAAAAAAGGTTTCTACTTCACAAAATGTTTTGCTCCCACCCCCTCCAAAAAAATTTGTTTCTAAATTTGCCAGTGGTGAGGTGGCATAAAAAAAGTTGAGAAACATTCTTGTGGCATCTGTGGAAGTTCGCATTAATATTTATAGCCTGGTACAAGGGTGGGCAATTACTTTCTTTAGTGGGCCAGTAACAGACAAAAGACTAGGTTACTGGGCCAGAGCCTTAAAAATAAATATAAAACTGTAAATCTCCAAACAATTTATTTAAGGACACTTTTTATAGAAACTACGTCACACTGTGCATCATAAAATGAAAAATCCGAACAGCTAATGTAAGAACAGGTGATTAATGGGACTGATGTAACCTACTGCATGTATTCACAAGTTTGTTAATATTAGGCTCCAAACTGCTTGTGCTGGTTTTTTTACGACAGCTTGTAAATTTGAATCAGTTAGAAGAGATCTGTTTTCGCCTTTTTTAATTTTCATACTTGAAAAAGTATGCACACAAATGTATGTTGATGCAAACAGCACAAACATTTTTCTTGCAAATTCTTTGACATTTTTAAACTTCTCTGGGTAAAGAAAGAGATTGATAAAACTCAAACAATGGTTTGTTTTCAAAACTATTCTTCAAAGCATTGTCATCTTGGAGATCTATGAGTTCTATATGTAACTCATCATCAATTGTTTCAACGTCATATAAGAACGGAGACTTCAGCAAATCAAATTCATACTCCGGCCTTGAAATCAGCAAATCTTATGGCAAATTCTTTTCTCAGGCTTGTGATCTGTTCACTGTACTTTTGCGCAGATGTAGCGTTAACAGACAGACTTTTTAGAATAAGAAAGTGTGCGAAATTTTCATTGAACATTTGTTTCGCAAAAAGTGTAAGCTTGGTTTGAAATGATTTAATCTGCAAATATAAATCATGAGCAAATACTCTTTTACCTTGAAGTTTTGTATTGAATTCATTCATTTTTTGCATAATACCAGTAGCAAATGCAAAATCACACACCCATTCCATATTCTGCCTTTTGGTGGAGAAATAACAGTCTATATCTTTCACTAAAAAAACATGGCAATATCTTCTTTAAGTTACCAAACTCTCTTTCACACGTTACCTAAACTTAGCCACCTTACATTGGTGTGGTACAGTACATCAGAGAATCAGAATCCATGCCTTGCAGTAAATTTTTAAAGTGTTTGTGATGTAGTCTCCTTGATCCAATTACTTTGTTTTGTTTTGTTTTATTTGCCATTTTTATCCTCCATTCACGAGAAAGCGAATTGTATCGCTATACTTTGGACGGGAAGTCCGCACTCGCTTGGGAGTTGCCTTTTTCGAGGTTTATGGGCCACCTGTCTTCCACATAAAGGCGGGGGCTTCCCGTTTAGTGCCTTGCCCAAGGACACAACAAGCGAACTTGCCGGCTTGTTCTCCACAATCTCCCATAAATGCCGAGCGCCAAGCAGGGAAGCTATAGATACCATTTTTTAAAGTCTTTTGGTATGACTCGACAAGGGGAATGAACCCCAGGTCTACCGACTGCGAAGCGGACGCTCTAACCACTACGCCATCGCGTCGGTACAATCACTGCTCGTACAACTGGATCCACAACACGTTTAAAATCCAATTTGGCTTTGCAGAGACTTCCCTAATAAATTATACATTGAAATAAAAGAACTTTGTCAAATTGGTAATCAGCTTGAATCTTGTAATTCAATCGTTTGACAGGTCCAGAATGTGCTTCTGTTAATGCTGGCGCACGGTCTGTTGTTATGCTCACAAGCTTATTAAGACATAACTGTGACTTTTCTAAAGAGTGCAAAGCACTATCGAATATGTCTAGCTCTGTAGTAGTGTCTTTGAGACTCTCCATGGATAGTAATGCTTCTGTGATACACAAATGTTCGTTAATTCCCCTGATAAAAATCAGCAATTGTGATGTTTCCGCAATATCTGTGCTCTCATCTAAAGCAATTGAGAAATATTTGAATATATTTGCAATATTCAACAGATTTTCTTGCAAGTTGGCAGCAATGACTTCTATTCTACGGACTGTTGTTCTTCTTGACATGGGAACTGCTTCGATTTTTGACTACACTTGTGAACATACAATGTTTATTTCAATCATAGAGTCTTTTCACAAATTCTGCACTAAAGAGGTTTAGCTTTTGCAATTTTGTGGGTCAAAACATAACCTGCCTTTGTTGCAACCTCAAGGGTAGATGAACGATTGAAAAGAATAACTTGTTGATGTTTTAGTTTCGTCACCATATCTGCTGCTTTGACTTTCAGCTCTTGTGTCGAAAATTGTTGGCCAAAGCTACCATGTTTTGCTACAAAATGTCTTTTGATGTTATATTTTATGAATACTACACACTGTAGAAAAGAAATGCTTTAGAGCAAGAGCGTGCTGACTAAACCCCAATTGCGGGAACTATGGCAGTCACAAAGAAGGAAGCACGACAGTAATGTTTTTGTTGCATTAATGTTAAACTCCAATCACTCAGTAGTGTCAGACAATCAGAATCACGTCCGTCCTCTACGACCACCAACAGCGAAAGAGACTAAAAAATCTCTGACCGCATGGTCGGCAACAAAATATTGCACCCGTCACCAAAAATTAGGTCGCTGCAGACGTCTTTATAAACCACGGCACTGCGCACGTCACATGAATAAAAACAATAGAACAACAAAATGATGGCGGGAATGGCAAGCCGATCAACGACCTGCCATGAGAAGACAAAAATAAACATCTAGCTCTAATAAAAAAATAAAAATATGTGTGTGTGATTTTAGACACATAGAATAATAATACACGAATATACATAGTAAAAACTAGAATCACACACAACGGCGGGAGTAAAGTGCTGAGCCGCCGAAAGCAAAATAACAAAAAAATAAAAACAAGACAAAAAGATGTCTGGCATGGCAGCTCAATGAAGTAAGAGGCGCAACACGCTACAACACGTTTCATTACAAATTAAATTCACAGCTTTTGTTGGGACTACTTCTCTGTCCAATCATTCATTAAAAACACGGCATTCAGAATCGACTTTGCGTTTCTTAGCACTCATGACGATGGTTTTATTACAGGGGTAAGCAAATTACAGCACGTGAAAGTAAAATTACTGGCGGTATCAAAGTAGGTCACGTGGATAAAATGCACTGTTTCATAGCCATGCTATACAGGGTGGTCCAAAAGTAGGTGGACAGTAGTCAAAATTGGCTTATACCTAAATTAGGTAAATATTAGTAAAAAAAAGATTATTTGTTGGTTACATTTATATTTCTTATATATTTTTTTTTATTCTTTCTTATATAACCAACAAATAATCTATTTTTTACTAATATTCACCTAATTTGGGTATAAGCTAATTTTGACTACTGTCCACCTACTTTTGGACCACCCTGTATAAAAATTTCGCACAAGTGAAATTCACAGACGTTGAACGTAGCTGCTAATACTGCCTCAAACACCAAATGCTCCACGTGACATTGTGAGCGGTTCGTTCTGCTGGCATGTGACCATTGCATTCAATCAGCATTCAGCATTTAACTTGTAGCATGGTAGCTGCATCCAATGTGAGCAGGCTAAGCACCTGGGAAAAGCATCCATACTCGTGGTTTTGGCAGGCACAGATTAGCCGAATGAAACACCTTGGTGGGCCGGATCCGGCCCGCGGGCCGTAAAATGCCCATCCTTGACCTAGAACATGGTCACGATTGTTAAACGAATTCCATGGTCACGACTTAGGTAAATGTTTTACTTTTCCTAATCGAAAATATATAGATGCCCTGAGAAGCAGTTCATCACAAGCTTAGTAATGCGCAACGTGCTCGCAAAGAAAAAATTTTTGATAGAAAAGCACTAACTCACTCCAGGCTTTTCCCCCAAAATATGTATTTAGTGGTTGGCAACGCTGGTGCTATGAGTGCTTAAATGCAGAATCAGTAGTTCGCAAAGGAATGGTTTACAAATCTTTAACCTAGTTTGCAGGGCATTTAATGATCTTCACCAAACTCTCGAAGGAATGATTATGTCGCAACTTCAACTACAAACCACAAATGGAAAGTCACCAACAACACTTGGCTTTATATAAGAAACGCCATTCACATTCAGTAGCTGTTATGACAGAAGTGACCAGTGGCCACACGTAATGGAGATATTTTAAACTGGATTACACTCAGATGCCTGCTTTTGCGCTACAATGGTGACTCCGCGAAGAAGCTACATCTTCTCCAATGTAGTTGGACGGCTGCTCCTTCAGTCAAGCAGCACAAGCCATCGTCGAGTTGCCGAACCGTAACGTCAAGACCGCCTTCAAATTGAAGTCTTGGCGGAAATCTCACTCACTTCTGCCGGCAAGCTTACACTCTCAACGTTGGCGTGGAAGGCATGCTGCGACCTCAGCAACTTCCTTCGTTCTTTTACACGTCTAGCCTAGCCGCGCGTGCTTAAAGAGGGGAATTGTGTAGCAACTTCAACTATAAACCGCAAATAGAAAGTTACCAACAACACTTAGCTTTTTATATGAAACGCCATCTAAGTACAATAGCTATCATGATAAAAGTGACTAGTCGCTACATAGAGTGCACTCATTTTAACCTGGATTACAGTCAGATGCCTGCCGTTCCGCTGCAATTGTATCTGTTGGAGGATTCCGAACAAAAGTATCATTCAGTTCTTTCACTCCATGAAAGATTTGTGCTGGATTAAACAAGGGCTGACGAAGTTTAGTGAATTTTACGTGGGAAATATTAGCAGTATCTAGGGGATGACTCTTCTTTTATCCTTTCACTCGATGCTTATGTGTAATGTAATATAGAATGTTGCGCTGGAAATTATTTCTATAATAAGATTATAGCTAAAACTGCTCGCATTTATTGTACCGGATTACGAGTAACGTATTCTGATTCGAATTTTCTGAAGGCCACAATGAATCACAGTGTCCTGTTAAAATTTTTGATTTAGGCTAATATAGCTATTGAGTGCCAAGCCAACTTAAAGACTTTATTGATTGTGCACAACATATTTTAATCATGTATAGTAATGCAAGAGGCTAGCGATGCACTTAGCAAAATTTTAATCAGTTATTTATGCTCGGAAGCTCATGCATGCTCTCATGCAAGCCCCACGACGCACCTACTGCCAGGGTTGCCAGAATTTATTTAAAAAAAAAACAAAAAAAGCCAAACTGTGTTTTAAAAAAGCCAAAAAAGCCAAATTGTAAATTTTAACCTAAAAATGCTACACACTGAGATTTTAAACCACATATATTAACAAAATTAGCTTAACTGTGATACGTGATAGTAGAACTATTAGTATCATAGATTAATCATTGAATTATGTTGCAACACAAATTAGTTTTGCACAAAAAAATTGTTTTTATACATATAATTATGTATCCATAAAAACAAATACAGAATATAACTGAGTATAGTGGACCCACTTGTACACTGTATTCAAACCCATATCTAGCAAAGTTTTACTTTGTAAAATAGAAAATATTGCGTCATTAGTGTTTTAGGTCCAAATAGACTGAAATGCATGATTAAGTGCAGAAATGTTACAAAGAATGATATATAATCTTGTTTTACTTCTATTCAAACCTGCACGTCATCTGAAAAAAAAGCATATCACATTAGCACAAGCAAAAGGATAATGGCAAAAGAGTTCCACTCAAATGCAATTGTAATATTTAAAACTTTGAATTAGTTTTCAAACTCAATCCTAATACCGAGCACTTGTGTTCTGCAACACCACAAGAATGATTTACCTACAGAGAAATCTGCAAAAATGCAATAAAATGCTATAAAAGTTATACTGTGCTACCAATAATAATAATAATCAGTGTTGACGGCACAGATGCATTTATGTAAACAAGCTATGTTGTTCTGGCATCACAAATATCATTCTACAAGATCTGTGGTGCAATATGTAATCTCACATGCTAAATAGCAGCAATTATGCAAGAAACTGTCCAAAGGATTCTCCTTCACTGTCATCATCTGTGCTTTGTTTATAAATGTCTGCCATAGAATATAATGAAATCAAACTATCTGATGGAAAAAAATCTTAATACACAAATGTTTATGTGTAGAAATGTCGATTAACTTGTCAACTGTAATTGAAAACTTTTGGTTTTTCCCACTTTTAATCAGATCTTCTTTTAGAAATAGAGAAATGACATTCTTTACTAGGGCTGTGCATTTTGTTCAGTGTAATCAAAGATTTGAAAAAAGCACTACCTTTTCCAGAATGCAATTTTGGTATTTCTCCCAAATGATCAATAGCTTTTATGGCACAGTGACAAACAATAGCAATGGCTAACTGCAATTCAGCTGCTTTCAGTCTATAATCACGATCAGATCTAGCATGTGTAACAGTGACATTCAAGATTTGATTGTTGGTAGGAGTTCGTGACTTGTGTTTTCCTGTTTTTTCATGATTACCAAGACTATCTAACTTAGTAGGTGCAATATTGCAATAACATAGTCTGCAAAAAGCATTCTCAGATGACCCAGAAGCCTTTTTAAGCCAGAAAAAGTTTTTCTATTATTGTTGGTTGTATTTTTGTCTGGTGTCATATAAAGGTTTCCACTTTGGCATTTTTCTGTACCAAATTATTAAATAAATAGGAAGACTGATGAATGAAAGGATGAATGGAGAGGTAAATACTTTTTTACTTAAGTAAATAACAAAGCAGTGTGCTTAATCTGCCAGAACTCAATAGCTCAAACTAAAGAGTACAATATCAAAAGACATTTTGAAAAAAATCATGGTGAAAAGTATGGTAAGTACACCATAGAGGGGAGAAAACAGCTTTTAGACAAATTAGCCAAAGGCCCGCAAGCACAACAGCAAGTATTAACCAGAACATCTACGACTGATTTTGATAATACTGCTGTAAGCTTCAAGATAGCAAGGATTCTCAGCAAACACCAAAAGCCATTTTCTGATGGTGAGATAGTGAAGGAATGCTTGATGGCATTTGCTGAATCTAAGTATCCACAGGTTCTGAAAAGTGTTTCAGACGTATCTCTTTCACGTCGCACTGTAGTCAGACGAGTTGAGGGCATGTCTTCAAATACTACACATCAAACAAAAGTGAAAGTGAATGACTTAGAATACTATTCACTGGCATTGGACGAGAGCACAAATGTCAGAGACACAGCTCAACTGGCTGTCTTTACTCGAACTGTAGACAAAGATTTTTACATAATTAAAGAACTGGTTGATTTATATGCGATGAAAGACACAAAATGACCGAAAGATGGCTGATCGATAATCAATTATAATAATTAATCATCATCAAATATGCCAAGTTTATTTGTGAATCATTACTTATCTGTTAACTTCTAAATCAAGTGTTATACGTTGTTAAAATTGCTATTTCTTGAGGATTTTAGATAGGCAGTGGCTATTTTGCCGTCGACGGCAATTTACCCTCAGAGACTATTTTGCCTTGAGTTATTTGTGATTGGTCAATCTTAATGACGTACTAAACATGTGACTTTTGGTCGTCTCTGATTGGTCAATTTTAAAAACCAAAAAAAAAATTTTGCATCCCCAGGTCTCTGTCCCCCACCCTGTACACTCCCTTCCAGTGTACACTGCCCAGTACATTTACATACCGGGCCTGCCCCTTCAGTGTACACTGCCTTTCTTTTAAAGCTCTGGCCAGCTGAGATTCGAACTCGCAACCATGGTATCTCAAGACCAGCGCTCTATCCACTACACCACAATGCCACTAGTGTTATCATAGCAAATTTGGCTGTATAAACACATGTGAATGATCACGGCAAAATAGATTCCAAGGGCAAAGTGCCGTCGACGGCGAAATAGCCACTGCCTTTTAAATATGCTAAAAAAAATTTGTTTCGAATATACAAATTTTATGCTGGTTGCTCCCATTTTGTAGGTGTTGATTTGTCTTCGAAATGAGTGTAGGCTACTCCTCAAAGATAACTACAGATCTTATTTTTAGACCAATTTTTTTAGAAATGGTCGGTAGATGATGTCAAAGAAATATCCTTTCAAGGTGTACCAGTCAAAACTTACCTAAAAACTTAGTTTTTCTAGAATTTACACCTTTCTGAAATCCATAAACTTGACTGTAGACCGGCACTAAATTTATCATTTAGATTTAGGCCTACCATTTGATCAGTCATCGTAAACTAGAGGTTAGCCTAAAGCCATCTAACAAAATGTACTTTCTAACATAAAATTCCTTCAAGAGCCTAATGCAGTGATTCTCAACCTTTTTGTGCTTGAGGCACACTAAAGAATCAAAAATTCATCCGCGGCACACTTTCACATTACAAAATTTAAAACTCAAACATACTCCAAACATAAATGAAATGAGATTGAAATGAAATACTGAATTGAAATGAATACATAAATAAAATGAAAATACTCCAAACATACATGTTTAATGGGACGGTTGTGCTTGCTTTTTCGAGCAAATCAATTCGAATCGAGGCTCTAATGACGTAAGACATACTCTCATTTCATCGTCAATAGCAAGAAGGCGTTGTCTTTTTTTACTTTTGATTTCAGTGAGTGCGGAAAATCCAAATTCGCAAAGCCAAGATGATGCAAATGGAAGAAGAATTTTGATTGCTTTTATTCTTAGCAAAGGATATGTTTTTACGATGGACAACCAAAAGTCATGTAGGTTTTCTTCGGAAAAACTGGACCGATAAAAACAATTGTTTTGTAGCTCAATAAGCTGCTCCTCTTCTTCGGTAGATAGATTCGTTGTGTCGTTATTTTTTCCAAATGGATTGATTACCCACCCGTAATCTTTAACACTGAATTCTGGAAAGTAGTTTCGGAGTGAAAACTGGAGATCTGACAAAGTGTTTAAAATTTCCGGAATTATTCTTTTTTTTAAAGAAGACTTGTTGACTGTAGGAAAAGCATCTACATTTTCCTCAGATACTTTTCTCTTCCATAAAGACAGTTTTTCGTCAAAAGAAATCAATGTTGATGTAGCTGTTATTGTATTTTCGGATGGCCCTTGTAAGCTTGAATTCAAAACATTCACTTTTTCAAATAAATCTGCTATAAATTGCACTCGTAACCACCACAGTTCGTCATGTACAGAAAACCCGAAGTCTTTTTTTTGAGCGTCCAGGAAAGAACAAATTTCAGCCTTTAGTTGGCATACACGTTTCAGTACCTTTCCTCTCGAGAGCCATCGGACCTCTGTGTGAAACAGCAAGCATTTAAATTTTGAATCCATTTCTTGACAAAGTTGCGTAAAAAGTCGGCTTTGGAGGGGACGAGTTTTTATGAAATTTACGACTTCAATAACTTGCTTCATAACTGAATGTAAATTTGTTGGCAATGTTTTAAAGACGAGAGCTTCTCTATGTATCATACAATGCACTACAAACACGTTTGGATTTTGGTGGCGAACATAAGCAACAAATCCCCTGTTTTTCCCTTGCATGGATGGGCAGCCATCAGTGCAAATGCTAACACAGTTTTTCCACTGTAAGTTCAACGACAAAATGTTTTCGTCGACCAGTGTAAATATGTCTTCCCCTCTAGCAGTGGTTTTTAACTCTTTGCAAAATAGGCATTGGTTTACAAACGACCCGTTTTTTACGAATCTAATAAAAGCTAAAAGGTGCGCTTTTCCTGTACTATCAGTAGATTCATCAACTTGCAGTGCCCAAAGTTGAGATAACTCGTCATCTTGTCCTTGCACATCAAAATGCTCACGAATTTGATCATTTATATCCGAAGATAGGTCTTCAATTCTTCTTGAAATTGTGTCATTTGATAATGGAACTTTGCTTACCGTATCTGCAGCATCACTTCCAAGCATAGTTTCTACAATAATGGATACTGATGGTGCAATAACAGATTCGGCGTCAGTGTGAGCTTTTTTGCGTTTAGCCAACAAATGAGCCACTTTGTAGCTGGCAACTAACCCCTTTTCTGGCAACTTCATGTACTTGTTAAATCGTTTGGCTTCTATATCTTTTTGTAACAAGAGATTCTCAAAGTATGCTTTTGGTTTATCTTTTAAAGATTCGTGATTGGTTTCTAAGTGTCTGCTTAGTTTGCTAGGAACGAGGGCCTCATTTGACAAGGAAAGATTGCAAATAATACACAAAGGAAGTTGGTGATCGTAGGATCCAGAAGCAACAAAACCGTACTTTATGTAGTCTTCTTTATATTTACGCTTGACTCCTTTTTTTGCAGGTACTTTCTGTTGCAATGCACCACTTTTGTTACTGGTACTGCTTATTTTTAAATACTTTTCCATGGTTTGACTACTAAACTAATGACTAAATTTTGTCACTAAAACTAAGTCCATGCATTATTTAAACTTGAATTAATCTGTTTCACTAAAAATAGCAGAGCCAAAGTTATTTTAAATATATTTAATACGGATACTATTTGAATAACAGTGGCATAGAATTATAATTTATTCTAAACGTCTACTTTAATAAATATGATCAAATACCGTAAACTTGGCTCTGCTATTTTTATTAAGATTAGATTTTTTTCTTAATGCAGTTGTAGCTTATAAAACAACTGCTTTTATCTCTGAGAAACCGCTCTCATCAGGCATAGCTTTAGTTTGCCTACTTAGGCTTTAAGCAGCTCTCGAGACTATTTCAGGGCTCACTGTATTGTATTTTGACTTTTAAAAAGTTATCTTGTATTTTGGCATTAAGCTGAGCTAGATCTGCGACCAAGATTATCAGACTCTCTTCTTTCACCCTTTTTTTTGTCACACAAGTCACGCTGTTGCATCCTTCGATAAGCTGCTTCACGATTAGGCTTGTACTGGCTACGCTCGAAGGTTTCAAACGAACAGCAATTTAAAGAATTAAGAATCGAAAATGCGATCAAAGAATTGATCAATTTGGTTTTGCGGAAAAATAAGCGATCAAAGACAAAAATATACGCGGCACACTAAAAAATTCCTCGCGGCACACTAGTGTGCCGCGGCACACAGGTTGAGAATCACTGGCCTAATGTCATCACTAGGGCAAGTTTTTGTTGCAATAAAAAATTGAAAAAGTTGCATTTATTTTTAAAGAAAGTTGCAAAATGTTGCATTTATGCACACAAGAATCTTAAACGACAATGATTTACTCAAGCGATTTATTCACATACAATGCTAAATATTTCCAGACATTTTCCGGCGAGAAATGACGATCTTTTGGATGAAGCACTTTAATTGAGTTCGGGCACTGTCGTATTTGGCTAGGATTGTAAAACTTCTAGCTTGCAAGCCAACTGTTGCGTTATAGACAACATTGAGACGCAACTAATCCGTCACACAGCTAGTTGTTATGCAATTAAAAGGAATAGGACAGAACTGAAATAGTTTACAGCATGCTTTTTTGAACCACACTTTCACGTTTTGCGCAAAAATTGATAAAAGTTGCAGTAAAAAGTTGCGTGTAAAACAGAAAAAAGTTGCAAAATAAAATTCCTGCAAACAGCTTAAATCATTAAAATACATCAATTTTGAGTATTCAGGAAGCCGTCGGAAGCTGTAAAAAAAAGTTGCAAAAACTTGCCCTAGTCATCACGTTTAAATAGAACATTTTGTTACTAAAAATGAAACAGAAGCTCTTTTAGCCTCTCTCACTTATTAAGAAAAAGAGGGAAGCAGAAATTTTGCTTTAGAAAAACGAAACTTTTGCTAGCTGCTTAACTTGTACTTCAGCTTCTATCTCCTTCGAAACTTATTGCACGTCAATGACTTTAGTGGTGAAATGTTTGAAATTTATTTTATCGTTTGAAAGGGTGTATGTAACGAGTTTGTGGTACAGAGACCCTTGGGGTAGTCTCCGAACCTGAGACAGATTACTGTGAAGTTCTTCAACCAAGAATTAAATAGATGAAACGCGCGCTTGTTTGTACTTCTTTTCTGCTGTTGCCTAAACTTTCTTGCAGAGATCCATTTGATAAAACTTGTATTGAAAATACAGAACTGAAAATTGAAATCATGAATATTGCAATTGATAGAAAGACAGATGGGGTGACTGTGGCGTCGTTGACGGATTCAAACTATTTTGACCCCCAAGCACCTTCTTCTTTACTACAGCTCCAACACAATAACAATCGACAAAGAAACAACTCAACCAACTTTCCTGTACGTTGGGATCTACGAGCTTCGTTTGTTATAGTTCTAACTCATATGCAGAAATACTTCGTTAAATCCTTCCTGTTGCGTGTCTACTTTGAGAATGTCGCGAAGTGTGACAAGAAGACAGTTACCGCAACGTCGCTTGAGGATCAACCTTGCCAAATCTAACGACTAATCACTGATAACAATACCGCAAGTGAAATAAACCTAACAACGACACAACGCGAGTTCAACTCACTCATTGGCTAGGCAAAAACTATAGATTTAAAGCTGTTGTTTGTTTTCGTTAACCGCTATCAAAGTCTCTGCAACACGTCGGAGATTGATTGACTTGCCGCTCGTTTTATTCTTCGACTAAAGATTGCAATCAATGCAGCAATAATGATAGCAATAGAGGAAGCAATAAAAGCAGCACGCAGCAGTTATAAAAGCAGCAGTTTTTTCTACACATAAATACCATAACGCTAATATAAATACAATAGGAAGTCATAAAGAATTAAACAAATTAAAGGACGATTTATGTACTTAGAAACATTATTGCGCCGCGCTTACCTTGCTAACAATTATAATCCTATGAACAGTGATGAATTTATTACATACCAATTTGTTGACCGACGATTCTTGACACATAAATCTAAATGAACGTGGTTAAATCCAATGAATCACTACACAGAGACACTTTGAAGTAGTTAAAACGAAATCCAAAAACAATGGCGGACTATCAGTAAATTTTCCCACAGAGTAAATTAAGTTATGCTCAAAGCAGTGGTGTTGCCCCAATTTGAATTCTAACTTACATGTACAATGCAAAGAAACGCAAGGTTCAATAATGCAACTAAGAAGTGACTTATGGCGGGTTTGCAGCACCGTAGGGGAAGGTGAAAAACACAATTTAGAAACAACATAGGAAGTTTTAATAACTGAGGAAACAATAATTAACAAAAGCATTAAATGTTGCCAATATTATAACATTATTTACAATCCTCCCAAATATACGACTAAAGGAAGACATTTCCCACAAAATATTGTACACAGTGACAATACATGAGGCTTTAATTGATATTTATGTTGAACCAAAATACAACAAACAAATATAAACGTATTAACACTATAAACATATTTTATAAACATAACACAGCAACGAAATTCTCAAATGGTTGATATCCAAGATGGGATATCATTTTTACTTGTGTCTGGGACAACAACACACATTTTTGAAACGAGACCTTTCACTTCACTTCCGTGCATTTTTGCAATTGCCGAGCTCACAAAACCTTTGGGAAACATTTTTAGAATACCCCCCAAAGGCCATCTACTTTTAGGCGTATTTTTATCGCCAAGAATCACAATGTCGTTTATCGTAACATTACGTTTTGCTTTATAGCATTTTTGACAATACTTTGTGGTAGGTAAATACTCTTGGGCCCATCGTCTCCAAAAAAGTTTGGCAAAATGCTAGGCATGGCACCACTTACGGGCAATCAGAGAATCGCTATTTGCAATATCAGTGGGATGCATTCCGGACGCCACCAGATAGAGCTGCAGTACATCGTTAGGTGTAAAAGCTCTCTTTGTCTTTTCTACAAAGAAAACTGGAGTTAAAAGTCTGGAGTTCAGTATACCTTCAACCTCAACAAACAACGTGGTTAGACCTTGTTCGGTAAAAGTGGTTTGTAAAGTACCGTATATGCTCGTTTTACCGCCCGGTCTTGATTAAGGGCCCGTTTGAATAGCCGCCCGTGTGAACAGAACTTAAAAATAAATAAGGGCCCGTGCTTGAATACCCGCCCGATGTAAAAGCTGATTTTTCAGTGGTAGAGAACAATAGGAAATAAGAAGCAGCTCAAATTTTGATTTGTTACTTCTTGTTAATAATTTAAACTAATATGAAGGAATTACTCTTTAGATGTAAACAATTTGCGTTTGACGTGAATAAATTGACATGGAAAAAGGATTAATGTCGTGAAATATTTGTCTTCAACGATAATTTTTGTGCATAATTTTACTTTGAAAATAACAAGGGCCCGTTTGAATAAGAGCCCGTTTGAATAAGGACCTGGTAGTGAGTTTGGTTGAAAAAAATAAGGGCCCGGGCTACAAAACGAGCAAATACGGTAATTGATGTTAATACCTTACGCACTGACCTGATCAGTCTTTTCCATGACCCGCGAAAATGGCTTGTCAAAGGAGTGTTAAAGTGCCAGTCTACTTCCTTCTGCGCCAGAAACTTAGTAATTTGCCCCTGACTCCACTTCCGAATTGGTTCCTTTAAAACCTTCTCTGCTCCGACGAAGTTAGTTGTATGTCGGATAACTCAGCCTTTACGGCTTGATCTAGCCGCACCGCCACGATAGCAGCCAAAAGTTCTACGGACTCGCGGAGAGCAATGCTGCAGTAAGTACACCAATCGCGCTGCATCTGTCGGCATTCTTCGAGCTATATAGGCCTCAAAGCTGCGAATAAATGTTCAGTATGACAAAGAATCTTCATCCAATATCGAAATCATGGATCGGGGTGAAGGATAATCATGTACAGCAGGTAATAAAGCAGAGGCACCTCATTTTGGGGCTCCATTTTTCTATCATTAAAACTCTTAACTTTCCTTCCTTTAATTTCACTTTCAGACCTTACTTCCTGACCTAAGGGAAGCTTTTTTAGATGTTTTACATTGAAAACTTTGGGCTCAACAAAATCTTTTCTAATCCAAGGATACTGATTACGAAGCTCGCTCGAAACTTTTTACTTCACTTTCTGTAGGCCTAAAATCAGTCTGAGCCCAAACACTACACGCAGCGCAAATTTCTAACTCGCTTTAATACTGAAACCTACTTTTAGAAGGAGTGGAATTCGTGTGTTCCTGCTGAAGTCTTTCTTTATGAGCGGCAGTCTGAATTAAAGGGTTCCCACAAAGGCAATTTTCTACTTGGTCGCTTTCAAGTTGTTGATTTCCATTAAGGCCCCTATTTTTGACTTTGGGGAAAACCTTTTACCTTTGACAATTTCACTCCCCCGTCGAGCCTAGCAGCAGCAGAAAATACTGAATTTTCAGATTCTGCTAATTCCTTAATTCCAAGCTTTTACTTTTAAGGAGGCCATCGTTATTTCTACCTCTCTTTGTCGTTTTTTATTTTCTTGGTCAACAGTTTTTTGAAGATCGCTTACAGTTTGCTGTGCCTACTCAACCTTCCGCTTGGCGCGTTCAACTTTTTGTCTGTTGATTTCATACAGTAAAAACCTTTTTTCATCAAGCTGCCTAGCAAACTCGGCCAACTTAAGTTTATCTTGACCTTCTTTCTTTATCAGACTGGCAACACTAGATATGGTAAAGCAGGCATCAGAGAGGGCCCTATCAGAGGAGGCACTACATCGGTCAACATTTGGCACGTCGCAGACCGATTTATAAGCTGCAACCTCGTTAACTCTGGAAAGCCACCCAGTGACACGATTGTCAAACTCCTGCTTGGCTACAACAAAACTCTGTTTACACCATCAATGCCAGGAATTAGCTCCTGATAAGACAATGCGACACAGTCAACTATCAAATTATTCCAATCGAAATCGATAATACCGACAAAAGTTTGGACAATTTTAGCATTTTCAACATTAAGGACCAGCCCTTACACGACGAGATACTTTTGCTTCATAGTCTAAACCGAAAGCAATAAATCAAGGAAATTCATAGCAAATAAATGATTAAAAACGCTAGTAAATAAGGCAGAGCACTTTAGCAAAAATAAATACAACGTCTTGCGTGCATCACACGCAATTGTCCAGAAACCAGTCCACGCTGATGTATAAAGTTCTTCAGTTGACTTCGAAATCGCGCTCTCGGAAATCTCCGAAACTGCTCCGGCACTAATTCAGATTCTTCGTCAAACTCTCAAAGTCTAAGCTGCTTCTCTCTACAGCTTCATCTATTGAAGAACCTTCCAAGCCAACCTCCACCAAACAAGCTTTTTAGAAACGCTGCCAATTTCCAGCGAGGGAGCTTAGTTAGAAACTCTCTTATCGCTGTTCTATCAGTTGTATGCGTCTATGAAGCGCCTTTATTGCCAAGCATACGCGACAGAGAGCGTATTCCAAACGTTTTGGCTGAAAGCTTCGACTGGGCGTGTGACAGATTTAGCGCTTGGCCCGCGCTGAGTAACAAAATCGGATACATATCGTTTCTAACTATTTAAGCTTCTAAAGAACTAGACCCAAACAGTAGAGACGACACAAGTTTCTCTAGATTCTGTCAAGGACAAGGAGAAAATCTTCTAGTAACCACAGGGTAGAAATGCCATCCGCTCGCTGGCAACTCAAAGCAACAACTGACACAAAGCCAAAAAACAACTATAATCCATGCGGTCTGGAGGTAGCCTAAAGTTTAAGCAGGCTAGATAAGTGGCAAAAGTAAATTAATTCTCTTGCCATCAGCAGTAAAGCAAAGCAAGAGGAATAGACTTACACACTCACACGTAGCAGCACAATAAAACGCGTGAACAATATTTACATCCAGATATAAAAAAAAAAATTATGTAATTTAAGCCAGTGATGAATTATCTGTTATAGTTCTATAGAGCTACACCATAATTGTGCTTACTAGTGAACAGTTCTAATACGCCATGCATAATAGGCAAAACTGAAATCTATCTCCTTGGCATGGCATTCGTCATGGTCAGAGCTGACATGCTGACCTAGTAAAGGAGCTGTTGCGTATTCAAAAAACTGTCTTGATGTACGCTCACCACGAAAAAGAAACCGGCACTTTTACTCTGCTAAACCTCAACCCCTTCAGTCACAAAGTATTTTCGAAACAAA
This sequence comes from Trididemnum clinides, assembly GCA_963675345.1. NCBI lineage: Eukaryota > Metazoa > Chordata > Ascidiacea > Aplousobranchia > Didemnidae > Trididemnum > Trididemnum clinides. The sequence continues at coordinate 5,917,783 of OY776297.1, forward strand.
TTAACGTACTCCTTCTTCAACAATCGAAATTAGCCATCTTCGAACAATCGTGATCTCAGCGAAACTTTTTCCCTCAAAGAAGAAGTTTAATCTAGTAGGAGAAAATGAGTTGATAGTTGACGCAGCGAAGCGAATATGTAAATAATTACATGTATTTTGAAAATTAAAAGAATTTAAAAAGTGTTTAATATATTGGACAGTGTCACAGCAGGTATTGAAACTAAAAGATTGTTGTGTTTAGATTAAAATAGGGCTTTAGTCCGCTGAGAAAATGAATCTGAAGCGACAAAACAAAGAATGGATCTTTTAATGACATAAAGCAGAGTGTAGTAGTGAAGCATTCTAAAAAGCCACTTGCTTTGCTGCCACCCACATTGTGATTGCGAGTTCATGGGAAACGCATCCCACTTTTCCGTGCAATGCAATGTGGTGTTTCAGTTCAAATTCCATATTGTTAAGTAGGTGAGGCAAAATAAAAACAAAACGAAATGAGACGATTTATTGGTGTAAGAGAGCCGAAGCAGAACGATTCAGTGGGCCAAACCAGGCAAGTGGGCCAATTCCTTGTACTAACTAAAACTTTTAAATTTACGCAAAGAAACGCGCTTTACAGTTTTTACGAGATACATTAAAAGAATAAAAGTCATCCTTGTTGTAATCCGCATTTAATCAGCCTTGTAAAAACCTAAAACTGTTTAGTGATGTTTTTGAAGCACATCAAAACCATCAGACAGAAAAAGCAATTGTTTGCCTGCCTAAATACTAAGTTTTGTTAAACGCACACTTGATGCTGTGTGTTCAACAAAAGTGTTAGTAATTACCGATTTATTTTTACGACTTTTAAAAACATCTGCTCATTTTGCATAGCCAAGTATTTTAAAGTGCAATGCCGAACAATACACAGCAATACAATACAATATATTACATTCACACTGTCTTTTCAGATTTCTTGGACACATTATGGGTAACAAATATTAGCAACATTTTTACATTAAAGTACAAAAATAACAGAAAATGATGTCAGATAATACACCTAGCAAAAACAACACTGCTTTAAGAAAATATATGTTGGCCTTTTTGTTATGTCAATGATCTTTAAGATCATTATGGCCAAAGTAGGCTTATACATGCCCCAGTTTGCCCAGATAGCCGCTTATGCTTACTACTGCAACATTTGATTCTCTAATAATAAATCTAATTGCGCAGTAGTGCACAAAACAATTACATCAAAATCAAACAAGTTTAAAAGTAAAGAAATTTATTTTGCACAATTTCGAACTCCCCTTTTCAATGGTTTTCTTCCGAAATGCCAGCGTATTGCAGCCAGCCAGAGCTGAGTTTTTCGCGCGGTTTCAAATCGGAATCGGTAAGTACGTGGTCCTACTTGAATCGTCACAGTATTAGCGGATGCTGGATCCAAATCGCTTCTTTCTCCTCGAACTTGAATGGCTCCTCGGCGATCGGAATCTTCGCTATCCGATTTGTACCATGATAGAATCCCGTCTGAGCCTAAGCGGAAAAATCTCTGCTCATAAATTTTCTTTCTGTGACTTGTTTTTTCACCGTAACCTGAAAAAATTCTTAAGGTTGTTATTTTCTCAAAAACCTTTAACAAGCAATTAAAACCTCAAGAAATCATTCCAAATTACAAAGATAAGTGCTGAGGCGATTTTCTGACTTCTTTTCCAATTAAGCAGTAGAGCACAAGTGGTGTTCAAACCTCGTTGGATTACAGGACACTGCCTATGCCCTTAAACAATACATTTCTACCACACGCACCGCAGCCAAAAGGAACAAAGAATTAGATAAAACCTAAACTTTTCTCGACAAACTGGAGATATATTTGGGTTTTAGTACTGCCATGGTTGTGATTTATAAGTTGTTCTAATACTCCTTTTGGCGATGGCAGTTTTGTGAGCACGGTCTATTAAAGCAGGTTTAAAGATAGAAGTAAACTCTTGTATTAAGCTTACAATCTACCTTCCATCGACGGGGCTACAAAACAATACTGCGATAACACCATGAGCCATTTTTGAGCTTGTACTTGGGAGTGAGTTTTTATTATTAATCCATCTCTTTGGTTTTCAATTACTATACAACGTTTTCCAGTAATCGATATAAACGAATCAGTCAAAGACATAGTTGTTTGACGATTTCTCTGTTGTTTCGATGGGCAGATATACAGCACACCGTCCAACACTTCTATAAAGTGTATTCCCCATCCTTTGCTGTCGCTCATTACTTCAGCAGCGCCTGAAAAATATTGTATTATAATTAGCACGGAAGTAAAAAGCCAGAAACTTATAAAATGGGCTGAAAATACAGCAAAAAGTAGCACAATAGCACAAAAAACACTTTAAAAAACTTGTTTAACAAAAAAAAATGAGTATTCACTAATGTTAAAGAGCTCAAAATAGCAAAAAAATTACTCAGGCAATATTGATCTCAAAAAAAACAAAAGCTCTATGTTTTAGTTTGGGGATGAAAATGGTAAAAAAACGCTCTGAAAAACTTGATCTCAAGCAAAAAGTCTTTATTTTTCTTGAACTTCCAAGTCCATGCAAAACAAACTGTTACGCCTGCAATAATGAGCCTGGTGATTTAGTAATGTAAACTAATTTCCCATATTGGCATTAGAGTAACAGGATACTAGTTGAGTTATACATATACTGTATCAGGGAGAAAAAGTTTCACGTTGCTCGCACAGTGCTCGATAACAACCAAGGTTAGAGCTTTATGCATATAATTGCTGTTGAACACTTTAGAAGCAAACTAAATGAGAATAGCTTGCTTTAAAAGTTCCAAGCATCAAGCTGTAGAACACTCTCCTCATCTAGTTAGCTCTACTGCATAGACGGAAAAACTCGTATCCCTTTATTATTGTGTTTCAAATACATATGTATATACACTAAGGATCTCAGTGCACTAATTTAAAAATTGTGTGAAAATTTATAGTCGATGGGGAATGATTAATGCAGAACCGAGATTAAACCCTCGATTGAGATGTAAATCTTAAGAAAAATCAATTATTATCAGTGTTAGATGGATCACTCTCTCCGTAGGTTTTTATTATTAATGCAGTCGTGAAGATAGTGTACTGAGAACCTTGCTCATGCATGATGGTTTCGCTGGCTGATCTGGCATATTGTCACTTAAAAATTGGACACTACTGGAGGGCGCAGTTGATCAGCGCCCATCTAATCGGTGCGCTTTGGTGGCCGAGTGATTGAGGTGATGTTCCGGGTGAGAACGTTTAGATATCAAAAAACTTGGTTTACACATCCAGGTTAGCTGTTGCCTACTGTCCATCCGAAATCAGTTTTTACTGATGCTGCTTTATGGTGGTAACGTATAATCAATTTTCCTGGAGGCAAACATCTCAATCGAGTTTGATATTGGTTATAAATTGATCACCATCTCATCGACCCTAAAAATTAAAAATTGATAAAAGTCTTTGTCTACTTGAAAGTAATTTGTGAAAACGAAAAAAGGTCTTCAGTGTAAAAAAGTTCAACTATTTGATAATTATCACCTAAGAGTTTTGCGCTTTGACTCGCGATCTCATTCAAACGAGTGGAACAGGCCTGTTGTCGCAAAAGATTGCACACTTCTGCTACTGTATTGCCTAGAATATAAGCCATATTCTTAGTCTCTTTAGTTTTGCTTCTTCATCAAAATGCGAGTGTGGCGCTAGTGAACAAACTGCTGACCACATTATTTTATCATGTCCCATACATCCGGCACCTCGAGGAATAATGCGTCTGGCAGTTTTGGATAACGAAACAAGGTGCTGGCTCAACTCTGTAACTGCAAGCATCTGATCTAGGCAACAAAGCAGGTTGGGGTGGTAAAAGGGTAAATCCTCGGTCCCCATTCTTTTGTTGTATCTGACCTGGATTATAGGTACCTTCCATACGACGAAGAAGAAAATCTCTTTAGTGTAACGGCACACTTTAGAAATCTAAATACATTTGCGGCACAATTTCACCCAATCAATAAGATAAATATGCTTGAGAATTCCATTTTCGATGCGATTGGTGTGCCTGCTTTTGAGAGCATATCAAGCTAAGGCAAGGTTATAACGACGTCAAGCAAACTCGCTTTTCATTGTCAATACTAAGATGTCTCTCTCTTGTTTACTTCTTATGTAGTCAGAGTTGAAAATAAGTATTTGCAAAGCCAAAACGATGTAAATGATAAAATAATTTTTACAGCTTTCGAGCTGATTAAAGGATTCCTTTGTGGTCAGTTGACAATTGTATTTGAAAAAAAATTTTTATGGTGGCGACATTAAGTAAGCTCAATCATACGTGCGATTTTACCAGGGGGTCTTTTTTCGATATCAACTTTTTGAAAGAAGGAATTTGGACTATTTTTGTTTTCAAACACGTGAAGAACCTGGTGTAGGAGATAACCTATTTGAAAGAACGGATTTTTTCTTTTACTTTTTGTGACATTCTGTTCGTGGAAATCTTTTCTTCAGAAATTAAGTTTTTCAAGCTTCTGTGATACAGTAGGGAAGAGGCCATTGCCCTTTACTTTCCGCTTCTAAATACGCCAGTGAGAGCAAAAACTCATTTAAGCTCTTTTGAGCAGATGTTGATCAATTGAAAATGTTTTTAAACAAACAAATAAACTACTGCATTTTTTTTGTGCGACAGATGTAAATCTTCGCGTTTTCCGAATCGATTGATTAATCTTTTGTGGTCATCTACACCAATATCTGAGAAGTAATTTGAAAATGATAACTGTAGCTAAGTCAATGTGTTCAATAATTCTGAAGTTATTTTCTTTTTCAGCGGAGTAGGAAGGCATCAAAATTTTGTTTGGAATTTTCTTTTCCACATCTGAATTTTTTGTCAAATTACGGTCAAGTATTGGCTGCGTAAACTTCGTGATGAAGTATCAAAGTTCTTTAGTTTGATCAGTACTTGTGTGCTTTTCGTTAGAAAAATCAAAACAAAAAATTTATGCTGAAAAAATTTACTTTTAAATGCAAAGTTTCAAAAAGTACAGCCATGAAATATGTTTTGCGTATTCACAACGTGAAATTTAGCCATACAACTGAAAAATTGTTGCCACACACAGGTTGAGAATCACTGCGGAGTTTTTTCTCGGATCTGGATTTGGACTTGCGGTTATGCAGACAAGTCCAAACTACCGAGTTACCAACTGGACATACTTTTTAACAACTTAGTTCATCAACTAAGTTCAAGGAAGTTAAATTTGATTTGGGGGAGGCTTCAACCTCCATTTTGCCACGATCTTGATTAAATCTAATGTGTTTTCTGTAATACCACCACTCGTTTTCTCTTTATGATGATGGTGCATTGTCAACATCACTGATTAGTGTTTTAAATTCAGGTTTAAAAGATCGCTGACTTATGAGTAAATTTTGTGTTAAACTCGGACTAGTGCAATGAAACGGACATGAATTTGCCGAAAAGATGTCAACAAATTCAATGCCCCTGGTTTGTACATGTTAAGTGGCATCATGTTTTGGATGGGAACAATCCTCTTTTAAATGAGCAAAACGTAAAAATGCTTCTTTCGTGAAATCAGAGGGCAAGATTGCACCTTCTTTCTCTGTACAGAGTTGAGTTAAGTCTTATTTTTATTATTTGGTCACGAGAAAAATATTTGTCGGTTACACTAAAACAATTTTGTGATCAGTAAACGTTTCTCCGTGTAGCTAAAACTTTGCGCAAAGGATATTTTAAAATAATTTCTACCTCGCCAATAATACTTTACGGCTTACTTACATATAAGCTTTGATGTGCTTAGAATGTTGACAAGTCGGCAAATGTAAATCCAGTTTAAGAACAGCCTTAATTAAAGGACGATACAGAACAGCGAAAATCCGATTCTGCAGGCATGATATCCACATTCGAAGTTAATATGTACAGCACATACGCTGATGTGTTAAGTTTAGTTTCATCTTCATACCCATGCATACAAAACATAAAACTGTTCTACATATTTGTTCACGATTACGATCGAGCTAAGAAAAATCGCAGGTCATTTCAAATCAGTCATAAATACAAAATTCAAGCCTGTAGCCTCTAAATCAAATGCTAACTGCTCAAAAGTTGTTTTTACGACAAGATGGTTGAGCAACTTAATTATTCTAACTTGGTAAATTTCGGGTAGAAAAATAGGCTCATTCTGTATTGTAGCTATACAGTACATGGCTTTAACCTTACCCATTTTAATTTCAACTGTTCCAGCTGCGCAACGTAATGGTTTCACTGTAGATGCTTGATGCTGCTGAGGCGTGGAGGACGATGAACTAAGATTCTAGAAAAATGCTTTATTGAATCACAATCGACTTTGAAAAAAATAATAGATAGCGACGAGTAATATGATTAGGCAATGGCTCACAGATATTGCAACCTAAAAAGATTGTAAACTTATGACCTCCTGGCTTCCACACAGTAGTTGCTTATTCTCGGAAAAGCTCTCTCAACATTTTGTCTTGCTTTGTCAGTACCTGTCGTTGAAATGCAATACGCATGCAGAACAGCTGATAATGCCAAAGCGGTTTGTATCTACCTAAATTTGAATCGTTATTAGTTTACTCATTACTGGGCGATAAAGATGTAAAAACATGATTCAAATTCCCTAATCAAACCAGTAAAATATGATTATAAACACTTGGTTGTTTTAAGTACTGCTACATATCCAGAATTAAGGCAAAGGTAAGCTGTTTTGGGGAATCTACTAGGAGAAAACTGTGTGATCTCAATAATAATATACTGTATACTCCCCTTTTTGTTAGTGTAATAATTTTTTAAGTAAAATGCGACGGTACTCGAATATTGCTTCATCCGTTTACTTCTTGCAGCAAGTCTTGGGGCATCTAATAGCAGAAAACTGTGTGGTCTCAATAAAAATATAGGCACCTATTTTTTGCCAACGTAGTAATTTTTTTAAGTAAAATGCATTAGTAGGGGAATATTTCTTCAGCAGTTTACTCCCTTCTGTAAGTCTTGCAGTTTACTGTCAGTGGCGTTTAGCTAAAATTAAAAGAAGTAGACATCACAGTAACATTATATCTCTACGCTTCTAGCAATGACGGATTATCACCACTGCATTTAAAAAGTGTGTGTGAAATTACTTTGTCTTTTTCCAATTATTTTTGCAAATTTGGTCATCCTTACATATAAACATCTTTTTGCACCTATTTTTGATACAAAGAGAAATTGCCAAAATTGGGGAGAGAGAATTTAAGTTTTGGGTTGTTACAAGATAATGTTATAACCATATATTGGTATTGCAATAGTGCAAAGTTTTTGAATAACTCTCCTCCCTATAACTGCATCACTACTTTATACCATCTAGCTTGTTTTGCTGCGTACCTGTTGTGTCGTCATTTGCAGTCCAGTGGGCATAGCCTGCATGTTGTGCTGTGACACTCCGGGCAATTGAGCTGTTTGCGTAGCTGGGTAAGGATTAGGAGGATACATGAATAGAGCTAAAGGAGGTTGATTGGCTGGAGATGTTGTGGTTGGATAATTGTAATGTCCCGTTGCCACCGGGTTCGTCTGAATAAAAAGTTGGTTAATCTAATTTTCCGTTTTGCATGTACCACTAGAAATGAAATATCTTGCAGTTTTTGAGGGTTATGACATAAGCTTTCTGACCATAACTGAGTAAATTTGTTTTTATATTTTTTTCTCAACGTTTCACCAATCGCTAAATGTCATGCAAACAGGATATTAGTAAAAGCTACAATTAAAGTCTTTAGTATGACACGGGAATGGAATCAAACCCAGGTTTACGAACAAAGAAGTTCCGTCTAGATAGCGCCTTACAATACAACCTTTTATTGAACTGTCAAAGTCAGGGAGTATCTTGACTTGATAACCTTAATTGTGCCATTGCGATGCTCGCTGGCTTTTGCAAGTGTCTTTAGTTATTTACTTTGCTTTGATAGGCTATTATGATTCATTTGCTTATTTTTACGCAAAAGCAAATGAAACAATACTCTTTTTTGGATGCTTAACCTACCACACATCATTCATCACGTCAGCTTCATTAGTAGAGGAAGCTTTGTCGGAAACAGCAGAATAAATACAAGCGCACAAAAAAGGCAGCGTAGTTTAAAGTAGCAAAGCGGCGATTTGATATTTTGTTGTTTTGCGTTCAATGCCATATGATTTGATATTTTCTGTTTTGTGTTACTGGAAGATAACGATATAAAACAAACATAAAAGTTATCTACAGAGAAGCACAATGGTTCGACTTATCAGGTCTTATGAGTTTGTAAAAGATATACCCACATATCTCAATACCATGAGGGTGTATTTGTAAAAGCAGTCTTGACTGTGCAGGAAAATGATTACGAGCAAAAGTTTCTTGTTGTGTGTGGCGACCTCAAGTTCAATTAAGGCCAAAAAAGGCCTCTCTTTTTACGTATGCGCATAAAACTAACCTAAAAATTAAATTGAAGTTACGTTGAAAGTATGAAACTCCAACAAATTATCGTAAATTACCCGTAAGCAAAGTTTGTAAAAATTGTTAAAAAAAAGCCATGTTGTAATTCTAAGTTGGCTGCGTAGCTTGGTGCGATATAACGCTTGCTTGTAATTATAATACAGCGAGTTCGATGCCAGCATGGATTTTTATATGTTTGTTCTTGAGAAAGGCACTTCATGGCTCTTTCCACCGCATGGTTGCAATGCCTGAGGTAGAAATGTGTGATGTCAACAACGCTGGTAACTCCAAAGTGCGCCTAAACACCGGGTTATGTTGTGCAGAACCGCAAAAGTTTTCACGTGACCGGATAATAAAAGTATAATGACAGTTGCAGCATGATGCAACAAACTAAGCTTGAACGTTAAACTTGAAATCGAAAGCGATTGGGCAAGATGTTCGCAGAGGTACGTTTCATGCAGCACCGCGATCAAGCAAAATCATTCTTTGTTTTTTAAAGCTCGCGTTTTGAGCAGGGTTTAAAACCGTCCAAAAAATCGGCTCTTCATCGGTTATGAATTCACCCGTCATGCAGCGCTATTTCATGGTATACCACAGTTCAACATGATGGAATCCTGGATGAACATCTGGAGCTCTGCGCGTTCCCGCCTTGTCGAATTTGGTTTGTCACCTGCAAACAAACTCCCCCCAGGGTCAGATCTCTCCCGCAAGGAGTGGTCTACCCTGAATCGTCTCCGAACAGGAGTCGGACGTTTCAACTACTGCTTATCTAAGTGGGTTTTAAGATCATCATCTAGTTGCAGTTGTGGTCCAATTGACCAAACTGCGGACCACGTCATAGTCTGTCCCTTAAACCCAGCTCCAAGTGGCAAAAGGGGCCTCATGCAATTAGATGAACCAACCCGAAGATGGCTGAAAGAACTCCCTTCGTTTTAAATCTTCATACGAACGACGACGACGACCGGTTACGAAAATTGCGGTTCGTAACCGGTCGCGGAGAATAATGATCGGTTTATTGTTAACTTAATAAAAGATCCCATATTTTTCTTATTTGTGCAGTTATACACATAGTCACTTGCTCATTTGCTCAAAAATTAAGTGAATCGCTGCTGAATTTAGCCAATTAGACGATAGTGAGTTTGATTCTCACCCAAAGTTATTTTTGTGCAAATGAGGAGTTGAGGACTTATAATCTGTTGTTTCAACAAACAGTACAGCTCTAAAAATTGAAGATGTTTTCATCTTATTTGGTTTTAATTTGTCATTTGTTAGCTTTCAACTTATCAATGAATTTCAGACCTCATACGCAAGCAAATATTACTAAAAAATAATTAGCAGTTAGAGTGAAAAAACTTGTAATAAAGCATTTCTTTTTCTGCTTGAACCTATTACGAAAAACATATAACTTTACAATGCTACCTAATTGCGCTTGTGAAAAAATGATTTTTAACTTTAACATTGTTTTGTTATATTGAGTTAAACAAGCGAATATTTTGTAACTGCAAAATAGTAGCAAATATTTCCACGAGGCAAGAGTATTGCCAGCTTGTTACTTTGACAGAGATTAAGGAAACTTGATCGGCGAATGAAAACCAGTGGCGTTTGGAAATTGCAAAACTTTCTGCTACGTTGTGATAAAAATGAAGCTGAATGAGCCTTCTGCTCAAAAGTATTAAAACGTGCGGGTGGCTCTACATCAAATTTGACGCATCATCCAAAAGCTGTGCATGCAAAATCAGAGACTCCCAATGAGGAGCCAAACATAAAAAGACAAAAGACATTGCACGGACTTGTCAAAAATAAATCTATAGAAGAAGAGATTGCAGAGCTAGCAATTGTTGGTGGTTTAAGTTTTAACAGAATTGCTAAGGGTTCTTTATTCAATAAGTTTTAAACAGTACAACTTTAATTAGGCTCCTCCAAGCAATGCGGTTAGTGCAAGAAATATGATAATTAAGTACGCAGCAAAAAAGAAAGAGGATTTACGTTTTTATTTAAAAAGTATAGTTAACTCAGCGACTAGATTTTCTTTCAACACTTGATAGATATACGTCATTGCAATTACCCCCGGTGCTCTTCTACAAGAAGAATTCTTTTGCTTATTGCCTAATGGAGACGGTTCATGTTAACAAGTCCATCGTTCCGTGAAACACTCCGACATGTCCCTTTCAGGGTGCGTGGGATTAAGAGTGGGATCGTGCACTGTTTTGCCAGCCAACCCCACCAAACCTCTGCGTGGGGGAATCTTGCTGCTGTACGCGACTAATCAAGAGTCGCTGAACCTCTTACTACTCCCCCTAGATTAAACCCGCATAATCAGTAAAAACGGGAGGATAGGAGGGCGAGGCATTCGACCCTCGCTTTTGAGTGGTGCAAAGGCATTGGTTTCGTCCAGCCGCCAAAATTTATTTTCGCGTATTTCACAAAAATTTCATTTAAACACCACGCGCTTAACTGCCCGCTTTATGACAGTCCCGGGCTACGTAGATTCTGATGACATGGTTTGGAGGCGTCAATGGTGCGACTCTACTAGCCCCACAGCTCGCACTTTTAATGTTGGTCAGTACGTTGTGGTGGTTCGTAATACCTCATTGCTCTAACCCAAAACCGCAACTATTAGTTATTTAGTCACGCTTCGCGTCCTCCTGCAATGCAGGGACAACGTTAACCTCCGATTCCATGCGCACAACGCCCCCTTAGGAGCGCTGCGTTGGGTGGGACGAGTCCTTGCTGATGAGGCCAAAAGCTCGAAACCTGGGTTTAAGGATGGTCCCGCCAATTTCGATATACTAACGTTATTCGGATCGTGACTTATGGTAAAAGCTAATTTATCCCCTTAGGTCTGTTGCGTAGTGTATGGTTCCTGTGGGCTTCGAATCTGGGTCTTTCGAGCTGCTCTTCCGCGCATGCCGGGACTTGCTATCATTTAATCACATACTGCCATGAATACCTCAAAACATCATATTTAGTGTATAGTTATTGGAAGGTTTTTCTATGCCTAATTACCTTTTGTGTGAACAATGTCATGTAAGGATATCAGATTTAGTTCATACCTGCACCGTTGGCAGTAACGTCAAAGGAAATCCTGATTCAAAAGCAAACGGTACTTAAGTCGTGTGCTTTGTGTTGGATCGTTTGAGTTTGTTTCGCACGCGATGCTATATAGGATATTGGGCTAGACAGGATCTACGCAAAGTGTCTTACATTAAGCATGAGCTTTAGTGATGATAACGCGTCTTTATTACCCTTGTTTGCTTGATAGTCCCGCCTATTTTGCCATACTAACGTTGTTCGGATCGTGACTCTTTGTAAAAAGTAAAAAAAAGATAAATAAACATTTATGTCCACGGAGAGACGAGACATTGGTTTCTAGGCCTTGTTAAATTGAGCTGGTCAATGAATAATATTGAAACTGCTGAAAGAGCTGGTAAGCGACTGAAAGAGTTTGGTCTCGATCTTAATCAGCACGTAATAGGCTGTACTACAGATGGAGCTTCAGTAATGGTAAAGTTTGAAAAAGAAATTGAACCCTTTCATTAGGAGTGTGTTGCTCATACCATTCATTTGGCCGTTTGTGACGTTTTGTTTTCCAAAAAGTAGTAAAGTTGTAGTTGAAGATGCCAATAAACAAACAGACAACCCTGAAGAATTGGTTCATGAGGAGGAAGATCTCGATTTATCAAACAGTTGTTTTGGTTTTGAAAACAACGGCGAAAATAAATTGAAGACTGAACTTCACGAAATCTTGAGAAGTTTAATTGAAAAAGTAAGAAGAATATGCAGAGCTTTTCGTAAGTCTATTTTAGAAAATGCGGAGTTGCAAGATTTTATTTTGGGTGAAGATGGAACAGAAACGATGTTTAACAGAAAACTCGATGAAGCAGTCTATTGAAGATGATAGAAAGATTTATCCAGCTAAAACATTGCATAGAAAAAGCTCTACTAGTCGTTGGATCTGCAGAAACATTGTCACAAAATAAATGGAATACCTCGTAAACTGTCTTCATCGTGTTGAAGTAGTTCTTAAAAAACTGTGCTCTGAGGATTCATCTTTACTCAAGGCTGATTCATCAATTCACTTCTTACTGTCAAAGCTTAAAAAGTGACAACAATTCTTTCGCTGCTCAATTGTCTCAGCGTCTTTTGGAACGGCTTGTTTCGCGAACACAAAATGATGCTGTTGCATTTACATCATTTATCCATGTTCCAAAATTTTTGCAAAGCAACTATTTTCCCGAATTTTGAAAACCACACGTTAGAAGATGTGGGAAGAAAGTGTTCGAAAGATTACATAACAGAAATTTTGAGACTCTGAAGATGAGGAAATAAACGCTTCAACTGCAAGTTCAACTAGAAAATGAAGAAGCTTCGTTTTTGAAAGTGTACATGAATGCCATGGATAATTTAACAGCCCAAGTGAAACCAAGCGCTAAAGACACATGCGTTCTGGACAACTCAAAATGTTTTGAAATAACATTAACCAGAAGTAAAAACGTACAAAAACTGTACAATTGTATATTTAAATTGTATAAGAGACAATTGTATAAAAGACTTATCCACTCTAGATCTTCCCTTTTGACGCGATACCGCCACTGATGAGAGCGTCACGAAAAGCTTATGGCTCAAACAGCTTTTTTCAAAGCTATATTAAAATTGTATATTTACAATAAAAGCAACCAGTGTTGAAGCTGAGAGAGCTTTTTCAGCAGCTGGTTTGTTTATAAGAAAACTGAGAACAATTCTATCAGAAAAGACGATTGATCCTTTATGCTTCTTGAAGAGACTATTTCAAAAAGTAAACTGAATATTAGGGCGGTGAAATTGCAGCTCGGCCTACATTAGGTTATAACTAATGTTTTTTTCTGTAATACGAAATTTGACTGCTCAAATTCTTGTATAAAGTGATTTTTTTCAAATTCAATACATTAGTGAAAATGGAGAATTTTTTATAAATTTTAACATAGCTGTAATTGTAATCTGATCATAACGTTATAACCGGTTAACAACCCGTTATGAAATTTTCGAGCAGTTATTAACCGGTTGCACACTTTCTGGTAATTTTAAAACTTTAGTTTTGAGTTCACACAACGGCTAGCGTCGACCACAGTGGAGTGCACAGGCGAGTGCTGTTCAAAAAACCAAAGGTTATTTTATCCTCTGCCAAAGTTGTCCTTCATCGTGTACTTAATGGGTACAATAATTTTTTTCTAGTATTTACATATTGTGACAAAAGAAACAAAACTTCAACTACAGCTATACTTTTTGTTACTTTTACTCGTAAACGCACATTCATACCTGGATTTCCATGGGCGGAGCTGACGCTATTTCCGGATAAGGACCGGCATGAGGCCTATACGGAGGCGGTTTAGCATTCATATTCTTAAAAAAAGAATTATCGATAGCATGTAGTTTACAAAACTGCAGATTATTTAAATCTAAACAATTGAAACTTAGCAAATATTTGGTCCATTGCGATAATTCACTGGAGAAGTGTAAAAAAAGCAAAGAGATTTATTGTGATTATCAGAACAGAAGAGACCGAAGGGAATGAAAAATTATTTTTTCCGACGCAGCAAAATTGTTGAAGTCTTTTTTTCTGAGAACTGCGTTTGCTAAGTTGCTCTTCACTTGCTTTAAAGAACGCTTTCTTCAATCTATCTCTTCCTTTCGAATATTAGCAGCTAAACTGCTCAGTTTTCACTGGAAAGTAAAAAGCATCAAAACATGTTTTATCTGTATTGTTGCTGTCTAATACAACCAGTCATCGCTGTTTTAACAGAAGCAGTCTAATTTTTCATTACAGCGTTTTATTAGTCACTTCTACATGAACTTTAATTCGAGTGATTTCTGGGCTACTTTACAAAGCGGCTTGTGACATTATACAAAGCTCCACGTGACATCGTGGTGGTTACAGAACTCTATTTTTATCAGCGTACACCATGTATAATTATTAATTTTGTTGTTAAAATTTTTTATAACTGCTTTCATTGATTTTTTTTTGAAATACGCCATATGTTATCATTTATAGATTATGTCCCAAAGAAAGTACTTTCGTTTGTAAAGCATTTTAGAGATCGAATTTGATATCTCTTGACACATGAGCCATTGATCAAAATAATAACAGCAATCGCATTGTCACAGTTGTGTAAACCAATGAGTTGAAATTGAATATCTTTTATCTTTGTATTAAGTGATTAAAAAAATTGACATACCGGTAGCAAATAAAGCGTGCTTAAGAACAAAGAACAGGTTTAATCTTTACATTTGCAATTTAAACTATAGAGGATTGCGTTTTGCATAAAACAGACTGTTGAAAATAGAATGCCTTTATTACTACCAAGTAATAATTATAAACTATAGCTCATAAATTTGGGTAATTTTTGATTTTAGAAATGAAGTATTTGCAGATTTTGATCAAAACAGCTCAAACATTTTTTTTTAAACGAAAACAAACTTACTACTTCAAGCAACCAATGGATTAAAACAATATGCGTGAGGTATTTTCAAAACTGATGTAATATGCATTTAAAAAATAAACTAGAGACAAAAACTTAAAAAAAAATGGTGGTTTAAGGATGTTTCAAATTATAACCAACAAATAACTTTTTACATTGATTTAAAATACAGCTGTTTTACCACAGGACTTGTTGGCGTACTTATTAGTGTTGGTATCGTGTGAAATGGAAAGAGCTAGAAAAAACATGTTTTTACATTTTGAGAAATCAGACGTAGGCGAGAAAATAACAACGCGTTTTTGGTAAATCACATGTTAAAGCGTTACAATGTAAATGAATCACAGGAAGGCTGTGATTGAATAGGTTTACCAATGGGTATCAACCCAGTTATTTGTTACTTGCACTGACTTGCATATCTGTGCGGCCTCCCTAACTTGACTGAATTCATTCAAATTCTTTTTTAAATGGCCTCAAAATATTTTGATTCCGCCCTTCAGGTGAAGACTTGCTTATTGTTTCCGAGCCACTATCGAAATGATATAAAGACTACTTTGTTTGAAATCTTTTTAGTATAATTATTACTTCTACAGCCTTATAAGACATTTCTAGATTCTTGGGTATAGCAGATGTATTTACGACAGCGTTTGAAAAAAGGCAAGTAAAGGATGTTATTTTATTTAAAAACAGTGAACAGTATTTTGTAGAAACCCGCAAGCTTTTAATAAACTTTCAAAAACTTTAATTACAAATTTGGTCAGCTATTTCCTGGCCCTAAAAATCTTGAATGTACGCTTTCGTGCAATAGCGTATCTGGAAAAAGAGCATTAAACCATGCCCTCCTTCTGGCCTTAACAAAAAATCAAATTAATCAACTTCATTTATGTAAACTAACTCAAAAAAATTGTCTTTATGCTCCCTCTTTTCTTCCAAACTTCTCAGCACGCAAGTATTTGCAAGGTATTTTCAGCTTGATTTCGTCAATTCAATTCAAAATGATCAATTTTTTCATTTAATTTTTCGCTGTCAAAATCTTGCCAGTTTCTATAAATCCTAGTATAGAAAAGCGTTTTCAGCTAGCCGCGAATTTCTCTTGCCTCTTGTCAGATTCCGTTACTGGGCAATTATTTTAGTCTTTATATTGTGTAGCTGAAAATCTACCTCCATCCAGCAATCAAAAAACAAATGATCGCTAAGCAAGTACTGCATCATATAGTTTCTTTTTCCCGCAATATCTAAAAACATAATTTTATTAAAGAATACAGGCTTGAAAAGTGTATAACTAGAATCAAATTATTAGGTGCAAGATTTGTTTTTATAACGTCTTGAGATATACTTGTATGAAATCTAAAATTTGGGGCCGAAAGCGGATGTCTCAGCTTCTCTCTTTTAGCTGTGCAACTGATCCTGAAAACTTATGTTTTTGGTCCAAGAAGCATCTTGAAAACGTATAATTTTAGTCTAAGACGCCTGAATTTCAAAGCTTTTATTTCTAGAATAGGTGCGCTACGAATCCACTTTTTCTTTCGACAATTGTTATTGTTGCCGAAGAACAAAGCGCTATTTGCTTGAACTAGATTGTAGTGCGGTTATTGCTTATAGTATTGACATATGGCCTCATCGCCATCAAAACCAAAATCGTTATTTGAAGATATATTTTGGTTCTTTGTGCCAGGCATGCTTTTTCAGCCTACTTTCAAAAACCTGCTTCTATACTTACTGTTGGTCTACAAAAATGTAATCTACTTTTAAAGTGTATTTTTGTCAGTCTCTTTTTGGTTTGCTATAAAGCATTTTAAAATCAGTTCTAAAGCAGCTACTGCGCAAACACAAGTCAATATAATAAAAAAGTCCTTTCGTTTTACCACTGGCACAATGATTCAGCATAAAATATACCAAGCTTTGTTCTTTGGTTACAAAGCACGGCTCGGTTCAACGCTTCTGCCTGCTAGAGCGTGTTTCGACAAAATGAAACAAACCAAACTTGCTTCTGATTACGCTCGAGCATCGTGTTAATGAAAATGGAGCTTGAGTATTTTTATGGCCCTTTTAAAACTCTTGACAAGGGTTTTTGAATAATTATGTAAAAGCACTGGACTGGAGTTTCCCACTTCCGAAAAAAATGCGTAGCGAGTGCAAAATTAGGGACTTCGCATTATGGTCGGTATGCAACCAATAGGTGTAATCAATCATTTTTCTTGAGGTATGGAATCAAAAGCTAACGTTTAGCAGAATTTTTCAAAAGAACGTTCGATTGATTTTCGATCGTTTTATTTAGCAACATGAATAAAATGTAATGATTTACTAGAGCAGGGGTTCTTAACCGGGGGTACCTGTACCCCTTGGGGGTACGAACAACCAAATCAGGGGGTACGAGATGAGGAGTCAGAATACCAGTTATTTTGAACTATTTGCTAAAAATTAATGTTTAATATTTTAAACTTGGACCAATTGTGTAAAAACGGGCCGTATTGATGCTGACGATGACGTAAGTCTCCAAATATTTACTGTTTAACACACATGGTATATTTTACAAGTTTTATAATGAGTAGAATTTCCGAAGCCTTCTTTCACATATGTGCAGTGTGCATTTCTGAAGGTTTTTTGTCATAAGAGAGAGCTATGGTGACATAATAAATAGCTTCTTGTTTGTCCCAACAGAAATGGTTTTGAACTGTGATTTCATACTAAGGCTTGGTAGGTAACTAAGCAATACTATTTTTGTTGTTCTGTTAAGAGTTCAAGCTCAATTAATATTTAGATTTGCAGTTGAATTGAGTTATCGTATAATTGACTAAACAATTTAACCAAAAATAGTTATGTCTAAAAAACGTAAGTGGAGCGAAGACTATGTCAAGCATGGTTTCACCTGCTTGACAGAAACAGATGGAACTGAAAGACCGCAGTGTATATTGTGCAGCAAAGTACTTTCGAATGCTAACCTGAAACCTTCAAGACTTAAGGAACATTTCGATAATCGTCACGGGGGTGCAAAGTCGGGAAATGATTTAAATACTTTGAAAATCAAAAGGATACGCTTTGATCAGAGTGGTACCTTAGAAAAGCATGGATTTTCGCCAATAGGTAAACCACTTTTGCATGCATCTTATAAAGTTGCTTTTCTGTGTGCCAGAAAAAACAAGCCACACACAGTAGCAGAAGAGTTGGTGAAACCTTGCGCAATGGAAATGGCAAAATTATTACTCGGGGTAGAAGCGGAAAAAAAGCTAAGTTTAGTGCCGTTATCAAATGACATCATAAGCTCCAGGATTCGTGATATGAGTGAAGACATCTTGCAACAGGTCGTTGCAGATGTCAAAGCCAGTCCTATTAAAGTTAGTCTTCAGTTGGATGAGTCAACAGACGTCAGTTCGTGCAGTCAGTTATTGGTATTTGTACGATATGTGAAAGAAAAAGAAGTGGTGGAAGAGTTTTTATTTTGTACACCACTGAAAACAACCACAAAAGCAGTGGATGTATTTAATATTGTAAAGGAGTTCTTTTTAAACCACGAAATGTCTCTTGACATGGTTGGCTCACTTTGCACCGATGGAGCGCCCGCCATGCTTGGAAATAAATCCGGCTTTGCTTCCCGTGTAAAAGAGGAGGTTCCTCACATTACAGTCACACATTGTATGCTACATCGCCATGCTCTTGTAGCCAAGTCATTGCCAGAAAAATTGAAGAAGGTGTTATCGATTGCTGTGAGTGTAGTCAACTACATCAGAGGAAATGCCTTGAATCATCGTCTGTTTAAAGCTTTTTGTAACGAAGTTGGAGCTAAGCACAGCATACTTCTCTATCATACCGAGGTGAGATGGCTTTCCCGAGGCCGAGTTCTCACTCGTGTTTTTGAACTGCGCAAAGAAATTGAGATGTTTCTCAAACAGCGGGGTAGCAGTCTAGTAGTGCATTTTGAAAGTGAGGATTTCATTTTGTCCCTGGCCTACTTGTCAGATATATTCACCCACTTAAACGACTTGAACACTTCCATCCAGGGTAAAGGAATAAACATGATCACTGGCAGAGAAAAGATATCCGCCTTTACTAGCAAACTTTCAATCTGGAAAAATGGTATTGATTGTGGAAACTACGCGAATTTTCCTAAACTTGATGAAGTTTCCGCTTCTACGACATCACTGCCGGAGCATACTATGATGCAAATAAAAGAACATTTGCAGGTGCTTAGTCAGTCTTTCGAAGGATATTTCCATCATGGAGATATGTCTGATTCACATGGATGGATACAGGACCCATTTCTTTTCACTCTAGATTTGATGGATGAAAATGACCAAAAGAAAGATGACCTTGTTGAAATGAGAGCCAGTAAGAAAATCAAGATGGAGTTTCATTCCATGCATTTAGCTACCTTCTGGTGTGCACAACTCGAAATGTTTCCACAATTAGCAGAAAGTGCTTTGAATATTCTTGTGCCCTTTGCAACAACCTATCTCTGTGAAAGCGGATTCTCAACTCTTGTTAGCATAAAAACCAAGCCAAGAAATCGTTTGGACCCGGAAGATGATATGCGTGTGGCTATCACAAAAAAGGAACCACGTTTCAAGCTGATCATTGAAAAAATGCAACAACAAAAAAGCCATTAGCAATAAATATTTCAATGCCTAATTTCGTTTTTCGTTGTGAGCAACATTACGATTAATAAAAATCAGACGGTTAATAACGGTCAATTTACGTTTGACTCTTATACACCGATAACATGCTACATTGTGTTTTACTTTATTGTTAGATTGGATAAGCCTTATCCGATAAGTGGTACGAAAACGTTTCACAAAATTTTGAGGGGTACGAGCGCCAAAAAGGTTAAGAAACACTGTACTAGAGCGTGCTGCATCTTTTCTCCTATCAAAAGTAAATTGATGGGAGTCAGCAGCAGTGACGTATGTAGTAAAATAAAAGGTTCATGGGTATATCAGTTGTAAAAAAAGTAAAAAAGAACAAGGTCTTTATATCTGCTAGGAGCCAAAATATGCATAATTTTAGCATCAAATGATTAAAGTAGTAGATTTCCTAAAAGAAGGTCTTTATGTCTGTTTGGAATTCAAATTGGACAAAATTTTCAGATTCAAAAATTTGATCTCCGCAAAATTGGTCTCCAATCTTACAAAATGCTCCGCCTCCCCCTGAATTCGACCTGAACTCTGTTGTTTGATCCACCGTAGCTGTTTAGATGAGGGTGCCCTTGCTCTGGTTGTCTAAAATCGCTACTAAATCAAGTGTAGCAACCTGATTACTATTTACTGCAGTTAGTTCTACATGGCTGCCTTGCGAGCAAATCCTTTATCAAAAATGCGCAGCCGCGCTGTTTTATAAAGTTCATTAATTGACATTGGCTTGATAAATAATGAAAGTAACGCAGTAAAAACTCTGAGTCACAAAATTTACGCAGGAATTATTTATTTATTGAAGAAACGATTTTTGTTTTCGGATTTAGATACTCACCGACCTTTGGGATCACGAAAAGTCCGTCAAGCCTTGACAAAAAAATTTTTGAATGCCAACACTGCAAACTGCTGTCTGTACCGTGAAGCTACAGAAAATACGACAAATTTTACTAGTAGCAGTGGCACTGCATTAAAAAATTGAACTAAAGGCTTTTTTTGCAACAATGTAAGTTCTAAAATCAATGTAGTTTTTGTAACATTTTGCTTTCCAAAAACATTAAAATTCGTGACTCAAATCATAACTTCCTATTCACATTAGGCTCAATAGAGCAGGAAGTCATTAATTTTGGAATAAACAATGATGCGTTTTGAGTAAATATCAAAAGCCTTTTAGAACACTGTATTTTGTGCAGATCAAACTAAAATAACAATTGCTTTATAACTAAAATTTATTACACTTGTTTAAAAAAGAATTTTTGTTTTTGGATGAGAAGCTCATGACCTTCCCCACACCTCATCCGCCTTTTCTATACCCGGTGCCTATGATCACGACCAGATTGATTCAGTGGGGGCCCGGGTACATTTACATTGGGCTCTAATTATAATTTTTTTCCTCAAATACTAAACACACTCACCGCGATATCAAGAATCTCTTTTCTGCCAGCCGTTCTCCCTCTCCGTTAAACCAATACTATCTGTGGCTGTATATCCACAATTTTGGGTCGTATAAATATGCCCGAGATGTAAGAACGAAGGGGGAGAAGATAGACATGTCTTCGTCCCTTTCAGCGTTTTACAATTTATTTTGTAAAAGTATTCGATTTTAAAACTTATTTTCTTTTTCAAACATTTCTAAAATTGGTAAAATGTTTGTGCAAATTTTTGTCTCTTCTTTCAAACAAAAATCTGATGTAACCAAAGACACACTAACTTGCTGTCGTATTGAAATGCGCCAATATTACGGTTTCACTCAGGGGTTTATGATCTTGCAATGAAAGCAAACAAAACCTTGCATAATGAAGAAAATAAAGTTTGGTATTCTGTAAAGATTTAGATTATCCTATAAAAATCTTGTAACAGGAAATTTCCACAAAATTTATTTAATCTTCTAGAACTATTTTCAGTGAAATTGATGTCAAATAGACTTTTATTGGAGGAGCAGACTGCAAAGTTTCAAAGATTTTGTCCAGGAGGGTACGACCATCTTCAACGCGAGGAAACCCTGCAATCAAGTATTGCACCGGAAACGATTAGATTTGGTTTAGTAGTAGTGACACCTACTACAATTTTTTACCGGACCGGTTGGTCAATCTCATTCTACTGTTCCAACTAAACCACTAGCTTTCGGTTGAAATGCTATAGCAAGCACGCCCAATTATCTCATGAGCACTTGCAGGCGGATAAAGAGATAAAAATTATGTCATGCATAAAAGTTGTTCTATGAATGAAGACTGGTAGTACTCACAAAGAAAGAATGATATTACAAACTAATATTCGTACTTTTTAAAACTGGAGAAAGGGGTTGAAACACAGTCAAAAATGACGGCGGCGCCCAAATGGTGGTCGTTTTGAATGAAAGAAATAAGGTATTTAGCGGTAGGCCCATTTGTCAATTTGGTAGGTCCCCTTTTATAGTTACAATTGTGCTGTTGAGTTCTTTGCTTGCGCTGTTTGATTGAATTCGGCCATAGCATAAAAAGGGGCTCTTCCTTTCTCAAAATCATATAACCTATACCAATGGGTGCCTATTAAGCTTTTTTCTAGCAAAAACGTTCCCCCCATTTCCAATTTTTCAAATTAATGCTATTATTGTTTTATTTTGATCTTTTTTAAAATTTATTACATTGAATTTGAGATTTTATTTCATTTAACTTTGCTCCTAACCCAGACCTCCCTACTGTTAAATGAAGATATGTGTTTCGTACTGAAAAAAGAGCCTATCAATTATAAATATCAATAATGGATTTCATTATTTGTGTTTGCTATCAAAATGACAGTGAATAATTTTGGTGCCTGCTGTTGCTTTGATTATACAGGGTGGCGCACGAGTGTGTTAACACTAAAGTACTTACTAAATCTGATGTATTGGTTATACTTCTTCCTAAGTTACCTGCCTGTGCTTTGCAGAGGCAGCTGCGGGTCTTCATCGATCGGTTACAAGAATCACTTCTGGTAGCTAGGCTTCGCATATGAATCAGCTTGGTGACTTACACGCCAGGTTAGCTAGCAGAGGTTGCAGCAAACTACCTGTCTACCTTTGATTGTCAGATGAATTACGCATTCACTTCGTCATTTTTTAGGTCGTGCTGCAGCGTACACTGACTTTTGAACACATGCGCTACATAAATGTAAGTTTACCCATTTGTACACATTAAAATTCTCAAAATAAGTTTCTGTGTTTTTCCAATCAGGAGTAGCGTCTTTTACTTTACTGTTAATACACTCGTGCGCCACCCTGTATAATGGTCGCATTGTATTGATATGTATTTTCAGGATAAAGCTATTAAATATTCGGTTCGCTACTTAGCTACTTACGATTTTTTCGTAACTGTAGGCGAATTTGTATGAGCAAACGCCTCTAACTGCGCGCATGTTGCTTGGTCCTAGCACAAACGCCGCTATGCAAGGAGCAAACTAACCCGAAATGAAGCACTCTTAGTTAAGTTATTGCAATAGCCAAGCCTCCATTAATAGTGTCGAGTTTGAGAATATCAAATCAGCTGGCTGCTTCGACCTCATCCACTTGCAAAGGATATTGCTTCAACATTTTGATCATATGTAGCTCGACACTTACATTTTGTTGCAAAAGATAAGACAGGATCATCTTTGTTCCCACTCTTTTTTCCTTGGGTGATCACCACGTGTTTTGCTTGGAGTTAACTACATTTTAAAATGTTAGGGACTTGATTTTCCGATGAATCGTTTCAAGTATGTTGATGGATAATGTCAATGATCCGTGCAATCCAGAGAGAATAGATAAAATGTACCAAAGTATATTTCTGGCAATTGCCATTTTGTGAAATGCAGGCAACAAAATTTTTATATGTTGTTACCAGTAGCCTACATTTTGTAAACATATAGAGACTTCATTTTTTGATGAATATTTTTGAAAACGTAGACAGATAATGCCAAAGAACCATGCTTGTGAGGAAAAGTAGTCAAAATATACTAAAGAACTAACTTTGTCTAACAATTGCAAGTTTTTAGGGCTAGTGAATTATTGCTAGAAACTATTGTTAAGAACAAATATTCACTAGACTTAACAAACTGGCATTTGTTGAAGAAAGCTAGTTCTTGATTAGGTCTAACTAATTAGAGTCACATATTGCTGGAAAGTAACTTTCCTAAACTTTCAAAGGACAGCAATCGCTAGTTCCTTATTGTAACGTTTTTGTATAAATTTACATGTTGTTTCTCAGCTTACCATTTTTTGGGAAGGCTAAAAAGTTACACCAACGGTATCAAAGTTCAGTTTTTTAGTTAAAAAAACTAATACTAAACATGCATATTACTCACTATCAAAATTGCATTGAAATACCTTTTAATTTGGTGAAAAAATTTATGAAAATTGGTTTAGAAATGAGGTCACAAATCATTTTTTAAGTAAACTGATTTTGTAAAAATGTTGTAACTTTTGAAGAATCATTATATGGTGATCTCTGTTAGCGAAAGACTTTGTTAATCGTACCAGACATATTATGACATCATAAAGCAGGTTGTAAGCGTGAGGGGAAAAATGATGGGCGTACATAGAAAGCTTAAAGCATTTAAATAAAGAATTGCTTGTTGCTTTGTAAAATGAGCTTAAACTTTAGTAGAGTTGTTTCTATAGAAAGTACCTTATTAATATCTACTAAAACAGCGTTTAATGGCATTTCTGCAATAAGTGCTTTTTGGGAAAATGCAAACAACAAATTGCACAATCCAGCGTTGACTGTGACGTCATTTTAGACCCCAAAAAGATAAAATTTGTTGCAAGGTGATGAGTCAGGGCTGGCTTTCGCTTGTGCGAAAAACGGTTGTTCTCTGCTAGGAAATGCAAATTAAAAAATTTATATTTGGCTATGACGTCATGATAACATTACGAGTCCCCTTGTGACACTCACCAAGACGTGGTAATCAGTCGTGGCAAGTTCGATGTTTGTACTTCCAGTAGTTCGGAGGAGTTAAAGCGTACGTACGTACTGACAGAATTGCGCTTTTTATTTTAGATGATCTTTGATCGTTTGCTACATTCCACAAAGAATCACTGTAGACTAAGCTAAAGAATTAAATATCCATCTAGCTCAAGGCGAGCGGAGAGCTTTCGAGACTGGAAAATGACCTAACAATCTTTAAATCAGGACCTGTGGGTAACATTTCGTTGCCTAAACAAATTCTTCAGCCTCAATTGCAATTAAACTTGTTAATATTCCATCTTCTTTAACGTGTTGTTCTCTGTACCACATAAGCTTTTTCTTTGTTCGGCTGTACTGTACTACTAGTATCTGCAATAAATGTTTAAGGAACTAGTAAAAAGAGAGCTTACAAGCTGCATAACGTGATCATTTACCACGTTCTGTAAATTTGCAAAAAATGTACAGCTTGATCACGCGTCACAGTCAGCACATTTCATTAGCCAGACAAAAGTTAATGCGTATCTTATGCTCGTGCAAAGTACATCCCAAGTACATGCCAAAAACACAAAGCGTTTCAGGCTTTTAATGTATGTAAAATAAGCGCCCTGTTTAGAAAGCAAAAGGCTCTATCGATGACCGAATGTTAAGTTGTGTCAACCCATCCTCTTTAGGGTGGATTGAAAAAAATTGTTAAAATTTAATTTTTAATTGGGGTAAAAATTTACCCTTTCAGTGAAAACTAAAGTAGCTAAAGTTTCGTGTTTTTAACAAAGTTCCAAAAATCGCCGCAAAGCACTAAGGAATTGAAGAAATTGCTAAAGTTTTTGACAAATTAGTCAATTTGATTATTTTTAGCATGATTTTTTGTTTTATGTTATGGTCGAAGTTATAAATTGTGAGCTTGGTAGTCTATTAAGCGCTCTACCACATTTATTTTTAGTTTTTCAAATCGCAACAAGAATGTGCAATAAATTTTGATCCTTTGTGTTGTTTACTCAGTTAAGGTTGTTGTCTGTAAATGATTTCTTTTAAACTCTGAAAATATGAAAAAAGAAAGTTACATGGCTTTCAGGGTGGTCGAAAAAAAAGCGCCCTCTTTTATATTTTCTCTCAAACTTGTATTTTGCAACATTTTGCTTTATTTTTCAGGCAGTGTACACGCTAGGCCAAGGAAATTCTTTCAATAGCAGAATGGATCAAAGTGGACTATGCACAATGTAACTGTTCATAAAAATCCTTGAGATCTTCTTTGCCATAAAATCAATGGTTGTGACTAAAAAACAATTTAGAAAAGATTTCAGTAGAGTCAAAGTACCTGATTGAAAAACAGTTGAACGTTTGGTGGCCAAATTTTGGGAGATTGAAAGTGTAGCAAATGCCAAAGAAAAACTAAGTGGTCAAACTCGTTCAGCGTAAACTCCCAACAACATCTAGAATTTGCGGAAACGCCTTAAGTGAAAGAATTCTTCGGCCAACTGTCTACTTGGAACTTTTTTGGCCTAGACGGAATCTCCTAAAAAATCAACATGTCATCTTTCACAACAAGTAGGCATTTCGAGATCTTCCGTTTGGAAAATGCTGCGCAAGACCTCAAACTTTTTCCTCAAATATTCCAAATCCATCAGAAACAAACCAGACACTATAAAGCTGGACTAATGGAATTTTGTCGGGATATCAGTCAAAAGAATATAAATTACCTAGGCTGGTTGGATTTAATTTTTTCAGCGATCAGTCTCACTTTCACTTGAGTGAGCTCATCGGTAAACAAAATATGCACTTCTGGTTTCACACTCTGCCCCTGAACATATCTATTGCTCAATAAGCCATGAAGAGTGACTGTGTGGTGTGCTTCAGAACGAAATAGCATCATTGGGCTATACTTCTTCGAGGAAGAAAATGAGAAGCGAGTGACTATGAACACTGACCATTTTGTTTCACTCGTACGGACCAAGTTAATTCTGGCACGGAGGAAAAAAAGTGTAGTGAACTTGCTTGCAGTTACCTCCCAACAAGACGGTGCATCGTCTCATTGCATATTCTGTTTACCAATGAGCTTATCAAAAACAACTTTGGAATTTTCTGCCAATATTTCTCTGGCAATAAATTTATTTCACAAAGCACTGACTTTTGTTGGCAACCCTACTTTTCTAGTCTCAACCCACCCCACAACTTTCTGTGGGCTAACTCGAGGAAAGTATCCACAACAACAATCCCTAAACCTTGATAGCTTTGAAGACAACATAAAAAGGAAACGAAGCGCATACCAACTAAAATGATTTAAAGAGTCATTGAAAATTTCAAGCGTTGTGTTGGAGTAGTTATTCGTTATAAAATAACCTGGAAAAAACAATTATTGCATTAACTTATATTTTTGAATTAACTTTGGGAAACTTTGTTTAGGATTTTAGTGTGGATGTGATCCACGTCACCAATCCGCAGACAGTCAGATTGCTTACGTAACTACCATGACGCACCTTTCGATGGCTTGCAAATGGCATAAAAGCAAAAAGAAGTTTCTTGGAAGCTTTGTCCCAAGCAACTGGCAATAATGTTTCTTATTCGGAAATAAAAAATGTCAAAGTACTTTTGTTGCACCTAGGGTAAACAAGGGAAAACAATAGTTTTTGGCATATTGCTAGTACATGACAAGAAATTCTTATCAACATATTTAAGCATATCCAAGAAATGCTACGAACATGTTATGAACTTACTATACATACGCTATAAATACGATTATGACATGAATATGGCATCAATTTAAAGAAAAAGTGCGATGTGTTTTGTGGTTTTAGGAAACAAGATTGGCAATTACAGTTCAACGCAATTACACAAAAAATATCGGCGAACCCCTCCCAGCTCAAGTGTTAAATGTATTAAAAACTGGTTTCACCAAGCGGTAGCGAACGGTTGTTATAAACCGTAAAATTTTTATTCAAGTAACTCGATTTGCGACTTTTGCGCAATCTGGCAACACAGAAAACAAGGCTTTTTGCAATACCCACAAAACGCTGACTGTATTTTGCACTGTTTTTTGTATATGTCAGTTTCATTTGCCCCCACTTTTCCATTTTTACCCCCACATTGTAGGCACAACAGTAAACTAAATAATCTTAGTCACACTTATTGTTACATTGCAGAGACGGATTTTGGGAAAAGAGGCCCGAGATCTGAGCTTCCGAGTCGCACCACTGGAGTAAAGCACAGTTTTAATTTTAGGAATCATCATGTTGATCTCACACAAAATGAACCTTGCCTCTTTGAGCTCTGGGCACTCTATTTTGCAAGTCCTGTACTGCTTTTATGATAGTTGTTTTCGTGGTAAATCATTCCTGTCTTAATACGGACACAAGTTCGCCAATTGAGGTCACTAAATTCGAGCTAGAAATAAAAAAGTCTATTGCAAATAATTGGCATGTAAGAACAGTTTATTCTCTTGTTAATTTTGCACAAATGTTGGGCAAAAAGATTCACATTTTTGGTAGGTGAAGTCAATTAGCGACCCTGGAACCTAAAATCCAGCTTTACCACTCTGAAGGAGCGGATTTGGATTCAGGTCTCCCAGTATTGTTGCCTCGATGAAAGTCGCTGGTATGTTTATTAAATTATAAACAAAATTTTGGTTGGGATGGACAAGGCTGCTATTTATTCCAAGCATTCCGAAAATACAAAAAGTTTGGGAATCACTAATCTAATTTCTTTGCGTTTTTCTACTCAAAAGTTATCATGACTTAATAATGCAGTCGTGTGCCTTATTAGCTCAGTATATTCCATTGGTTCTATAACTTTTTTCAACACGACGCATTCGAAAAACATGTTGTACTAGGGACGCCTTTGACAATACTAGGCTTCCACATTGCAGTTTTTGCGCGCCATTTTGAAATGTCAATCTATTGGTCCAGTTGAAGACCTTTTTGATAGATTAGGTTTTTTAAACAAGTTTTTATGCATTTTTGTGGCGCACCCTATTTCTAAACAAAATTTTTGATAAATCACTTGTTGAAATTGATATTTTTGAAGCGTTTGTATTAATCATGCTAGCGGCGCAGTCTTTTTTGAGCAAAATTGCTAAAACCGATATTCGTCAACTTTCAAAAAAGTTAAAAATCCTTTTTCGGGATCAACTTAATAAAATTTAATTTCATGCCCTTTTTTTAAAAGGGCACGTCGGCAGGTCAGGGGACCACCGCGAGGCTCTTGAAAAATTAAAACGACTCACAGTTTGAGAACTACGTTTATTTTTCATAGCGTTCTGTACCAAAAGCAATTGAAAAATATATCATCTCTTTTTCTCTTTCCAAGGAACAAAGTCACTTTTTATAATTTGCCGATTTCGGTCCGTGATTGGCTGGAGAAAGTAGCGCGTTCTATAAAAGCAGTAAACCAAAAGACCATATGATAATCTGTAAAAGTATGAAATGAGTAAAAAGTTTTCGCTTGGTCGGACAGTTGGTCTCCAAAGAAGGGCATAGCTTTCGCTGAGTTTCAATTACAGGCAAATGAAACAATGAATTTGGCTTAAATTTGACAAAGATGAAACGTAGTCTACTGTACATCTTTGATGTAAATAAACATGGAACGTGAAGTGCAACGGCGCATTTAGGAGGTGGGGAAAATAAAGGACGATGGCTCCTCCCAACGGTACAACGGTATTAAACAGATGTTTTGTTTGTTCGGGACCGCAATAGTCCAAGAAAAGGTCTTTACGTTTGTTTGAAGACCAATTGGATAAAAATTCTGTGCTTCAAAAAAGTTGATCTCCAAAAAAGGTTTTAACTTCAAGAAATGCTTTGCCCCCATCCTCTTCAAAAAAATTTGTTTTTAAATTCGTAGATAATAAAGTGGCATAAAAAAAGACTGAGAAACATTGGTGTGGCGTCTGTACTATGTCGCATTAATATTCAATATTGCCTAGTGTGTGATCACAATAGCAATACGATCCCCATGGTTACAACTTTAACTAAATGTTTATCTTTTCTTAATAGAACGGTTAGATGCCCTCATAAGCGGTTCATAACAAGCTTAGTAACGAGCAACATGCTAGCGAAGAAAAAAATTATTATAATGCGAAAAAAGCAGAAACTAAATCCACGCTTTTCTCCCAAAATATGTGTTGAGTTGTTGGCAACGCAGGTGTATGAGTGATTAAATGCAGACTCAATAGTTCGCAAAGGAATGGTTTTTAAATCTTTACCTGGTTTGCAGGATATTTAATGTTCTTCACATAACTCTTGAGGAAGTGATTATCCTCCAAAAGGTTTACCCTATAAACTACTGTGAATATTTGCGATGCAGTGCGATTTGTGGGCAGGTTTTTGCGGTGCACTGCGGAGTGCACACAGTTTTTGCAGTTGCAATGCCACTATCAGTAAAATTGAGGTTAAGAACAGCAAACAATCCAATTTTTAGCGATTTTTCTCCTGCTTGTAATAAACAAAATTATCAAAACAGGTCTGTCATTAAGAAAAAACTTTGTCATATCAACAAAGTACCAGCAAGCAATTGAAGGTAATGTGAAAAAAATTATTTATTTTTCTATAAGTTAAGTGCCGTTCACAACAACCATCATATGTTGAAATTTTAAAAGGCAATAGTGAAATCAATTTTTTTATAATGTATGGGGTGTCCCTCCAAGTGGAAGCAAATAAGGAATGAAAGTACAACCTCAACACTCGTCTCTTTCTGGTAGGGCAAATATGCTCTATATTTCTGCAAATCCTCGCCCTACCTCTTTCTTGGTATAAATGTGGTTTCAAAAAATTTTATCCAAAACATCACTGACTCCTACGTTATGTTGATTTTCAAACTATTGCTGCTCTTGAACTTTACCCAACCAAAGTCGTTTACATTACATAGGAGTTAAATTAAAATGCGATTGCTCTTTAGAGAAGCTATTTTTATCTCTTGATTATATGTTCTTTGAATGGGGGCATAATGCATGACGTAAAACTTCAGGAGCTGGGGAACTCCCCATGGCCTGGACCAAAGTTGAATAAAAAAAAGAGTCGATCAAGTGAAGACAGGGTAAAGAGTCCACATCAAATCACGAGAAAACAAATTGAGTCTATTTTAAAGTTAAACTTGCGTTTGCATCGAAGCTAACGTTTGAGGTTCAAGCTATGGTTGGATCAACTGCAACATGTATGAGTCGGTGTGTTGATGACGCTAAGAGCCTAAGATTACCTTCTTTCAGTCTGCCAAACTTTTTGCCTCTCATCAGTTCGATGAGTTAAATAACTTTCAAACAACATCATTATTAAACTTGAGTTCTTTGTATCAGACAAGGCAAAAACATACACAGCAAGCGTAACGAGGAAATAACAAGTTCTCGGTGGAGACTGAGGAGAACAGCGTGCTTAAGTATTTTGATGAGCTAGTGCCTCTCAGCTGCAAAGAAAAAATGAGGAAATACTAAGATAGAAGCTCCAAAGGCAAAT
The DNA here is from genome assembly GCA_963675345.1 of Trididemnum clinides. NCBI lineage: Eukaryota > Metazoa > Chordata > Ascidiacea > Aplousobranchia > Didemnidae > Trididemnum > Trididemnum clinides. Next base: position 5,948,625 of record OY776297.1, read on the forward strand.
GACTGTGATTGACCGTGTTATGCCAAAGCAGTGCATCCATCTGCCTGGCTGTTAACTGGAAGAATTCAATGACTATAGTTGTAGCCTGATCTTGTAGCAAGAAGAAACGCTAAAGAGTCGCTGCTGTATATACCAGAAAGTGAACCATGATGAAAAGATGGAAAAAATGAAAACGCCGCACGCACAAAGCGAGAGTCTGATCAAAGGAGAAAAGAGGTGGCAGATTTTTTGGTGCTATATAAACTACCGAAGAAGTTGTAAAATGGTGCGGTTTCCATCCGAAAAACTGAAACGTGCTAGGCCTGCCCCAAAGGATGAATTCAGGGCCACAGAGCGAGCAATTGGCTAGAATTCGGCTGCCTTCGTTGCCGAAAGCGATAAGACTAATCCATCAGTTCAAATCATGAGATCGTGATTACTGATTAGGTAAAGAGTCTAAGTGGGCAAGATCGCAGAACTTGAACTTGATTATGAGTCAAAGCGAGAGCATGGAAAGAAAAAATAAACTCCAATTCGAATAAAGAGTTATTTCAAAGAAAAATGGGGCACAGTTTTTCACGAAGAAGAAGGAAGCAATATGAGCGGGTGAGTGGAAGCTTTGCTTTTCAACAAACTCCTACTAAGAAACATTTTAATTTAGACTCTATCTATAAGCTACACCTAAAACAGGGAAAGAGGACACAGAAGAAAAGGACAGGGTCAACGCACAAAAGCTGCAGCAAGCTTCAGAAAAAAAGTAATCGGTGGGAACAATGGACGTACGATGGTGATCAATATTTATCAAGATGCTAGTTAATTTTTGTAAGTAATAATTAATGGCACCTCAAAGCTGTTTAAAGCGAAAAGGAATAAGCAACTGTTGAGGTAAGTTGAGTCTAAGGCTCAACTTAGACTGTTGCAAATGGGTCAACTCGCCTCGATCTTGCATTTTCCACAAAAATGTTAATTGGATATTGATCTGCTACTCTTATCATTTAAACTTTTTCTTACATTTACGTAAGTGCTAATACTTTTCACCACAATCTTCACTACCCAGCAAATATGACTTACTATGATAGCTTACGTTGTGCTTCCTTCTGACTTTTCATAAACAGAAGAAAAGCATATTTTTGAAATCGTACTAACAGTCGAAGTGCTTATTTCTGTCAGACTAGAAAAATTGAAAGACTGTTTTTGAAATATATTTCGGTGGTAACGCCATGCTGCTCAAATTACTGTAGCTTAAGATATGCTGCATGACTCAACTTGGACACCGGTTCAAATCATTTGGGTCACCGCCATCCGGTATAATAAGCTGTTTTAGGGACATTAACAAAAATAGCATTCTCTAAAAAAAATTTATCCTAAACTCTGAACAAAAGTGAACTGCTTTTGATCTTTAGCCGGCGTTGTCCCGCAGGACTTGAATCGGGTTAGAAATATCGGTTTTTGCAACTGCACATGCATCATTCAACTTTTTTTCAAAACAGCATCGATAAGCTGGTGCAAAAAAGGGAATTATCACCTACGCCACTAATCTCAATCGTCTTGCCGGTACTTAGAATTAGGACTGATCTTTACTTACAAACTTTCAATTGTTTTACCACTTCTATCCATTCCTTGCAATAAGTGTTTGGGCAGAAAAGCCAAGTTGGATTGGGCTTCGCAATGGGTATTGTTTTATAATTAGAAAAATAAGTTGTTTAGTGGTACGCTCATTTTACGGCTTGGTGCAATCCCCTTTGAAATTATATTTGTGACAACAATTTCCTGGGATGCACTATTGAACCTTGGTCTCAAAATAGAGCAAACGAACCATACTCCTGTGGCGTATCCATGATGGGATGCGGAGAGCATCTCTGCCACCAGGCTTTCTAAGCCTCAACTTCGTAAACTTATTTTTGTATTTCCCACAAACAAGATTTTTTTTAAAATAAAACGTTGAATAAATAAGGTCTTGTTTTCCAATAATAAATAATGACAATTAAGACTACTCTCCCTCCCGTCAAAACTTTCGAGATCGTCAACTGCTATGTTGCAACCAATCACCCAGTTGATGTTTGCAACCCATGTTGAGATAAAATATTTCCACATTGAGGTGCAATAGTACATTTAGTGGCAATGACTTCATACTGTGGTGTAGATCAATACAAGTCTATTTTTTTTTATTAATTTTCTCTAAAAGTTTGGATGTCATGAATTATGCCCATAACACAGACCTTTTTGATGATAAATTAAGACTGTGCTTTCTTACAACAGAAAATAATTTAACGAACTTTCATGTCTTCGTTTGATTAAGTGCATAGAAGCATAAGTTCAAAGTTGTAGAAGGAGGCTGAACTAATTGATGTATTTACAACACTGGTCTCAAATTTTTTCAACGCAATGCATTTGAAAAAACTTGGTAAACTCGCGAGGCACCAGACAAAAAAACCGAAGCTTTTAATCGCCATTCTGCGAGGCAAATGTGACCTAAGATTGAAACAAGTCTAACTGTACTTGGAAAATCTTGCTTCAGACCTTTCATTCAGTCGTAAATTTTTGCTTATTCTTACAAGATTGCTACATCATGTTGTTACGCAACCTTCATTTGTTTCGCGCCAATGTAAATTAAAATTGTGATAAGTATTTATTGAGTGACAAGTGAATTACTGCATTGCAACATTGCAGTTACTTCGAATGTGATGCACTGCATGTGCATATAGACTACATGTTGGAGAAAATACTGTATATGGCAACACTACACGTTTAAAGTAAATTTGTGGGATAAAAGAAAGCATTATGTTGGCATAGAACCGAATTATAGTGTGACACTCTTGTAAAATTAAAACGACGGCCCAAGGCATTGCGAGTCACAAAGTTGGAAAATCAGAACCGCTGATATACACGAGTTAAATCTTAAAGTAATTGTTCTACTTCTAAAACTTGTTTGTAGTCTTGGCCGGCCTATTTGTAAAATTTAAAGCCTCAGGGTACCCGTACATTTCTTGCTCCCGGCATGACGCAGACCGGGGCGGGCGAACTGACTCGGAGCCCAGAGCACAGCATCTACAATTGAATTATTGCAGTAATATAGGTCATGATTTAAGTAGATAACCTATCGACAAGCTTTTTGTGCTTCACTAAAGGATAACTTTTTCTAAATTATACAAGATTTTACATAAAAACTCGGCATTTCATTCCTCGCTTTAATGCTTAATCGCATCTTGGATTGTTGGTAAAGCTTAGATTGTTAGAAAATTATTTTTTCGGAGGCACCTTGTTAAATATGTACAGAAAAGGTTTTTAACAGCGATTCTACAGCAAGTACATTTTGAAAAAATAAAGGAAACAAATTTCATAATCAACTTTTAATTATGACGCAATGTCGGTTCCCAAAAATTTGAAACTTCTTGTGATTAGTAAGTCGAGCACTGGCTTTTGTTAAATTTTTTCCGCCAAAAAATGCAAGTTTAAAAATTTTTTCTTTAATTACCATTTTATCTCAACGTCATCATTCCTCTTAGAACATTTAACCGAGAGTGGGAATTAATCGTGCGAAGTACCATGTTTGTGGTCCGATAATTTTGGAGGAGTTGAAGCTTGGACGTGTGCATTTTGTTGCGCTGTATACCAAAAAAGCTTTCAACTACGTATTAATAGCACTATGTTACGTGTTTACAAAACAATCAAAAAATCTTTACCTCCAGTTTTTTGTTTGATTACACGATTAATAGGCCTATAATATTGTACCGAAACCCCATGTCGTCGCCATCTTGTACCTATCAGTTGATAAATCAAAGCGACTTTAGTGTAATATGCTTTTTAACACATCTTTGTAATTGAGAGTCTTTCCATTGTAACGCCTAGTAAAACTGCAAGAACGGATTTTTCTATAGATCTTGATCTTTAATACAGACTTGAACTTCCTGTTGTCCTGATGAAAAACTGTTTGAGAGAAATATGACATTACTCTTGCCTCATTAGGGCTACGCGGTGGAGAGTAAAGAGGTTTAAGCAAAAAATCATTTCGAGTCCATGCGAGAATACAAATTTTATTTTCATCAATATTGCTAATATGATAGATTAAAATAAAGTAAAAATTGATATAAGGTACGCGACGTTATCAATACATAATCGCTATAATGAAACATATTACACGTGTAGTTTACAATTGGTTTTACGTTGGGTTAATTTTAAGACCGCATTGAATAAAATTTGTGCCGAAAAAGTGCAAGCCGTCTTTCTTTTAAAAATTTAACCCAACTAAATGCGAATTAGTAAGAGATGCCAGCTGGAAACCATCTCAGCAATGCAGTCATGATTGATTTAGCACAGTTTCTAATATTCTAATGATTCGAAAAATTTATGTTAGCTTGTTTTGGAATCATGTACATTCTGTTTTATGACCATTTAGTTGTGGTCCAATAGGTAGTCGGATCAATGAGATTATACCGCTCCCTTTTTCAGAAAATTTCTTCCATACCGTAGTGATTGGAGCAGTGATTCTTAAAATTTTGAGACGCTTCCCCTTAACAATGCCTACAAAAATCCGTGTTTCCCCTTTATACGTGAAAACCTTTCTTTTTGGGGGATCAACTTTGGAAAGTAGTCAATTCACCACCCTTCATCTCCACAACATAAAAATTTTTGTAGGAGATTAAGCTTTTAAAGCGGTTATTTACTAGAGCAAACTGAGTATATTAATTCACACGTATAATTAAATGTAGAAAGCATTTCATTCATCTAGCTAACATCCTTAATTTCAATTACGGCCTTAAATGACGAACTGGCGTAAACAATTTCAAATACCGCAAATTTTTAACTGGATCAAGAAACGATAGTTGGCTGATATTGATTGAGTCTTTATTTATCCAAAACCTTCTCTGATTTTCTCTGCGACCATTGCACCGGCATGATGCCGTAAATCGATGCAGTTCTCCGCTTGAAGATCTAAAAATACATTAAATGAGGTAAATGATTTGTAAAAGCATTTCAGGCGGTAAAATCTATTTCCTAGTTTTGATAAACAAAAAATAGCAAAGGAATAAACTTTGCATTCGTTATGTTTACAATTATCTAACATTTAAATTATTTTTTGAGTGACAGAAGACTCTTGTACTTTGAACTTATATTTCTATTCTCCAGACTCGCGGGATAGCTGCAGTAGTGCCAAACATAAAACAAATATGAAAACAAAAATAAGAGTTTTCAAGTTTCTACATTTTGCTTTAATTACCTTCTTGTAGAAAACAGATGATGGCATCTTTGTCAAGTGTGTACTAAAAGGCACAACTAAGCAGGGGCGGCTTGTAGCTAAAATTAATGAGGAGGCTGCTTCAAAAAATTTTAGCCATTGCTTTAATAAACAAACAATATTCACGAATATTCCACTTTCTGCAATTTTCAAATTTTGTACCACAAATCAACTCTTCAAACAAACAATAAAAAAGGAAAGTTATACATAAACTTGTGTGTGTGTGTGTAAAGCTGATAGATAGTGACAAAAATTAGACTTAAAGGGTGATTTTTACATTTATATAGATTATAGACTATACTTTACAAAGCCTACCGTAGGCTATATTTTGGTTAACTATGATTTAAGGTTTTAGGTGTTCGTAACCTACAGATAAAGTTACGATATTTAAAATAAAATAGTCAAAAACTGGATAATAATGCCATAAATATGATAAGCTGGCTTTTTTGTGGCATTATTATCCAGTTTTTGATCATGTTATTGTAAATACCGTAAATTTTATTATTCTATAGGTTACAAACATCTAAAAACCTTAAATCATAGTTAACCAAACAATAGCCTACGATAGGCGTAATAGAGTATAGTCCAGTGGTTCCCAACCTTTTTCTGTCGCGGCGCATTTTAGAAAAAAACGAAAATTATTTGGCACACCTCAAATATTTTCTATACAAAATTTATTCAAATTGACCGTTTTTTACATATCACAACGAAAAATTAAGGCAATAACCGTAATTTAGCTTGTTTCCAGGAAATTCACTGTACTTGCGTCTTTATGACAGGATTGCAACAATTCTGTCAGTGAGAAACTTGTGCTTAATGTTTCTTTGCAACCATTTCAATGTCAGGATGTATTTCAGAGACAAACCCTCATTTCTTCTTCAATGCAACAAAGCCGCTCTCGCTTTTGGACTTCATATTGTGGGGTGTTGAAAATCCGAGCTCACATAGATATGATGTCGAAAACTGCATCAGAATGGTCAAAGCCTTTTTAGCTAATGAAGAATATTCTTCTTTGACAGCAATTCAAAATGTATCTATTGGTACCCCAGCATGTTTGATTTTAAGTCCACGATCACTGGAAACACATGCCAACTCCTCTTCTTCACATAATAAAAGACCAGTGTTAGATGAATTCTCTATAAAAGGATTTCGAACCCAGTCATATTCATCCATCTTCAGTGATGGGAAATAAAAGTTAATTTTTTCTTCCAGAGTTGTTAAGTGTTGAAACACAATGGGGCTAATTTTCTTTATGCAGTTTTGTCGTACTAAAGGGAACATCTCAAGGTTACCATCTTTAGCTCAGTTTTTCCAAATTGCAACTTTCTTTTCAAATGCAATCAGCTTATCTGATGAAGTCAGAATGTTTTCTTCTCTGTCTTGCATGCTTGTGTTGAGGCCATTGAGATGTGCAAATATTTCAGCCAAATATTCTAGCCTTGAAAGCCAGAATTCACATTCAAGGTATTCACTGAAGTGTTCATGTTCTTCTGTTTTGAAAAATGCATGAAGTTCCTTGTGCAGTTCATATACACGCCATAGCACCTTTCCTCTTGAGAGCCACCTCGCTTCAGTGTGCAGAATCAAACGTTTGTGCCGAGAGTCCATATCAACACAAATTTTCTCAAAAAAACGAGACTTCTTCGGCCTCATTTTGATGAAATCAACCATTTGAAAAACTTGTTTTAAAACTTAAGTCATCTGGTATTGTGTTTGAAACAAGTACGGTACTTTCCTATGGAGGAAGCAGTGGGTTTGTACAACATTAGGATTTTCTTTTTGTACGAGTGATACAAAACCTTTAATACTGCCAACCATACATGGCGCCCCATCAGTACATATTCCAATGCAAGAGTTCCATGATAAATTCCATTTTTCAAGGTAACCAGATAATATGTCAAAGACGTCTTGTAGTGAGTGACATTTCCTTGCAGCACAAAAATTGATTTATTATTTGATTTCCATCAACGAAACGAATAAACGCAAGTAACTGTGGTTTGCCGCTGATTCGTCAACTTGTAAAGCGAATTCAACGGTGCTTTGAAGTTTCCTCGATATTAGCAGACAAATCCACAATACGTCTTTGGATTGTATTATGTGATAGGGGAGTCTTGCGTATTTCCTGTTCGGCTTTGTCACCCAGAATTCTTTTTACTATCTTTCTGCAAGCAGGCAAGATGATCGACTCAGCCAAAGTATGTGATCTTGTTTGCTGCGCGATCATTTCGGCGACATCATAGGAAGCAGCTTGTGCCTTTTCAGAAACAGTTAACAATTTTTGAAAAGCGGTTTTTTGTTTGGATTGTTGCTCTAGTAGTCTCCGAAAATAGTTCAGATTTTTATCTTGAAGCTGCGAGTGTTTGGTTACAAAATGTCTTAACTTGCTGGGCACCATATCTTCGTTTGACATTTTTTCGCCGCAAATGACACACAGAGGGAAAGGTTGATCCTCACTACCAGTCCAGTGAAATCCATATTTCAAATAATCATCGCAGTATTGACGTTTTGGTCGAGCTTTTGGTGCTTTATCACAGGGCTTTGCTGCCTTGGAACGTTTACTTTCTGATTTATTATCATCACTTTGTTTCCTCTTGATAAATTTATCCATTTTATTGGGAACTTATAAAGCGCGACAAGTATAATATCTTGACCAAGTGCAAACAATTTAGTTTAGTATCGTACGGTAGTATTTAGGGCACAGTCGACTGGCTTAGATGTGTGTCAGTGTTTGTATATGTCACAATCGCTATTTATTTCATGCATTATTTTGCACAATGCAGCCACACAACGAACCTTATTCAAGCGTAAATAAACTTGAGTGATACATTTACCAACCAAAAACAACTCAATTACTACCAACAATATCGTTAGTGTGCCGTACTGACTAACGTCGGCGGCGTGGAATTTTTTAAAGCGTACTTGATTGAATTTAACTTCAATATTTTTTGCGGCGCACCTGATGACATCTCGCGGCGCACTGGTGTGCCGCGGCGCATAGGTTGGGAACCACTGGTATAGTCTATAATCAACATAAATGTAAAAATTACCCTATAGGCCTAATTTTTCAACTTTACACACACACAGCTCGCCAGTTGTCCGTCAAAATGAAACCCTTATTACACCAGCACACAAGGGTCGGTACTGTATGAGCGACAGTTCTCTTCTTACAGCAGCATTGCAATCTACTGCTAATTTCAAATACCATATCACAGAAGCTTTGAAGCAAAAAGATTTTTATATTTTTTTCATTTCTCTCACAGAAATCTATATGTCTAAAAAATGCTCTTTTTGCCAAACTTCTAAAAGTATAAAAAACTTTGTGGTTATGATTGAATAGTTTAGCTCACCTCGCTTTCGCTGTAACGTTTACACTAATTACATTTGCATTGTGGATTAGATAGGAACAATTTTGCAAGTGAGAATTTTAGTTTTATAACTTTATGAAAGTGACATTTAGTTGTGGTACCATTGCATTGATAAAGTTTGAAGGTAAAGCAATTTTAGGTTTAGTGGAACTTTGTACTCGCAAAGATGTACCAGAGTATCCTATTTTGATGCGGCATCAAAATAGTATGCTGTTGCCACATAAATTGTCATAAAAAGAACAATACTTAACCGGCTGGCAAATTTAATTTCTGCCGATGTGGTCGCAAAAGTTCCTACCACTTTTATATTTGATTGAAGGAAAAAACTATCAGTTTGTAAAAGTTTACATCCAAATTAAAAATGGACCCTAGAAGCAGAAAATAAGTCTTCAAACTTTGTTTTCGGGCCCAATTTTGCCGCTTCATACCAATGGCAGCATTATAAATGATAAAGAAAATATAATAACTACAACAAATGCCCCCAATCTGTTTTATATTAGCACTGCACTGTCTCTTGGTGAAAAGTTTGGTTGAGACCGCACTTGAAGACATAACCGGGATAAACAAGAAAAGCAGTTAACTCTAGCATGGCTCGCCATTATTCAAAAAAAGAAAATTACGTTGAATCTTTGTGGAAAGTATTTTTAAAAATTGTTGAGAGGTTTTTGTTTAATTCCAAAGGTATTATGGATGTAGGTTACTTTCAATACGTAGGCAGAAGCTTAGTTTGATTAGCCCCGATTTGTATTGTGAACAGTTGCGTTGGCAGTTTGCTTTGGGGGGGATTGTATATCTCATTAAAAACGCCGAAGTCATAATTATTATCGGTGGTTCAGCAGCATAATCCCGGAAATTTTTAAATATTACACTAAAAAACAGCATTTTTATACTTTCTAGAACCAGTTTTCGGATAATGCTTATATGCATGTTTTTGCCTTATTATAAACGGAGCTATCAAAAAGGCACGCACTAGTATAAAGGATTTGATAAACTTGAGACAGAAAATTGACCGAAAGCAACTTAAGAAGCTCATGCAAATAGTGAAAAATATATGGTGAAAAAATTAAAGCAAGCAGTAAAACATCAACAACAATGTTTATGTTTATAATTAAACGTTTATCGGCGAAGACTAAATGAAAACCGCACTGCAATCGATTTTATGTGATGTAGAGTCACCGCCATCAAAAAGAAAACATATAGTGACGATAAGGACTAATAGGCCCAAAATTGCCGAATGAAGAAATTATTACACAGGGCTCTCATGAGATCAACAGTGGAAAAAATATTTCGCGCCAAGTGCAAACTAGTGCTTCGCTACGGAGGTTGTGACAAAGTGACACTAGGAAACGTTAAAAAGTGACAATATTACTACTTAATAAGTTTTAAAAATATATACCATTAATTTTTAGAACGACTTTCACCCCAAAAACCCTCACCGTGCCTACGCTGTGGATGGTATAGGTTAGGCTACGGGTTTGCAAACTGCGGTTCAAGGGCCAAATGCGGCCCCCCACATGAAATTTTGCAGACCATAGATCGCATTTTGAGGTAGATTTTTTAAAAAAACTGTTTTGTTAAACCCGACCTCATGAGTTGATCTTTCAAACAAAAAATATAAAACGCTTCACTCGTACTTAAAAAAGCATTCAATATTTTGCAAGTACCATCGGACCGGCGTGCACGTCTCTGGCATTGAAATCTGAAAATGAACTTAAGGATTTTCTTAAAATTTTGCGAAAATGAGAACCACAATTGATCACTACAATAAACAGTTTGGTCATTTTCTCACCTTTGATCACCAAAACAACATAAAACTCTTTTCTGAAGGGGTCAACTTCTTTCTTCTTCATATTGCTGATTTTGACAAATTTTTTGGAACCAAACAGAGGCCATGGCACCTAGGCCCCGTCTCCCCCCTAATAAACATTCCACTTCTATCACTATAAAAACCTTTGCTTTTATAGTTTAAAAAACAACTTCGAAACTTGCGGTTGCGCTTTGTGTGTTTAAAATATCTGTTGCAAAATTTACGGTGGAGCTTGGCTGGTTAAAAAATCCGATGCGTAATTTGCAGTTGTGCTCAGTGCTTTTAAAGTTGCCATAGTCGCTCAGCGGTTTATTGTTTTTGTGTGTCCAAGTTTGCTTCAGATGGAGAACAGCAGAGACTCTCATCTGTGCGATCTAAAACTCGTCTTTTGCTTTGGAGAACTCCAAATGCCTGTTCAATCATACATCAATCTTGCCATGTCACAGGTTGAATCTACGCTCAGTCGCAGTAAGTCATTGGAAGTCTTTAACCATTATTTCAAACTGAACCACTATCTCCAAGCAATCAATTTTCTCTAAAGTCACTATATCTAAAGAAATTTATTAGTGATGGCACTTTTATGGTAAAAGAGTAGTGATCAGAGCTGGTCTGTCTCACAACCACATTTTGGTCAACAAAATTAACATATCACACTGCTTGTATGTTGAAAAAATTGAAGTCTTTGCGATTGATGTTAACAAACTAATCTTCTTTTGGCGCTATTGCTGTCATAAGTGAGGCGCTATTGCCATCGATACAGCTTATGATTTTACAAAATTGAGCAACTTTATTAAAATCACTTTTTGTTTTGTTGGTAATTTCCATGTTTCTTGGCATGTAAATGTTCTGTCAAATGTTGGCAATTATTGCATTGACAAATTAGGACATCACTTTCCTAACTGTCCACTTTCAAGGGTTTTTGGCACAAACAAACTTTGCTTGTTGACCTATCATTAACCAACTGCTTTCTATCTTTCACAAAATTGCATATTTTATAGATTTCTATTCGGCTTATTCAAAATTCTTTGATTATTTCGGCTTCAGTGATATTCGATCTATCGGGAAGTGGCAATGAGCTCCGTTTAAAACCATTTTTGTGCAAATTTCTTTGAAGCATTGTCTTCCTGTAACCTTACCTTTATTTTCAACCTTTTCTCTAACCTATTTGTTTTGACTTATTGTAGCCGTTACCAACCAGATTTAGACTTGAAAAAATATCCGTGAAATTCTATGAAAATTTTGATTGACACAAGCCGTCGCAACAACATTTGCGAATTTCATTCTCATTAAAAAAGCGTAGCCTAGGAAACTTTACAAAGATTTTTCTTTCCTGTCTACAAAGAATTTTGTTCCTACGTAGAGCATAGCATATCCCACAAGCCCATGCTTAACATCTAAATCAGACAACGGCCGGCCATTTTGTTAACTGCCGCTCTCGTGGAACTTAGCATTGCAGTGAATCGTAAAGAATTTTAGAATAACTAAATCTACGCTTTGATATGGTCCACACTCCATATCAAAGCGAATGTAAATTTTCGTGCGCTCAGTGATGATGATTTGAAGTTTCAATGATACTATGCAATTTCACAACGAGAGGTTAGGACTTTATTACAAGCTGTGTGAAATTTTACACCTAGAATATCGTAGCTGGTAGTTGATAGAGTTTTTGGTATTACATAGGTATTCTCGCATTTGATTTCAACGTGTTTAGTCGACATTATTAGGTAGTTCTTTTACAATTGTTTTTTGTTGGTTGCGAGTATTAATTTTGACTTTTTTGCGTTAGAAAAAAGCAATGCTTTTAAACTCTTCGTTCAGTTTTTATTAGATACAATTTTATTATGTGTCGAAAACAAAAAATTATTGATAAACGGTGGATATTTAATGGCGAATGGTTTGTAAAATATTTTGTTGTCCAAGAAGAAAAGGCCATCTGTCTGATTTGCCAAATCAAAATTGCCTGTCTAAAAGAATTTGATGTCAAGCGACACTGCAACTACTGATATTCAAAATAAAATGATGAAATTTTAGGCGAACTGTTAGTAGGTTAGCCAGTAAGTTGAAAAAGTCAGAACAAGGACATCAAAAAATGATTTTGCTTTATGAAGATGACTCCAAAATATTGCGAAAGATTTGCAACAGCAAAAATCAGGATAGTCTGCCATTAACTTTGCTGGAAAAAATTATGTTCTTTCTCTCCCATTGATTTTTTTCAGATTTTCAGTAAATTGTCCGAGAAATAGATTGTGAATTGCATCTACGTAAATTCTAATATACATTTTGTTCATTATACATGTTGTTCAGTTATACATGTTATTCATACTTTTTGTTCATATATATTTTGTTCTAATACATGGTACATTTTGTTCTACAAAATTGATGCGGCCCACGTTCCCATTCAAAATTTATTATTTGGCTTGCCAGTAAGAAAGTTTGCACATGCCAAATCAAAATTCTGTTTCAAATGAAAGCTGTAGGCTAAAAACAGAATGACCAAAACCAATTTACGTCTTCAATCTTTATTTGCTAGCAGTCATTACCCCTCCTCGAGTAAGCAGAGAAGATATGAGTAGACAGGATAGATTGAAACAGACATGTGACTCAAGTCTCATAATCTTCGATTACTGCCCAACGCCATCTTTAAAATCTGTTATAGTGGCAAGTTGCATGGAAAAGAACTGGTGGTTTTATTGCTTCTCCGTCGTGGAAATTGTGGAAATTCAACCTATCGAAGCCTTCCCTGTGGCTTTAATAAGAAATGTAGGGCTTGATGATGCCAAAATTGCCTACGCCATGGAGTTGGTCACAAAAGACTTCCTTGCACAAATGGAAAATTTGACAGCAAATGTGGAACATTTGAGGACTTGATAAAACATTGTCTTGCATGTACCTCCTAAAAAACTTTAATCCATCTACGACCTTGCTGCCTTTGACGTCCAGGGTGAAAACTGTTTCAAGTTATAAGATAACTACGTCAGATAATAAGCAGCGGTAGTCTACATATACATAAGCGCACATACATCAAAAGAGGGATAAAAGGGATTGTATGCAATAAATTTTTTGTCCTATATTTCTGATTGGTTGTTCTTAGTTTTAAAGTAAATATGCAACAAACCCACAATCCGTGTTAAATAAACCCATAGAGATACAGTGAGCTGTTTTTAAGATTTATCAGTATCTTACCAAGATCCCCACTGCGATTATCAGCAGTCCAAATAGCCCACCGGAAATCGCAACTGCCATCTTCCAATTCACTGCCGACGAGGTTTGCCCTGATGATTCAACTTCCACTGCTAAAGAATAACTTGATCTTTGCACCTCATGTACATACTTTACATTGTTGAGATTTATTTAAACGTTGTTTGATTGTGAGGACTTTGAAGACTAGATCAATTAGAAATCAAAATCTTTGAAAAATATGTTCTGTTTTTTTTACTATCATCAAACCTTGTTTGCACAGGATCACACACAATCGAAGAATCAAAATATCTATCAGACAATTTTCGACTAAACATAGAAACCTAGAACTTTCAAAGCAGTTCTGAAGATCTAGTTCGAAAGGTAAGTGCCACTGCTGTTGTCCTGCGAATTTAAAGGTAAAAAACAATAAGCAAAGCGAAATCTACGTAGGTGGCGCTCTGGAGTACAATACTGAGGTTAGCAATTCTACGGCATTTGGCTTTAACAACGCGTATCTAACCAGCGCGATGGTGTAGTGATTAGAGCTTCCGCTTCGCAGTCGTAAAACCTGGGGTTGATTTCCCGAGTCGAGTCATACCAAAAGATCTAAAAAAATTGGCATTTAAAGCTTCCGGCTTGGTAGAGTACAAGCCGGCAAGCTTACTTGTTGTGTCCTTGGGCAAGACACGGGATGCCTCCATTTTTACGTTTGTTCATGTTTGATTGTAGTGTTTGTTGTACAAATGTCTTGCGCATAAAATAATCTGCACACCAAAGCGGGTTTGAACGTAAGTTGTTCCTTGCATAACAGTTGGCCTGAATAGTTTCAGCAAGTGAGAGAAACGCTATGCAACTTAATTACCTTCACAGTTTCCCTTTATTAACTGTAATGGTTCCTGACAGCGACATTGGTAGGAACCTGGCAAATTGTGACAAGTCATGTTTTTGCCTTTGCACGGTTGCTCGACTTCACACTCGTCAATATCTGTGGAGATATAAAATCAAATCAAAGGTGAAAGAAACTTTTGTTATTGAGTCGATACGTTTTGCCGTAATTACGGAGAAAGAAGTGATAAAAATTGAAAGCAAATTTTTTGGAAAATCGGTCCATATTTTCTGAAGAATCACTTAAATATTGGAGATACTTAAAAAATAAACAAAAGCAATGACAAAATATTTTTTACAAGTCCATTTCTTAGCTTTAAAACTTCCTTAGGCGATTTGTTTACGGCTTTGTCTACACACCTTCACAGACTTTGTTTCTGGTGTATCCTGACGCACACGTACATTCGTATCCACCTTTTGTGTTGTTGCACACAGTGTAATCGCCGCAATCGTGCCAGTTCTTTTCGCATTCATCAACGTCTATCAACCCAGTATTAGAGTTGTTAATTGAAACAAAAGCTTGATTTTAGCTCTAAAATTATTGCTCATGTTAATTTGCGATGGAAACGGTACTGAAGAAAAGAGGTATATGCTTTGGGCATGGACTTCTAATTAGTAACACCTGGACTGGAAACGCCGCTAAAACTGCTTGCGCGAGCGACCAAGATGAGGCCTGTATCACGCGTCGTGATTGCTGCATTGGTTAGTTGGAAAAAGAAAGTTTCGAATGAGTGTTGCTCATTTGATTAAAAATTGCATCACAATGCACAAACAGATACCGGTAGACAAAGTGTAGTTCGTAGGTGTTATGAATGTATTGATGCTGGGTAATGTTTTCGTGCTGGCACTCAAGTAAAATAGATGATTAGTGATTAAAGAATAGCATGACAGCGCATTGACACTAGTAGATAAAGCAAAGTACTTACAGGTTAAAACTGTATTGATGCTGGGAATGTGTTGTGCAGGCGCTAAAGTGAAACAGATTACTATAATTTGTACTATATTATCTATTGTCTACTGGCAGCTCGGACCTAATTGCCGAAAATGGCTTCTAAAAATGTTTCATACTTGCATCAGAGAAAACAACATCCCAAAAGTGTGGCGTAAAGCAAAAACTATAGCCATTTTAAAACCTGGCAAGAACCCCCAAGAACCCAAAAATTTTCGAGCAATTTCTTTGCTATGTCACACCTACAAGCTCCTGGAACGAATGATCCTCAATCGCCTCCTGCCTATTATTGATGAAAAACTAATACCTGAGCAGGCTGGCTTTCGACCGGGTCGATCTTACACAGGTCAAATATCAAAGCTCACACAACACATTGAAGACGGTTTTGAGGAAGGAATGGTGACCGGTGCTATTTTTGTAGATCTCAGTGCTGCCTATGACACTATAAATCATAGAAAACTTCTACACAAACTCTTAGAGATAACAAAAGATTTATCTCTGACTAAATTCACACAAACTATGCTTAGCAATTGACCCTTCTATGTTATTCTAAATGGTAAAAGAAGTAAATGGCGAAACCAAAAAAATGGCTTACCCCAGGGTAGTGTTCTAGCCCCCACTACTCTTCAACATCTACACAAACGACCAACCTCTACCAGAAAGTACACAAAGATTTCTCTATGCAGATGACTTTTGCATCACCGCTCAAAACAAATCTTTTGAAATGGTTGAACAGCATCTTCGTAAGGCACTACCAATCTTAACCTTATACTACCAAAACAACCGATTAAAAAGCAATCCGGAAAAAACACAATCCTGTCTATTACACCTACGCAACCATCATGCTACCCGCAAAATGAACATAATATGGAATGGCACACCAATCTCGCACGACAAATATTCCGTATATTTGGGCGTCACAATGGATAGAACCCTCTCCTTCAAAGAACACACAAGAAAACGAAAGGCTAAAATTCAATCAAGAAATGCTCTGCTTTCCAAATTAGCAAACTCTAAATGGGGAACAAACCCTTATATTTTGCGCGCAACTGCTTTAGCACTGTGCTTTTCTATAGCTGAATACGCGTGCCCAGTATGGGAGAGATCAGCTCATGCAGGAAAAATCGACTCAGCTCTGAATGATACATGCCGACGAATTACAGGATGCCTTAAACCGACCCCCCTTAACAAGGTGTACAGCTTGGCAGGAATCGCCCCCCCACAACATTCGCCGTGAAGTATCCCGCCAATCTGAACGACAAAAATGCAATTTGGACCAACGACATCCCATGTACGGATTGACAGCCGAGCCATCCAGACTAAAATCTAGAAAGAGTCATTTGAGAACTGCTCCTCCTCTCGACAAGCACACCACGCACCAACTTAAAACACAGAACCTATGGCAGAACTACACAGACAGTATTCCAGACCAACATAAGCTCCAAAATTTCCCAGTTCAAGAATCTCTCCCCCCCAGGACACAAGTTACAATGGAATAAATGGCGTTGTCTCAACCGTTTAAGATCAGGTGTAGGCAAGACCAAATCTCTTCTACTGAAGTGGGGCTACTTACCCCCGGCACTGATACCACCTGCCAGTGTGGAAAAGAAAATCAAACCATGAACCATTTGTTAACTTGCGAAAAAACTGGAACAACCTGCACCATGGATGACCTGTTACAATGTAACAGCAATGCCAAAAAAATCACAACGGCTTGGTGCAACTTAATCTAGCTCAAACGGACTCGAAGAAGAAGACTGACAGGCTATAGCAGCCTTAGTAGCCGTACTGTGCTGCAGTAGGTTACGGTACACAATCATACATAGCTTCAGGTAAATAAGGTTGGTTTATGCCAGGCGAGTCAAATTAGTGACTGCTGTCATACAGTTACTGTTCTACGAAGGCATAGGTCTATTCGGAAAATAGACCAATAGATTGAAGGTTAAAGATTTGAGCGATTATGCTGTAGAGTTTATTTGCTTATGAGCCCCATTAGGTGTAAATGCACTGCAAGCTTAAAAATTCTGAAATGTACTCTTAAAAGATTGGGTGCAATTGCGGTCGCACTAAGATGCTGCTAGCAAAGCCAACATTTGGCTGATTTGGTTAGTAGGGTAGCTTTTTGCTACTACATTTAAAAAGCATAATGGATTTATGGCAAGGCTAAATGTACCTGGGTCAAATTATGCATAATGTTGTAAAGCAAATTTGATCTCTAGTTTGCTATGGGTCTAATGTAGAATAAGCTGAGCGTTTTCAATTGGAAACACTGCCTACATTCAGTGCTTAATTTGTTGGGGTAAGGGGGGAGGGTGGTTAGGTTGAATTTAAACTTTAACTATAAACCCCACCCTAAATCTAACCACAACTCTTTTTCTAAGCATACCGTTTTGGTGTGAAGTCCTATAAATTGCGATTTTAATGGTGTTTCCAATTAGAAGCGTACAGCTTATTCTAAATTACATCCATTCACCACTTAAAGTTTGATCACTTGAGATCTAGTCCTCTTACTACCCTGTTTTAGATTGCAGTGTAGATGCTTTGCTGACTTGAGTCTGTATATAGGCAATTACCTCCTATTCAATAGAGTCTGAGATGTAGTTCTCTGATTGTTGGCTGTTTTAATTTGCAGTGTAGATATTTTGCTGACTTGACTCTGCATGTACATCATACCTCCTTTTTAATATTATTAGTTGGTAGTTTAGTTATTATTTCTGGTATTAGTATAAAATCTATTTGATATGGTCAACAAGTGTTGTGCTATTAACTGCAGATCAGGATATACTGGTGAAAACAAAGACCCTGACGTTACTTTTTATTCGTTTCCCCTACATGATAAACAGCTGCTTCAAGGTTTGCTTAAACGTATTGCAAGAAAAGATTTTACGCCAACTAAGTATTCAAGGTTGTGTTCACTTCACTTCAGACCTGAAGATTTTGTAATAGAATCAAATGATCAACAAATTAGGCGAAGAAAAAATTGATCAAGTGCCTTGCTAGTGAAGAAACGTCCTAAATGCAATGTTTTGTCTTGAATTTTAAGGATGTTCCTTCATACTATGCAGGTGGAGATGCACCAGATCATCACGACATCAAAATGATGCATCAAGATTGGAAATGCAGTTGGAGCAATTTTTGAAAGATGACAAAATTGAAAATTAACTGGGCTAATTGCAAAAATAGCTGATGACATGCAGTCGCATGGCTTTGTCTTACATCAGACAAAGTCAGAAGCCAATTTGATTCTGTTTTCTGAAGAACAGTTATCTGTTCAGTCAACACTATCTATCAGCACAGATCTTGAAATTAGGATTTACCATAACGGACAATTAGTGCCAGCATCTGAATACAAACACATCGTTTCATCCAACAAAGTCACGTTGCGGTCTCAAGTGACAAATTTAATGGCCTTTGCAAAAAATATACACATAAATAAATCAGCAAAGAGGGATAAGTTCATACTTCATTTTTCTCGATTGATTGATCAGTATTTGGAGATTTGTGATGATGATCATGAAGTTCGTTTATTAGAGTTTGTGTTAGAGGAGTTAGAATTGGTTCTATGCAGCAAGCACATAAGAAGGTATTCAGTTGAATTGTTGGATGATGTCGTACATTCTACATGCAACAAGCCCTCGTGTTTTTAAACGGTTGTTAGAGGAAGAACTATTGGTACTGCCATCTGTGAAAACTTTAAGTAAAATTACCATGCAACTGGATCGAAAAAGGACTGGACGACACTCAGTATTTGAGAATGCGATATTCTCAATTAAATGGTTTTGACAGAAATGTTATCCTGATGATTGACGAAATTTATGTATCAAAGCGAATTGAAGCTGCTGGAGGTCAGATTTTTGGTTTAACTGAAGATTGTGAAGTTACATCTACTGCTTTATGCCTTATGATTAAATCACTTAGCAGTAAGTATCAGGATATGGTCTGTATTCACCCAGTGAGAAATTTGGAGGCAGAGACTCAAAAACAATGCCTTGACAAAGTAATGCATGTAGTCCATGAGGTGGGTTTCAACGTTATTGAAATTTCAGCAGACAATGCTGCTGCAAATCAAAAATTTTACAAAGATTTCCTTTGCAACGGTGCTTGGAAAGAAGCAATAACGAATAATTTTACTGGTGGAAAAATTTTTTTAATTTTTGATCCAACTCGTGATTAAAAGCATTTACAACAACTTTTTGGCAAAACGAGTTTTCAAATTACCTAGCATGCACTGTCTTGTACCAGCACCCTTAACTGCCAGTTTTGCAGACGTGGAAACAGTATACAATAATGAGTGCGAAAAACCATTACGGGGAGTGCCTGGGGTAACTGGGACCCTCGGGAAGAACAACAGCCATTTCGACCCAACCCAAACGGGGTCGGGGACCGCACCACCACGTTGAGGCGGCTGTTGATTATCTTCCATCATTCCCATCTACAAGATGGGAAAGCCTCTCGACTCTCCTGCTTCCTTCCGGCCTATCTCTCTCACCTCCTGCGTATCAAAGCTGTTTGAACGCATCATTCTATCCCGTCTTCTCTTCTTTTTGGAATCTAATTCCATTCTCTCTCCCCGCGAGGCCGGTTTCTGCCCTGGTCGGTCTACACTCGATCAAATTCTGTACCTTTCTCAGTCCATTTCGGATGGGTTTATCAAACCCAGGCGGGCTTTCGGACGATTCTCTCTACTATCGATTTCTTTAAAGCTTTTGACTCTGTCTGGCATCCCGCCCTTTTTCATAAACTCATTTCGGCTGGCCTCCCTCCTTGCTTTGCTCGTTGGACTCAATCTTTCCTTTCTGATAGGCGCGCTTGTGTGGTTTATCTAAATCACAAAAGCCGCTCCTTTCTAGTCCGTCGAGGTGTTCTGCAACGATCCGTTTTCGGCCCTGTACTTTTCTCTCTATTCATTAATGATCTTCCGGCTTCTCTGCCTTCTTCCGTCAGCTGCTCTCTTTACGCTGACAATCTGGCCATTTGGTTCTTTTCCCCCTCGGTCCCCACTGCGGTGGAGGCCACACCAGGAGCTCTGTTTTGATTGGAGCGCTGGTCTGAGTACTGGTGTCTTTCTCTCAATCCGAGCAAATGTGAGGCCTCCTTCTTCTCAGTAGATCCCCACCAAGCTAACCTCCAGCCCAACCTCCTCCTACTCGGCTCCCGCCTCCGTTTTAATCCCACTTCAACTTTTCTCGGGGTCACCTTCGTTCTCTACTAAACATGTATCTACGCTGAAGGCCAAGTTTTTCCCACGTCTCAAGGCCTTACGCTGTATCTCTGCTTCTTTTTGGGGCCCCTCTAAGGAGTCCCTCTCTGTTCTGTACAAATCTTTTCTTCGGTCCCTTCTCACTTACGCTTCACTCGGATGGTTTCCTTTCCTAAGCGCTACCAATATCACCAAATTGGAACGCCTCCACCGAGCGGCCAGTCGCGCCATTACCGGCTGCCTCTCGTCCTCCCCTATCCCTCTACTACTCACCGAGGCTTCTCTACCTCCCCTACGAGTCACTCTGACTCACTTCACTCTTTTTTCTCATGAGCGGGCTCTTCGTCTCCCAACCTCCTTTCCCATCTCAGGTTTGGCCAGACTTGGAGTGAAACCAAGACTCTGCAGATCGTCCTGGAGAGCTTTTGCGTCCACTCACCCGCTCATGCTTCCTTCTACTTGTTCTAGGGAGGCTCTTTTAGCTTGCCCTCCCTGTCCTCCTTGGAATCTTCCTTCCTTCACAGTGGAGTCCACTCTTTCCTCTCCATGCCCTGCGTGGCCAGAAAGTCGAAGCAGATCTGCCTGTTGATGATGCATGTGAAATAGTGCGCAAACACCTTTTTGTTATTTTATTCTTTGCTTGACGAGATAAGCTGAGTGTTCGTTGAACCATGGACTTTTATTTAGAAGTCTATGATTAAACTCTGATTGCAAATCAATTGCTGGCTTACTTGCACAATGTATTTTCTCCGTTATTGCTGTTTGTGCACGACGCAACGTTTGCTAGAATAAGTTCAGGTTATTGAGTTTAATAAAAATGAAAAAATTTTATTTTTTGTGCGCAGCTTCCGGGTTGACAAAAGAGACATCTCTTGCCCTTTCTCAAAGATGTCAATCTATCACTGGATTGTCAAAGTACTTGATGAATGAGTGTGGATTTAAGTATGTATTGCTTGGACATATCCAGTTGGATACCATTGAGGGACTATTTGGCCACCTCGTCAGTTAGGCGGGGCCAATTATTTTATATCGATGAGGCAGCTATATCGAAAACTTCGAACTCTTTCCTTGTTGAAGTATTCACAAATTTCCCTCAAAGAAATTGAAGATGCAGCAAAAGCAAGAGAAGAAAGAACTGCCATTCAAGAAGTCATTTTCAGAGCAGAATCTCTTTATGCTGACATGTCTGTCAATATCACGCCAACTGAAAATGATGTCTCTGTGACTTTTTACGTGACAGGCTATTGCTGTAGATCACTAGCAAAAAGCAATAGATGTGACTCTTGTAAAGAAATTACCATTGCTAGTGTTGAGTACTTGGCACCTGAAGCAGAGCCAAACGTTTCAGTAAATGCCATAAACTTTTTAACGATCTCAATCGTGGTGGACTCTCCAAGCCAACAAAAGAAATGTTTGATGTTGGCCTGCTTTGCTGGGGGGGCATTTGCCGAACTCTCTGTTGAAAAGCTTAAAAAACGGTTTATGAGCAGCGTTGACCAGCGAAGTGTATTTAAAGAAATTGTAAATATTGCGTTTTTTGAAAGCGGTGTAGTATCTCCTTGCTCTGTTCCAACAATGTGCAGCAAAGGACATAACTTGTTAGAGGGCATATCTGCACGTTTTTTAACTGCATGGCTAAAAATCTCATGCGTAGTATGCGCGCAGAGGAGTCAAGCAGAGTTTCCCGCATAATTAATAAAATAACTGGAAAAAATTAAGGTGCTAGATCTTGCATTTTAAGCAAGTCAGATGTAGTTGTACAATTTCGATAGTTTTGAAATATGTCCATTTTAAACACTTAGGCTGAGTTTATGTCATAGTTAATTCAAAGATGTTTTTCTAGCTTAATTTTGCTTAATGGTTCATAATTTATTTGCTGCTATATTTGCGATTTTTTGTGTTGCACGAATTTGTTATTGTCAAAGCATTACAAATTTTTCTGCATACCTGCTTCCATTTCTTGTTTGCATAAAGAAAATAGATAAATCTATCGCTAGCTTATATGAATAGACCAGTCTAGGATTTGAACATGGTTCCTGCATAGAATTAAATTTCAAGTAATAAAACTGCCCAATGTTCAAAAAACAACAAGATTTTTAAAATTTACACTTCATGTAAATGAGCAAGTTAATTTTACGTCGGCCTCATGTTGGTCACGTCAAATTTGTTGTTTCCAGTCCAGATTCTACTATTTAGAAGTCCATGCTTAGGGGCTTAGGCGTAAAAGGGGCTTCCATACACAAATGACTTGAGCTAATTTATTTGTATGCATAAACTTTATGTTTCTCATGCAGTATCATAAAACAACAGGAAAAATGTAAGGTACCTGCAGGTAATATGGCCACCCTAACAAACTTTCTCAAATTTCTTAAAAACTACTTGAAAGTTTCCTGTCAAACTGTGCATGGAAGTAGAGTAAGTTGTTACACATCATATATCAAACGTTAAAGGTCGGATGAAGTTCAGGGTTTTCATGAGGCTATTTTAAAAAAAAGTTTTTTTTGGGCCATATTAGATGCACATGCAGGTAATAAGGCCCAAGATTGTCAAGCTATTTAAGAAATTTTGTAGACAAACTAATGGATATTTTGTGATGTTTTTGCATTAAATGAAGCATGAAGATGCTCAGAAACATTAACAAGAGGTCCTGAATATCTTTTGTAGCTACTGGTTAAATCGTAGGGATCGAAAAACATGCGGGCAAACGTACCCTAAATTTAGATCATTACTATGCTGTACGCAACTACATTTAAAATTAAGCAATCACATTTTCGTTAAAAGAAAGTTGTACTCCCTAAATTCTCACAATCAAATGGTGTACTCAAAATCACTATAGCTTACATGCAAAGACAGGTGTGTTCACACTTACAGTACTGTATGCACACTAACACAATCACAGGTGCACATTCAATCAAATGGAGGGGGGCCTTATTACCAGCAACGGCTCTCGAACAATTTCATATCAATTAAACTAATGCTTAAATCTTTTTAAGCACACAAAACTACTTAGTTTAACTGAAGCAATCCCTTCCTGCCCTGCTAAAAAGAAATTAAAGTTTCCCCAACCATACACCCCATTTTTGGAAGGGTGAAAAATCCTAGATTTTATAAAAACGCTCAATTTCAAGATTTCAAACTTTTGTTTCGCTGTAGCGAACTCATTACTGCACAGATCTAACCCTAACTGTGCGAATCAATACAAGTATGGATCCACTCCAAGTTCATAAAAATGGAAAAATATTTTTTCTCTTAGATATGGAGATCGGAGCAGTGGGCCATATTGCCAGCATGGCCATATTACCTGCAGGTGCCTTATTTATTTTCCTTCTTCGTATTTGACTATTAAGGCCTACACGCTTCTAAATTCGTCCCTAAAGTTTACTATTTATACGTAAGATACTGCACAATGCTCATTAAAATGGCGCCATCTCTGTATCCGTCTTCAAAACTACAAATAACACTTAAATATGCAACGGCAACAATGACGTTTGTTACAGAACCGTGCACTGACTGTCAAGCAAGCACGTAATTAGCAAATCCCAATCAAGATCGAGCACAACCGGAAACAGTCAAGCCATTATGCCGAAATCGAATCGCTTGAAATTTGCTCCAAAACTGAATGTTTTCGCAAATCACACTCATTTCAAAGCTGATGTTTTTGCAAGGCAAATCTCCGGTCATTGTAAGGAAATCTTATTTTTTTTCGCCTAGAAGTAATCAAAAGCATGATTGTCCCTAATCTTTTTCAATCCTTGATGGAAATACAAGCTGGCGAAATGCCTCTCTATTTTCAATCTTTGAATGTCTGTGTATTTCTAACCCATTCACCTTGCTCACAGCATTCTCCAGACCACTTTTTGGTGCAATTGCAAATTCCGTTGTTTATTATTCCATTGTTTTCGCAAACGCGATTGCAAGGTCGTGATTCTTCGCGGTTAGTCGAACAATTTGCTCCTCCACATATTGCTCGAATGGCTACAGATCGGTGTCGAACGGAGAAACCGCTAGAACCGCAGGATGCCGAGCATTTAGACCAAGTTGTCCAATCCGTCAATTTACAGTTAACTAAAATTTAAACACTTTTACATTAAGCTCGAAGTAAGCAGTGATTAAAATCCGAGCCAATTTTAAATAATTGTTGTATAGCAGATTGATAGCTATTAATTAGTCGGCAACATAAGTCGGTGCATTGATCAACTAGTTTTTTATTCACAAAAAAAAACAAATTCTAACTCCTGCATTAATTCTGTGTTGCTCTGGCGGTGGAAATAGCACTTTTGTCAGTTTCTCTCACTTATTTGCTGAGATAGTGGTGAAAATGCACTAGAGCTAGAAATTAAACCCATCGGTTATTGGATACAGTTTGCAGCATTATTTCTGTTCACGGCAACTGAGCCTACGGATTTTATATCCCCATATTGTGCAGGACAAAGTTTTACGTAATCGATGCCGTTGAAGGTCTTACAAACTTGCTGTAATGCCTAATAATTTTTAATTTAACAAACTCACATGGACAACATTTGGCCTTGCAAGAACGGGTGTCGTACAACAAATTAACACAGGGATTGCCCCCACATGATTCACGCTTTGTGACCGCTCTTGTTCTGGTTTGTTGACCACACTTGGCGCTACAGCTGTTAAAAAAAATTTATGTGATAGAAGGGCACACTTTGTATCACTGTGTCTTACTTACTTTCCCCAGTTTGACCATTGCGAAAGAGTACAATCAGCAGGACAGCAGATGTCGTTGCAAACTCGGTTTTGCGTTGTAACACCAGGGCAGCTAGCGCCACATGCACTGGCAATTAGGATGCTTCTACGTCTGGATTGTGAACCTGGTAGCAACAAAATGTTGAGATGTTTTGTTACGAACTCTTGTCGGACTCTCGAAGCATTTTTTCCTCAACGCTATCGAATGTAAATTAATGCCGTTTGTTTTAATGTATGCTACATGGAGCAAGTAAACTCTCTTCGAGGAAGCGCGCATAGTTTACAAATTACTCATAGAATCCATAGAAGGAGTTTCCTAGCGCTGATAGTCTACTGTATCATGATATTAATCAAATGATCCACCACTCCTGCCACCTCCACAACTACGGCTGTTGCTGCTGCTCCTATTATCAACTGCTATTACAAATTATTGCTCTGAGCTACTTCGCCACTGTCACTACTACTACCACTACCACTACCACAACTACAACCATCACTACCACCACCACCTTCACCACCACCATCATCACCACCACCACCACCACCACCACCACTACTACTACTACTACTACTACTACTACTACTACTACTATTAGACAAGCTTTCTAAACAGCCTATGGCTTACCTACTTTAATAATGACACCAAAGATTTATTTCCTTGATTGAAGAGCGATACCATTTTCTCTAACCATTACTAATGGAACAAACCTTTTCCGCATGTTTTCGAGCATGTGTCCCATTCACTCCAAAGCGTCCACACACAGCGAGAAGGACAACATCCCTTGTTGCAAGTTCTGATATAAAACATATTTCGCAAACAAATTTAACGCATTCGCTCCAATTGGTTGTAGTAAGCCACAATTTTTTATCGTGATGCAGCAATTATGATGGGTTATAGAAGCATGGGACGAAGTTGTCTTAATTTTCTTTGAAACCGTACCGGATTTATTCTTTTGCTAAAGTAGCTTAAGCTAGGCTCCCCCAAACTGGGAGACATTATAAGCAACAGTTTTTCAAAGTTGTCACAGATATTATTAAGTTTCGTTACCCCTCCCCCTTGGACAGATTTTAATTTCAAGATAGCTTTCGTTCATTTATTTAGAATTGTGAAGCTTGTTGCAGCGTCGTTTTTGTTGGTCACTCAACCGAACATTTATCCACTACGTAGCAACTGATCCTTCTGTTTTCAAGCTTCCGCGTTGAAGTTGACTATTCCGCACTGCTGGCGTCACCAGCAGGGTTTCAATCAAGACCACCAAAGTGAAGGATATTGGATCAGCCTGCTGCTTCGGCTTCAACCAAAGATTTGTTGTGTAAACAGCAACAAAAATTTTGCAAAGATCAAAAGCACTTTAAAAAGTGATCAAGTCAATAACATTATCGACAAAATAGGCATTACCATTAATTTCATGATACCATTGTAAAGCTTGTTACGTAGTAGCAAACAAGTAGCTAATGGCGAATCAATTCAAGTGAAACTGGGGAATAGCGGCGTCAAAGTGGCGCTTGTTTTAAAAAGTAAAAAAAATTGGGTATTTAGTGGTAAGCATATTTCACAACTTGGTGCGCTCCTCGTAACAACTTTGTGGCTTTAAGGTCCTGGCTAAGCCTTAGGTTTATGTGCTCTGTTTATTGCTTACGCTTTGTCAAGGGAGTTTGTATTTCCCTTGGTGTTAAGTTTTCTTTTTTTTCGATAGTATCGGTATTGTTACGTCATAAACGTAACCACCTACTTGCCTGTGCTGAGTCATGCATTTTTACTTGCTGGCAGGAAGTTGTACCTACAGCTAGTTGTGAGTTAGTTTTATGATATCGATCATTCTGTTTGTAAGTAGTTAAGGATTGTATTAATATAGTTTTGGACGCTGGTTCGAGCTCCTGCGATGCTTGGTTCGCAGATAAAAGTCAACAATACGGTGCGTGCTAGTTCTATATACTTTCGTGGCGTTTTGTTGTTGTTCGTGCCTTTTGTAGAAAACCGCCTTATCGCGTATGCACCTGATCGTCTAATCGCCTGAACGTCGAATCGAATGATCGTCTGATAATCAAATTGGTAATAGTTCAAGTTGTCTATAGATGAATAATAAAGGCGCGTAACTTCAAGTTGAATTCCGTGAGTCAACACTTTGTTTGGAAGTATGGAAGACAGTTTTTTACTTGGAGAAGGGTATATTTCAAAAGTTTTAGGAACTTCATTTTGAGATAAAACCTTTTGAAAATTTAAGTAATTAATGCCAAACAACCATGCTTTTAAGGATAAATACTCCAAATGTACCAAAGAACTAACTTTTTCTTATAATTGCAAGTTTCTTAGGTTGAGTAATAAGATTATTTAACCAATGTAAAAAGTGATATATGACAACCACTTGTCAATCAGCCATTATCAACTAATCCTTAGCCAAGGCCGTTGAGAGAACAGTCCGGGCCCAGTGCCAACATTAATTCCGGGCCCCCGTTTTTTTGGAGATTACTCTCAAGCACAAGCCCAAAATAATCGAAACAGTGACGCAAGACATCCATGGCAGCAGCAATGACCTTTTCTTTTTTAGGGATCAACCTTTTTCTTTGTATACCCAACGTACTTCCAACAAAATGACAAAAACATTAGTCATCATCTCACACAAATTGCTATGCAGATTATGCATTTGTCAACAGAATACATAGAAAGTCTAGGCCGAATTTATTGTTAACATTGCGCGCGACGTTTACAAAAATCCCAGCCTCCAAAGAAATTTTCGGGTTCGGTACCACAGCTACTCCCTGGACACGCCTGTCAACGCTCATATCCTTAGTCCCAGCCAATTGGAGTTGCATATTGCTGAAACACAAATTTCCTAATCTTTCAATCAACACTCATTACTAGTACTTTATCATAATCTTAAACTATTACACTTACCTGTTTTTACTCAGCTTGCCACTTTTTTTGGAGGGGCAGTGTAAAAAGTTACCCGACAGGTGTTAAAGTTCAATTTTTTAGTGCAAAAACCACAAGAAAAGTTACATTATCGGAATGGCTTTCAAATTATCATTAATTTGTTAAAAAAAGTTTATAATAAGAATTAAAATTGGAAATCAATAATCGAACCCTAGCAGAATAGTCTATTCAAGCGACTTTATTCCATATCAGTAAATGTTGAAAAAGGATCTGCTATTAATAAACAGTAATAAAGTCAGCTTAGACATTTATTTGCCATAAGAAAAATTAATTTCGCTAACGTATCCTCAGTTTGCAGATGCATAGCATCTATTTGAATAAGAAACTGAGGATGCGTTAGCGAAATTAATTTTTCTTATGGCAAATAAATGTCTAAGCTAACTTTATTACTGTTTATTAATAGCAGACCCTTTTTCAACTTTTAAAAAAGTTTGAAATTTAGTTGAGAAATGAGGTCACAAATTAGTTTTAATAAACGAATTTTGTAAAATTTCTTGCAATTTTTGAAAAAATCATCATCTGATGGTTTGTGGTAGTGAAAGACTGCATCAATCATACCAGCATATTATTACACAATAGAGCAAATTTCAAGCGTGCAGGAAGAGAGAAGCATGTTTCAAAGGCTTAAAATACTTAAAAAATTCTGTAGTTGCACCGCCAAATGGGTTCAAATTATTGTAGAGTTGTTTTTACGGAAGCACCTTGTTGGTATCTACCGACAATGCCTTTAATTGCGTTTGTGCAATCAGCAGTTATTGAGAAAATATAGAAAATGCATCGTGAAATCAAGTATTACCCTAGCTGGGACGTCATCTTAGACCTAAAAGAGATGAAGTATTTTGCAAGTTTAATTGGTTGCTGTCTTTTGTTTGAGCAGAAACGTTTGTCATCTGTCAAGCAATGCAATTAAAAAAAATTATCTTTGACCATGACGTCAAGAACTCTGCGGCGATGATCAGTCATGCCAAATTAGATGTTTGTACCTCAAGTATTTCCAGATGAGTTAAAGCTGACGTACGTACACACGCACATACAATATAAAAAAAAAATAAGAAAGGCAAAGGTCTTTGCTTCATAGTATGGACTAGCCGGCTAGAAGAAAAGTTAACGTTTTTATGCACTTCCATAATTCCTGTACACGTAATGGTGAGCTACTTATTCTCTTAATTCAAGACACGTAATGCTCACAAAAAAAGAATGTTGTCACAAACTATCATTAATGCTTTTAAGAAGTGTAACAAGCAATAGTTTGAATCACGGTCAAAAATGATGGTGGCGACCAAAAAGTAATCGTTTTCACAATTACAGAAATAAACTATTTAATGGTGAGCCTATTTTCCGATTTGTTGGGGCCCCTTTCGAATTTATATTTGTGGTATTAAGTTCTTTGGCTGCACTATTTGCCTTGTTTCCGGCATAGCGACAAAAGCGGCTATAGCTTTCCCAACTCATTCACTATATTCTAGTAGGAGGCTGTTGGGCCAAGTTATTTTCAAACAAATATTCCCTCTAAACTCACTTTTGTAAATTGTAAAGTTTACGGTTTTGTTTTGGTTTTTTCTGAAACTTGGGATTTTTTTACATTGCTTTATAGTATAAATAGAGATAACTGAACAGGCAGCTTATAAGCAAAAAAAAAAATCCTTGCTTTATAATACAGTATATGCCGGCGTCGCGCGCAAGGCCTCATCAGTAATGACAAGATCGAGAATTTCGAGTAATGACGAAATCAGCAGACCAAGCCTGCTTCACCCATCGGGCGCTTGTGTGAACAGTAACGATAAGTTTTTGTAATTTCTGCACATAGGATTTTCACAACTTTGTGCGGTCCTTTCATAATAACGTTTCTGATTTCAAGATCTTGGCTATGTGTTAGGTCTATGTGCCTTGCTCATTGCTTACGCAAATCTAAGGGGGCCTTGCGTTTTCCTTAGTTTAAAAGTAAGAAACACATTTCTGATATTAATCTCTTTGGGAGCAAAAGAGCAAAAATGTCTTTTATGTTGTATGATTTCACGTGGGGACGTTGTTTTCATTTGATTGTCTCTTAAACTTTCTTCCCTGCTCGCTAGGCATTAAGTTGCGAGTTTTTTTTTA
Organism: Trididemnum clinides; assembly: GCA_963675345.1. Taxonomy (NCBI): domain Eukaryota; kingdom Metazoa; phylum Chordata; class Ascidiacea; order Aplousobranchia; family Didemnidae; genus Trididemnum; species Trididemnum clinides. The sequence continues at coordinate 5,978,968 of OY776297.1, forward strand.
CCTGCTTGGCGTGCCTAGTGGAGTTTAAAAAGTCCTAGCTTTCCCCAAATTTTTAGGTTTGATCCCGGTAGCTGTATATAGCTCTAATAAAGCAAAATAGCAATAATTTCATCGATGTGGTGCGATTTCACATTTTGACGTTGTTTGTTTTGATTGTCTTTTAAACTTTCTCAGTCCCTGCTGGCTAGACATTACCTTGTATTTTTGTTTTCCCTTGCTTATGCGTGCCCAGAGGAATCAAAAGAGTCTTAGCTTTCCTCAACATTTTTAGCTTTGATACCAGTAGCTTTAATCAACCCAAATAGAAAAAATGCTTTTTTATTTGAGTTGATTTTTAAATACGGTACGATTTTACCCCGTCTGGGCATGCCATCATCTGCGCCGAGTTAAAACGTATCAATTAATGCAGCTGCGCTAATCTCACCGTACAAACATTTGTGAGACGAGCAACGAAAAGATGTGAAAAATATAGGCCGTAGTTTCTGTGCACTTTACGTAATGGTGATTGTTTTAGTCCAATAATAAAGACTGGTAATAAAAAAAACAAGAATGATATCACAAACTATCATTTGCATTTTTTTGAAAAGTGTAAGGTGGGGAGGGAGGATGAAACGCAGTCAATAATAATGGCGGCGCCCAAATGGTGGTCGTTTTGACAATTTAAGAAATGAGGTGTGCACTGGTACAGGTCTATTTGAGAATTTGGTGGGTCTCCTTTTGTATTTATATTTGTGATATGAAGTTCTTGGGCTTCGCTGTTTGCTTTAATTTGACCATAGCGAGAAAAGGAGCCACGCCTTTCCCCAAAGTTGTACAACCTAATCCAATAGGCGCCTATTGAGCTATTTTCAAGCGAAAACGTTCCCCATTAACTCGGTTTTACAAATTTATGCTATTGTTGTTTTATTTTGGTCTTTTCTTAAACTTGGAATTTTATTACATTTAACTTTGCCCCAAATCCGGATCTAACTACTGTTGAATGAAGATCAGTGTTTCGTACTAATACAAAAACCTATTGATTACAAATATCAATAATGGCTTCACTATTTATGTTTATTATCAAAATGATAGTAGATGATTTTGCTGCCTGCTGCTGTTTTCACTACATAATAATGGTAAACATTGTAATGTCATTTAAGATTATGACATACACTGCTTTTTAAAGGAATTTGAGATAGAAAAAAGCATGATTAGATGACACTTAAATAAATATTGCTTGTTGCACTTCGATAAAACGTAAGATGTAATAAATTTAACGTTTCTTAAAGACAACCGATTAGAAAAACATTATAGGCTGTTGCGCATAGCCACTACATGTTTCCAAGTTTATGGAGTGCCTCTAGCTGCTTGCATGTTACTTGGTTGTGGTACAAACGCCGTCGTGCAAAGAGCAAACCAACCGGAAGTGAAGCTCTCGCAGTCAAGATATTGAAATAGCAGGGACCCCATCAATAGTGTCGAGATTAAGAACATCAAATAAGCTGGCTGGGCCAGCTTTACCAAATTCTAAAGAAAATTGCTTCGACATTTAGATCATATGTAGCCCGTCTCCAACATTTTGCTGCAAAAGATAAAACAGGACCTTCTTTAGCCCCTATTTTTCTCGGGGATCACCATGGTTTTGCTTGGGGTTGCCTACATATTAAAGTTGTTGGTGACTTTATCTTGAAATGAATCCTTTTGAAAATTTTGATAGATGATGTAAAAAAAACATTCTATCGAGGAATAACAGTCAAAATGTACCAAAAAACTTAGCCTTTCTAGAAATTGCATTTTTGTGAAATAAGGTACTAAAATTTTGAGTATGTCACAACCTATTGTTGATCAGCCATTACATATTAATCCTTAGCTTTAACTAATAAGAGTAACATTTTGGAGAGCAAATTTCTTCAGCTTTCAAACGACAGTAGTTGTTGTTACCTTATTATAACCTTTTGTATTAAACTTACCTCTTTTTACGCTGCTTACCACTTTTAATAAGGGGGTAAAAAGTTACATTACCGGTGTTAAAGTTCAATGTTTTTTATATAAAAACCAATACTAAAGGTACATCTCACAGACAGAAATATCGGTACTATCTTAAAAGTATCTTAATGAGTTAAAAAAGTTTGAAAGTCAGTTGAGAAATGAGGTCACAAATCAGATTTTCAAAAAAATGTTGCAGTTATTCAAAAAATCATCATCTGATGATTTGTTAGCGAAAAATCGCATTTAATCGTGCCAGATGTATCATGACATCGTAGGGTAAGTTTCAAGCGTGCAAGAAAAAATGAAAAATACATGCTTTGAAGGCTTAAAATGATTAAAAAGAGAATTGCTCGTTGCATTGTCAAATGAGCTTAAATTTTTGTAGATTTTTTATCGAAAGCTCCTTGTTATTATTCTCCAAAAGGCCTTAAATCACGTTTCTACGACCAGTAGTTTTTGAGAAGATACAGATAACGAATTGGGCAATCAAACGTTGATTATGGTAAACATTTGATGCTGAAACTAAAAAAAATGCATTTAAACGTTTGAATTGAAGACTTGCGGTAATTTGTTGAAAATCAAAAGCACGGGATACCGCACCAAATAATTTGTGAAAAGAAGTTTCAAGCCGTATAAAAACAGAAGCCACGTATAGCAAGATAAGCGCATCAAAAAATTTACTGAGTAGCATAAAATAGTTGTCTGAATAAACTACCATTTGAATTGCTTTTGGAACGGAAATCAGTTCAGTCGAAAATCATTGCTGTCCTTAAAACAGGCCCTTGAGTGAAGTCGCTGTTCGACCAAAGGAAAATGCTGTGAAGTCGTTGCCTGATTAACCCCTATCAGGACGCTAATAATCGCATACGTAGAAGGACGATAGACTACATTTTGTAGTCATGGCCTAACATGTGGCTTTAAGATGTAAATTTATTTTCGCGATGATAGTTTATGCTTCATTGCTGATTGGTACTTAATTCCTCAATAGAAATGAATGAAAAACGGCATTTTGTTCAAGAAATATGTGGTTACTAACAATGTCTCTAAAAGATAAACTTATTTTGCAGATACAGCTAAAAAGTGAAAATGCAGGCTTGCTGCCTGCGTCTAGCTGGTGCAGCCCTATAATAGAGGATGGGTAACTTGTTCTTTGTACTCATTCACTAAAAATAATAATCAGAAGCCACAAACGAATGTAGGCTAAAGAATACAACTTGATCATTTTTAACGTCAATTTAGCAGCAAAAAGAAATTAACGAAGCACAACGTTGCATCTGCATGATAAAACGCATTGTTGAATATTGAAACATACAAAACTATACAGTCTTGCGCATAACTCATCAGAAAACACAAAACAAAGTACAGTAATTTTAATACACAGGCCACAAAAGTTCCTTTCGTTTAGAAGAAGAAAGATGTCTTTCTTCAATCATCTGCACAATGATGACATTTACAAATTTTCAAAACTACGGAATGTTGTGGGCAAACCGACTTTTTGCACAAACTGCATTGCCTTCTAGAGTTCCTTTTGCACACTGTACATTTCTTTGGCAGATTCGGTGCTGTAAAAACTTGCGAGTTGTTTCCTCTTGCAGCTGGTGACAAAATTCCCATTGCAGCTGCTGCCTCGTGAACTGATCGTCGTGTTCTCGTCTTGGTAAGCCTCGCTTGTATGGCAGGTGTAGCTAGTTGCAATGTTAGGTTGGTAAGAAATTCTTTCCGATCGCTTTGGTACCCACATTTTTTCAGGATAACGTAGGCATTGAGTGCAGCTGCATCCAACATGTCGTAAAAAAACAAAAGGGGCCAGCGCACAGTTTTTCGTCGACAAGAGAATGCTTCTATGCTTTGGTCAAACCTATCCACACCACCTTTTCTTTCATTATAATCCAAGATCAAGTGGGGTTTTTTACTTTCATCACTGGCCACTGATGGTTCGGTGTGGGTGGAGCTAAGTAGCATTACTGGTTGTTTGTTTCGCTTGGCTTGGTAAGCAACCAAGCATATTCCATCAGAGTGATTGAACACAAATTGGCTGCTATATAATTCGGTCTTTTGTCTCAATGTTAGTGGAATTTCCCGACGATGTCTCCGTACGGTACCCAAAATCGTTAAATTTTCTTGAAGCAATTGTTGTGTAAGACTGTAACTCGTGAAATAGTTGTCAGTGCAAACATCCCTTCCAGTCCCGTACCAAGGTTCCAAAAGTTTCATCACAATATCTTGAGCCAAATTATGATGAACGCGATTACCCTCCTTACCACCGTATGCAATTGCATTCAATCCATAGCCAGTGTTAGATTCACAAGCCCAAAAAATCTTTATACCATACTTCCGTGGCTTAGAAGGCATGTATGTGCGTCCAGGAATTTTTCCTCGATAGCCAACCAGCTGTTCATCGACAGTAATACATTCTCCTGGAATATAAACACGCCTTGCATTTCCAAGAAAAATATTCCATATTTCGGATACAGCTGCAAACTTATCTATCCGCTTTCGTTCATCACGTGTGTGCCAGTTATCAAAACGAAGACACCGCAATAAAAGCTTAAAACGATTCAAGGACATCACAGTACGATAAAAGGGTCTGCTATCACTTGGTTGCCATAAACCTTGCAGATCTGAAAAATTGTCTCTGTCACGTCCAGCTCTCAAAATCAGAGCCAGTCCTGCTTTTAACTCCTCCATCAAGAAATTTATTGTTGGATAACGTACGTGAAGGCTCCTTCGTATTTCTCGCAGTTTCCTGTTCGTATGCATGAGAATTGTACGCAATATTTCTTCACTGATCAAAGCTTCAAAACTTTCCACCTCACTCTGAGGGTTAAGAATTGCTCTTGGAGTCTCCGTTAGCACATTTCTTCGTCGTCTTCTTGATGGAATCGGACGAGATGCGTACGAAATACCACTTGGACTTAGAAATTGATTATTATCATCTTGATCGTTTTCTTCTTCACTGTTTACTGATTCTTCATCATCATCTGAACTATCACTTCCTCTTTCAACGAACACTTCAACATCACCTTCATCATCAGCAATTACACCAACTTCTTCCTCGTTATCTGACGGATCCCGTAGACTGTCGGCAGTTTCGATCAAATCGTCTTCATCCTCATCACCATCATTATATAAATCATCTTCTGTGATGCCCAAATTAGCACAAAGTTCACTAAACATTACTGGTTTATCCATACTGTACCATACAGCGTTCACAGGCCTATTACTAAGAACAATTACACTGTAAAAATAATAATGATGCACTAATTTAGATTCTCAGACGATCACTAATAAAAGAAATATCGTGGGTAAGGCACCAAAACTGGCGAGGTTTAATCTACAGTATGTGTTTGAGTAAGGAAATAACAATTGTTCGAGTAAAAAAGTTAATAACCATCGACCCACCTCAGTCACAGGGACAAAAACTGATGGAGCCTAGACTATTCTAAATTAGACCCCAAATTTGTGTGCAGCCCCTTTCAAACCGAAGCTACCTGTACTTGCATATCGAATACGTAACTTTATGTAACTATACGCCAACAGTACTTTGCGGCTTCAGTGAGAACGGGGCTGAAGAACTTTTCCTTCCACTTTGTGACGTCACTATCGCTGCTAGGAGAAGGTTTCATTACTTAGCCTCATAGCACTCATAGTGTACGTTCCTGCTATTCTACAAGGTATGATTTTGACCTTCCTTTTTATAGAATTGTTTAGAGATGAATTCACTGACCTTCAGTTAAAAAAACACGTCACATATACTGCTAAAATGCTGCAAGACGCAAATTGATTATAGCAATATTTGCTGCTAAAATTCTGAGAAACACAATTTAATTATAGTTGTTTTCGTAAAACAACCATGGTCTTAGCTTTTAGCCAAAATAAACACACCGATGTTGACAACTAAGCTTACTAACTCAACTGCATGAACAGCAACTGAATAAACAGTGTCTAGTTTTACCTAAGTATGTTTGGAGAGTGAAATTACACTTCTAAAATAGCGTTATGCATTGATTGTAATGGTAAATATGAATGACTACATTTTGTAGTCTATCGTCCTTCAACGTAACTTTTCTTGATTACTTCAAAATCAATGAAGCGTGAACAAAAATTTTTGCACACAGCAAACATCTCATAAAACCTTTCATCATAGTTGGAGAATGCCTGGATATCTAGAGAAGTATGGGTGTGGCGGGGTTTTAAATACCCCATGACTACAAAATGTAGTCAATCGTCCCTTTAAGGGTTAAGAAAGACGAGAGAACATCAAAATGGACTCATTTGTATTATAAAGTGCGATTCTGTATTTGTGTTTTAAATCCTCCAAAACTATTGGACTTGCAATCATAAAACTCGATATGATTGATCTCCAACTCCGTAGCAAGTATCGTAATGGCTCGGTGCCGTCACAATTACTGACGATTTTACAAATTTTTATTTCTTAACAGAGGCAAGGGGTTTCTTGCTCGAACAAAAGCCAGCACCCGACTTGTCAACCAAAAAACTCTACCTTCTCAAAGGGTCACGTATAGATCACAATCAACAATTGATTGTAAAATTAGTGACTCATTGATCAAACTCCATCTAAGAGATTAACCTAATAAATTAATTCATTAATTGATTTAAGATATTTATCGTAAATTTAAGGCTCTTTGAGTGTACTACAGGTAGTGACACTGTTTCAATTTATCATGTTCCTTTAGTGCAGTTGGTGACCGACAAGTAGCTAGAGCAGTGTTTTCTCAAAGTGAGCCACTTGGCTCCCTAGGGAGGTATTCGCAACTTGAAGGGAGGAATAATCGTTAAGGGAGCAATTGGGGAGGAATGTGAATAAATGTAGCTTTATTCAAATTCATCCATTGTCTTTATAAACTTAATTTATTTGTGACTTAGAACACACTTCAAGATCCATTACAGTGGAGCTATAGGCTAATATAGCAGTCACCGAATCGCCAGCTTATATTTCCAGTTCAACGTAGAAATTTTACTGCACGTTGTGATGTAATAGACAACTGTATAATGACAATCAAACTATAATAGATCGGCTAATACCTTGTCCAGCGATATTTTGCCTTAGTAACTGAAAGTGCTGTTGCATAAAAACATAGCAGTGCTACATAAAAAATAGTAAAATGCCTAAACGAAAAAGTGATGTCGAGAAAACAGGTGTAAGCAAAGTTCGCCAGTACTCGATAGATTATCTAAAATATGGTTTCACTGAGGAGTGCGGAAATGAAAGCAAACCATTTTGTTTGTTATGCAGCAGCTCTCTTTGTAATGATTCGATGAGACCAGGAAAATTGGCAGAGCATCTTAAACGTGTACATCCTGAACACGCAGGCAGATCATTAGATTATTTTATACGCCTAAAAGAAAATACGCAGAAGACAAAAAGATCATTTATTAACTTGTTTAAGGTGCATGATGATAAAAAAGAACAGCTGCTGAAGGCTAGTTACGAGTTAAGCTTTCTTATTGCTAAAAAATCTTGACCACACACAGATGGCAAGCAGTTACTGAAACCAGCCATCGAGACGTATCTTAGAACTGTGCAAGGCAACAGCAGAACTCATCAAGAACTAGATGCTTTACATTTAAGTAATGATACAGTTCGTCGTCGTTTAGATGGTATTGCGACTGATATCAAAATACAATTGGTAAGAATTTTACGAAATACCAAGTTTTCATTGGCCGTTGATGAAACAACTGTTTGTAGCTGTGAAGCTCTTCTTCTGGCCTACGTAAGATTTCAATACAACTCAGAATTCATGGAAGAAATGTTGTTTTGTGAGTCTTTACAGACTACTACTACTGCCAAAGACATTTGCAACGTTGTAAAGCAATTTATGACTGATAATGACATTCCATTGATCAACCTTATTTCAATTGCTGCAGACGGTGCTCCAAATATGATTGGTCGAAACAAGGGGGTGTTAAAACTGCTGAAAGATGATCAACCTGATATGATGGCTGTCCACTGCATTATTCACAGAGAAAACTTGGCCGCTGCCACCCTCAGTCCCCAACTGGATGAAATACTGAAGAAAGTGGTAAAAGTAATAAACTACATAAAATCCAGTCCAAAAACTGAAAGACTTTTCAAACAGTTTTGCCAAGAGATGAATGAAGAATATGTCAGAGTACTTCTTCACACCCAAGTGCGATAGCTATCTAAAGGAAAGTGCTTAGAAAGATTCGTTAGTTTGTATGATACGTTGCTGGAATTTGGTGCAGAAAATGTGGATTTTCAGTTTATGAAATGCAAAAAAGCCAAAGCTTTGATTTTTTATCTTGCAGATATATTTGGCAAATTAAATGTCTTAAACAAGGAATTACAAGGCAAACAGAAAACTCTGATAGATTGCAAGACTAAAATATTTGCTTTTATTAATAAACTGCTTTTCCTTAAAGGGCAAATTTCGAGAAAAACCTTTACACAATTTTACCATCTTGGTAAGTGTGATCCTTCAGATGAAGTTTTGCAAATAATTTCTGTGCATCTTTCCAGCTTACATGTTCATCTAAACGACAGATTCTTAGATCTTAAGAAACTAGAATTTCCTATCTGGATTACTCAACCATTTTTGTTGGACATAGAAAAAAATCATGACTTGGATAATATGAGCGGCAGTGATATTGATGAACTCATGGATCTTCAAAATGACGAGAGTGCTAAAGCAATATTTGCTTTCAAACAACAGTTAATGTGGTTGGATCAACACATTGTATCAAAATATAATAAAGTAGCAACAAAGGCACAACATTTTCTCTTGCCTTTTCCCACAACATATTTGGTTGAAAGTGCTTTCAGTGCAGTCACCGATATTTTGTGCAAAAAAAGAGGACGTCTTAATATTTGTGACCGGGGTGATCTTCGAACAAAGCTGACTTCCTTTGTTCCTCGGTATTTGGAAATTGTTTCAGCAGCTTCACGTGAATAAATAAACATTTGTGTTTTTGTGCATTGAGTTATTTTGGTCTTCAATAGATGCGTTTTTTAGTATTCTTTTTGTGTTTTACTGAAGGGGGGAATTGACAATTCCTGAGGTTTGCAAGGGAGAAATACAGGAAAAACGTTGAGAACCACTGAGCTAGAGGCTTTAAATAAAGCACAGCCTAGAACATGAGAACATAAGAACATATTTAAAGCCTCTAGCGACTGGTCGGCCACCAATTGCACCGAAAAATCTGATTGATTATTACTGTCTTACCTGTTGTTTTCTTCATATTCTCATAAAATACTGACCACAGAGGCTCGATAAAAGTTTTTTGGTGGTATTAACAAGATGCTTCCGAAAAAGAACATTTATTACAATTTGAGAGTGATCGACAGAGCAGCAAGCGCTTTAGCATTTAAATGCCTTTAGTTCATAATATTAAGTGGCATCATAAGGCTACCTGGTAACACTTTAGTAAAAACAGCAATAAGCAGCAGCTGTACTTAATAGCCATTGTCATTTTGAAAGCAAATGTAAACGTAAAGCCTATTCATATGCTGCATTTGAAATAGAATGATATATTATAGTCCCAACACACTGGTATATGTCTATTTTTTTGAATATGCAATGTCAAGTACCAAAATTATCATAACGGAACTGTATTTACACTCCAGGTTAGCATGCCCTTGTACAGTTATGTCGACAGCCTCACTAATCTCAACTCCTAACAAGACATTTTAATCACGAGAAGCAAAGTGAAATAAATTGCCAGGTATTGATGTGAAATCTTGCAGAATTAAAAAAAATGTCCGCTTTTTTAGCACAAAAACCTGATTGATGGATTATCATGGATAATTATCCACTTAAGCCGCAACGAAACCTATATTAACCAAGCCTGTAGTAATAACTGAAATGTAGGTGCTGGATTCTGGGTTAGGTAATCCTCCCCTGGCTGCGTTCATGCCAGGACCAAGGAACCAATGCGCATGCAGATGCTTTAGATCATATAACTACAAATAGCTTTCTACTACTCAAAAAATTTGCAACTTGTAGGCCTACGAATTAATAGCTTGTTTGTGTAATTGTATGAATCACGGTAGCTTCTACTTACAAGTTATGTCAACATGCATTCAATGAAATGATCGGATAAAGTTAGTGAAATTATTGGCTGCTTGAGTGTAAGGGGTATCTTAATTCATTAGTAGGGAGGTCGGCATTAGGGGTATAGGTTGATATGAAATCTGATAGTCGAGAGAAACTCAACAGTAAAAATATGTCTGTAGATTTGTACTACTGACTTAAAACGGATCTGCTCGGCATGACATTTCAATTCGTTTATTAATGTATCGTACAACACAATCCATCACTAGGCACAGAATATAATTGGGAAATATTTAAGTTTGTTATTGTTTGTTGCAGTTGTTTTTTTGGCCGATTGTTTCTGTCTTCTTTATCTTAGTAGTTGGTAATAGGGTCTACTGCACAAAACTTCATAACACTTCCAGTTTATATCCGAAAGCATTTTTGCACCTTTTTATTAAAAGATTTTTATTCTGAAATCAATGCTACAGAACCAGTTTCATTAAGCGAACTCTGCTAAAAAAAATAGAAATTTTGAAAAAATTTATGAAAAGTGAGAAACCGTTGTTGGAAGATTGCATTTGTACAAAACATTGTGTTTGATGTAAACATTATTTTGTTTGCACACTTTAATGAACACAACGAAGGAATCAAGAAGTTAGTAATTAGAGTTTGTTTACCTACTACGATCTAATTTTGGTCTCGCCTCTACGTAAGGAAGAGACGCACACCTTCTAAACATAAAACTGGCAGTAAAACAAACAACGTAATCGGATTAACTTGCATCATTGCTGCTTCTTGGCAAAAAATTATAAAAATATGACAAAAAATGCTTCCTTATTTAAAATATGCTGAAGATACAATAATGATTTTGGGTTCATATTAAAGTATAATAAAAAGTAGGAAAAGTCAGGAAATTTCAAATAATTTGAAAACAATATCGTGTATAATTTAACGTTTGAAAATTTGTTGGGCCGCTGCAGACCAACGTTGGGCTGATTAGGGTTAAATAAAGCTTAGCTCAAACCGTCACACTTGTGGGACCTACACTAGGTCCACTGTGGTGGATGGTCTGTCAGTATTCTGCGAAGCCGTATCACTCGTAAACGAGTGACGGTTGCCGTAGGTGCACTAAGTCTAAAAACTGCTAGAGCAATAGTGCTGTCTCAGCCCAGAGATCACACGCTTTTAAAGTAACGCCAAAGGCTAGCGATGCACTTAGCAAACTGCAGATAGTGACACTGTTTCGACATATCAGGTCTCTTCAGTGCAGCTGGTGACCGACAAGAAGCTAGAGGCTTTTAATAAAGCGTATCTCAGATCGTCACACTTGAAGTGCACCTGATAGGTCGAAACAGTGTCACTATCTGCAGGTTTCTTTTTGACATTCAAACAGAGTCTAATACATAATTGAAATTTAGAATAGAAAAAAATCACAATAGTATTTACAACCTCATTAAACTTTGTTAATTTTGTGTTTACGTTTATGAGCTAATTTCTTAGGAGATTTTAATCTTCGCCCTGCAATCTGGCATTGACTACTGGGCTGCACTAGTAAGTGAAAATTGTCTGCTTTTAGCTCCCATTTGCTTTAATTTAAGAAGTTCTGAATTCATGGCTTAGCGGTAGTTTCTAGAGTGTGATTACGAGTAATTACATAATTTTAGAGATCGGATTTTTAGAACGTCTGTAGTAAATTTACCGTGTGATATTTTCTAGACATTATTTTAGCAACACTGTCCCAAGGAGTTTAAAGTTGCAATGTCTACTTACGGTATGTAAAAAAGAGTTAATATACAGTTGTATTTTTGTTATAGATCAAGTAATTGTGACTAATTTGAATTGTATAATTGCTAATTGCAATCTCGTCTTCAATTCCGTGTTATAGCTTTGTTGGGTCATAGTTTGATAATCGCTTGTCTTTATTTGCAAAAAAAGTTGGTTCCGGTAAAGTTAGTTCCAATCAACTCCATCCCCAATAAATTTTATCTTGGATTTCATTAACATGTGGTGATGTTAAGCTAACTCGTTTAATCAACTATATTTTTGATATCCCATATGTTACTCGTTCTTTACCGGATTGTAATTGTGAAGCTGCTCATCCAGCATGTCGTAAGAAGCGACTCTTGGGTACCCACCAATGGCAGTCCGCCTTGTTGGTGGTGGGACTACCAGTCTGTAACTAGCATTTATGACTGGTTCGAAATGGGCTGCCACTTTTCCCCTAGCCTCTTTTGATTAGGTTTAAGGCATGAATCCGATTACCGTTCGCACCGTACCTCCATCATAAGGAAGAGGAGGGGTACATCAACGGACCAAAAAATATACCATATTTCTTGGCTCTCTTCTTGTACCTTTTTAATGTATACATTTCAAGATGAGTAGTGGTCGAAAACAAAAAACGAATAAAGTAAGCCTGTAAGCGTAACATAAAAACGTGGTAGTATTTCAGCGGGCAGTCGCTCTGTAGTTGCAAAAAACTGTTGCTGTTTTACGTACAAACCGTCAGGTATTGCAATTGGTTGAAAACAATTGAAAGAAGAAAAGCATGGCCTCTGTGGCCTCCCATGGCTAAGTCCAAACACGTTGCTTGGGCTACACCCACGCATTCGTAGAAATTTAAACATCATATTTCTTACCTTTTTTCAGCGAACGGTCCTCGGCATTCAATCCCACCGCAGCTTGCTGTTGTCTTATGAGTCCGCTGCCTTTCAATCTTTCCAACTCCACAAGTTACAGAGCATGCACTCCACGCCCACCAACTTCCCCACACACAGTTTTTCGGACAACATTGAGCATTACAGCTTCTTCGAGCAGGTAGATTGCAAGATCCACAAGACCCCTGTTTTTTTGTGACTATTGGACTCTGCACTCCTCCACCACAACGTCTGGAGCAAGAACCCCATTTCCATTGGCATGGACTCGAATCACATCTCCTTCTGCTTCGACTGTTCATGGAAACAAGCAGCACAATTTAAAACGTAGTGGCGATTAGTCGCACTAATGGGAAGGTTAAAACGACTGACTGATCAGTGATGACTCATTGAAACATAAATTATCTCAACTTATATCAAACAGGGAATACACCATTGTTTGTGACCAAGATTTGAGGGTTTGATTTTCATAAAACGAAACAATCTCAAGATTGATTTGGCATATATTACTAAAAGCAAAAAATATAACTTACCGCCTCCACCAGCTTCTGGATGTTGAAATAGTTATGATTACGAGAAAAAAAATGAAGAATGAGCGCATAGCTTTTATCAAAAATAACAATTACAAAAGCATGAGACAAATTGCTGCAAAGATATTGTCAAAAACAAGTAAAAAACATTTTTTGAAATTTTTGAATTGCCCATGAAACGACAAGATATTGTTTCGAAAAATCAACCGTCTTCACACTCTATTTTCCAAAGGTTTATTAGATCTTTCAATGACAATTTTTAAAAAAAGCACTTTAACAACTTTGAAAAAAAATTGCTGGACGCCCTTACAATTAAAGCAGTTTTTAAAGATGTGCCTCTCGTCACTAGGATTAGTCCGGTGATGATTGGGCCAACTACGTTGACATGTTGAAACTCTCTTTATAATTTGGAAAGCCGAATAAGTTTTAGTATACTAAATCTATAGCTGAGATCAAACCTTGAGCCGGCAAGAGTTGGAAGCAAGAAAACATAGATTTTACAGCCTCTTTAACTTTAATTTTTTAATTTTTTACCAACATTAAACTGGTGTGGTGATGTGGTGATTGAAGCGTCCGCTTTGTATTCAGTTCAGTTGGTCCGCTTTTTATTCTTATTGGGTTCAATTCCCTAGTCAAGTCACACCAAATTCTTCAAAAAAATGGATTCACAGTTTCCAAGCTGAACGCAGAGCGCGAAAGGGGTAGAGTGGAGTAAAAATCGCAAGTTTGCTTGCTTGTTGTGTTTTGGGTAAGCATTTAAAGGGATTACTTCATCTTTATGTGGCAGAAAGGTGGTGAGGCAGCAACAATTGCAGAAAACTTGAGAAAGACTACGGGAAACAAACTCAATGTTTTCCCACGACACTATGACATTAAGCCAAAATTAATAGTGAAATGATGTTTTGAGAAACCTGCCTTAACCCCTCCCCGTCGCTTATCATCATATGATGATGGCGAAGAGAACGCCGCTCATCCTCATATGATGATTTGCTGGCTACGGCGAAATGCGTGTATTTAAAGCTAGGAAAAAGAGAGATGTCAAAAAGGAAAGGAAGATCTCTTCCAAGCGAGCTTTAAATACACGCATTTCGCCGTAGCCGGCAAATCATCATATGAGGATGAGCGGCGTTCTCTTCGCCATCATCATATGATGATAAGCGACGCGGAGGGGTTAAGGCAAATCACTTCAAAAAGCAATCGCAATTGGAACCTGATCTTGCGTCAACCTAAATTCTATTTCACTAATTGTTGACACGACTACATCCGCGTTCTCCAAGGTACTCTACCATCTGCTTTGCCCTGCCGTCAGCAATATCTCATTTATGTTCACACTATGATGTCATCGTCCTCGTTCTTTTTTTCATCGGTGATTTCCTTAAACCAATCATGTATTTTTAGATGCTAGCACATAAACGGTCTTAACACATATCCAACATTGTGGAAATTTGTATCAAAAATTGTGACCACTTCTCACCAGAGGAGTATTTGGGATTTTTCAATAGATTTTATCTAATACATTTGTTCAAAAATTTAAACGAAATAGTTTTTTGACAGATGCTAGCTGGCTTTTGAAATAATTGTTGGTCGATATTCCATTGATAAAGATTAGTTTAACCTGAACTGATTTGAAAGATAAATGGTCTAATTAGAAATTCTTTAGATAGAGCTGCATGTGATATGGATGATGAACAGATTGTAATCACTTGCGTGCAACCAACAAACTTTGTCATTTGAGACCAATTCATAATAGTCTAGTCTGCTTTGGTTTCATCTTCGAGAAGAAATGACTACGTTAGTAATGAGGACTCAAATGAGTCAGCTACAGTTTCCGAAACAGACATGAACAAAGCAGAAAGAACAATTAAAATAAATTTTCGGATTTAAATTATCATTGCTTTATTATATAATAAACTAGCCGGCCCTGCAGACGACGCCTCCTGCAGGACCCCTATCAGTAATGTCGGGGTAAACAATATCGGTTCAGCAGCCTGCACCGGCTACATCTAAGTAGTAATGTTTTTTTGAAGTAGCAAATTGTAATTGCAAACTCAAAAGTGTCGTTTCTCCAAAGGAAAACAATAAGAAAATCAATTCGAGGTTGAAAGGGCTGCTATATTTCTACCACAGTTTCTGGACTTCCTGGACATGTCTTTTTGAACTATTTGCAGCATGAGCGTGGTTAGAAACTGGACTTGCTCACAACTAAAACAGCGAAAGATTTCAAAAACGTTTATGTTTTCATTTTATGAAGTACATGAAATGCATGAATTCAAAATTGTGGGATGACGCCAAAATGATGGATGAGTTCATTCAAAATTAGGGTAACAAAAATTTGGCCCAAAACTTACAACTTTTTAATAACTGTAGGTCTATTTCTATGACCTAAAGCCTGCGTTTGTGCGTATGTTGGTTGGTCTTGGCATAAGCGTTGCCAAGAAAAGAGAAAACTAATTCAAAGTGAAGCACTTACAGTCAAATTATTATAATAGCAGGATCTACATCGGTAAGATCGAGCCTAAAAATATGGGTTCAGCCGGTTGCTCTGTTTTGATTCAGGGTAGCAGTGATAATAGAACGACAGAACGAAAATTTGATGTTTTTTTACGTTGCTAATACTTGTTTCAAAAGCGTAGGGGAAATGTGTGACCAATGAAATAGTGAGATCAATAAATCGAAGCGTAATGTGTTTCTATTACAAAAAAATTAATTCAATTTTAATTTGACATATTCAGATTGATTACGGAGTTCACATAATGAAATTTCACATAAAAAGCTCTAATGCAATTGTAGATGAAATTGAATTAGCTGTTTTGCTAAATGTTGGTAAATTAGAACATGATTTTGCACAGAAATTGTTACAAACAAGAAAAAAGTTATAATAAGCAATGTCTCGAATAAGTAAATTTGCGCTAAATAGAATAGTTTTTCATCTATGTACAGATATTGTAATCTGTTGTTTTATTTTGCAGTGATCATTTTAATTTGTAAATTGTAGCCCCAACTTGCTAAACTGTTTTAAAAAAAAACTTTTTTCTTTCACATTTTTAAATAGATTTGTAACTCACATGCCTTTCTCACGTCACAAGGACTGTCTACGTGACCTGGTTTTCTGGTGTATTCTAGTGATTCTTGTTCCTTCTCGAAGATTTTTTCTTTTTTTTAATATTACCGATTGCATAATTTATTAACGGTGTTTTTTTTGTGTCATGTAATGTTCTAGCAATTTCTAGATTATTTTCCGTTGTATATATAAGGCGGTGAGATTTTATTCATTAAGAGAGTGTAGTTCAGAGAAAGATAGCAGAGTGTAGCAATAGGCGTTGTTCTGTGGTGATTGTTGTGATAGCAATTAAGCGATTATTTTGGTGGTTTTTAGTTTAGTAAGTCTCTGATATTTATTGAAGTGCTTTAGTTCTGTGTTTTGGCAAGCGAAGGAATTCAAAGTTGTAAAGTGGTTTGTCAATATATTGTTCCGTTCTTGATCGAAAAGTGCGTGAATTAAAGTATCTCAGTGGAGGCCAATATTTTGCTAGCTATTAAATTGCAACCAAACTTAATTATTCGATCGACACTGCAAGTCGCGTCAATTTTAAGAAGTAAATTAAGATTGAGATAGATTCAAAACTCTATTGAAACGCGACAAGCAACATCAGTTGCTTTTTGAGCTAGTTCATTATTGTATTTGGTCAACTAAAGTTAACATTGGAAAACGATATTACATTAAAAACTTAGGCTTTATACAAAATAGCTGCATCGAGGACCTATGTAACAATCGCCTATAAGACCTTTTGTTTGCTTCTTTGGTAATATCAAACATTTTTGCATGATTTTTAACAAAAAACACTGTCAATATATAAAAAAGTAAAAGTTTGAAAAATACTATTCATAACTCTAATGTAAGATATGCAATAAAAGAGATAGTAAATCAAAAAGCGACTAGACTCACGTGAATTATGTTACCCTTTTTGATAGTGGGATACCGATATGTGAAGAGAGACAAAAAAAGCAATCTCTTTGCCAAACTAACCATGCTATGTAATAAAAATACTTTTGATTTTCTATGCAATAATAATATTTTCAAGTCCTGGCATAATTGCAGCCAGGGAAAGTGAAAGCTAACCCGACGTCAAGCCCTTACTATCAAGTTTTTGCAACACGTAAGATTAGATTTAAGAAATAATTCATTAAACCGGTTTTTGTGCTAAAGATGCAAAAATCTTGGTAATTCCTGCCTGACTTTACGTAAAAAATTGTACATTTGTTCAATTTGGCTGCTCTTAACTAATAAGTTTGTGTCTTAGAGGTTAGGATTAGTGAGGCTTGCGTCACGACTGCACGAAAGTATCGTAACCAGCCCTTACACTCCTAAAAACAAACTTTTTGCTTTATTGGCATTTTAATAAAGATATGTATCATTGTTCTTGGTCAGGCAGCATATCAATTGTTTGCTTTCGAAATGGCAATGTATAACAACTTTAAGCAAAGCTCCTGCCTGCTGCACTGTTTTTACTTTAAGTGCAACGCAAGCATTATGACATCTTAGAGCTAGTTTGAAGTGTTGAAGAAAAAAGAAAAACAGTGCTTAGAAGGTTTAAAAAAGAATCGTTTGTTGTATCCTCAGTTCAACTTAAATCTTTGTAGAAACTTATTCATCAAAAGCACCTTGTTAATATCTCCCGAAACAGTTTCTACGGTGATTAGTTTTTGAGAAAATATATTAAACAAATTTTGCAATCGAGCGTCAACTATCTTGCACCTTACACCCCAAAGGGATAGAATTTTCGAAAGTTGGAACATTTATAGCTGACTTTTATTTGAGCAAAAAACCAATTTCCTCCACCGAGAATACATATTAAAAAATGATTTTTGATTTTGACGTCACCATGAGTTTAAACAGACAAACAGAATTGCACTTCATAGTATAGATCAACGGTTTTCAAACTCCGGGACGCGACCCAGTAGTGGGTCGTAAACGGAATTTCATTGGGTCGCGCTTGAAAATAACTCACATTGATGAGGATATCGATATATTTTAAATAATGACAAAAATCAAGCGCATGCTTTAAACACGCCGCCTAATCAATTGAGTATTCTTTGAAAATTTTTTTTGGTCCCAAACTCATGTAATTGTAATTTGGAGTAACATCAACATTTTGATCATTTGTTTCAGGGCACTTTATTCAAATATTTTGAAAAACTTATATAAGTCTCGAGCATTTATATTTTGAAAAGTGAGTCATGACTACAAAAACCTTGATAAGCACTGGTATAGACATGTTTTGTGTCTTGTCCACGCGTATAACCTAGCTTCTTTGGCAGATACAGGGTGCCCCAAAATAAATGAAACCCACCAATTTGATTACCATTTATTACTAAAACGAAATATGTCAAAAATGTCAACGTTTTTTGTGAGACCATATAATAACAATTGAGTACTAAAAATTTGAAGCCTTTAGCTTGCTTTTTGAGGTTTATGTAAATACATGTTCCAAATCACCACCATTTCGTCTCAGACATTCTTGAAACCAGCGAAAAACGTTATCAATCTCTGTGGCACATTCTTCTCATTTTATTTCACAAATGTTCTGCGTTAATGTTCAATATCAATTCGGCAATAGTTTGGGAATTATTCTAATAAACTTTGTTTTGTGATAAATCCCACTGGTAGACGTCTGGGGGGATTCAATTCAGGCGAATGTGGCGACCATTTTAAATCACGCCGCCTGCTAATCAAACGACCAGGAAATCGTTGGTCCAGCCATTCCAATGTAATATTGGCCGTATTGGAGTAGTTGGCAGACCTTGCACTAAACTTTCTCCCACTAGTTAAATTTTCTGATTTCCTGCTACGTCTATTTACGTTTCGTTGGTTTGTAAGTGATGATACGACAGGAATATTTGGGATTTTCTACGATAATTGTTGAAATTAAACTTTTTTCGAAAAAGCGTTTGAACAGCCTTGTGGAATTTAGTCTCCTATTTCCAAGCCATTAGGTTTTAAAATTAGAGTGGTTATTTACAACTAATATCAAATTTGAAATGTAAAAGCAAAAGGGTTAAAATCAATATATCTATTAGCAATATTGTTGGTTTCATTAATTTTAGGACACCTTGTATTTCCTTGAATGGCTGTCGTTTTTGCATGGTTTTTGCCAACGGAGTACTTGATGTTCTTCTGTTCTCACTTGCACTGCTAATCCGTAGGTTTGTTACAGTGTTGGAAAAGCGTTGTAGGTTTCGACTTTTCTTCTAACCTTTTTTGTTTTTAAAATATCAGTTTTTGTTTGCTTCCTCAAGCGCCTCATTTGTGATAAATTTGAGCAAGTCAAAGCCCGAAGGCCAAAATGGCCTGCACTAGCCAATGGGCTTAGTGGTTTGCGTTTGAGCGCTATGCTCAAAATCGATAAAAATTATTTCCCACATGAAGGATGTGCCGATACCGTTTTTTTGCCGAAGCCGGTGCATTAGCCTTTTCAAGATCGGCATCGGCTGAAAGTTACAACTTATTATGAACTTTCAGCAAAGCAATATTTAATACGCTTTGATTTTTCATCCATATTGCTAACTTGCTATTTTAGCGGTTTTAGCCATGTTTTTGCACGTAACAGTACAAGCGCCAAACAATGACGTCTAGGTATTAAAAGACACCATGCAGTTCTTTGCTGCTGTTTCCCTACCCCTTTCTTGGGATAAGGGCGTAAAGGAAAAATGTGGAGCCCCATGAACCGAGTAACTCGTAGACTAGACCAGAAGTTCAAAATAGAAAAAATCTAGTCGAAGATGGTGAGGCTGTAGATTTCCACATATTTGCAGCTCAAGAATTCACAATTTAAAAATCCTTCTTTATTCACATTCAATTGATAGCAGCATATATGTGATATGGAGCAGTGTGTATGTATTGAATGCATAGCAGAACTGCTTGAATAATTCAAGTTACAAAAGTTTTGGGTTTTCAAAATCTTTTGTATGTTTTCAGAATGCTACATAATGAAATTGCGCTGCTAATTTTTTGCGTGGAATTCATTCGGTATTTAGTAATCAATTCTACGGTAAAACGAGATGGTTTTTCAGTGCTGCTGTCATATTGTCTTTACTAAAGTCTGTCTAACCAGTTTGATTTTTAATTAACTCGTCGTCGTTCGTATGAAGATTTAAAACGAAGGGAGTTCTTTCAGCCATCTTCGGGTTGGTTCATCTAATTGCATGAGGCCCCTTTTGCCACTTGGAGCTGGGTTTAAGGGACAGACTATGACGTGGTCCGCAGTTTGGTCAATTGGACCACAACTGCAACTAGATGATGATCTTAAACCCCACTTAGATAAGCAGTAGTTGAAACGTCCGACTCCTGTTCGAAGACGATTCAGGGTAGACCACTCCTTGCGGGAGAGATCTGACCCTGGGGGGAGTTTGTTTGCAGGTGACAAACCAAATTCGACAAGGCGGGAACGCGCAGAGCTCCAGCTCCTTTAATTAACTACAACAGCGGTTAAATTTGATCTTTTGATAGCGGTGTAGGGTTGATCTTGAGGGGCAGCAGTGCTTGGCGATATACAATGCTCGCTTAACTTATAATTCAGGCATGGGCCAACTACGGCCCGCGGGCCAGATTCCGCTTGGTTCACTCTTAAATCTGCCCCGCGAACCATTCTACAAAACATTTCACTCATGAATTTGTCTTTTCAGTTTCAGATTTTCTGCTGACCGTATCACAACGTGCGCAGCTGTTGTTGAGAGGCTGAACTGTCGTTTGCTAAAGTAAATCAATTGTTTGGTCACTTTTACGCATTGTTAAACTTGCCCAGAATGTCAGCATTATTGCCTAGCGGCTTGGTGAAAAGCTCAGCGTGATACTAGTTCCTTGGTATTACGCTGCAGTGAACTTAAAACTTTATTTTTGAAATAAATGAAGTAAAGAAACCAAAAGTTGACAGTAAATGTCGAGTTTTTCAGAAAGAGTGGACTACTAAATATTTCTTCACAGAGGATAGTTCTAGTCTGTATGTCTTATTTGCCTACAAAACGTTACAGACTTGAAAAAATACATGTACAATATTAGATGTCATTTTAACAGCAACCATCCTAATTATGCTAGCAACCAATCAACGGAAGAAAGGGGTTGCTACAGCGAAAAGACTAGCAGCAAATTTTCAAGTGCAGCACAATTATTTTTCCCGTCAATCTACAATTCAAGATTTCAGTAGGAAATCAATTTATCTATTAGCGTTCAAATTAGCAAAAGCTAACAAGCTATTCTCTAATGCAGGGGTTCTTTACCGGGGGTACGAAGCACCAAAGCAGGGGGTACGAAATGAGGCGTCTGAATAATGATTATTTTAAACTATTTGCTAAAAATTTATTTTCAATGTTATTTGAAATAAGAAAACATTTTCCGAAGCCTTTTTTAACATCTGCATTTCGGAACGATTTTTTGTCATAAGAAAGAGTTACTGTGACGTAATAAATAGCTTCTTGTGGGTTCCCACAGAATTGGTTTGGCACTGTGATTTCATAATAAGCAACACTATTTGGGTTGTTCTGTTGAGAGTTCAAGCTCAGTTAATATTTAGATTTGCAGTTGAATTGAGTTATCGTATAATTGTCTAATAAATTTAATCAAAAATAGTTAAGTGTAAGCGAAGGCTATGTCAAGCATGGTTTCACCTGCTTGACAGAAAAAGATGAAACTGAAAGGCCGCAGTGCATATTGTGCAGCAAAGTACTTTCGAATGCTAATCTTAAACCTTTAGAAACTGTAGAAACTTTAAACCTTAAGAACATTTCGACAATCGTCATGGTGTGCAAATTCGGAAAATAATTCAAATATTAATACTTTGAAAATCAAAAGGACACGCTTTTATCATAGCGGTATCTCAGAAAAACATGGATTTTGCCGATAGATAAGCCATTGTTGCACGCATCTTATAAAGTTGTCCAAATTATGAGCAGAAAAGGTTTTGCCACCTCCACTTGGTAATGATTGAGGCTACTCAGTAACTTTTGCTGACACAGGTCCTTCCTCGGACATCTTCGTGGTGCTCTTTGTTATGTGAAGTCATATTGTACTCCCAAGCCACTTGTCGTCGAGAAAACTAATTGTACTTGGTTGAACTTTTTGTTAAACAACATTGGTTAAATATGGAAGTTTTGTTGCAGCGTTGGAATTACCAATTGCAAAATTTCCGCTATTTTGATGCTCAAGGATGTACTGAAAAATTAAAAAAATTTACTTTGGTTACATTCAATACAATTACGCACAAAACATAAAATCATATACTGCATATCAGCTAGTTAAGTGTATTGTTGAGTTTAATTTCCTATCTTTAGTTACGTAGGTTCTATGGAGATGGTTTTAGTCACGTCTATACGATGGTTATACTCAGGTTGAAGCTTTGATTCTAGGGCAACTGATGTTAGCGAGAAATTGCTGTACGGCTAACATCAATTGCACCGGAATCTCGTACTGGAGCACAGGAAGTACGTGTTGTAAGAAAAATAAAATTTAGATCGTGGTTTATTGAGCATTATCAAAACGTTGGCAGAGAGGTTATTATATCATTATCATTACAAAAACGCTTATGGAATCCATGAGATTATCCAACGCTATTCAGAGCAAAACGCAACTCGACGTTTAGAGCAGAACAGAAAAAAGTAAAGGGAGAAGCATCTGGAGTGAAATTTAGATTTATTAAAATTGCAAAAAAACAGCTAATACACAGGAAAATAACATGTTTACATTTCACGAATACACTTTAGCTATTATTATAATTGCAGTTGGCAGACGTAAAACAATGTATTCAAGTCCAAATGAATTGACTGAAATTATGATACAAAATAAAAATGAGCGTTATGTCAATTGCGAGCAAGCCAAAATGGAAGCGAAAATAAACATACTGTTCAAAAATAAAAATACCACAGCAATCAAGAAACTTTAATACAACGAGCTTAAAGGAGCAAAGCAAAATGTGCTTTTGGTCAAACGCCTCAGTTTAATTGCTTGCTAGATTACCCAAAAGCAATTTCAGATATTTTGTAAAAACAGTGAAATCCATATTAATACTGGTATTCAATGGTGGAAGAAATTTATTCCCAACTTGTACGCAAATTATGTATCAGATTTAAAATTAAAGGATTTATTCATCAAAAAAAATAGGCTTATGCATGTACTGTAAGCATGTACACTAGAGACACCAGAAAAATATGTGTCAAAGCAATGTCAAGTAGTCGACCATTCTTAAACTGAAACATGAATTTTAGAATTTCAATTGGGTTTACAATTGCAATTTTTAATAAATGCAATCAATCATACAATGATAAAAAGTTTTGCTTTACGCTTAAAAGATTTAGACAAAATTTTAATAATAAAGTTTTGCTCGGATTGATTACAGCTGCAACTAATCGTTATCCCCAATTACTAATATCGCAAATCGCAGGTGTGAATTAGGAATATTGCAATAAGTGTTTCGCAAGTAACATGTCGCGAGATAAAATTTTAGCTGGTGTAGTGTGCCAGCAACTATACTCAGCTTTTCAATAATTTGCTTAATATGATGAGTTCTACTTAATGTGTTATCAATCTATACATTTAGGTGTTTAATAGAGTTTTATTTCAAAGACAATTGCCTGGCCTAAAAGAGACGTTGCACAAAAGAGTATGCTTTTTGCAGGCGTTGCACAAAAAGTTTTCAATTCTTCCGTTTCTGCAGAGATAAAAATTAAAAAAAGGATGAGTCCATTACTTCAAAGACGACCAAAGACATAGCAAGCTTGACCAGAAAGCATTTTTTTATTGTAAGCCGGGGAATAAATCCTACCAAACTTCATAAAATATTTTAGATCTCTGTAAAACTTTGGAAAAAGTTGCCATTGGCTAAAAAGAGTTTATATCTAAATAGTTTCAAAAAATTATTGACGTTTCACCGTTGTACAGAGCGTTTTCATGGTAATAAAAAAAGGCTATAGGCGATAGCATAAACTACACCTTAAATCTATATGCTAAACTTATGTCAAAAGTTCAAAACGTATTGCAAAATGTTCAGAAGAAGCAAATTCGAATAGACTCTTAAAACATTTGTGTTTTCTTTCTAATGAAAAAAAGGTATGAGCAAAAATAGATTTTTTGTCATCATGACCTAGAAATTACACAAATATTTTGTTGGTGGTACAAAAATTGATAGAGCTTTGAAAAAAGCTTGTTTTGCCATAAGCTTTTCGCTATTCTCTCATCAGAACCGGTACCGTGTTAAAAATGAATCAGCTATAGTGAGCAAGTTCTAACAAGAGGTTTCTCATTCTAGCTTAGGCGTTCTAAAACTGACGAGCGCACCCGCAAGGGGGCCACTTTAGGTTCACAGGGAGATGAGGTGCTATGGGTTCCTCTTTTGCTTCAACTACATGAAAATTTGTTAAAATCAGCGCTTTTAATAAGTGATTCTCAAAAACTATATAAACAGGTGTTCATGTTGTTTCAGAGAGCAGAAGTGTAAAAATGACAGCTTTAAAAAGTTGATCTCCAAAAAAGTCTTTATGTATTAAGGGATACCACTGATTTTTGATGGCATTTTCAGGGGGTTTGTCTCCTTAAGATTAAAAACCTCTGCTCTATTTCTTACTTTTTAAAGCCATAACGCCATTGGTGAGAGCATCACATAGAGCTAATGGACAAAGAAGCTTTGAAAATTATCATTACGTTTGAATATTGAGTTATTTTCGAGAACTATTTCATAATTTTTTCACAAAAAATATTATTTGCGAAGATTGCAGCAAATAGTCATATGAGTGGCTTGAGACGCTCTCCAAGCAGCGACAGTATCTTAATGAGCTCAGCAACTATTGCTGTTTTAGTAGAACACGCGCCCCGTTCTGTTGCTCCTTCTTTCTGGTCACCTTCAAATCTCAAGGCCTAATTTTCCGAGAAGGACAATAGCAACAATGCGATAACATTCTATGGATTAGAAGTAATTTTGCAGAGGTTTTCTAAAACGTGAATTTAATTTAATACTGTATCTACAAGTATACTCAAAACAGTTAACATAATTAATTACCCAGCTTATTCCGAATTCAAACGATTTTCACCAGTTCACTGCAGGATAAAGCTTGCAGAGAAAAAAACTTTTATTAACACTTGCTTAGGCATAGAAGCAGCTACTTCTTTACCAACAAAATACAATTGACAGAATATGAGCTTACAAACAACTAGGGGCTACAGAGCAATAACAGGTACTTTCTCGAATGCAGTGCGTACAATGCAAAGTACAATTATGCAACGCACTATAAATGGCAGCGAAAAAATGGTGCAGAAGGATCCAAAACTAGGCCGGTCAGTTTTAATAGAAGCATAATTTTGATAAAACACATTAGAAGATTAGTGAATAAACTGGCTTGGAATTTTAGTATTAAACGATAAACCAAGTAATAGGAAGGTTTCATGTAAGTGATCATACGTCATGAAATTTTGCTTTAAAAAAGTGGGTGACCAGTCTTGAGATAGGAGCGACAAGGTTTTTGTGAATAAAATGGATAAACTAGGCAGTTGTTGAAAAACCGTTAAATATGTTTGTTATTGATCTTATGCAGTGAATCTGAAGTCAAAGTATGGTAAAACGTGTCAACATTGACTTGTTCTTGCAAGAAGTTGCCCCAATTTTATGTGCCTAACATGTAGGCTTATATTGAGCCACCTTCTGATATTGTCACATATTCGAATAATTAGCGAATTTGGGAATATTGAGTTTAACTTCGTTGTGATGTGTAATTTGTACAGCATATGAACTTGCAAAAGCATATTGAAAAATTTAAACCTCATTTATCCTATGTTCTAGATGTTGGGGCAGATTTCTGTGCCTTTTGCCATAAGTTGGCTTAAATATTGATGGGAAAATCAATATTCCTCTAAAAGTTTTCGTCAAAAACAATTGCAGGCCAGTTATGATAATATACCAGAGTAACTTTTATTTAAGCTTTTCTCATAAACTTTGAAAATTCCACATAAATATACGTTTTCAAAATTCAGATGTTCGGTGCTAAACCTTGTAGAAATAGGTGAAAAATATAATCTCATCAGTTAGGAGCGGAAGTCGCTGTTTGCCGAAGATATTCACGTAGTTCTACGTGACGAGAGTCTGAAGCATAAAAAAAAAGGAAACTTTTTCCTTTCTTTTGTTGTCTTCTGGTGAACAATCGAGAGACTATAAAAGGTACTTTTTCCGGAAACACATGTCGTACCAAAAGTGCTAAATAAGTTTTTTAAGGCTTTTGCCTTGGGTGCTGGCTTTAATAAGGGGTAATTAAAAATTTTACAGCACCGATAGTAATTATCAGATGATCGTTAATTTTGCAAATATACCTACGAGTTTTTGGAAATGTTATAGAGTTTTATTTACAACAAGGGTTAACGATATTTATACAACACTTCTCTTAAGGCCAATTTTTTGGAAAATTGGCACACTGTACTAAGCTTGGACTCCCCAATTAAAAGACAGATCTCAACCAAATCACTTTTGATTAAATTTATTTGTTTCCGAGTGACTAGCATTAATTTACACCAATGCTTGATTAGTTTCACATAAGTAATTAAAATACCCCATAAAGTTAGTGCTCGCTGTATACCCTTCCACCATAAACTGCAGCTTTTGGTTCGCCACTTCTTTTTGCGTTGAATGTGCGATACCATATGAAACCATCCTATTTGTTGAAATTTATTCAAAATTAAGCAGTTTGACTAAGTTTTTGAAAGTAAAGCACCAACATAAATCTACAAAAGAGATATCAAAAGTTTCACAGTGTATAACCACTAATATTCATATCAACAAAAACAAAACAAAATGCTTCTAAAAAAGTAAAAAGATTACAACAAGACTTTTACAACGTTTAATCTTACGATAGATCTACTTAATCGTAGATAATGTGCTTTTAATTATTACCACCACAGCGACTTTCTCGAAATAGTAAGCGTTTTGAGGTTCTTTGTGGCTCTTTTAGCAACTTTGTACAATCCTTAAAATTTTTTTTTTTTGGGGGGGACTATTTTTGTGTTGATATATATTGATAAAAACATCAACTTTCCGACCCAATCATAGGTATAAAATCATAAGGTTAAAATCATAGGTATAAAGCAAAGAGGTTGCTTCGGCGGCAGGCCCCCGTAATGTTATCAGCGCTCCAAAAATTTTGAAACTTGATTTTCAAATCCAGACAATTACAATACTCAAAACGTGATCTCGAAATATAAAATTTACAATTTAATTTCTGACTAAAATGTGCAAAAAATTACTTTTAAAGAGTAAATCCCACAAATAAGATCCTTAAGTTAGTTTTATGACTAACGTTTGTAAAACATCGCTTTCAAAAAAAGTTGATCTTCAAAAATAATCTTTCCTTCTAAAATAATCTTTCAAAAATAATCTTTCCTTCAAAAATAATCTTTCTCAAAAACATAAAATATTACGCCCATGGTCCCAATGAAGGGCAGACTTATCTTCAGGTCTATGTTTCCACTAGTGGATGCACCAAAAGATTTCAAGAATCTAGAATGCATATTGGCATATAGTAATGGTGCCGAGTAAAGACCTACTAATGCAGGAAAAAGAGCTTAAGATCTTTGCTATTGTTTTAGCACTGCAGAATATGTTGACCCAATACGGAGCCAAAAAATTCACATCAATAAGATGGAAGTGTTGTTGAATGGATGGTTGCTGATAATTGGCTGCCTGAAGTCCATCCTTACTCTCATTTTACCGGTACTAGCATGAATCACTTTAGCCAAACAGATAAATATGGCAACAGGCTTGAGTAGGAGTAAAACGCCTACTGCACAATCTTGTCCTAGATCCTTGGAGCTGGGGCACTCAGCGCCTGAAATCGTGTGGCTTTTTTGAATACCACTCAATAACACTTGGCTGCCTCAATTACAAAATTACGGAGACCTGGAAAGAAGAGTGGGCATATAATCATCACCCCAATCAGCTAATTGCATGGCCAAGCATCACTGCACTGATAGATGCTGACATCCCTCCAAATCTGAAGGCAATTTGAAACTGCACAGGATTCGATGGGATTGTTTTGACGTTGATGTGCATTGATGCGGACTAAAATCATCCAAATCATGCATGGGCGAAGCAGCAACCCAGTCCACCAATCGTATTCTATGTGACGGTGACATCCTCCGCTTTTCTAACTTTGTAATAAATCTTACTGCTATGGAGAGTGTTATGAACTAGTGGCTGCAAGATCTAGCAGAGGTCATATGATGAACTTATCACAATAGCAAAGACAAAATTTAGAAAGGACAACAAATAAAAAAAATTCAACAAAGGATTTGCCAAAAGTCAGTAGAATAGCCTAAAGTAGGTGAAACAGTCGTTTTTAAAGTTGATATTAAAAAAATATTGATTACCTGTACTATCTGATTATTGAGTTCGGAGGTTGGCCAAAGTCTTCAAACGGCTTATGACAACAAAAACGGTGGGAATCATTGCTTTTGGTTCGACTCAATTCCAATTCGTTCATAAATGATGTCATTTGCACGTAGCAATTACAATTGTAATATTTTTAAGGGGTATTTACCCGAAGGTTAAAACGTTTTAAGGCTTTATCTTTAGTCTGTGGAAAGCATCTGTCAATTCTGCAAGCGCTTCATTAGTGACTAAACAGTCGATGATAGTCAGCAACTGGAAATTTTTAACTGAGGAAACCGCTATTTGCTTTATCATGGATGATGAAACTCTATTGAAATCTGTAAATGGCTTTAAAATATCAGATTTTTAGATTGAATTTTTCCTCTCCGACTCACTAGAGCTGCTTGAAAACAACTTGGCTGCAAGAAAGAATTAAAATCTAGCTATAGCCAATTGTTTTGCGTCTTGCTCAACGTCTTTCTTATCAGGTGATTTTGATTTCAACCTTCCAAACGTAGTTTTTAGCATTTTCCTTGCATTCCTTCTAAATACAGCCAGTGTTCTGAATCTTTCTTACTCCATCTTTTTGTTATTTTGGCTTAAATAACTCATAACTCAATTAAATTACTTCAAATGTAAGGTTCAAACTTTAATGACGAAAAATGCAATTCGCTTTTGTCAGTTTATCTACAATTTCTTCTAAAGATCCGTCCATCCGTACATTCTTGCGTATTTCATTTATTTGCTAGTTTAATAACTCACAGTGCTCTCTCAGCTGTTTTCAAAATCGCCTTTTCGTTTTCCATTGGACTCCATGCTTCTTTGTAATGAGTATATCATCGCCAATCACACGTATTTTTGATACGCTTTATCTTTTATTAACAAGAACCTCGGCAATTTCTCCGTTTAATTGAACACGTAAATATTTTTCAAAATATTTCATGCTTTAGGCTATTTTTAGTCAATCGCAACATTTTAGAAGGCTTTTATTGCGGTTTAAAAAATTGAATTGATTCAGTGTGGCTGCGCATAATATAATTGCCTCATCCATGCAATTTTTTCGATACTGATCAACATCTGTTAACCCTATACTTACAGGATTGATAATCGAAACCAAAAACTGGTTTTTGGGTTCTACTTCATTGCTTCATTTTAAGTAGCAAAGGAATCGATACCCGAAACTAAAGAAAATGGGCTTATGTACCGGTGTTTATGCGTAAGAAGGGCTTCCACACAAAAATAATTTAAGCTAGTACATTTGTATGCATTAATTTCATGGTTGGCATGCAATGTCATAAAATAACAGGAAGCATGTGTCTATTTTCCTTCTCTATATTCGCCTACACGCTTCTAAATCCGTCCATCATGTTTATTATTTTTATGCAAGACACTTCGCGATCTCTATTAAAATAGCGCCACCTCTGTATCCGTCTTCATAACTGCAAATACCACTTAAGTATGCAGCTGCAACAATGACGTTTCTTATAGAACCGTGCACAGACTATTAAGCAGGTCCGCAATTCAGAGATTCTACTGTCACCACTACCACCAATACTACTATCAGTGCTTCCACAACTGCTGCTGGTGCTGCTACCACTAGACCAGCTTTTAGCAGAGCACAGGTCTGCCGCTCCTAAATGATGACACTCAAAGATAGAATGTCTCATGAACATTGATATTATTTTTTCTTATCACCACTAATTGAACCGACCTTTTCTACATCTTTATGAATAGGCTTCTTATCCACTACATAGCGTTTACACACAGCGAATAGGAATACATCTCTTCTCGCCAGTTTTCATGAAATATTGTTCGTAAACAAATTTATTGCATTTGCGTCGATTGTTTGGGCTGCACCAAAATTTTTTTCGTGATGCATTATTGAATTTTTTCTTTTACCAACTTTCTAGATAGCAATAGCTTCCTTTTTTAAGCATAGAATTATATTGTATAAAGTTTAAATCTGCTTTAAAGTAGTACCAGATTTTCCAGTTAGCTAAAGTAGCTTAAACCGGAAAATTATTGACAATAGTTTTGCAAACGCCTTTTATAGAAAGATCATGAAGTTTGTTAGTGTTGGAAAGTTTTTCACCTCCTTCTGTACAGACAGGCTTCGAATTCACGATAACTCTTTTTGCTTTTTATTAGAGTTGTAGAGATTGCAACAGATCGATGCAGATTGCCATTCAACGGTATCTTTTTCCATAAATATAATTGCGCTTAAAAGTTTAAGACTAACCCGCTAAAGTTCAAATCTTTACCGTAGATTACGAAAACCGTCACAATTGTAATATCACATTACCTCATGTGTCGTTTGTGCACTGTTATGTGATAGATGCTTCTATTACTACGCTAAAAAATAATCGGGTGGTTTTTTTAAAACAAAACAATTCGATTTTTTCAAATTTTGAAGCTGAAAAAATGGGCAAAAAGGGTGTTATCAGCTGTTGAAAGGACGAAAATTGTTGCTTTGCTTAAAGAATGGTACTCAGAAAGAAGAATATTTAAAAAACTGTAGTTTAGCAAGAGCGCATTTCGTCAGGCGATTGTTAGATTCAGAAAATTCAGAAGTTTTTACGACTCCAATAGGGCTAGTAGACAAAAAGTTAGCAGCCCAAGACGTGATCATATGATAAGGAGGCTGCTCTTGCACTCGTTTAAGTGTTCTAGCAAACAGTTCTCGAATTAAAATTTATATGAGGCACAGCACATTTATATATGATACGTCAGGAATTTATTTATAATACAACACTTGTAGCGAGTGCCGAGCTTCGAGATTTGCATATTTTGTAAAATTTTTAATCTAATTGTTTAAGCAAATTTAAACTTTATGCCTTAGCTTAACAAAATGTCCTTCGGTCAATTTATTGCTTGTGACTTATTTATTCTAGGTCAGTTGTTTCGCACATGAACGAACGGTAAAACGTCAATATATCATAATCGTTGGCAAAGAACCAGGTGTGGCTGTGCATTGCCTAAAAATGGAAAATTTGTCGTGGTGTTATTTTCAAAACATTGAGATTGCATTGCATATTTGTTAAAGTCGTAGGGTAACATGTTGTATTGAACTTCTCCTTCTAGATTTTACTCTGAAGTGTCTGCTCTCTGCAAACATGAAATGACTTGGTGAGACATGAGATGAATGTAGGAGACTTGCGTGGCAAGTTTAGAGAAGCCTTACTGAAATGGAAGGCCTACGTGCGCAGAAAAAAAGACAGCTATGTTGGCAAAATGGTTCCAAAATTACATGTGGGAAAGAGAAAAAGAGGAAGACCAAAAAGAAGATGTGTGAACTGCCTAAAGCAGGAGATGCAAATTGTGGGAGTAAAGATGGAGGACGCACACAACCGAGCGCTTAGGAAACGAAAATTATGCACTGGTGACCCCACCTAATTGGAAATAAAAGCCTGAAGAAGAAAAAGAGGTAACCAATATTTATTCTTAAAAATCAAAAGAATTGAAAATGAACTGTGAAAAAAAGGCGGCCAAATGAAGCTTAGTCAGCCGAGTTTGATAAACGTTAAGCAAAACTGATGAGCATCGTGTTATTGATCAATAGAATTTGCTTGAAAAAAGCTAGAAATGATGCGTTCTTGTCAGTAGATCCATTTTTTTTAAACCAAAAAATTTGAAATTAATGACAATATATTTTGAAAACTCTTATGACAAATGTGATTTCAAAGTTTTTTGCTTGAAATCACAGAACTACTATTATCTTTTAAATAGTGGGCTGGTAATCCCTCTCAATGTTTAATGGTTGGCATATTGGCGTCAATAATGCACAGAAATAATGAATGAAAAAGATGCAAAGTGCGTTGCTCAGGTCATCAGTTATATTTACTCGCATTCATTTTAAACTCACTGATTGAAAAAAGATAAATTTGGCATAACCATAATTTTGATTTTTTACACTACTTCTTTAATCTGTCGTAAGATATTTAAACTTGTTTATCATGGTCAGATTCTTGTAGATTCAACATGGGTTTGAGCTAGATTCACAACTTTGGTAGAGGTATTGGACTGGTTGTGCATTACTTTGCGACGGTCGTAAATTCTTGCTGTTTTCTATCTTCATCAATCCCTAATATTAACAAATGTTGTATTGAAGCTTTGTACAAACGCATTTCCTGCATACTCTGTTTTATCTTCATGTTGCTCGCACTCATGACTGGTCAGTGACAACATTTTATCCGGATCAAAAACACACCGCAACAAATTGTACCAGGGGCTCCGTGTTGCCTGAATCCACTCACAAATAAATAAACGCGAAGTCCGCTGAAAAAAGTATTTCACATTTATCATGTGCAGCTTGGTATTCCAGTACTTCACCGAGTGATGAAACTACAGCAAATCCATTTTCTATCAGATCAGGAGCACAATCACCCTTAATTTGAAATTTTTCATTACTTCTCGAGATCGCGGTCTAGCACAGAAACAGTTACAAAAAATAGCAAAATAGGCAAACAAAGGAAGATGCTTTCAAAGCAGTGGATACAGAGATATCAACAAATATTGTGCATCATAGGTTTAAACCTGTAGACTTTTGCAACATATGCACCACGTTTTCGGAGTCAGAAGATAATGCAAGTATTTTTATTCTAAAGCATCGTTTGGTTTTCACAGTGATCTAACTGTAGGAACCAAATAGCACTTGCTCCTTTTTTAAAACTGATCTTACCTTACAGATTGTGAATTTGGTTGTTATCTTCAATAAATTTGTGTCAGGGTGTTTTCGGTAAATCATGGTGCTATCGTGATAGTGTCACAGAATCGACTTCATAGAAAATAGAAAAATAAATTTTTTTTGATCTGAGAATTAAGCATGCAATTCTCCTGCTTTGCCTAAAGCGGGAGGAGATTTCTCACTCCAACTGCTAAATAAACACGTTAGTTTAATAGAGATAGGTTTAAGATTTGTTTTCTGTTGCTTCGACAAAGTTGCTTTGACTTGCTGCAATAGAAATTATGGTTCAACTTTCTTTTAAGAAGAATAATCGACAGTAAACCTTGCTTTTTATATTTGCTGGTATTTATTTTAACTTAGTTTGTGGAATTCTATTAGTTTTAAGTGAGTTTTTCTCGCAGTGAAATAGGTGCACTTTGGCTGTTGTGGTCGAAGAAAGAGCAAAGGCCTTGGATTTCCTTACTGGCTTGCGTGGAAAGGCTTTCGTTGTGAGAACCCTGTAGCATGAGAAGCTTACCGAATATTACTCTGTTTTTACGCCAATTTTTATTTTCGATGTTGAGATCTCCTGTTGAAACTGAAAGATTTTTATCTTTTGGAAACTTTCATTGTTGAGGGTATCGTTAACGTCAACTAAATTCGATTCTCATGTTGTCGAAGCACTCATCTAAGAAGCTAACACCTACATCGATTGAATTCATTTGCATTGAATGTCTTCTGGAAAGTCTTTAAACCCTTCTCTTTAAGCACCTAAGGCTTATTACCCTTTAAGCACCTAAAATAATTTTAAAACATCAAAGCTAAAGCTCATTGGAAAAAGTAAATTGCTTTTTTATTATTTGAATTAAATTGAATCCATCATTAATTATATCATTTGTTAGGTTTCCTAACCCCGCTAACGATGGAGAACAGAAATCTATGGTCTTATACCATCTTTTTCATGCCAATGATACGTTTTCTTTAATTCAGAATATGAGGTTCCGCAAATCGTTGACTGCGAAAAGACTACACTGGCCAACAAAAAAATTTGTCGTGGTGTTTAAGATGTTTTAACTGTATTTACCTAATTTGAGGGCGCTGATTCCAGAAATTCTGTTACTTTTTTGCTAGGGGCTAGTTTTTCTGCTATGGTATACCCCTCTCTGGAGGAAGCCGATAGCTACAATAAAGACATGCAAATCGAAGAAACAATATTTTTATGTAACTTTATGGCACATATTCATGGAATCACACCAAAATATTCACAATTAAAGCTTGAAGTTGTAAAAAATGCTAAGCATAGACATCATCAGCCATATATTGACGTTTTACTGATTTTCTAGAATAGGACGCTCCGGCATCATCGCGCTTGATAGACCAACAGTAGTCTGCAAGCATGATGACATTCCAACGACCTTGACAGCGAACTTCCATGTCGCTGATGTCTTGATGGAAGCGCTCTTCTTGCTCGTCGCTCACATCACCTAGATTTTCTGGAAAACGATCAAGACGGCTGTGCAAATAATGTAACTTGATGCTCATATTTGCACCCAGTTGATGGAGACTTTTGAGTAATGTTTCAACAAGTTCTTTGTAGTTAGGCGCCTTTGTTTTTCCCAAGAAGAATTTTACTACATTCATAAACGCCATCCAGGCACTCAATTCTGCAGGATTCATAAAATTACAGAAATTTGCGTCATTCATTAACCTCCGAATCTGGGGTCCACCTAAAAATTCCAGCTTCTAATTTCTTTATGATTTGGCCTGGAAATTTCATGCAAATATATTTGAAACAGTTGCCATCTTTCTCAAGAGCCTTCACAAACTGTTTCATGATGCAAAGCTTTACGAGAAGAGGAGGAAACACAATTTTGGAATGCTCCACGAAAGGAGGAGCCAGAACATTGAGAGAGCCAGGAATCAGCTCACTGCGCAGAGGCCAATCTTTTTTATCCAGTGCTCTGTTCTTGCCCTGCTGTCCCACAGACACAAGAAGCAAGGAAATTTTGTGTAGCCACCTTGTAGCCCGAGGAGAAACCCAACCATTTTCAAATTGACACATATGATCCATTGGTGTTGTCTGTATGAAATTTTTTCCAGAATAAATTTGATTTCATCATATTTTTTTTTTGAGAGTCGTTGAATGGCGTAGAGGAACTGATCCATATGAGTTGCAATTGTACAGAAGAACACATTTCAAACTTCTTTTGGAACTGTCTATAAAAAGGCGCCAATCTTGAGGATTATACTGTTGGCGCCAAGCTGCCGCAGCAGGCCGGCAAAGTTGTTGTAATATACTATGTCGTTTTCATGAGTGAAATATGGCAAGAAATTAATATGGCGTCTTCTATAGAAGGTTGTGAGAGTTCCAGGCTGAAGTAGATTTTTTCTTTGAGTCTTGAAGTTAGAAGTTTAGAAGATTCTTCGGAAGGGTTGACATCTTATGTCAGATTATTAAGTTCTTCTTGAGAAAAAAGCTGTGGTAGTAAAGAAGGAGGAAAACCGACATCTAATACAGTGTCCACACTACTGTCAGTGGACAAAATGGAGCCTTGGTCTTCTTCGGAACCAGGCAATTCCAATTCGAGTAAACCTTTAAACACTGGAGCAGGAATTTCATTGCAGTGTGGAATTGGCCTAATTGCAGGCTCGAGGTTCAGATAAACCAACTAATTCCTGTTCTTCCTGCTGATTCCCTTCGTGTTGACTGCACAGCAGTAGCAGTCATCGAAATGGTTTTTCGATTCACACCAGACTATTGGAATACCAAAGCGGAGTGACTTTCTATCCTTTTTTGTTCACTGTCGAAGATGCTCAACACATTGCTTGCATACAATATGGGGTGCCCATGCCTTATCTTGATCAACCAGCATTACTTTGAAGTAAGCCAGATAAGCACACTTCACATATTCACTGACCCCTTTCCTGTTAGATTGCAACGTATATTCCCCGTAAATATAGCAAAGCACATTTGGATTGTTTAAACAACGTCGCCTAGGAGAGGATGTAGCCATACTTAATTTTTGCTCCAAAAATCTGCAACGCAAGTAAAATAATGCAGCTTATTTATTTCCTGTCTGACAAATAAATGAATTCCTAACACTAAAAAAATAAATTTTACTTTGACCCAGAAATCAACAAAAACATGCGACAATCGGTAGGCCTACCTAGTACTCTGTGTCCACTTTTTACCAAGTACATACCTCCTTTTATAGCAAACTTGACTTTTACTTTAAGGTTTGTGACGTCATAATCATTTAACATACATCACAATAACAACCTGCAATTGTAATTATGACGCTGTAATGTATATAGAAATACGCTTAATTTTAAGGCAAAAAAGGTATAAAATAGCATGCATCCTAACAACTTGACCTGATGAGAGAAAATTGGTATGATTTTCAGAATCAGCACCCCCAAATTTGTCTAAATCAGCATAGAAACCTTGGGCACCAAAAATTGTGTTGGCCAGTGCTATCAATAGTCAACATGAAATGTGAAGGAAAATTGATTAGAATAAGCCAAAAGCAGTAAAATTTGACGTAGTTTCAAGAAATTAAAATCTCTTCTGCGGGTTATAATAATTACTGCGACCTTAGATAAAAGCGCTGTTACGAAATGACGCGGAAGACAACATCAATCGACCTTGGAAACTACATGAAACTACTATAGATCCTAGGTCGCGTAATCCTGTTGGAAACTGCTCTTTTGAAACTGAGCTTGGCACAAAAGGCAGCTTCTCTTAGGTCACTAGTGATCATAGTGCTTTGAGTACGACATTCAGTAGATGCAAAATTTGATTTTCGCGAAAGCGGCAATGCCGCGACTGTAAATTGTCAGCCACTAGGGTTAACAAGCGAATTTCTCAGAGCAATCTATAGAAGCAAACCGCGTGAAATTGTAAATCTATTTTTTTAAATCTATGAGGAATACTTCCACGGCGCATTAAATTAAAAAGATACTTGATTGCTTCAGACAGATTTAGAGTCTATGGGAGCCTGACTGCCAAATTTTAGATAATTGGTGTTTGTCTCAGGTCCTGTGTGGTGTTCAATACTGCATCAGTGAAATACTTTACAGATTTTTTTTTATGCGCATAATAAAGTAAAAAATTGTCTGGGAATTATTGATGAATGTGGCCAACGCCTCCCAGGTGTGCCTAAATGACGGTACCTTGATTTTCTTGTATAAATGGGTATTGATTTGTGTCACGTTTCAATAAACAGAACTAATATATTCACAAATTACTCTATAACTTCGAATTCCCTTGCTTGCCAAAACACAGAACTAAAACACTTTAATAATTAAATATCAGTGACTAACTAAAACCACCAAAATAATCGCTTGGCTTCTGTCACAATAATCACCACAGAACAACGCCTTTTTACTACACTCTACTATCTCGTTCTAAAGCTAAACTATACTTTGAATTACACTCTCTGAATCTCTGAATGAATAACAAAAATCTCGCCACCTTATATATACGGCTGGAAAATAATCTAGAAATTGCTAGAACATCACGTAACACAGGAAAAACATCGCTAATAAATTACGTAATCGCTAATGATAATATAAAAGAAAAAAATCTTCTAGAAGAATCAAGAATCACTAGAATACACTGAAAAGTCAGGTAGACAGCCATTGTGACGTTAGAAAGGCGTGTGAGTTACAAATCTATTTATAAATCCGAAAAAAGGTCTTTGTTTTGAAAACAGCTTTGCAAGCTAGGGCTACAAACAATTCAGATTTACAAATAAAATAATCACGACAAAACAAACAGATTACAACTCTATAGGCTACATATGCAAAACTATTCTTTAACGAAAATTTACGTATTCGTGACAATTTGAATCGCTCCCAGCTCAAATCGCTGCGTAAATTTATCAATGAAGAATTAAGCGCAATAATCAATGAAGAAATATTAGATTACCCCCAAACCTGGGTTGAAAAAGAAAAGTTACGTGATTTTTAAGTAGGATATGGTTTTGTTTGCATTCGACAAGTCGCGATTGATACACCTGTGTGCAGTCTTTGCCAACAAATAATAAAGGGACTGATTTGCGTAATACATCTCGGGGAAATTCAATGCCTCAACTGACTAACTCCACACCCCTGCTTTGCTTTAAGTATAATGATTTTTGTTAAAGATTGTGAACAGTTTAAAACCGGAACAAACTCAAAAAGTGTGTTGTTGCAGGTCAGAACAGAGCCTGAACTTCCTTTCAATATGTGATATGATTCAAAATTGCCTGGTGCCTTCAAAATGTTGTAGGTGCGTTTCCACATAGAGCAGCAAGTACGCTAGCAAAGTAAAGTATATGCCCAGTCTCACATGGCCAGCAGGAATGTGGAAGCAAAGAGTTCTTGGCCTTCGACTGTGCCTGAAACTGAAATTTGCAAATCTTCCGATGAGGATGAGCAGCCCGCACTCATAAAATTGACGCCTGACAATAATACTGTCTTGCTTCGCATAAGTGCAGTGAGAGTTATGAATCTCGGCACTGGAAAGTCAGCCCCTGTTTATCAGCACTATGATTCCACACTACAGGCATCACTAATCTCTAATAGAGGAGTGTCAAACTGGCGGCCCACGGGCCAAAGGTGGCCCGCGACGTAACATTTTGCGGCTGGCGTAAGGATTTTGTAGCACAGTGCGAATGCCTGGCCTCCGAATTCGGTCTTCCAAAAATTGTTCTCCAAAAGAAAAACATCTTTTAGGTTGAAATTACATGAAAATAGCGACCTTCGCCGTGATGAGAATATTTATTTTCAAAAAAAAGTTCAAGTAGCTATTGAGTGAAAAATGCAAAAAATCTCTATTGAAGGCATTAGTCTCCATAAAAGAAATATATACTGCAATGTTTCTTAGACTGTGTGCCGTTGTGTGCCGCAAGTTTTTTTAAAGTGCGTAATACCGAATACAAATTTTCCGTCAAAATTGAAAAAATGCTGCCATGAAGTAACGGTTGAGAATAGCTACAAGTTGCGGGTAGCATTACGAGTTACGGCGAGAGAGGCAATAACCTTTTTTTCAAGATCAGCACCATTTCGGGCTACATCACACGATTTCCAGAGATCGTTGCCCGGAGAAGTGATCAACTGGATTCCTGTGCCGACAGACAAAAATTTGGGGACCACTGATATACAGTCTTGTCGGCTTAAATTTTTTTCAACAGAGTCTGGCCCGTATGAAATCTAGGTATGTAAATGAGGTCCACAGCACTGAATGAGTTTGACACCTCTACTCTAAGAAGTTGAAAAATGAAGTTGACCTTGGCTGTTGACAACAAACGGACTCAAACGATTGACAGTAGCGGACTGACGGAGTTTACCCTTCAATCGCCAACCGCCGATGAAACTCTTCGTTAGTGCCTTCATTGACCACAAACTCTGGCTCAACAAATAGTTGCGAGAGTTGTGCTAGAGTTTGTGGACAATAAAGACGCTCTTCCTCAAGCTGTAAACATAAAGAAATTAGAGCATTTTAAAGATGTGATGATTCCGGAAATTGTTTAAAGTAAAAGTATTGGTATCTAGATCGGACAAACCGATAAATCTTTTATGACTTTTGAAAAGCGCGGAAAAAAGGCACCCTAATCACTCCAATTACGTATCATTAACTCGGCTTGGACCGATTGCCATCAGCGGGTATATGGGAGCGCGAAACAACATTTTTCAAAACTTAAAAATATCCAAGTGAACAAGAATTGCAATGGGTGTGATTGTGAACAACTTATACAAGCATTTGCTGGTTTAAAAGAGTTGTTGCGTAATTACGTAGTAAAGATGAAGTTGAGCAGCCCTACATAAATGATCAAGTGGTATGTCAGTGGGTCGAGCCGAATCTGAAAGTAATGAAATTTTGATCCCATTAAAAATAGATGTTGTAATCGACCTGCTAAGCAATTACATCTGCGCCTTGCATCGGACACCAAATTTGCGCCGAAGCGCCCTA
This sequence comes from Trididemnum clinides, assembly GCA_963675345.1. Classification (NCBI taxonomy): domain Eukaryota; kingdom Metazoa; phylum Chordata; class Ascidiacea; order Aplousobranchia; family Didemnidae; genus Trididemnum; species Trididemnum clinides. The sequence continues at coordinate 6,019,142 of OY776297.1, forward strand.
AAAACTGTAAAGCTGCAATATGTACTCACGGAAAAATTTTAAGAAATGATTTTCCAAAGTTGGATAGTATCTGTTGATAATGGGGCTTCGTCTAATAATGAATGTTCGTCTTTGCCTTTTTTTTATCTCTAAGCAAGACAAAGCAGTGGTATTGTTTGACGAGATCGATACTTTTGAAGGAGCAATACTAAATCATGCTGTCCATTCTGCAATCAATTTGTTACTGATTTAGTCTAAATCTTGACAAGATATCGAGTGGGAAGATAGGCTTGCACGGCTGATCTGAGCAAGTGATTTTTCCGAGGGGCTATGTTTGAGAGTCAGAGGGGCTTGTTTTGTTTGGTATAGTACAGAAACAATGATTTAGATTCAGGCTAATTTTAACCATTTATATTTACCATAAATGGTTGGGAAACCAACTGTAGTCCCTTCTTTGCATTTATTGCGATTGGAAGGTTGATTGCTAAAATCCCTGCCAACACTGGTATCATGAACTTAAGAGCTATTGAAAATAACCTGTACACGGATGAACTTTCATTCGCCTCAGGTTCGCTCGATGTCAAAAGAATTCTTCGCAAATCAACATCGCTGTTTGAAAGTAGAGGCTCTAAATTGCACCAGTGGGTAGGTAGTGGTAGTCCTAAAACTGTTTGCTTGGTGAATTTCTAAAAGGGGAAAACCTTTGGATGTATTTAGTTACTAAGCAACAAATTTCTTGATCTACTATTTATTGAACTCAGAAAAGTTGAAAAATAGATGGAAAATTAACAAAAACACCAAAGCATTTCTTTTCCTCTCGGAGACTTCGTCAGGGTAAATAATTAAGTACAGATCTGAAAATTCCAAAAATAATTTTAATTTCTAAAATTGTACTCCGATAGCGATATTGTTTTCACTCTGCGCCTCTCAATTAAGCACGAGCAAGAGCAGCCTTACACCGGGCTAGTAATCGATTTTTATATTTAAAGATGGCTTAAAGGCGTTTGTTTGGCCACGCTTCCGTTAGCTCGATTTTATATTTGAAACGGCATTTTATTACTACTGTAAAATTTTGCTCTGCTGGTATTGCTTTTCTGCAGGCTCTGCACTGATCACGATAGGATTTGATGGATAAATCATAGGAGCGTTGTTAGTAAAAAGATGGTTATCAATGCTGGCGGATAGTTATCAGGTCGTCATGCCGATTTATGACGTGTTCTTGTTGCAAGAACATCTATATTGGTAAACAGAATTTGAGCAGAAAAGAACGGATAGAGGATATATAATGTTAAAGTACGGAAGCTTCGGTGGATATACTAGTTATCTATGTCTTGTTGAGTATCCCGTGTTTAATTAAATGTTGCTCATCATATTTGTTTGGTAAATTGAAATATGTAAGAAAAGTTTCCCTCTTCTCCCTCCTCTCTGAAATTTACTATTTGCTGTCAAATAAGAGGGGTGTCAGCAACAAAGCATTGCGGAAATATAAAAAATTATGAATTAGGTCGTCTATTCTAAAGTTGGACCTATGTTTCTTTGATAAGCGCCATGATCTAGAGCTTTTTTTGACTTCGTCCGCTACAAACTTTTCAACCTCAAATCCTATAAGAAATCTTACGATATTTATCGGTCTGCAATCTCATTGCATATGTCCATGCTTCATCAACTACGTTCTAAACTTTAAAAGGAGTTAAAAAATTGCTCAAAGTTGATTCGACAACAAGTTTTCGATCAAACCTAAGCTTATGAACAAGTCAAACTGGTTGAATCACAAACTGTTCAACCTATGGAAGAAACACAACATACGCTCTCCAGATTGCGTCAAAGACATCAGTGACAAGACCATTTCAGTTGAAGAAATACACGCGCTATACCTCGGCCTAGAATATCACATCCTTTTGGAAAAATTTGACACCTTAAAATTGAAGTCTACCACTGAAAACTAAAGCAGTAAGTTATTTAAATTACGTAAAGTTTCGTTTGACGATGATTGCAACGATGAACTGAAATTCATCGCTTCAGCCTTCTTGAAAGCTTCGACCAGCAGATGTTGCTCTGTACCTAACCGAGCTTTACGTATCCTATCTCGAAATCAAAAATTTGACAGTTTCATAAGGGTAACGGGGTAGCAGTATTGAATTTTAATAGCTACCAAAAATAATTAAATCTTTAAGTTAATGATTCTACAAAATTTGAAGAAATAAATTAGATCTAAATCCTATTATATTTGGCTGTTCACTTAAGCAGGTCACCTCCGTGGTTAATATTCCAGCACATAATTTTGCTAAATAGCTTAGTTCTTTTATCACACCTTATATTTAAATTAAATATTCCCCTATCTTCAAACTCGAGTTTTATAAACAAGATTAAAATACCTCAGTTTACGAATAACGCTAAATTTGTGAGTTTTGGTGTGACTAGCCTTTTACAGCTTTCCTTTCGACCTTGTAATTGATGATAGTGTTAGTAAAATATTTTCAATTGATGTCGCCCCCTGAGTTACATTTTGAACATTCCGAAAACCAACTAAGACAAAACATTTTTACAAAACTCCTTAATCTTAGTACCGAAGTTATGTTTATACAAAACGGACAACTCTTTTCACAAATAGACGGTGTAACCATGGGTGTTCCTTTATAGCCTGCCTTAGCTAGTTGGCTTCTTAAAATGATCGAAACGAAAATTTTCGATCAAAATCTGTCGTATGTCATGAGTATCATGTTTTTGCCATCTACAACTGATCGGCAGTTGTTCAATCGTTATTAATTGCGCTTCCAGCATTCTAACCAACATTTCACAATTCTTCACTATTATTTTTCAATGTCGAAGTAATAATTTGTAACCAGGAGTTTGATATCAGTTTTACAGCAAACGAAGTTTTAACTGCGTGCTCCAGCACTTTAACAGCGTAGCTCCTTTGCCCAGGAAACTAGGCCTTATTTCTTGTTTATTGCATCGAGCTAATTCATATTAATCAAATGACTCTTATTGAAAACTGTTATCAATTTCACTATTTCTTTGATTAAACCAAAAGAGCACCTAGTATCTTTTATTCCAAATGTGATTAACGGGTTTATGAACAAATTCTATAATCATAACCAATTTCTCTCATCACCTCACTTTCCAATACATTGGTACCTCATCTATTAAACTTGGTAAAAGCATCGCTGCCTTGTATCGGGAGAGACTGGGCGTAACCGGCGCGATGGTGCAGTGGTTAGAGCGTCCACATTGTAGTCGGTAGACCTGAGGTTCATTCCCTAAGTCGAGTCATACCAAAAGACTTTAAAAAATGGTAGTCACAGCTTCCCTGCTTGGCGCTCAGCATAAAAAAGGGATAGTGTGGAGAACAAGCCGGCAAGCTTGCTTGTTGTGTCCTTGGACAAGGCACTTAACGGGACGCCTCCACCTTTATGTGGCAGACAGGTGGCCCCACCCGTACTTCACCGGATTATAATTGTGAAGTTGCTAACCCAGCATGTCAGACGACTCTTGGGTACCCACCAGTGGCAGTACGCCTTGTTGGTCGTGGGGCTACCAGTCACTCAAGACTGGTTCGAAATGGGATGCCATCTTCCCCTAGCCTAATATCAATTAGGTTGACGGCATGAACCTGAATTACCGTTCATGCCGTACCTCCATCCCAAGGAAGAGGAGGGGTAATCACACACACACACACACACACACACAGACTGGGCATTGATATCAAAACTGCTTACCAAACTTATCTAAATTTTGTACGTCAATCTTTCCTATCCTTTATTCGCTCTTTTCTGCTCAAATCCTGTTCACCAATATAGATGTTCTTGCAACAAGAGAACACGTCGTGTATCGGTATGACGACCAGATAACTATCCACCGGCATTGATAACCATCTTTTTACTAACAACGCTCCTATGATTTATCCATCAAATCCCATCGTGATCAGTGCAGAGCCTGCAGAAAAACAATGGCAGCAGAGCAAAATTTAACATTAGTAAAAAATGCCGTTATTACACTGTAACCGAGATAATGGAAACGTTGCTAACCAAACGCTTTAAGCCATCTTTAAATACAGGGTGTCTCAAAAGTAAGTATACACTTTAAAATTTGAATAACAATCTAATGGCTTATTCAAATTTGTCAAAGTTTACAAAAATATTCTATAAACTACTAGAAACAGATTACCCTCCTAATATCTCGTTGAATTTATTTATTGACAGAATGTTAGACCTCAACGTGGAAACCACCAATTTCGAGACATTTCAGCCACCTTTTGACGCATTCTTGCCCGATACCCTGCAATAAATCTTGTGTAACTAGTCCACATGATGCTCTAATGTTTTGTTCCAACTCTAAAAGGTTTTGAGGCCGGGTGGAGTAAAGTTGACAAAAAATGCTTCGGTTGAAAAACTGTTACTTTCAGCCAGATGGAGCTCCTGCACATTACACCAGGAAAGTCAGAGATTACTTAAATCAGCTTTTTCTCGGTAGGTGGATCGGGTGCAGAGGTCCTCTAGAATGGGCCGCTCGTTCACCTGACTTAACCCCATGCGACTTTTTTCTTTGGGGTTTCCTTAAGAGCAAAGTTTACTCCACACGGTCTCAAAACCTTTTAGAGTTGGAACAAAACATTAGAGCATCATGTGGACTAGTTACACAAGATTTATTGCAGGGTATCGGGCAAGAATGCGTCAAAAGGTGGCTGAAATGTCTCGAAATTGGTGGTTTCCACGTTGAGGTCTAACATTCTGTCAATAAATAAATTCAACGAGGTATTAGGAGGGTAATCTGTTTCTAGTAGTTTATAGAATATTTTTGTAAACTTTTGACAAATTTGAATAAGCCATTAGATTGTTATTCAAATTTTAAAGTGTATACTTACTTTTGAGACACCCTGTATAAACTCCGTTACTCGCCTGGTGCAAGGCCGTTACTACACCTACTTTATTGAAAGGCGCAGTGTGAAAACGATACAAACCATCGTTATTGGAGTAAATTACAATTTTAAAATTGTTTTTGGAATTTTTAGATCTGTACTTAATTATTTGCTTTGACGAAGTCTCCGAGGGGAGAGTGAAAGCTTCAGTGTTTCTGCTAGTTTTCCATCTTTTTTTTGTTTTCTATGTTAAATTAATTGTTGATCAAGAAATTCGTTGGCTTGTAACTAAAATAAGTTTTCTCCGAAATACCTGAGTGCAATCTCGATTCAAAGATCCGTGAAGTATGTTTAGGTGCGCAGCTTATGTCTGCATCAAAAACGCTTGGTCTGATGTGGGATATGAAAAACGGCTGGTTGCAAGCGTGTTTTAAACACACAAATTGAGTGTAGTCACTAATAAGCGCGGAATGTTCGATGCGCTGGCGGGCTAGTTTAACCTCTTGAGTATCTTCACACATTGTTTACGTAAAGGAAAACTTAGCCTTGACAAAGTGACCAATTTGGTACTTGGTTAGGATGACGAACTTTCATAGGATGTTCTCAATAACTGAAGCAAATAAGTAAATATAATGTGAACTTCTCGCTGAATTGTCTATTTTCCGCTATTGTTTCTCAGAGGGATCTGTGATTGAGAGAGATAAGGTGAAGTACCGGCTCCATGGGTTTGTGATGCGTAAAATCTTTATCTCTTTTTCGTAGTGTACTGTATCTGAGACGCTTAATAAATGGACGCTGGTGTGTGGCATTTGTGCGGGCAAAGCTAAAGTTGTTTTGGTGAATCAAATCAATTGGGTCATTGTGCCTAAGGCGCTGGAGACTGCCGAGATGTGTAAGAAATTGATGAAGGATGTGTTCAGAACGTTGCAGCATCTCGGATGCGTCTTTATCTCTGGTAGAACTTGCAAGTAGTTTCAAAATGGGCAATAAATTATTATTGAATTTTACTACAAATGATTGTACTCTTCATAGAATACCAAATCACAATAATTTCTTGTAATTGCAATAAGTAAATTATTAGGTTGCGCCAAAACGAATTGGTATGGGGAGGCCGAGGAGGAATGTTACAGGTGTGGGTTGTTATACTCCTCATAATTTTTTCAAAACGTAAAGTTAATAGGTACAAATAAAAGAAAGTATTTCTTACATCATAATCTTTCTCTTTATCAAATTTTTTGCTAGTATTTAAAGTTTGGTTGAAAGTTATTATAAAAAATGCATTTTAACCAGTTTTTTGAAAATTTTGGGTGGTTTCAAAAAATTTAGATACAGATAAGCAGAAATTTTGTTAATATAAAGTTATTTCAATCTTACTCAGAAAATTGATTGTTATTTATGCTGAACAAAATGCAGAAGCCATTAAAGGTCAAACTTTTACATAATTTCATGAAATGCTACTGTAGGTGCAAGCTCTGAGAGGTAAAATGCTTTTTTTGTAACAAGTTGCCTCGTTTTTGCTGTGCCATTTGTTTTATGATAAAAGCTTTTGTTTTCAAACAAATTTTGACTTTTTTAACCAGTGAGTTATTTCAGACCTATTTCTGCATTTTTGTTAATCAATACTTAGTTCTAAATGTCATTGATATATTAAATGTAATGCCAACTATCCGTAAAAAAACATAAATCACCTTGTTTCAAAAGAAATATATACCGTACAGCTGCTGCAGATATTAACTAAGCAACTTGTATTATTGTCGGCTGCAAGCAGACTTGCTAATTTCTTGATGCTACATTTGGCTTAGTGATTGAGTATAACTTAGTGATTAGTAGGCTACATAGTAAATATTGCTTGTCAGTGTATTATGCTGCACAGTATCCCTGCAAAAACGCTTTTTGAAGCCATTTTGTTAGAATATTTTGTATTGATTTCTGCGTCTGGATATTGAATATGGGTAAAACAGTAACCTCGCCTGCCGATAACTCAAAGCTCGGTTTTTGTCAGATGTATTTTATGTCTTCGCAAAGAATTCAAGTCAGGACAAAAAATTGAAGTTGCATCAGGCTGCAAATGAATTCTAACCAAAACAACTTGGATTTTCAGAACTAGTTTTATAAATAGAAATGAAATCTCGGCCAGCGGTATAACCAAAGTACTACATGTAGTACTACATGTAGTACTTTGCTTATACCGCTGGCCGAGATTTCATTTCTATTACTTTTTAGTGGTGGTCTTTACTACTAGACCACCACTAAAAAGCTCAAATTAAAAAAAATCAAAGCCTCATCCACATAAGTGCCGCTCTTTAATTATTACTTCTCTTTAGGAGAAAAAGATACTAAAAGCTTTGAAGAAAAAGTTTGCATTGCATGGTGTGTTGTGACAAATATTTAAATTCTGTATCAGGTAAATTTTGTAATCCAAGTACTAAATGTAGTAGTTGGTTGCATTACGAATGTAGTGGATCAAATAAGTAGAATACTTTTGATAACTGAAAATAAATTAAAATTTGGCTGTTTTTTTCTTTATTATTAACAATTGGATAAAACAATAAATTATGAATCTTTTCAAAGAAAAATGGAAACGCTAGGGCAAGTAGTTTTGAAGTTGTTAGCTGCCCAAGTGGTAGATTTGATTCGACCCCTTTTTGGCTATGAATAGCACAAAAGAACCCTGGTCAGATAGGGTTAATATTACCCACGTACTAAGAGAAGGGGTGGCGGGGGTAAGAACAGGCGGCTGGTTTTACATTAAACGAAATGGAAAATATAAAATTATTCATTGGGATGTTATGTTCTGCCTTGAAACGGCTCAGTACAGGAAACAGCTGCGGTTATTCAAAGCTTGACATGTCGTCTAATAGATAAAACGCGCTTGATTTATAGTCTGGCGAGGGCTATACATGCCAGTGGTGGTGTAAAACTGGTCGAGGTGGGTGGCAGACGTCCAATAATGATCCGTAGAGTGTCATTCAAATCAGTATAAAGATGCTTTGTGTGCGAACTTCCGCATCGTGTTGGTGAGACATACTCAGCAGCATTGTAAACTATCACCAGAGAACCAATACAGAGGTTGGCACGTTTGGCCCCCAATAGAGTTTACGAAATGCGAAAGATGTTTTTTAGCGTAGTTTCCGATCCAGCTAAACACCAAGATATTTTGGATAAGGAGAGTAAGAAAAGGCTTTTTCATCTAAGCTGACATCTCACTTAGGTTAGGTCTCTTTTGTAGTAACGATGGAAAGCGATGGTGTTAGTATTTGCCTAGCTTAACTTAACCTCCGCTTTTCCAGGTATTAATTAACTGCCGGAAAGTTTTTGACATACATTCTTGGCTAATCTTGTGGCTTTATTAATAACCTTTAAGTGATGAGTTCCGGTAACAAATAGCTTATCTGGCTAAAGTTAATCATCAGAGAAGCACTTTTTTCTTACATGACATTCACTTTTCGGCAATTCTGTCTACTAACAGTGCCAAATTTCAAAAGAATAAGAATGAAGCCATTTTGAGTATTAGCTTATAAGCAGTAACATTTCATTATGCTGTAAGATGAGTAAGCTTGTTTTTTTAATAAAAATTTGCAATGGCTCCTTCTAATGCGAAGCAAGCTCAAAAATCTGGAAGATTTGCAATTTCAAAACAAATTTAGTTAATATCGTTAATATTTTAATGACCTAATCGTCGACATTCTCGAAGGTTGTTGGATTGGGAATATCATGACGTTTGACGACAAAAAATTGTGATGTGGCATTAGCAGTCGAAACAAATGTTGCGACAAGTTTGCTCGAAAATATTTTTTCAGAACTTGCAATGAGGGATGTTTCTCCATATACTATACGTGGACCGTCCATGGCCCAGTTCCTAATTATTTACACGATGTTTTTGTTTTTAGTTCTTCACATGTTTTAATATTTTGAGTGGCCTTTTACGTGTGAATCTTTTTTTACATACATTATATTAATATAAATTTTTGCATTTATATTTCGTGTGATCTTTTCATTTCCCTTTTTTAACATAGACATTGAGTATTGGGCTTGCTTTTTATTTATTTTTTAAATTGAATACTGTTATACTTTGCGTTAGCGTTTCTTTTGAATTGTAAATTACCGTTTAGATGGTTATATTTTGTAAAATAATTTTATTCTTACTTGTACTTATTTTTAAGAAGCTAGTTGTCTGCCTGAGATTTGATACTTCAACTCTTTGATTGATCTGTTTGTTATTTGTAATATTCTCTTGTTTGTTCTATTATTGTTTTGCTTGGTAATCAGCTTTGCAATCGTTGGTCTTGGGTTAATTTCCCTTGTGGGGTCATACCAAAAAGACTTTTAAAAGCTTTTACATGTCTCCTGCTTTACACTCAGCAGTATGAACAATGCGCAGAATAAAAAATAAACTGTGCAATGTATTCTCAATAGTGATTAAAATACTACAAATCTTTGCGCTAACAAACTGCTGCAGTTGAAAAGTGCCCAAAAACAGAATACGATACATAATTTCAGTCCAAAAAGTCTTAAATGAGTAAGCCAATTGAGACAGGCTGGGTTTTGATGATGAAAATTCACCATAAACGGTGTCATTGTTTTTACTCAGACATAATCGATTGCTTTGAAGAAAAGAAGTTGTTGCTGTATTTTTAGATCACCCTGCCGCCTACAACAACACGTGGCACTCAACCTCACCAGCAAGTTATTCTTCTAGTTCGAGACTTGTGCATGATCTGGGTAATTATGAAACTTATTTACAACCCAGGTTTTACCCTCACCACCGGAAGTAAAAAGCAAAGCAGGTTACGACACCTTAACTCATTCTCTCCCAAAATTATCTTTGCTTCAAAATTCTGTTTCATTTTAATATATGTTTGACAAGTATGCCTATATATTTTGTCTACTGTCTTTTAGTTGAATTGTTTTCTAATTTGGAAAATGTTATTGTAATTACGTATGACATGAGCCTATATGGGATCCTATGGGATATCATAGCATATACACGTTCCTGGTTTTTATAAACTCTTTTGTAAGTTTTGTTCACTAATAAGCGTTTTTTGTACTCAGGTGTAATGTATAAACCACATTGTGTAAAATATTTTGTCATGTACGTTTATGCGAAGTCCTACTGGTAGCCTGCGAAACAATATCAGCAGTGGCATTGCAAAAGTGGATCTATTTTTTGTGAGTACTATTTGCTCATATTTGCTTTTACACAACCTATTTGTGAATCCAGCTTTGGCCAATGCTTTTAGCTCTCAAATTAAACTTCTGGTCTAAGTTAAGACTGACATCATTTTTGTAAATGAGATGATATCTTCCTTCCTTTGAAAAAGTGGTGAGAGAAGTTAAGAGCTATTGGCTTACCAAAGTAAATGTCGAGAGTTTCATTCCGTCACATCTAGGAACCACCCAAGTAGATGTCAATAAATTCATTTTTGGTTTACGGAAGTATAATATTTCTTTATACTTTGACCCAGGCTATTACCTCTACCAAAAAGTAATTACAGTTTGGCGCAGTGATTGATATAATTTTAACTCGCAAAGATTTAAATTTCATCTCCAAAATTTTTTTTTTGAGTATAGTTAGTCATCTGGTGTGCGCCTATGCAAAGCATTTTATTATTGAAAGAATGTTCGTTTGCTTTATCAGGTAACTCTATACCATCCCCAGATATCATAAATAATATCAAATTATATAAATGAGTCTCATTTAAATGTTAACAATAAAATGTAATCATTTAACAAAGTATTTGGAGATACGGACTATCTAAAGTTAACATGCACAACGACCTGTGTATCCTCCCTCATATCAGGTTTCTCCGACTGGTTTTGTAAATTGTCGCTGTTTGACTACAGATAACAGTAACTCACTAATTGCTTTTCTATTAAACATCAAGATTAAAATCTGCATATCAAAACATACGTCGTAAGATTGTGAGTATTTGTAAGTGAAGTGATGTCTATTCCGATACCATTGGAGATAATGAGAGAGAATAATTAAGTCTAAATTATCCCCACGATTTTGATCAAAAGTAGTTAAATAACATACACAGTATATTCTTGGAACAAGAATACGTCATACATTGGTAAGACGGGTAGACAACTTTTCGCAGGAATAAAGATGGAAATTATTCGCACGAATTCTCTTTTTCCTCTAAACCCAATAATTTAGTGATTAATTCCAACGCCATCAATGCCACTGCGGTCGCGAATCGTTGCCGACAGCAAAAAATTTTGGCTCGTATAGTAGGAGATCTTCTTGTAGGTTTCTAGTATAGCTTTTGACCTACACGTTTCAGTTTAGATTAGGGTTGGAGTTGAGGTAAGGGTTAAAGTAAGATTTAGTGTTAGGGTGAGGGTTATTTTCTTTTTCATTGCTGTAGATAACAAACTACAGACTCAAAATACATGTACATTGCTGTAGATCAGAAAAGTGCAACCTTTTTTGCCGTAATTTCACAGTACAGAAAGGTTTCGCGGCTAAATCACAGGTTTTAAAGCAAACATTGGCGATAGACTGTAAACTGTATGCGCCGGTGAAGACAGAAGATTTTTTTGAGATCAAAGTTGCGACAAAGGTTCTTTGGCTAATTTCTATGACCTTTCTTTTGGAGCTCAAGTTTTCACATTGACTCTTTTACCAACTGATCTCGTGAAAAAAACATAAAGACTTATGTTTTGTATGGAACTAAAAGAGGTTGCCCATAAAGCAGCTGAATTTTAAAGATGCGAGTCTAAAAATTCAATCAGTGGACGGGGGCTACAAACCACATTTTTATCTTTTCCGCATGTCACAAAATTTTGCGTCGCGGGCTGAAAGTTGCACGCTCCTACTGTAGGTAATATTTCCACAAAGACCACGAAGAACACTTGGGCCACATTCCATAAAGAGACCAAAAGGTTTAAGCTGCTTGTACACCAAAATCAAAATTATGAAAGCGTGGTTATCACTTCATTGCTCAATTTTTAGGCATTTTTACCTAAACAATTTTTTTCGCGCCAGATAATTTTTTATGCTGTGACTACGAAAATGCTGGATTATGTCTCATTCTCCACATTACTTCTACTGCTGAGTACCAAGTAGGAGATCTGTGAACACTATTTGTTTAGTCTTTGGTATGACTCGACAAAAGAGTTGAACCCACGCTGGATAATATACACCGCTGGCTGTCATTGCAAACAAAAGAATAGAGACCTGGAGATGTTGTTGGTCCTTTCCTTATTTCGGAGGTTGTGGATGTAAATGTAATCACTAAATCTAGTGCCAGGTCAGTAATATAATGAAGGAGTCGTAACCACAGGCTTTTTATGGACAAACAATTAAACCAACGTGGAAATGAAGAGATGCATCTTTTTGTTTACCTTAATATTTATTTCAGACTTAGATTTTATTTTAAAAGTAGAGCAAAACGGAATCAGATTAAAGCTTTTATTCCCCAATCGTTAATAATAAAAAAGTCTTTTTTTATTAAAAATAATTACAATGTTTGGACAATTTTTGTATTGTAACCAAATTAATTTACCATTACCAGGCTAGATCCTCACATAACTTTTCATTCTAGCCCCAACAAAACAAATCTGTAGCTCATAGCTCAATAAAAAATGGAGGAGTGAAAATTTGGAAGAATTTACCTGGAGAAATACTGTACAAAACTATTTACATAAAATGATATTCTGCTTTCCAAAATAGAAAATAAAACGTTGCCAACTCTATATTTATTTCGATAAATTTTTCATTTGTATTGACAAGTTTTATGTAAATTTTAAATATACAATATTAACCTATTTGTAGAATATTGTGTGCACCCGGCTTTTTCAAACTTGTAGTTTAACCTACATTAAAGAAAGCATGCCCAGTTTTCACAGACTGGGACTCCGGGTTTTTCTCAACCTTTTATTCCTAAATTCATTGTTACTGATTACACTTGTGCTACTGCATTTATCTTCTATTGCATCAATTGGTTTTTTTATAGATTTGTCGTTGTCATCGTTTTATTCTTTTGCTGAATATTGTTGAAATAGACTCTACTCACTATATGAATTGCATAACTTCCTGTTGTTATGTTGAACGCTGTTCAAGTGTAAAATGATAATTATCTTAGGTCAGTTTACCGGAAAATAAGGGAAGTTTGAGCAAAAAAATTCTGAACCGATACGAGAGTCAAGATTTGATTTTTATAGTTTGCGCAAATAGAAAACAACAAGATAAAACAAAAAGTATCTCAGCTACAAACGCAAGTCTACTTAGAGTCATCATTACGGCATCATAGTTTACAGTTGGCTTTGTGTAGGAACAATTGCAAAACCGTATTGAAAGAAAACGGGTGATCAAAATAGGCCAAATTTTTGAAGTCATTCACTTTTTTTTAAATGTTAACACAGTGAATAATGCAATCATGACCATTTGTATCTTTCTGTAACTTTGCTTTGATATGTTACTATGTTCTGACAAATGCATGCTACTTTATTTTAGTAACACCGCAACCTGCAATTACGATCACCTGATTGTAGTGTTTGGGTGACTGGGATTTCATTGTACCCTATTTTCAAAAAACTGCCACAACGATGTAATGGATAGAGCATTCGTCTGAAATGCTGTAGTTTTGTTTTATTTGCCATTTTTATCCTCCATTCACGAGAAAGCGAATTGTATTGCTATACTTTGGACGGGAAGTCCACACTCGCTTGGGAGTTGCCTTTTTCGAGGTTTATGGGCCACCTGTCTTCCACATAAAGGCGGGGGCATCCCGTTAAGTGCCTTGCCCAAGGACACAACAAGCGAACTTGCCGGCTTGTTCTCCACAACCTCCCATAAATGCCGAGCGCCAAGCAGGGAAGCTGTAGATACCATTTTTTAAAGTCTTTTGGTATGACTCGACAAGGGGAATGAACCCTAGGTCTACCGACTGCGAAGCGGACTCTCTAACCACTACGCCATCGCGTAGATTGTTGATATAGGATCTGACTTGGTCAAAACAATGCCTTTCTAAAAATAATGGCTTCACTGTTTCTTTGCTTGACTTTTAGATCAATAGGAACAGTGTCGGAAAAAGCTGGAAAGTTAGCTTATTTTTGAGGTTATAACGGAATTCATTCACTTGCGCGTGGCAGATAAATGGTAAGGCCAAACAGACTACCTGTTGCGATCACTTTGAGTGATTAAAGATTGGCCAACAAAACATTTAAACTGTTATACATAAGTAAATAAAAAATCGTTCTTTCGTTATAACTACAGGCCTAATTTCAATAAGGGCCTTAACCAACAAACTGGCATCAACAATTTCAAATAGCGCATGTTTTTATCAAGAATAAAAAGTGGATGTTAGTCGTTGTAGGTTGTGTCATTCATTCAATCGGATTTCAGATTTTCTTTGCGACAATCGTACCGCTATGATGTCGTAGATTGATGACGTTTTCCGTTTGTAGATCTAAAAATACAGTAAATATTCTGTGTGGTTTATGCAAACATTGTACAAGATGGAGTCTGCTTCCAAATTTCGATGAACCAAAACACGGCAAATCAATACACTTTGCATTGCAAAGATTATGAATTTTGAATCGATTGCTAGGATGCCAGTCAGAAATTTTAAATTTGACATTACAATTTGCTCTCGTATATTCGCAGGTACCAACCATAGCACGGAATGTAGGACCAATGTACAAACCCAGAAAATGGCGGTTTTAACTCTTTCGCTCCCGCGTGAATAGCGAAAAAAATGTCCGTAAGGTGGCAGTGCAAAAACCTGTCATAATTTGTTGTAATCAATCATAATAAATCATCATAACATACCCCAAGTTTGTTTGTAAATCATTACTCATCTGTTTATTTCTACATCAAGTGTTATATATCGTTGAAATCTACATTTTTTGAGGATTTCAAATATAAAAAAAATTTTTTGAATATGCAAATTAACTCCCCAACTGGTGCTGAGTTGTCTTCGAAACTAAAGTAGTACCTTTACCTCAAAGATCACTGCAGATTTTATTTTCTACCAATTTTTTTAGAAATGGTAGCTAGATGATGCTAAGGACAAAAGCTTTCAAGGCATATCACTCAAAACTTACCAAAAAGCCTAGGTTTTTTACAATTTGCAACGTTCTGAGACCCATGACCTTTTTTTTGACCGGTAACGACCGGTACTAAATTTTGGTAGTTAAATTTAGTACTCTGTACCTAAAATACGATCAGTTATTATCTGCTACAGGTTAGCCTAAACCATGTAACATGATGTAAGGTACCTGCAGGTAATATGGCCACCCTAACAAACTTTCTCAAATTTCTTAAAAACTACTTGAAAGTTTCTGGTCAAACTGTGCATGGAAGTAGAGTAAGTTGTTACACATCATATATCAAACGTTGAAGGTCGGATGAAGTTCAGGGTTTTCATGAGGCTATTTTAAAAAACAGTTTTTTTGGGCCATATTACATGCACATGCAGGTAATAAGGCCCAAGATTGTCAAGCTATTTAAGAAATTTTGTAGACAAACTAATGGATATTTTGTGATGTTTTTGCATTAAATGGAGCATGAAGATGCTCAGGAACATTAACAAGAGGTCCTGAATATCTTTTGTAGCTACTGGTTAAATCGTAGGGATCGAAAAACATGCGGGCAAACGTACCCTAAATTTAGATCATTACTATGCTGTACGCAACTAAATTTAAAATTAAGCAATCACATTTTCGTTAGAAGAAAGTTGTACTCCCTAAATTCTCACAATCAAATGGTGTACTCAAAATCACTATAGCTTACATGCAAAGACAGGTGTGTTCACACTTACAGTACTGTATGCACACCAACACAATCACAGGTGCACATTCAATCAAATGGAGGGGGGCCTTATTATCAGCAACGGCTCTCAAACAATTTCATATCAATTAAACTAATGCTTAAATCTTTTTAAGCACACAAAACTACTTAGTTTAACTGAAGCAATCCCTTCCTGCTCTGCTAAAAAGAAATTAAAGTTTCCCCAACCATACACCCCATTTTTGGAAGGGTGAAAAATCCTAGATTTTATAAAAACGCTCAATTTCAAGATTTCAAACTTTTGTTTCGCTGTAGCGAACTCATTACTGCACAGATCTAACCCTAACTGTGCGAATCAATACAAGTATGGATCCACTCCAAGTTCATAAAAATGGAAAAATATTTTTTCTCTTAGATACGGAGATCAGAGCAGTGGGCCATATTGCCAGCATGGCCATATTACCTGCAGGTGCCTTATTTTTGGAGAGGGAATTTCTTGAAGATTCAGAAAATATCAAGTTTAAATAGAATATGTTGTCACTAACAATGAAACAGAAGCTTTTTACACCCCTCTCATGTGTTGAGAAACAAGGGGGATACAGCAAATTTTGATTTAGAGAAGCCAAACTTCTGCTAGCTTTTAAACTTGTATTTGAGGTTTATCTCCCTGGAAACTTGATGCAAAACAACGACATCGGTGGTGAAATATTTGCAATTTATTTTATCTTTTTAAAGGATGTGGTTTTTCTAAAAACTTTAATTTAGTGAAGGTAAGTTGAAAATTTTTGGAGAGTTTTGAACTGATATGCTGTACGGTACCCATTTTTAATGAGTAAATATCATATATCCCTTAGCCTAAACTATTTAAAGTTATATATTGCTGGAAAGAAATTTCCTAAGCTTTTAAACAAGATCGGTATTTAGCAACAAAACATATTTTGATCATGTCAATAACACGTCATATTAGTGCTTACCGATGCTACTTGTTGTCCGTGTCATGTGCGTGTGTGTCCATAAATGAGACCCCCAAGATATAGTTATTAATGCATCATATTCTTTGTATTGCATCATTTTTTTGCATCCAATGGCAAATTTGTGCTTATACAGCCTTTTTAATATTGAGTGTTTTTTACATCCGCCTGATGAGATCCAATGAGGTCGAAACCGGTCGTGGGTTATTGACGTGATGTAATGGATTGCTTTGTGGTACAGCATGATGTTGGTGATCATTTTGGAGCAAATTTTTTTATTTACAGCAGTTGTTATACTGTACTAACCGCCTTTGCCGGCGTTGCTTGAAGGGCCCCTATCGCTAATGTCGAGGTTAAGATAAATGTTTAAACCAGTTGCGCCTGCTTCACCATTACATAGCAGTGAAAACAGAAATAAAAAGTTAATGCGTTTGATGCAGCCAAATTTCGTTCCGAAACAAAATTAACTTTTTTTAAAAGGGAATTGCTCAAAAATATATTATAGAGGGTTGCGCATAGGCGCTACATTTCCCCAAAGGTTTTCGAGTCACTGGCAACGTCTTATTTGCCCTGTTTTTTGCGTAAACGTTCTTGGACTTAACAAACCTTCATCCGTTAAATTCAGCAAGTGCTTGAAAACATATCAAAGTTGCGGGAGAGCGCCAAAGTGATTGATATCTATTTTCAGGATTAAGCTATTATATAAATGAGGAGCACTACTAGTTACTTTTTTGTAACTCTAGTCTCACGTGTATGAGCTAACGCCTCTCGCTGCGGGTATGTTGTTTGGTGCTGGCATAATGCGCAGTCAGGCAAAAAGCAAACCAATCCGAAGCAAACTTACGCTTCAGTTATTACAATGGCTGGGTCCCCATCAGCAATGTCTAGGTTAAAAATATGAAATCATCACGCTGCGTCGGCTTCACCTGAGGAATATTTGTGGGAAAAGTAACAAAAGTTAATATTTTTTGACGTTCTATTCTCGTTCCAAAATCAAATCAATTAAAAAATATTATTGGAGTTGCGCATGACCGCTACATTTCCCGCAAAGTTTTTCTAGTTCTTAGCTACGTCTTGCCCTGTTTCCAGCATACGTACGCTAAGGAACTGGACTTGCTCACGATTGAAACAGCCAACGATTTCACAAACATTTTTGCGTTCATTTGATAAAGTGCATGCAAGAATAATTTGTAGATTGTGGGAAGGCTTCAAAGTAACTGATATGTATTTTCGGGAATAATCTATCAAATGTTAGGCTATTGCAGAGCGACTCAACTAATTTTAACGAAGGTCCAGTTGGATAAGTTCAGTATTTCCAAAGTTTCAGTAAAATTTTTGACTTGCAATGACAAAAATGAAACTATCATTAGCAGTAAATTCAGAAAAATACTTGATTTTCTCTCAATCTGCACACTCTACACTAATCATTGAAATCAAAAATTAAATACACATATTGCACTTTCTTCTGCTAATTTTGTAAAAAAAAGCGCATTTCTTATCTTTAGCCAGTTCTTAAAACTTGGTCTACAAAAGGAACAGCAAATTAAAGATGGTGGTGGAATGTTTGGCCTTTGTACCATACAATAGGCTGTTGTGTGCGGCAATAAGGTCTGCCAATGCACTCCTGATTTATTGCTTTCTTCAAAGCGGTGTTCAACGTCATAGCATAGTTTAAACACTTGATCGGTTATGGTTTTATGCATTGACTATGCTTGAAGCCAGCTTTTTGCCTGGAAGTTGGGGGTCAAGAATAGGTTCTAGACCCCTCAAAAGTAATTGCTCGAAAAGCTTGTAAGAGACGCTCAGCAGCGATATGGGCTGGAAGCTTTCTCAGTCATCAGCTGCTTTGCCAGGTTTTGGTACCGAGCTAACAGTGGCCAGTTGCCATATTGTGGAAATTGTTTGGTAGGTCACGCAAGCTGTGTAGAATTTTTGAAGTTATGTAACACATCTGGGGCCGCAGTGCTTCAGAATATATCTGGCGGGCTATTGTCTAGGTTATAAGCTTTTCCACACTTGATCAGTTTAATTGCATAAGCAAATTTAGCGGACCACAGAGGCATGAATAACAGATCTTCAGCACTGAAAAATAGGTTTTCTCCGATTTTTCATTTTGATCGTGCTGTTTGTTAGTCCTTTTAAAAAGCCGTTAATCAATGGTAAGAATGTGCAGTTGCGCTGAAAACGCGAAAATTTTTGCTATTTTGCTTGAAAATAACTTAGCACTGAGAACAAGTCAAAAAAGTTTGACAAAATGGACTTAGGCTTTTTCGCAACCCGTGGCTGCACCTGCTGTTACTTATCCTTGCGAGCTTGAGGTCCAGTTTCAGTAGTCAAAAGGTCCATATTGGGACCGCGGTCCACCAATTGAGTATCCCTGGGATATTGCATGCCTATTTATATGACCTACTATAAAGGCTGTTGCCGCGTGCATATTGCTGGTTCCTGGCATATACGAAGTCAGGGAAAGAACAAAATAACTCAAAGTGAAGCACTTACAGTTAAAATGTTTCAATTGCAGCAACCTTATGAGTAATGTCAATGTTAAGAATAGGAGTAGTTTTGAAATTAACAATGAAAAGTTGATGTGTTTTATGACATTGCAAATTTTAGTTTCAAAATCAGAAGTGCCATGTTTTTAATGAGAATCGAGTGGAAAATCACCAAGAGTGGTAGCGCATAGCTAATTATTTCTTCCAAAGTTTTTGAAGTCCTTAGCAACGTATTATTTGCCGTTTTCAGCATGTACTTAAAATGGACTTGTTGACAGTTGAAACAGTCAATATTATCACAGGTGTTTATCCGTTTATTTCACCACTGGCATGAAGGCATAAAAGTAAAATTGTGAGGTAGAGGCAGAAGAAGGGTGCAAAAAAGATTGCAGTGTACTATCTAGAATCTTCTTCTTTTTCTTTCGGTTTATTTCCGATTAGGGGTCGCCACAGCAGATATCTGCATTTTTATGACATGGCATTTGTTTTAAGGTCGGATGCCCTTCCTGCCACCAACCCTCTCTTCAGAGGGAAAACTGGGCCATCTGTCTTCCACATAAAAGTGGGGCGTCCCCAAGTGTATGTTTTGCCCAAGGACACAACAAGCGAACTTGCCGGCTTGTTCTCCACAACCTCCATTAAAATGCGGAGCGCCAAGCAGGAAAGCTGTGAATACCATTTTTAAAGTCTTTTAGTAAGACTCGACAGGGGAATGAGCCCTAAGTCTACCGACTGCGAAGCGGAGTCTCTAACCACTACACCAGTGTACTATCTAGAATCAGCTATTAAATATTTGGCTTACTACTTACATTTCATAATTGTTTGCCTGTTTGTATGCCCTAAAGATTGAGGGTGCGCGTATATTGCTAGGTTCTGCCATAACTGCAGCTGTAGAAAGGCAAACTAACCCAAAGTTAAGCACTTACAGCGACTTTATGACACGTACAATAGGCTGGATCAGGGGTCGGTAATCTTTTGAACCCAGTGTGCCAGTTTATGAAAAATATCAAGATGTAAGCAACTTTGCGTGCCAAGCATTTTTATGTGTTTGGTTTGCAGAGTCAACTGCCTGATTTGAATAGGAAACGAATAAGAGACAAATTTATTTAATTCATTTCATTGGATAAGGTCGAATGCAGTCAAAAGAGTCGCTTTTCAATGAGATCCTTTTCCTTGCTCAGCTCAGTAATATTGGGACTAAATTTGGATACTTTTTGTTGAACACATAATTCCGATTGATCTTCCGTAAGTCGGCTGCAATGGGCACTGAGAATAAACTTCATGTGTGAATATATTTGTCCACACAAATAAGTGGATCCAAATGCAGACAGCAAAGCTATTGCCATCTTCTTCAGACAGCTAAATTTCTCCGGCAAAGATTCCCAACATGTTAAAATGTTTTTTGCTTGTTTTCAATCGTTTCTAGCAATTTCCGCAAATCAATAAATTTGAATGTCCACAATAAAGATGCTTTGAAATCGACCAGCTGCATCTGGAAGTCTTCAATATCCATCCATTCAAATGCAGATAAGTTCAAGTCTTCGCTGCTCTCGGGCTTGCTGAGAAAAAACAATGAACCAAAATGTTCAAAATCTTGAAATCCGTTGCAAAATTGAGACGTTAGATCCCTCATGTACATATCAATATCAACTGCATTAACTTGGTGATCCACTGAGAAAGCCTTCAGATGTTTAAAGTAGCGAAAAGTGGCGGTTCAGATGTCACATGTGTAGACATCCAGTTTAGATACAAATCCTTTTCATATCTCAAAAAGACACATCACTGTTTGTCCTGTACCCTGCAAACGAAGATTAGGGTTTGTTAAGGTGCGTGGTGATGTCCGCAAGAAACATCAGTTTTAGAAGCCACTTTTCATCCTCCAGTTCGAGGTAGGCCATTCCTTGTCCAATCAAAAAGACCTTTATCTCGACTAGACATTCAACGAACCTTAAGAGAGCCTTACCGCGATTTAACCATCTGCCACTGCAGTGCAACAGCACATCATGGTATGCACTTTCCATCTCTTCAAGCAAAGCTCGATACTGTCTGTGTGTTGTAGCAGAGCGTGCGAAAAGGAAACTTACTATTTTCGTTACGGTTGACATTACGTCATTAAGAGCAGAATTTGAAATCTTCTCACAAAGATTTTCTTGATGAATAATACAGTGTAACTTCACAGCAGGGTGCCCGATCTTTTGCTCAACAAGAGTAACAAATCCACGGTGTTGTCCCATCATAGCAAGTGCGCCGTCTGCTGTAACTAAGAATACCTTTATGTCAATCCCCCTTTCCTCAAAACTTTTGGTAAAGGTGTTAAGTATATCTTTTCCTTTAGTAGTGCCATACATAGGTTTTAAGCAACAAAGCTCTTCATGTACCTCGCCGTTACTGCAGTACCTAGCTACAATTGCTAAACGTGGATTATCGTCTATATCTATGCTTTCATCAAGAGCTACGCTGAAAACATTCGCACCTTTTAACGCAATAGTTTGATGCTCATTTACATCGGTAGCCATGTCTGTGATACGTCTCTCAACTTTCCGAGGAGAAATAGGCATATTCTTGATCCTCGAAATTATGGTACATTTGTTTGGCTAATCATCAAACAACAATTCAGCACAATTAAGAAAGGCCTCCTTTACAAACACCCATCAGTAAATGGTTTTCCTTTTTTAACAATGACCTCCGCAACTTTGTAGCTACCTTCAATTGTTCGATTCGTGCTACGAATAACTTTCTTGAAAACGCTCTTTGCTTTTTGTAGAGAGATACCGCCTTTTTCAGAGATTCGATCTTCTCTGCGTCGTCCTTAAAAGATTTCTCGTGCTTCGTTTCAAAAAGTCGTTTTATGCTTGATGTTCGGCAAACGACGTTTTGATAACAAAGAGCACACTCAGCTTGGTCGTTTCGAGAAACGAATCCAAAATCTGTGGTCCAGAATTCTTGAAAAGATCTCATATCTAATTTAAGTTTCTTAGAAGATACCATTAAGTCTGATTTCATAAGCCTAAATCTGTAAATTTTTTGGCAAAGAGGTAGTTTTTGAAAATCAATTAGCAAACAACAATTACCAGGCAAACATTTTGTTAAAAACTATTCAAACGCTATCAGCTAGACATTCAGCCCTCATCAGGAATATACATAACTAAGACAACTGTTCAGCAATAACAGTAGGTATAACGAGCATTGCTACACATATTGTTACAACGCAATATCAAGAAAGCTAAGGCATGTCTACATCACAATTTTATTCATTCTAGCT
The DNA here is from genome assembly GCA_963675345.1 of Trididemnum clinides. NCBI lineage: Eukaryota > Metazoa > Chordata > Ascidiacea > Aplousobranchia > Didemnidae > Trididemnum > Trididemnum clinides. The sequence goes on from OY776297.1 coordinate 6,041,442, forward strand.
CCGTCTTTGTTTATTCTGATTTTTTTGTGCTAATGGGAACTCGCATGAACTGGATTGCCTTGAACCAATTTTTTCGCTTTTACAGCGAGCCAGTTGTTAGTGTGCTTGGCAGAGCCAGAACAGACATCGCTGACATAGAAGCTGTTAAGTGAATTGCATGCTTGACAAATTCTAAGACTGTTGGTTTCGTGCAGTGTAGATAGTTTGAGATTGTGAGTGCGCCACGCACGCTTACAATGTAGATTTTGCGAGCGCGTCAAATCACTTGGCGTGCCATGAAAAATCCTCTCGTGTGCCACAAGTGGCACACGTGCCAAAGGTTGCCGACCCTGGGCTAGATTATGCATTAAGAGTACAATCCATCCACCGGGTTTTTGTGGTAAAGATGTAGATAATTGTTGTGATTCCTGCACGATTTAACGTGAAATATCGTCAATTTGTGTAGTTGTGATACGTTTGGTTACTATGTCTAAGAGCATAAAATTTGTGGGACTTGCGACTCGACTGTAGAAAATTATCATAATTTGCCATAGCATTACCAAAAAATAAGTTTTTGACCTACCGTTATGCTAATTTTCTAACGTTTCATTATTTTTAACAAACAGCATATCACTTCTTTGGTTGCAAAATAATGGTGAATAAAAGCATTGCGCGTAGCTGCTGCCTGCTGCTTTTTTCACTTTAATTGTACCGATAGCATTATGACGCCATTGAGCGAGTTTAAAGCGTAAAAAAAATAGAAGAAGCATGCTTGGATTGCTTAAAAAATGGATCTGTTGCTACGTTTTCAATTTAGCTTAAATGTTTCTAGAATCTATTTTATCAAAGCACCTCTTTAATACATCCCAAAAAAGTTTTTAATCGTGTTTCTACGATCAGTAGTTTTTGAGAAATGACAGAGAACGAATATGGCAATCAAGCATTAGCTGTGTCGTAATCGTAGACCCCAAAGAATGAAATTTTTGCAAGTTAAGGACTGACATTCTTTTGAGCAAAAAACCGCTTTCCTCTGTCAAGAAATGGAAATTTAAAAAACTTATCTTTGATTATAACATCATCATGACGTCGCAAACCCCCAAATTGTACTCATCACGGGGAGGTGGTCAAACGTACCAAATTTAATGTTTATACGCCAGTTAATTTCAAAGGAGTGGAAATAGACAGTCACTCAAACATGCACTCACATACAGAGAGAAAGAATTACGGTTTAGTACAGATACAGTAAAATCATATTTACCGTAAACTAGATTTCAAATTAGGTGGTAAAGTTTATTATACAACTAACAATGGTCACAAAAAGTCAAGCAGGCTACTACAGGAAAGTTCTTCGCAGCGACCACACATTTTCCAGTACAGAAGGTTTTACCGGGAAGCACTTCCAACCAAAAAGAAATGCCCTTGAAGGAAACGTTATATTTCGAGAACAGTTTTAGAACTGTGGCTGCAGCAGACTTTGTAGAAAAAAAATTAATTCTGTTGTCCCATGCATGGATCTGATAACCCACACAACAATCAAACGAAGAAAAATGCAGTTAACTTTAAAGGGCTGTAAACACAAATACAGCTGTAGAATGAGATCTAATTTTTTTATTATGTCAAGTATATTTACAAAATTATTAGTGAATTTTTTTCAGCTAACAAACACCAACACAAACAAAGTGATGAAGCAAATTAAAAAAAAACTGATTCAAAGTAGTCCCAACCAGCTTCCATTAACATAAAAAAACTAACTTTCCAGCATTCTCAAAATGTAAAAAAAAACATAAATTTGACCATTAGATTTGAAGTTTCTAAATTAAGCCAATCTCAATTTGTGGAATATCTTGGTGTGTTTATTGACGATAAATTGAACTGATCTAAACAACTAGATGCAATTGTAACAAAACTTTCTGTGGCAACAGGGGCACTATATAGGCTCAAAAAATATATACCTAAAAATCTTTGATTGGAGTCTATTACAGCATAGTGTATCTACATTTGCAATATGGAATCATACATTGCGGAAATTACCTGCAACATTTTAAAATAAATTGCAAGTTAACCAAAACCAAATAATTAAGATTATCACCAATAACTTCAAACCAAAAACCAAACTGTTACCTTTGTATAATCAAAACAACATACTAAAAATAAAGGGAATATATCTGTAGGAAATAGCTAAATTTGTGGCTAAAATTACAAACCACATTTCATCACCTCATTTTGAGAATATCAACAAAAATTATCTGTAATTCACCCATATACCACTCGAGCATCGCAAAAAGGGAACTTTTTTCTCCCACGAAGTAATTTAAAAAAAACTGAATAATCTGTAATAATTTCTGGAACTAAGATTTGGAACAACATGCCTCAAATTGTTCAAAATAAAGCAAGCAAACCTCAAATTTTCATAAAAGAATATAAAAAATACTTACTGAAAGAACAAAAAAAAAACAAATAGCTTAACGTCAAATCTAATTGATTTGTTTTTGTGATAATATGGAGTGAAGGTTTTGGATGAACAGTTTGATTAAATTGCGCAACAATGGCAGCATTAAATTTTTGTACTTTTTGTAATATTTACGAAAATTTGTACATTTACTGCCTTAATCGTATACCTGCCTTCTATAGTTTATACTTTGTTTTAATTAGCGAATATAATTAAGTTAAAATCCATGTTTCTAATTTTTAACTGTTGCCTTTTTTCTTGTTTTTGTATATTTTTTTAGTCTTCATCTTTTTTCTTTTTTTGATATGAGGAGTAGCAGACTCGACTACCTGCAGTTGAACTGCTGCATTACGATCTTTCGCTACTCCTCTTTGAAGTTATTCTTAATTTTGTATTGACATGTGGTTTAAAAAAGCCGTGTAAATTGTTCTTGACAAATAAACGTTTTTGTTGTTGTTTATTCAAGGTGGTTAACACTCGGTTGTCGTATTTTTCGTTTTTACACCTCAACAAGTCATTCTTCTATAAAATTGACAACCATATCCCATTTTTATATCGATATCTGCTTGCCCAATTGGTTTAATATCAAATTAAGGAACGAAATTAGTGATGGGTGCATAATCTTGCTTATTCTTCTTCAGAGAATTCTAGCATTGCCTATCAAAAACGTTTAGCTGATTTTGTTGAAAGTTGTGCAAAGAAATGCATTCTTGCACACGCAGAAAGTGTTTTGATTGTCACGCTTTCTGATAGCGATGAAAATATTCGTCAGCTGACGGTAATTAAGTCCAATCTTTAACAGGCAATATACGTAAGATTTCCTACACTACCGACAGCACAGAAAGTGGCAGTGATGCAAACCTAGATGTGCGGTCCATTAGACAGTTTGTGCTACCCGAGCTAAATCTTAAGACCAAGTTTTATTATGAATTTGTTCACTTGAATGCCACAGACATCGAAGAGTTCCTCTCAGTAAGTGGCGTCAATGAGTTAATGCATGAGAATATTTGCTGCAATTCTTTGAGTTTACATTATGCTTGCGGCAATCAGTCGACTGAAAGACATGCAAAACTTGTTACTGAAGCATCTTCTTCAGCCATGAAATTTGAGGGAAAATATGAAATGATCCCCTCCCACCCCGGTAATATGGAATGATCGGCTAAATCACTAAAATTAACGAAGCTGTTTAATGCCAACAATCAATTTGCACGAACGAATAATATTCTTCATGCATATTTTTTCATTTTCTGCGATGAAGCTTCATTTTCTACAAATGTAACGTGTAGCTTAATCTTTAGTTGATGAAATTTAACACAAAAAATGAAGGCCAGAATTCGGCCTCTAGTATTATCACTAATTTTTTGCCAATTGTTTCATTTTGAATATTGCCTTTGAAATACTTGAAAAGTTAAAACGCTATTTTACTCTTTAAAGCAGTTACAAGTTTTTTAACAAATACTTTTATATTTTTGTATATACAGAAAAACATCCTCTTGGAGTAGATAAATGCATGATCACTCTAAATCTTTCAGCCGAAAGCCACGTTTCTGCGTCTATTGATTTTTGAGTTTTTTCATTTTAAGAATTTTTAATTTCGGTCACCACTTGGTAGCTGTTTGCCCAAACAAAATGGGAACACAACTCCCCAAATTAAATTTTTACGATGGTTTTAGCCATTTGTTATGCATAGGAAGATTTCACGGGCGTGATCAAACGTGATCAAAATGCGCTTTCGAAAAAAGTGGCTGACCAGTTTCAATGCTTTTGTATTGATTTGAATTGGAGTGATACGGTTTTTTTTAAATTAAATGGATAAACTCGACAGTTGTTAAATAAACGTTGAATATGTTGTTTTACTGATGTTATGGAATAATTCTGAAGTCAAAGCAAGGTAAGAATTGTTCAGGTTTATTTGTTATTGCTACTAGTTAGGCTAATTTTATGGGCTAAACACTCAGGCTTATTAGTAGCCAGCTTCTGTTAGGGTTTCATATTGGAATAGTCAGCGTATTTGGGAATACTAAGTTTTAGTTAATTGTAATGTGCAACTTCTACAGCATATTTAGTTGCATAAGCATTCTGAAAAGTTGTATACCTAAGTTATATCTGGATAGTGTAGTCTGGATGACAGGGAACACTTTTATGCCGTTTGCAAATGTTGGACTAAATATTGATGGATATAATCACCAGTCCTTTAAAATTTTTGTCAATAATGCTTGCAGACCGGTTACATTGACCTGTCAGATGTATTTTTGTGAACTTCACTTTTTCTTAAACATTTTTTTTGCGCTATTGCCTCGGCTGTTGGGCCAAGTAGGCCAAAGATAATCAAAAATATATGGTACCGGTAGCAATAATCTGATAATAGCTGATTTACCTACGGGTATCTAATTGGCATAGAATTATTTTTAACAGAGAAATAAAGGATATTTAGGTGATACTTCTCTTAATGCCAATTTTTTGGCCGATTGGCACACCGTACTAAGTTTACACTAGCCAAGTGAAAGACCTGATCTCAACCAAATCGCTTTTAATTAAATTTATTTGTTTCCAATCACTAACCAGCAATAATTCATGCAATTTTAAATTAGTTTCTTGTTAGTTTACAAAATAACCTCTAAAGTTGGTGTTCGCTCTATACCTCTCCAGTATAAATTACAGCTTTTGATCAGCCACCTTTTTTCGCGCCAAATGTTTGACGTCACATGCAACCTTCCTATCGGGAGAGGCTGACCAAACGCAGTAATTTATGCTGGAAAGATATAAAGCGAACACCAACTTTTGGGGTTATTTTGAAAACTAATGAGAAATTTATTAAAAATTGGAATGAATTATTGCTAGTTTGCTACTCGGAAACAAATAAATTTAATCAAAAGCGATTTGGTTGAGATTAGCTCTTTCAGCTGGCTAGTCTAGGCTTAGTACTGTGTGCCAATTTGCCAAAAAATCGGTCCCAAGAGAAGTGCAATCTAAATATCATTTGCTGCTCAGTTAAAAATAACTCTATGTCAATTAGATACTCGTAGGTGCCTTAGCAAAAACAACGATTATCTGATCATTACTACCTGTACCGTAGTATAAATTACCTTTGGTCCAGTAGCCGAGAAAATAGCTCAAAAAATTGTTTGAGAAAGAGTTAAGATCACAAAATTACAATTGATATATCAATATAACTAGTTTGCAAGCATTATTGACAAAAAATTCCAAAGAATTACTGATTTTATCCATCAGTATCTAATTCAACATATGGCAAACGGGATAGAAGTCTGCCTTGTCATTTAGGCTACAGTATAACTTAGGATTACGACTTTTCAGTATGCCTATGCAACTAAAAGTTGCACATTGCAATTAATGTACTCAGCATTTCCAAATACGCTGATTATTTAAATGTGAAACCCTAACAGAAGCTGGCTACAAATAAGCCTGTATGTTTAGCCCATAAAATTAGCCTAACTAGTAGCAATAACAAGCAAACCTTAACAACTCTTACCTTACTTTGACTTCGGGTTCATTCCATAACATCAGTAAAACAACATATCAAATGTTTATTTAACAACCGTCTAGTTTATCCATTTAATTTGCAAAAAAAGGTAGCCTATTACTCCTATTCCGTTTTTTGCAAATTAAATGGATAAACTCGACAGTTGTTAAATGAACGTCTGATATGTTGTTTTATTGATGTTATCAAAATCTTGGAATATACATGATATTATTGGCGAGATATTATTAGCCAATAGTCATATTCAAAACATTAAAACAAATAACTAGATTTTCTTCAACATTGCAATCTCAGAGTGATCCTTAGCTGATTTCGAATAAAATAAATTATTTTTTGCGTTGCTATTTATTGTTTACTAGACAGAAATTTGAGCTTATGGATTAAATTTCTATCTAATAAACAACAAATAGACACCTATGACGTAATGATGATGACATATTCCAGATTGTTAAATTTCCAATTAAGAAGTGTCTAAACAAGATTTCTGAACACAGAGAAACACGGAAAAAGGTGGGATCTACACTTGTTTCAGAGCATTAAAAGAGGTCCAGCAAAACAAAAAGATTGCAAATCATTAATGTAAAACATTCCAGCCGTACAACATATATCACCAAAAATATTTTACGCGGGAGAATAGATAGATTGTGTTGATGTGAATCTGCATCAGTTTGATCGTAAAATACTATAAGTGTTTGTAGTTGGAAGGTGTGAACAGATATTTATGACTGAAATTGCAAGATCTTAAGAGAATTGCAGTCAGATATAAAGTTCGACCGATACCTTTCATGACTTCAATTTTAAAATAAAATTATTGAGTAAAGAACGAAAACTCTCTTACACGACCTTGTCAAAAAGTTAGGTAACATCATCATGACGTTAAAATTGAAAGTAAATATTTTAAATACACATCTCTTGACAGAGGAAAGCAATCAATTTTCGGTTCAAAAGAAAGTCAGCATCAACTTACCAGAATGCAAAAAGTGTACTCATTTTAGCCCAGAATGCCTAACATGGGTCATAATAACGCAGACGACCCTGCTCATGATGATAGCTAAAAGCCATCTAAATATTTGTTCACAAGGTTTTTAGCTTTGTCAGTAATTCATTTTATAACGTAATGACAACAAAAAATTTCAAAAAATTTCTTTCTACTTTTTATAAATTGTGGATTTTCATAGTGTTTAATAACTGAGTTGTAGGTGTAGGTTAGACTACTTTTATTTCATCGTATCTTGCACCTAGCTAATTTTAACTTTTAAAACATATTGCTCACGTGTTGCAAAACGGGACGAAATAATACAAACTTTTGATGGATTAAAAAAAATTATCCGCTTTCTTCGCGCTAAATTTGGTGATGAGCTGTCGACTTACGCCACAACTTCATGTGATAACTAAAGAATGGATGCTGGAATTTGAGTTAGATTAACTCTAGAAATTTTTTACCCCAACGTTAATGATTGGATGAAGGCATGGCTCATCTTGCCCTTCCCTGGCTACGTTTATGTCGCCACCAGGAAACATAAGCGTGGTATAAATTTGGAGGTCAAAAAAACTTTCACGGAAAGGTTGTGTATAGGTCTCTACCGCATAATAGTTTATTTCTGTAAATATGCCAGTCACTTTGGTACAAACCTTAACTTTAAATTTGTTTCCCCTTTCCCTCGTACTCAATGATTACAAAGGATAACATTTTGGGAAAAATGATATGCTATTTGTGCTTAAGATCAGCAGCTTTGATTCTAAAAATAAAGGACTCTAAATAAGGGACATTATTGCCCTCAACTACAATTTTACATTAACTCTTTCTGGCTGCACTTGGGAAAAGCAACAGATAAATATTTGTAAAATGATTGAGGTTTGAGTGTAATATCAGACTCAATTTAAAAGTAGGGAGGTCGGGATTATGACCTAAAATCCAAAGTTGAGGGGGAATCAAAAGAAAACAGTAGTTCTACCATTGTGTGAAATCCCACGTAAAGGAAACATTTTTTACTTAAAAATAGCTCAATAGGCTTACTGGCATTGAGTGCTAGACGTTTAAGGAAAGACGAGATTCCTTTCTCTATATGCGGAAATTAAGATACGTAGATGCATCGAAAAAAAATTGATGTTACAAATATAACCACAACAGAGGCACACAAGGTCGTGAAATAGACCTTTATCTAAATAATTTATTTCGGTCCTAGTAAAAATGACAACAATTTTGGCATCCCCCCAACTTTGGTTTTGTGCCCCACCACTCCCTTGTTTTTTGAAAAGAACAAAAAAGTTTATAAAGTGACAGGCTGTTTATGAGTTAGGCCAGTTTGATATTAGAGCGGGATTATGCAGAACAAGGACACAGGATCTAGATGTTCCATTCATAACAAATTTATGTTACTATTTTTCAACCTGACTCGTCTGACGTGTAACCAGCCAGCCGATGCCCGCGGGACAGCTGGGTTAAAGTAAATGGTAATGGTGTATAAATCATCATGCGTTGGCAGATATACGTCACATTACGTGCATGCGATTTTGGAGAAGAATGTTAGATTGCATGCCTAGCAGAACAAGGTTTTTAAAAAATGTCAAAAGAAATGTGAACCTCTGCTGATGCACATTTTATTATGTCCACCCACATTGTTTGTCCGGTGGTTATTGGATTACGTTTCACGTAGATACAAAGAAAATGTGGGCGGCGTTGGATTCTAAATTAGTTTCCCAAAAGAAACCGCTGTAACTTGCGGTGTATGACAATGTCTGCCTCTTCCGTTACGCTTAGTCTTTTTTAAGAGGCCAGTTTGCAAAACCTCAGTTTGTAGGTCTCAGTTCTAAGAATCACTGTGTACGCATGGTAGTCAATAAACTTTTTGTGAATATTGCTTTCCGTTCCACGTTAAGTCAGATATAAGAATTGATCAATTTTAAACTTTCTAGGTTTTTGTCTTATATTTGGAATCAAAAAAGTTTAAAGGGTTTTGCTTGGTAGGGGTCTCAACTTTCGATGTGAATGATTGAACTTAATGCAGCAATGGGACTGCTTAAAAACCTGCGCAATATGATTCATTATTCCGTAGAGATATTTTAATGGGCGTTATTATTTAAAAGTTTCATAACTATTTTACCAAGATTGCCACAGCAATTATCAAAGCCCCCAATATCCCACAGGTTACTGCCGTAGCCAACTTCCAATCCACCGTTGACATACCATTCTCTTCCGTCCTATCTTCCGCTGCAAATAAAAAATCAGTCAAGCGCTTTGCTTAAAAAATTTGATACGTACCAGAAAAAGCACATTGGATATCGATATCTCCAGATAACGTGTTCAAAGATTGTATGTCAAAAAAAAAAATGTATATACGAGGATAAGAAGGATGGATAGGCATGCTGAGATGGATGGACTGGGACATATCATTGAATAATGATATGTTCCTTAAGTTGAGCCACAGCCTCAGCAAGATTAGTCGGCATATGGTTCATGATGCCGTAAACACGTCCACTACTTAGTTTCATTAACTAACAGTCAAAAAAACTATCAGTAGCACTGCTGAAACTATCAAAGTAAACATCAATTACAATAGATCTATGTTTTTTGAATCACAAAGAAAATAAATTTTAACTTTGGCCATATTCTGTGCTAGTATCGAACTTCGATCTTTCGATCGAACAAAATTCAAAGCAAATAATCAAATCGTTTGATCAAAGCAAGTCTTATCGCCACCCACAACCGAGTAACAATTGGAAGCCAAGTTTCAATTGGGCAAAAACAACCAGTAACAAAATTAAAGGTTCTGTTCAAACGGCTATCACAGATAGCTAAAAGTTTACAATTACGTCAAACGCTAAACTGCAGAAAGCGGTGAATAATGCCGCTCAGTTTTGAGTTCGCTGGTAGAATTAATATCAACAGCCCAAAAATATTTGCAAGTTCTGGCGCTATATGACCAATCAATTTGGCAACGAGAACATTAGCAACCAAAAGGCACTTAATAAACTTAGCCACGATCATCCTAACAGAATTAATATTCATAATCAACAAGATACAACAAATTCTGGCTCTACGCAACCAATTAAATTGGCGACCAGAATTAATATTAACAATCAGAGACCAGTAAATAAACTCAGTAACTGTAATCTAGCGATATGGCAAATAGCACTAAAGTTAAGTGGCAACAATCTACAGTTATTTATGAAAAATATGATTCAGCCAAAGCATGCAACTGAATCACAACAGTTAACAAACAATACACCGGCAGATATAGTATGTACTCGGTTTAAGAACCAAATTGAAAAAACCTCTGTTGTTTGTTTCCGTAACTGCTCTCAAAGTCCCACAACACGCCGGTGGTTGAATAACTTGCTGCTTGTTTATTCTTTGATTGAAGAAGCGCAATAAAGACAGCGATAACGGCAGCAATAAAGGCAACAGCAAGCAGCAGTTTTTTCAATTTGTTGACCGACGGTTCTTCATAAATTAATCCGAATGACAAGTGGTTAATCCAATAAAATGCGACACTTCGATGCAGTTAAACAAATCCAAAACAATGGCAAACTACCAGTAAATTTTCTTATATAGTAAATTAGGTTAGGCTCAAAGCGATGGTGTTTCTAATTTCAATTTTAACTTACAGTACTAAGAAAACGCAAGGTTCAATAATGTAACTAAGAAGTGATTTATGGCGACGGATCTGCGGCACCACAGGGGAAGGGAAAAACCACAATTTAGAAACATAGGAACTTTTAATAATTAAGGAAAAAATAATTAACATACTTCTTTCTTTTTTTCTAGAACGCTTTTAAAAAGCACTGCTTTCACGTAATGTTGAGTGACCTCATACTGCTGGTGTTGTTTTTGGGAAAACTCCGTCAAGTGGCAGCTGTATTTATTATCAACTGTCATTTTAAAACCAAAAGTGAATAGCAAAGCCTACTGCTGATATGATGCTCGTTCAAATAGAATGAGAAATTACATTACTGACATACTCATATAATTCTCATTTTTTAATAACGTATTAACAAGTACAAAAATTATAAATAACTTAACTGTAGTTAGAATTCACGTTGAAATACATTTGTGCAGTCGCTTCCCGCGTCTGACAATCCTAACCCCAAAGAAAGTGATTGCTAACTGCTAGACCACAGCACACAAGTCAGATAGGCTGCAGACTCAATTGTAACTCTATAGGATGGTGGCATCCTGTGCGATGGCACAGTGTTTAGAGCATCCGCTTCGCAGTTGGTAGGCTGGGGTTCATTTCTCAAGCCAGATCATACCAAAAGCCTTTAACAAATGGTATCCACAGCTTTCCTGCTTGGCGCTCAGAACAAAAGGGATAGTGTTGAGAACAATCCGCCAGGCTTGCTTGTTGTGTCCTTGAGCAAGACGCTCAACGGGATGCCTTCATTTTTATGTTCCAGACAGGTGGCGGGGTCAAGCAGTCTACCCGTCGTGGTGGCCCAGTCTAACTAAAGACTAGCGAAAAGGGCTAATGAAAAGCTCATTCTCTGTGAAGCTTCTCGAAAAGCGAAAGATGTAGCCCACATGAAGAAGAATCTTGAATCCTTTTACAAAGCAGTACTAGGTTATAGTTTTAAATGAATCTTAATGCTTCCCATCGTACAAGGAAAACAACAGCAGGCAACATAATTATCCAATATCATTTTGATAGTAAACATAAATAGTAAAGTCCATTCTGATATTTGTAATTGATAGGCTCTCGGTATTGGTACGAAACACTAATCTTCATTTAAAAGTAGGAAGGTTTGGATTAAGGGCAAAGTTAAATATAATAATTTCTCAAGTTTAAGAAAAAATCAAACTAAAATAATAATAGCATCCATTTGTAAAATTAGAATAACGTTTTGGTTTGAAAATATCTTTGTAGGCGCCAATTGGAATAGGTTATATGACTTTGGGGAAAGGCATGACTCCTTTTCATGCTATGTCCGTATGAAAGCAAACAGTGTAGCCAAAGAACCTAATATCACAAATATAAATACTAACGGGGCGGCAACAAATCGCAAAATAGGCCTACAACTACATAGCTTGTTTCTTTAATTGTGAAAACAACCACCATTTGGCCGCCACCATCATTTTTGACTGTGTTTCAATCCCCCAACACTTTTTTAAAGTATTAATATTAATTTGTAACAACATTCTTTCTTTGTGAGCATCTCCAGTCTTGATTAAGGAAATTAGATGATCACAGTTACATGTACAGGAATTATAGCAGTAAATAAAAAATATTAACTTTTAATTTTTATTCACGCAAGCGCCCAATGGGTGGAATCGGGACAACCGGCGGAAGCGGTATTTTTTACCTCGACATTACTGATGGGAGCCCTGCAAGGCGACGCCAGCCAAGCCGGCTAGTTATTTATAATACAACATGCCCTCCGATAATATTAACTCATCATATATTTCTTATACTTAATAATATATAATAGAAACAGTACTTTGGTTGGAAAATTCGAACTAAAAATAGCGTTATGCAACAAAAGGTTTAAAGTAAACATTAACGTCAATTTGAAGTTGCTTTTCTCGATTAACACAATGCAGTTAAATTTAACAAAAATTAATTTTGTAGCATTTACTTAATTAAAAATTTTACACTGCCTACCGAGAATTGAAGACCACCCCCAATATTTGGTCTTATTCAGTAAACAGTGTATCTGTTTTGCCTCAAATATTCTTATTTTGTACGAAATCAAGTTTTCACATGAAATTCAAGTTTGTAGAGTTTATTTGAGGTAGTTTTCATTCACATCAATTCATGTTCTATCAAAATTCTGTACCTTGTATGTCCACCACCGCTCTTGATCACTTCTTTCAGACGCCTTGGCACATACTGGATTGGATTCTTGCTACACTCTTTTGGCAACTCCTCCACCCAAACTTATTTTATCACTCTTATCTCATGTTTGCCACTTAATGGTTGCTTTTCTGCAACTTTATTCTCTATTTCTGTTCACAGATTTTCTAATGGGTTAAGGTCGGGGCTGTTAAATTGCCATAACTTTCATTTGGTGGCATAGGGTACCGTCCCGCATAAAGGTCGTCTGTTTGTGCCTATGCATTGTGCATTTTCAGCTCATCTGACAAAAGTTCAACATAACGAAAACCGTTTATTGTCGCTCCACAAGGCAAAAAGTAGAGTCATGTAGCTACACCGTTTTCCTAAATCGCGCTCCAAATTATATGAGTTGGAGGATGCTTCATCGTCAAAATCGTATATTTCTCATCGTAAATTCTCCCTGGTGGTCCGCGAAGGTGTGTTTTCCTCAATACGAATCGCTAAAAGGTGGGCTCATCAGAGAAGATAACATTACCACATTGGGCTCGAGTCCAGTGCGGGTGTTTCTTGGCAAAGTCCAAGCTCTAAGCTTTAATGGCCGGTGGCAGTAGAGCTTTTTACGAGACTTGTAGGACTATAGGCCGAATTCTTTTGAAAGTCGCTATGAAACAGTCATATCACTCACTCCAACGCCTCGAACCATTAATGCACCTCGAATTTTCTTGACAGAGCTTATTGACTACCTTGTGATTGTCTGTTTGATCAGGTCGAGGTCTCGAAAGCCAGTTTTCTATGAGTTTTCTAATTTTCTTTAGGTTCTTACGTAAGTCGTATAGCTGAAATTTCTTGATCGCTTGATGAACTGCGTTTTCATTGATCTTGATTTTGATAATTATTTTTTGTTCTGATAATTCTTCACAATGTAAAATGACGATTTGAATCCTTTGAATCTCACTTAGGGAATTTCTGCGCCCCATTTTCGCTATCCTCAAATTTCGAAAAAACAATTCAAATATCAACTTAATTCTAAGAACAGTGAAACAATATGCCTAAAGAATGTTTAAAATCAAAACAACAATTATGATGTAATCACGACAACGAGATAATGCAACACAATACAACGGTACAAAATCTCATTATTTTGATGGGTGATCTTAAATTTTTGGTAGGCGCTGTAATCACTTAAGTTGAATAACTTCCTACCAAAACTTACTCAATCAAAAGTAGAAGAACAAAAAATGCTTGGCTCAGGTAAGTATATCTTGTTGTACTAAAAATCCTACTTACATAGTTCTACTTCGTTATTGAGCACTTCTCGCAACAGCCCTATACATTACTAGCCGGCTTTGCTGGCTTCGCCCGGCAAGGCTCCCATCAGTAATGTCGAGATTACGATATCGGTTAAGCCGGCTTCACCTAATGGATAGTTGTAAAAATAGTAATAAAAACTTTTTGCTTTTTTGCATACGCAAATCTCATTCCGAAACAAAACTTTTGTTTTCAAAACGCAATTGATAAAAAAGCATTTGCGTGGGATTGCGCATAGCCACTACATGTCTCCGAGTTTCTGGAAACCCTGGGAACGTCTTATTTGCCCTGTTTTTACCATAACCGTCCTGAAACCTAACAAACTTTTATTCATCAAAATGAGCTAGTGCTTCAATTGAAAGCACATCAAAGTTGTGGAAGGGCGCTAAGGTAATTGATATGCATTTTCGGGATTAAGCTATTAAACATTAGGCCACTAATAACTTTATCATAGCTGTTTGGGTATTTGTATGAGCTAACGCCTCTGGCTGGGCGCATGTTGCGTGGCTCTTTCATAAACGCAGCCAGGCAAAAATAAAAATAAATTCGAAATCAAACACTTGCGATAAGTTGTGAAAATAGCAACGCCCTTATTGGTATTGCCGAACTAAAAAATATCAGTTCCGCCGGTTTCACCAAATCGATATTTGTGATAACAGTAATAAAAAGTTAATGTGCTGTTGACGCAGCCAATTGTCGCTCCAAAATCAAATATACTGTTTTTTTAAAGGAAATCGATTAAACCATAAAAAACATTAGGAAGATTACCCACAGCCGCCATTATTTTCCAAAAGCTTTTGGGGTACATGGATACATCTTACTTGGTTTGTGTTCCACGTAGGAACTGAACTTGCTCGCAATTGGAGCAGCCAGCGATTCCAAAAAGCTTTATTTGTTTAATTTTTATGAAGTGCATCGAAGGAAAATTGCAAAGCTATGGGTAGGAAGGGCGCCAAAGTAATTTGACCTGAGTATTTTCAGAAATAGCCTATTAAATATTAGGACCGAATGCCTATTTGTGCGGCCTCAAGCCTCTGGGTGCGTGCATGTTGCTCGGTCTAGGCGTATAGTCAGCTTGAAAGAACAAAGTAACTCAAAGTGATGCACCTATAGTTCAGTTATTGCTACAGTAGCCATTAGTAATGAAGTGGTTAAGAATATCAAATCAGACGAGTGCTTCGGCTTCACCCAATCGCAAAGGAAATGGTTTCAACATTTAGATGATGTGTAGCTCGAAACAATTATTTTGTTGCAAAAGATAAAGCAGAACTATCTTTACTTCCATGTTTTTGTAGGAGGATCACCAGTTTGCTTGTTTGAAGTAGGCGGCTACATTTTAGAATGTTAAAGACTTTATTTTTAGATGAATCTTTTAGAAAACGAATATAGCCAATGCCGAAGAAGCATGCTTTTGAGAAAAAATAGTGAAAATGTACCAAACAACTAACTTTTTCTAGAATTTTGAAGAATTATTTTGAAAATTTTCTTAGATAATGCCAAAGAACCATGCTTGTTTGGAAAAAGTAGTTAAAATGTACCAAAGAACTAACTTTTTCTAAAAATTGCAGGTTTCTTTGGTCTAGTAGAAAAATTGTTTAACAAACAATGAAACATGACATATGGCAACCAATTTCGATCAGCCATTATAAACTAATTCTTTGCCTTAACGAAGTAGAATAACATACTACTGGAAAAAAATTCCTTTAGCTTTCAAACGACACTGAGTTAGTACCTTTCGTAACGTTTAAACACAAAAATAAACTTTTTACTCAGCTTACCACATTTTTGGGGACATAAAAAGTTACATTACAGGTCTTAAAGTTTAACTTTTTTAGTATAAAAACTAATAGTAAATGCACATGTAATATATTATCAGAATTGCCTTGAAACGCCCTTTTATTTTTTTAAAAAGTTTGAAAATCCGTTGAGAAATAAGCCCACGAATTAGTAAAAGTAAAGAAAACTGCAGACAGAGACACTGGTTTGTCCTATCAGATCTCTTCAGTGCAGTTGGTGATCGACAAGAAGCTAGACGCTTTTAATAAGACATAGCTTAGACCATCACACCTGTGGGACCTAAGGCCTTAAGGCCCGAATCTAAAGTGCCACAAGTGTGACGGTCTAAGGCTCTAAGCTATACTTTATTAAAAGCCTTTAACTTATTGTCGGTCACCAAATGCACTGAAGAGACTTAATAGGCCGAAGCAGTGTCACTGACTGCAGTTTGCTAAGTGCATCGTTCGCCTCTTACTTTACTTTAAATAAAAGTGATTTTGTAAAAGTGTTGCGAATTTTGAAAAACTTATAAAATGATGATCTATGGTAGCAAAAAACTGTGTCAATCTTGCCAGCAGCATTATGACATCTTAAAGCAAAACTGAAGCGTGCAGAAAAAAGCAAGAAAAGCATGTTTGGTAAGCTTTAAATGCTTTAATAAAAATTTGAAGTTGCATTGCCAATTCATCATTGATTGTTATAGGGCTTCTTTTACCGAGGGCACCTTGCTAAGGTCTCCCCAAAAAGCTTTTAATCGCGTTTCTGCGATCAGTATTTTTGAGTAGCTTGCCACTCATTCACGAGTGATACGGCTTTGCAGAGTACTGACAGATCGTCCACTTCAGCGGACCTAGTATAGGTCCCACTAGTGTGACGGTCTAAGCTATGTTTTATCAAAAGCCTCTAGCTTCTTGTCGGTCACCAACTGCACTGAAGAGATCTGATAGGTAGAAACAGTGTCACTGTCTGCAGTTTGCTAAGAAAACCTGTTTTACAATTACTTGATAATTATGACGTCATGTGGCGTCGTGAAAAACAAAGATTTGTTGAAGTAGGTATGTTGGGTACTGGCTTTTGTTTAAATTCAAAGACCGCGTTCCACAGCCTAAAAAAGCGGCTCTAAAAAATTAAGTTAATGTCAACAACAAAAACAATAATTTTCTCTACCGCTAAAGAGTGCCATTCTCTCCAAAAAACTCACTCGTAAATTCGTTTTTCTACGCCAAGCTGAAAACGACAGCTTGTCCTCAAAAAATCAAGATTAATGGGCTGCATAAGTGACTTGGCTTGGTCGAAGTTGGTATTAAAATTTATAATGGTAACTTCTAGAGATACTGGCCCTCGACTCTGCAAAGAGAAAAAGCCGGTTAAGAAGGTTTATGTTTGGACGAGAGCGCGCTCGTGTGTGTGTGTGTGTTTGAGAGAGAGAGAGAGAGAGAGAGAGAGAGAGAGAGAGAGAGAGAGCAAGAGAGAGAGAGAGAGAGAGAGAGAGTATACATGTAAATTGCTTTTGCGCAATTACCAAATTATGGCTTTTTTCATTCTTGCTCTAATACAAAAAGGAGCACGTCGTCTCTTTATGACAAACTGTTTGACAAGATTGAAATTGTTTTTGACTTGCAACCAAATGGCCGTATGAGTCGGAACGAATTTGTGATTGAACTTGCTCACTTTAATTATCCAAAGTGTTCTTTGGCTCATAAAGACTAGTAGCTTAGCATACAGTAATTGGATGTCATAATCCATGAAAAGTAGTTTTGTGTGTTATTGGAAGCTGCTAAACATGACATTTTTCAATATTACGTTGGTACGTAAACACCTAAACATGTTTCCGAGGAAGGAATTTGCACTTGCGGATTAAAGCAACTGTGTATAGTTATTTTTCAACTAAACTGGTTGAAGAAATACTTTGAGGACCTAATCATGACAAAAATCATGGCATAGTTGTTGCTCGCAGGCTCACAACTGAGCCGTCCAAGCGTCTAGATTGCCAATAAGTGCGGCCTTGGTTGCCATAATAATACAACGGAAAATCGATTATGCAACGGCATTTGTGGTCCAGTAGCTGAGGCTTTATCGCCATCATTCAACTGGGTAGAGTGAGAGTGTCAAGGTCAAATTGAGTACATCTTGTAAGGATTTTCAAAAGATCCGACTTTACTTACGGATGTCATCATCTTTCTTCGCGTGAGTTAGTCAGGCCAAGTTACCTCATCGAGCAATCATTGGACTGTGTTTTACTCGCCTGTTAGGTCGGTTGAATGGCTGTTCGCTAGTCTTTACGCTGGGCAATAACGACAAGTAGATTGCTTGTCTCCACCATCTGTTTGCATCAAAAACATGGGAATATTTATTTTTGCAATGCATTATATGGCTTTTCCCAAGGACGCAACAAGCAAACCTGCCAAATTTTCTTCACTCTACACATTTTCTGCTGAGCTTCATGCAGAAAAGCTGTGAATAATATAATCAACGTTTTTGCAATAACTCGAGATGATTACAAAGTAAAACTATGAGAGAATTGAAGCAAGGTTTACTGACGACGAAAGAGACGCTCCAAACACTACATTACACCGCCGGCTATTTGCGTATCAACAGAAGCAGAACCGTCTAAAAGTGCGTGACTCGCGGGGGCGACACTTGCGTAGGATATGAATTCAACTAGCTTTCTTGCAAGAAAAAGTAAAAGTACCTATAAATACGCCAATATGGGCCAGTCAACAATTAATGAAACAATGATCAGAACCACAAAAATGAGCTGACAAAAGTGTTCAATCAAAAAAAACGGAATTTAAAGAGCAAGTAAAATTGTAGCCTAAGTAGAGTTCAAGACGCAAGAGGTGGACACAAAATGTGTTATTTTCTTCTACTTTTAAAATAAAAAATATTTACAGGTAAAGAACTTTTTTCCTGAGAAGACTTACAGGTAGGTTCTGGCTTGGCGCATTTTTTCTTTTTCTTCAGTTACGTTTTTGCAGGAGTGACTTTTGATAATTTTCTTAAAAACTGTGTTTGCTATGAGATCTGAAAAAGTATTCTTCATTTTCCTTTTTGCAATCATTGCTATTGCATCGACCAGCGCATGGCGGTGAGTTTTATTATTTAGTGTTTGAATCTAATCCAAAGTACGCTCGCCTTGTTCTGTTACGCCAAAACAGTATCCCCTCAAGGCATCTGCTTGCAAGTTCTGGCTGTGTGTGTACTTCAATCACTGAAGGAAGAGTGAAAGTATTCATTGGTTACCAAAATGCTTTTAATATCATTTATGAAGTTTGATGCATTTCTTGGCAGATGTCGCGCCCAACAATTTTGTTAACTAAGCAGTATATTATGCTCCGCTTTATATTTGAATTTGTAAAGATCCAATTCGAAAGAAGTTATCAGGCTATGTAGTCCCCTAATTTGGTTCCTGATCAATATATTTCAGATTTGGGTTTTTGCTTTCAGGCGAAGGCGAAGAAGGCGTTGCGACACAAGAAGCTGTACCTGGGTATGGGGCTCTTGTTCGAAAACGTGTGGTGGAGGTCTACAAAGTCCTGTAGTCACAGTCGCCAAAGGGGCTTGTGGATCTTGCAACCTACCTGTCCAAAGAAGTTGTAACGTTCAATGCTGTCCGAAGGATTGTGTGTGGGGAAGTTGGGGCTCGTGGGGTGCATGCTCGGTGACTTGCCAAAATGGGACAACAGAAAGACTACGAACTCATGCTGTTGCAGCAAGTTGTGGTGGAACAGAATGCGAAGGATTGTTTGCTGAGAAAAAGTGAGAAATAAAACGTATAAAATTGCGCAGGTGTACGGATGTCGTGTGAAATTGCTCAGGCGTATGATGTTGTGTGTCTCAAAAAAAAATTGTTCTTTCTTTGCTTTTTTTATGTACGTACATACAGACAAAAAGTGTAAACTGGTAAAAACAACCTGCTCTTAGCTTTTTGCACTGCTCCATGATAAGTGATTCTAATTACTAACTTCACTATCTGCAGTATGATAAAAATTTATGAAAAAGTATCAAGCCACATCATACATTACAAAATAAACCACATATCAAAAATCTAGCTGGCTTTACCGACGTCGCCGGCAGGGCCCCGGTCTGCTTGCGAAAGTTGAGAATATTATTTCAGCCGGATGTTCCGGCTTCACTAAATGCATAGTTGTGAGAGCAGTAATAAAAAATGAATGCCTTTATGATTTTCGTTTCGAAACAAAGCTATCAGTTTATGAAAGAATATCAATAAAAAAAAGCATTGTGTGGGCTTGTGCATGGCCGCTATATTTTTCCCAAGTTTCTGGAGTTCTTCGCAACAACGAATTCGCCTTGTTTTAACCGTAGGCGTCATTGAACTTAACAAACTTTTCATCAGTTAAAATTCAGCAAGTGTTTGAAAATATATGAAAGTTCTGGGTAGGTGCCAAAGCGAATGATATGTATCTTTAGGAATAACCCATTAAGTATTACAACCACCTCTTGCGACTTCTTTGTAGTGATATGGGTAATTGAACAACCCAAAGCCTGTGGCTGCCCCCATGCTGCTGGATCCTGACATAAACGCAGCCAGAGAAAGAGCAAACTAAGCGGAAGTGTTACACTCACAGTTAAGTTATTACAATAGCAGGACCCCCATCAGTAATGTCAAGGTAATAAATGTCGGCACAGCCGGCTGCGCCGGATTTTCCCAACGGATAGTTGGGATATCTGTAAAAACAATAATAAAATATTAATGTGTTTTGACATGGCAATTGTCGTTCCAAAATCAAAAGTAACGTTTTTTAAAGGAAATTAATTCACCAATATATGCTGAAGTAGCAAACTTGAAATTTTTCGCTGCATTCAGTAAATTGATTACATTTAGGTTCACGCTACACATCAACAACAGTTTTTCTAAATTTTTGCTTTGTGGTTGCTTCAAGATTTATTAAGAGAAAAACGGTTTATATTCTTTTTTTGACTCAGATGTGGTACCTAAAAGCGCCTTACTGAATGTAATATTGTTGGAAACACTAGACATGAAGACAAGTGTCACATTTCTCACTAACTTGTCTAATTTTTTCATATCATTGTTTGCAGCGAGTGTGCATGCTTTGCAAAACATCCCAATGCTCATGACCGTTATCGCGTATGTCGCACAAAAGTTTGTGAGGTCAACCCCGCATGCCTTGGTGAGGTGGAATTTTGCACTGGGTCAAGTACCTCCTCTATACTTTTAGCAAAATTGCAACAAACCCATTGGATTTTCTTCAATACCAGTACCTATTTTGTCCCATTGTCAAGCATTATATACTGCTACGTCTAGCATACACAAAATTAGGTACCAGTACCATTTTTTTCCACGAATTGCTACTCGATATTTTGTGACATTTTGTCCACTTTATCCACCCTCTTTTCCCACCCATATGTTCATTTAAACCTTTACCAGGAATGGTCAGTGCATTTGCAGCTGCTCTCTCGTGGCGGCAGTAAATCTATACGCACTTGTCAAGGGTTTCATTCCAACTGCATTTGACAACTAACTGAAGCGTTGTTGCCATTTTA
The DNA here is from genome assembly GCA_963675345.1 of Trididemnum clinides. Taxonomy (NCBI): domain Eukaryota; kingdom Metazoa; phylum Chordata; class Ascidiacea; order Aplousobranchia; family Didemnidae; genus Trididemnum; species Trididemnum clinides. Next base: position 6,062,752 of record OY776297.1, read on the forward strand.
TTTGCAAACAGGTCTATATTCAGGTTCAGTCTTGTACTCAAAAGTTCCGTTTGATTGTTTTTATATCATTGCTAGCAACCAACTGATACTTTTCTGTTCTACAGTATATTTGTGGATTGTAACCGTCGCTATAAGGGATTTTTCCTTTGGAGTCGACACAAGTTTGATGCTAATGAAAAAGTTGTCAGAACGTAATACACATACAGCGTAAACACCTCAATAAGTTTTTAACTAAAACTCTGTCTATCGAATTTCTTCTAATTCAGAAACAAATTGTCCTGCCAATAATGATAGCGATGGTTATGTAGACGACTCTTGGGTACCCACCAGTGGCAGTCCGCCTTGTTGGTGGTGGGGCTACCAGTCACTCATGACTGGTTTGAAATGGGCTGCCATCTTTCTCCTAGCCTAATTTCAATTAGGTTGACGGCATGCCGTACCTCCATCCCGAGGAAGAGGAGGGGTAACCACAAACAAACATGGTTATGTAGTAATAACTGTGGTTGCGATAACAAAGATTGTGTAGCAACCACCAGTTTGGTTAACTGGCAATCGTACATAAAACTGTAGATCTTTGCTGCAGCTTCTCCTCGATCAAATTGTTAAACAAAAGAATGGATTCATTTATTAACAAATTGAACAGAACATACTGAACTGAATTGTATCGAATTGAACTGAATTGAATTGAACTGAACTGAATTGAATTAAATTGAACGAAATTGAATTAAATAACGATAAAGCAAAGTCAAATGATTTAAAGAATTCCAAAACATGCTTAAAGCAAAATCAGAAACCTAAAATGTGCCCCAATTAACTAAACTCCGCAAACAAAGAAATCAACCAAAAGCGCTGAAAAGATAAGGTGATACAAGACAACTTAGATCAAAAACACTGTAAACATAAAAACCGGGTTCGAAACCGCTACAAATGAATACCTATTAAGTGCCTTTTTCAAACTTTCAACATCTGTTTTATGTCAAACAAAAACTAAAAATCTACTTCTACGTTGCACTACTACCATACTGCTACAAAAGTTACCACGCAGGGAGGGAGTTTTACTACACTACTTACAGGTGTCATTCTTAATCTTCTATATTTCTTGGACCCCTTTAGCCGATATTCAAAGCTAAATTCCCTACCCAACCAAAAATTTAGTTCGTAATTGGTATGTTTCTATCAGGATTCTAAGAAGAAAGAGTAAGCTCTTATAATTGGTAAACTTTTTAGACTCTAATATTAATTGCTGTAAAATTATTAAAATTAGTTTTGGAATGATGATCAATCGATAAAAAGAATTTATTTAAAGCACAAAAACAGTCACCGATTTTAGGAATTAGTTAGAAGCTTGTAACTATTTTTTATTTGACAATTTATGGACTACCACAGCGCCTTAAACACTTTTAATATTTTTTAGGACTTGTAACGATATATGTTGTCCGGTTGACTGCGAGTGGACGGAATGGAGCACATGGGATGCTTGCTCGAAAACATGCGGAAACGGTCGATTAAAAGCCAGTAGAACCTTTAAATTAGACGTTTCAAAGCAATTACCAATAATTATAATAAAATTTAACGCCTTCAGAAACGAAAAATACAATCTAGAAAAATTCAAAAACCTTAACAAGATTTCACACATTTGTAAGAGTTAGATTCACGATCTCTTCCGGAGTACAGTTTTTATTGGTTTTACAACATAACTTTTCAATCCAGTATGGCAGCATTTATTTTGGTAGGTTTACAATCGAGACGTCGAAGAATCCAGGTTGCCAGCTCGTGCGGCGGAGTTGCTTGTCTGGATAATACAACTGAAAATCGATTCTGCAACGACGTCTGCTGTCCAGTTGATTGTGCGCTCTCGCAATGGTCCAATTGGGGAGCGTAAGCGAGTCAAAATTTGACGAAGTGGCTTCTTGTATCGAGTGATGTTCTTAACAGGTGCAACGTCACCTGTGGTACGGGATCCCAAACCAGAAGCAGGAGTATTGCTCAGCAGGAATCCTGTGGTGGAATTGTTTGTCAGGGTCATATGAGCGAATTGCAAGCTTGCAATACCCATTGCTGCCCTGGTTAGTCAAACGCAAAGTACTTATCATTAATTTCATCGTGTCACTGACCTAGTACAGTATTTGTCATTTCTAACAGTAAATTGCGAAGTGAATCAATGGACTACATGGTCACAGTGCTCAGCCACATGCGGTCCCAGTGGTGTCACTTCCCGGGCCCGGACCGTTGCCATTCCAGGAACATGCGGAGGAGCAGATTGCCCGGAAGAGCGCAACCAGACTCGAGCTTGCAGTCGGGCGTGCTTAAACAATGGAACGATAAACAATAAAAGTTGCTCGTGTACTCAAGAATGGTCGGGAAAATGTTGTCAGGAAGGTGAGTAATAAAATGCAGTGGAGCAGTAATTGCTGGAAAAGGTTTTGCGCATACCGAATTGTGGTCGCATAACTGCGCTAGAACTAAAAGGCCATAGATTTAATGCAGCAGCGATGTTGCCTAGCGACGGTTCAAAATTTTACCGCAACGATGGTGCAAAACTTTACCGCAGTGATAGCGTTAAATTTGCGACAGCAATCGTTTGTGATATTGTTGTCGCTGTGACGCATTAGTTTATTACCCTTGTGGAGCATAGGTTTTGCAGGGAAATGCATAGTGTTCATTTAATGGTTGTGGATAACTTTTCCTAAGCAATGGTGTATACTTTCACGTAGTGTTATAATGTTATGTTTAAAATCACAAAAAACGAATTAACTCTCTAAAAATGTGGCTACTGTCTACAAACAGAAACATAATAAAAAGTAAGTAATATCAAACTCAACAATGCAGTAGCTAAACTAGGCGGCACTATAATCATCTCAAACTGAGAACCCATTTGTTTAGATGAAGCAAACACAGAAGCAAAGAGGAAAAACGAGCAATAAAGCTTACGGCACGCAAATGATTGCGATCGCGTTGCGTCTACTACTATCAATAAAATTGCTACAATTGACAACCCGTTGCAAGAATTAATTTCTCTACCGTAGTGATAAGATAATCATTTTGTATGAAATGATTGGTTACAGATGTGAACGAATGCATAGCATCAATCCATGATTGCGACTTGCACGCTACTTGTACGAATATGATTGGCTCATTTCATTGCCAATGCAACATTGGTTTCACTGGAAATGGAAAAACCTGTCAAAGTAATTGAGTTAAATAATTATTAGTAATCTGTGGCCAAACATGCATTCAGTACACTTCTTAAGAACGTGATAAAGTAAAGTATAAGTTGTAGTAAAAGAGTTTTAAGCATAAGATGTAGAGGATAACATGATATAACTCAGCAATTTTTGAAGAACGGTCGTGGGAGCCATAATGGTAAAAATTGCAAACATAAGCTTACCATATCTTCATTTTTACCCGGAAAGCTCTATTTGTCGCCAATCAGATAGGTGTATTAAAATGACCCAAAATACATTAAGTTATTGTTAATCTAGCAAATGACATAAACATGATTTTACTGATATTTGTTTAAGAAATGCATGTAATGACTGAGAAAAAGTTTTTCAATTCGATTTTCAGATGAATTAAGATATTTACCACATTCGTAAACCCAATCGAGAGTCTCTCGTGACCCAAAATAATGACACAAGAATATACCAATCTTGTGTCATAAATGTGGCAAAGCCTTTTTGTATCTTTCTTTGCCTGCCTAAAAAATGGCTGCTTACCAAACATGTCATAATGGTTGACCAAAGACGCTTGTCTGCCATTCGCTTTGCTGATATGTTAGTGATGGAACTACCAGTCTTCAGTTTGCTGTCAATGCTGATTAAAAATAAAATGTAACTTCTCTTCAAAGATCTAAGTTGATCTTGATCAAGTTAGTGGTGCAATCCTGCTTATTTTTTTACGTCATACCTCCGTCAACAACCACAAAAACAAGAATGTTATTGTTGAACGCAGTCTAAAGTAGCCGATATAATTGAAAACTCAACCAATTGATTGCAAAAATAGAAAAAGGAAGATTTACTACGTTTCTTGTAATTGCAGATCTCAACGAATGCAATCTCGAACTAGACAATTGCCACTTGGATGCGAAATGTATAGACTGGGAAGGATCCTACGGTTGCGAATGTAAAGATGGATTCATAGGAAACGGGATTCTGTGCACAGGTAAATGAGTTTCAAAGCAATTAGAAGATTAGCACCGCTAAAGTTTTTCCTTTAGATGTTGATGAATGTGTCACGGATCGGTGTGGAGCAAACACCGAATGCAGCAACTATCCTGGATCTTTCATTTGTTCCTGCAAAAATGGATTCAAACTAGAGAATTGTTCTGAAACTGACGAAAAGTGTAAAGAAAACGAAGTAGATGACAGCAAAAAAGTATTGTGCAAAGGTTATAGTCGCTACCGTGTTCTATCAATTAACTGCCGACATCAGTTGCGCATACAAACTATTACTTGTAAAAAATACAGGTTTTAATTTTTAGGACACCCGGCCACAAAATTTTCTAACCATAACTTTTTTAGATATAAACGAATGCCTGATGTTACAACACGATTGTCATGAAGATGCCACGTGTATAAATGTAATTGGTTCGTTTGAATGCCGCTGTAATGATGGATTTACTGGAAATGGAAGAGAATGTCAAAGTAAGAGTTAAGAGCTGGTCGAGTGTGATTACTCACCACATCTTACTGTCATTGGTTATACGCTTTTATCCCAAGGTCAAAAAATTTTTGCAACCTTGCATAAATAATTGATGTAAAGAGTAAAAGTTGAGCCCACTACCTCTTGATTTCATTGTCAGCTTCAATGCTTACCTATTACTGCTTGGTATATCGACTCTGACAGGCATATTAGTACTGTCACTTCGGGTGTCACACAACAAGTATGGCTTCATAAAAAGTGAACTTATTTCGTTTACCTTTCTAGGTTTTATTCAGGAATCATTGAAAATTT